>JBBGZY010001157.1:385000-1585000 GCA_037952925.1 Lithobates clamitans | reverse complement strand
TGCTTTCCAAAATGGGGTCATTGTGTGGGCATTTCCACTGTCCTGGTGCTCCGGGGCCTTCCAAAGTGCAAGGGGTAGTCAAGAAATTAAATGTAATTTATGTCCCTAGAATGTCTCCCTGCATGTTGGACCCTAGTATGTGGCCAGGCTGTAAAAAGGTCTCACACATGTGGTATCCCCATACTCAGGAGGAAGAGCAGATTGTGTTTTAAGATGTAATTTGTGGTATGCACAGGCCATCTGAGAGAAATAACTTGTTAATATGACAATTTTGTGAAAAAAAAAAGAAAAAAAAATCTTCATTTTGCAAAGAATAATGGGAAAAAAACTGCAACTTAAAAAAACTCACCGTGCCTCTTACCAAATACCTTGGAATGTCTACTTTCTAAAAAGGAGTCATTTGCAGGGTTTTTGTATTGTCCTGGCTTGTTAGGGTCTCGAGATAGGCTATCAGTACATCAGTAGGGATGAGCCGAAACACCCCCCGTTTCGGTTCGCAGCAGAACATGCGAACAGACAAAAAATTTGTGCAAACACCATTAAAGTCTATGGGACGTGAACGTGAAAAATCAAAAGTGCTCATTTTAAAGGCTTATATCAGTTATTGCCATAAAAAGTTTTTGGGGACCCAGGTCCTGCCCCAGGGGACATGTATCAATGCAAAAAAAGTTTTAAAAACTGCCGTTTTTTTCGGGAGCAGTGATTTTAATAATGCTTAAAGTGAAACAATAAAAATGAAATATTCCTTTAAACATTAGTATGCCTGTAAAGTAGTGTATCTTTCCCATGTTTATAACAGTGCCACAGCAAAATGACATTTCTAAAGGTAAAAATGTCATTTAAAACTGCTCGCGGCTATAATGTATTGTTGGATTCCGGCAATATAGATAAAAATACCAAAAAAAATGGCGTGGATGTCCTCCCAAAAATCCATACCAGGCCCTTCAGGTCTGGTATAGATGTTAAGGGGAACCCTGCACCAAATTTAGGAAAAAAAATGGCGTGGGGTGCCCCCAGGCACTTTATTCTCTAAACAGCAGTATATATACTATACTGGCCTTCCCTATATATACTCTGCAGAAAAACCGGGCCTTAGGTGTTGGGGGTACCAGAACACTGTAAGCCCTCACAGTTACTCTTGTTGGGGGCAGGAAAGGGCCCTGCTGTGAAATATTATATCAAAAATTTTAATTACATGGCCCTGTTAAACAGGGACAGAAAAATTGGGCCTTGGGTGGTAGTGGTGCCAGAACACTGTAAGCCCTAACAGTTACTCTTGTTGGGAGCAGGATCTTGCCCTGTTGTGAAATATTGTATCACAAATTTTAATTACATGGCCCTGTTAAACGGGGGCAGAACAATGGGGCCTTTGGTTTTGGTGGCGCAAGAACACTGTAACTCCTCCTCACAGTTACTCTTATTGGTCATAGGAACGGGCCCTGTATTGAAATATTATATCAAAAATTGTAATTCAATGCCCCTGTTAAACAGGAACAGAAAAATTGGGCCTTGGGTGGTGGTGCCACAACACTGTAAGCCCACACAGTTACTCTTGTTGGGCGCAGGAACGGGCCCTGCTGTGAAATATTATATAAAAAATTGTAATTACATGCCTCTTTTAAACAGGGGCAGAAAAATTGGGCCTCCTCTTCCTCCCGCTGTTCTGCCTCAAGTGCCCTGTCCATTATTCCATGAAGCGTGTGCTCCAACAGGAAGACAAGAGGGACAGTATCACTGATGCATGCATTGTCGCTGCTCACCTTCCTTGTGGCCTCCTCAAATGTTATAATGTTATATATGTTAGTAATGAACATTCCATTTTCCTCCTAGAAACAAAATAAACCAATGGTTATATACTGGAACAAGACAGCATATGAAACACAAACATACATTCCATTCCATTCCATAAAGAAGTCTTTCTTATTTGTTTTGGAACAGTGCACTTTTTTTAAAATACCAAAAATTGTTGAGCTCAACTTTAATTACTCTTCCACGTGGATTTTTATTTTATGGTATACCATTAATGTCCCCCCCAAAAAATGTATTCACCATGGTGAGAAAGAAATTAGCAACTCCTAATAAACCTTTTAGCGGTACCATTTATCTACAAATCATAATACCTCACCACAAAGAACCTCTCACAGAACTGCCTCTCTGGTTTTCTACTACTAATTGCTGATGGATAGCCTCAGAATTTGACATAGAAGCTTCTAAAGTACTGATGTTACCTTTGGTTATTTCTAGTGCTTCTTTTAGGGATGTGTTTTGCACTTTCAAATGTTCATACTGTTTCACTATCCACATGGCCGCAAAGATTAGCAGCGTTTTTCCCGTGCGCTTACTACAGCTTCTTCCAGTGAAATTTAATTTCACATTCTCTCCCATCAGCGAAACAGAAATTGTCCCTTCTGCCTGGAGACTTTCCTCCCTTAATGCCAGCATGGCCATTTCCTCTCCATGTCCTGCTGCTCTGCCTTCCTCTTCCTGGACCTCACAGTCCCCCTGTACTTCACATTTTACTGGGGTATCATACTTGGGTTGTGGCTCTCCCTTTTTGTCAGCCACTGAAAGGTGACAGTTCATGTCAGCCCCTGAACACTCTTCTGACAAGGACTGGGCAACTGAATAAGGCCCAGGTCCTGACAATTGCTCCTTGTCTCCCTGAAAATCACTGTCACCACTTGTTGGGGGTTGTGATGGTTTCTGCTTGTCCCGACATTCAAGCATGTTTGGAATGATTTCTCCTTAAATCCCATAGTATAAACATTAATTTCCTCTGTTCTGTAAGCTGACTCCAGCATCCAGTGAAGCAAACTCTTAAGGCATCAGTATAAGACATTTTGTACAATTTCATGCTCTCAACTTTGTGGGAACAGTTTTTGGATGGCCCCTTCCTATTCCAACATGACTGCGCACCAGTGCACAAAGCAAGGTCCATAAAGACATGGATGAGCGAGTTTGGGGTGTAGGAACTTGACTGGCCTGCACTTCTGGAAGAATGTTCAAACATTCCCATAGACACACTCCTAAACCTTGTGGACAGCCTTCCCAGAAGTTATTATAGCTGTAAAGGGTGGGTAAGCTCAATATTGAACCCTACAGACTAATGCCCCATACACACGGTCGGACATTGATCGGACATTCCGACAACAAAATCCTAGGATTTTTTCCGACAGAGGTTGGCTCAAACTTGTCTTGCATACACACGGTCACACAAAGTTGTCGGAAAATCCGATCATTCTGAACGCGGTGACGTAAAACACGTACGTCAGGGACTATAAACAGGGCAGTAGCCAATAGCTATCATCTCTTAATTTATTCTGAGCATGCGTGTGCATCGGATTTGTGTACACACGATCAGAAATTCCGACAACGGATTTTGTTGTCGGAAAATTTTATATCCTGCTCTCAAACTTTGTGTGTCGGAAAATCCGATGGAAAATGTGTGATGGAGCCTACACACGGTCGGCATTTCCGACAACAATCCGTCCGTGTGTATGGGGCATTAGACTGGGATGCCATTAAAGTTCATGAGTGTGTAAAGGCAGGTGTCCCAATACTTTTGGCAAAAGAGTGTATATAAATATATATTGGCTCTGGCTTAGCAGAACAAGCGCCTTTTTAGTTAGCCTCTTATATGCAATTTGAAACTATAATGAAATGTTTTATGGATGTAGAATTTTTTAAGGAATAATGTTGTGAATATATTTTAATCAGTCGAGTATTCACTTTCTTGGGGTTAGGTGTGGCACCTTAAAAGTCCCTTTTTTATCTTTTTGTTCAAAGTATAGCTAAAGGTAAAAAAAAAAAATCCGTTTTGGACAGTGTGGAGATGGATTAGAGGTTCTTATTGCTGTCTGTGCCCAGGTTGGGGAGACTCATAGGCAGGGGCGGACTGACCATTCGGGCAGTGACCGAGGGCCCCATGCCACTAGGGGGCCCCATCAGGGTTGCCAGCCTCAGTAAAACCAGTGACAGATTGTAAAAATCTGTGTATTTTTACATCTGTCCCTGAAATGTCTGACACCGACATCATTTTGATGTAAAATTTCGGAGGCTATAGCTGCTCCGCCCCTCCACTACCTCCTCAGCCAATGGGAACACAGTGTACACACCCCCTTCTCCCCGCGCAGCTTCTTTGAATACAGAGCAGGATATGCCAACAGCAGGAGGAGAAGAGAGGGAGGTGGGGACACAGATGCAGTGTGGGATGGACTTCAGGCTGATGAAAGGTCAGCTGATTAACTTGGCTGAGTATAATGTCGTTTTATCAGTGCTTTCTCTGGTGAGCAGAAGGGGGAGGCTGTGATTCCTCTAGCAGAGCTCCTGTCTCTGAGGCTGTTAGATCATTTTTCTGTGTGTGAGAAGTGCACTTCTCCTTGGGGAAGGATGTTCTGAACTTCTCCACCAATCTCTGCTACACCTCCCTACTGATTACCTGCCCACCAGTACATAGACACATCATCCCCCTCTCCTGTATTACCACCGAATGTGTCTGTGAGCTGCTGGGGCACTACAAGTCCCAGCATGTCAGGAGATGGGGGCAGCAGCAGTGTGTTAGACTAATTTCTAAATGAAAAGTGCTGGTGTGTGTATACTGTGTGATTATGTATATGCTTAATGTGTGTGTGTGTATACTGTGTGTGTGTCTGTATCTGTATACTGAATCTGTATACTGTGTCTGTATACTGTGTTTGTGTATACTGTGTCTGTATACTGTGTGTGTGTCCGTGTCTGTATACTGTGTGTGTGTCTGTATCTGTATACTGAATCTGTATACTGTGTGTGTGTCTGTGTGTATACTGTGTCTGTATATTGTGTGTGTGTCCGTGTCTGTATACTGTGTGTATACTGTGTGTGTATCTGTATACTGTGTGTGTGTCTGTGTGTAAACTGTGTCTATATACTGTGTGTGTGTATACTGTGTGTCTGTATACTGTGTCTGTATACTGTGTTTGTGTATACTGTGTCTGTATACTGTGTGTGTCTGTGTCTGTATACTGTGTGTGTGTCTGTATCTGTATAATGAATCTGTATACTGTGTCTGTATACTGTGTGTATACTGTGTGTGTGTCTGTATCTGTATAATGAATCTGTATACTGTGTCTGTATACTGTGTGTATACTGTGTGTGTGTCTGTATCTGTATAATGAATCTGTATGCTGTGTCTGTATACTGTGTGTGTGTCTGTGTGTATACTGTGTCTGTATACTGTGTGTGTCTGTATACTGTGTGTGTGTGTCTGTGTGTATACTGTGTCTGTATACTGTGTGTATACTGTGTGTGTGTCTGTGTGTATACTGTGTCTGTATACTGTGTGTGTCTGTATATTGTGTGTGTGTCTGTGTGTATACTGTGTCTGTATACTGTGTGTATACTGTGTGTGTATACTGTGTCTGTATACTGTGTGTGTCTGTGTGTATACTGTATGATCCATGTGAGCCCACTGCCGCTCAACAGAAATCGCTCTAACAATACCGTGCCCATGAAAAATACACTTGTTGCCATTTGATTGGTGAACCGCTGAGCTCGGCCTCGGATCCGGCAGCAGGTCTGGGTACACACCTGTGCAGTGACATCATGGCACACATCAAGCATGGCTTTTATTCAAATGCCTCAATGCCCAATCTGTGGCCAACTAAAGCATTTCACTATTCAGCTGGCTCCACAACTCACTTGCGCAGTTCAGAGGCTGCAAGAAGTGGATTTTTTTTAAAGCCTTTTCCCGCCAGCTGCCTACCACACCAAGCACTAAGGTGTGTGTAAAGGGACACCGATAAAAGGTGACACTCTGGGGGCTCTGCCGTAAGGTAATACTCTGGGGGCTCTGCCGTAAGGTAATACTCTGGGGGCTCTGCCGTAAGGTAATACTCTGGGGGCTCTGCCGTAAGGTACTACTCTGGGGGCTCTGCCGTAAGGTAATACTCTGGGGGCTCTGCCGTAAGGTACTACTCTGGGGGCTCTGCCATAGGGTGCCACTGTGGGGGCTCTGTCGTAAGGGGAGATTCTGATGTAAGGGGGGACTGACTCTGCGGACTGTGATGTATAGGGAGAATGTTGGGACTTTGGTGTAAAGGAGGACTCTGATATGAACGTGGCGCTCATGCCAACTGCTGTACTCTATATGCTGTTTTGTTTGTTACTTACTCCTGACCCACGTACTCTGTACATTATACTGTACATAGACCTGACCAAGGTGTTGTCTCAACAGTTGCTGGTTTTAATTAAAGGGATTGTAAAGTCTTGTTTTTTTTTTTTTTAAATAACAAGCATGTCATACTTACCTCCACTGTGCAGTGGTTTTGCACAGAGCAGCCCAGATCCTCCTCTTCTCGGGTCCCTCTTCGCTGCTCCTGGCCCCTCCCTCCTATGGAGTGCCCCCACAGCATATAGCTTGCTGGGGGGCCCCAAAATCTCCAATTACCCAGGGGCCCCATGAGTTGTCAGTCCGCCCCTGCTCATAGGGGTTTATTTACTAAAGCTAGAGAGAGCAAAATTAGTGACAATTCTGCAGAGAAACCAATCCGCTTCCAGGTTTTATTGCTAAAGCTTAATTAAACAAGCTGAGGTTAGAAGCGGATTGGTCTCTCTGCAGAATTGTGACTAATTTTGCCCTCTCTAGCTTTAGTAAATAAACCCCTGTGGGTCTCCCGACATTAAGCCTGTGTGTCAGGTAAGTTCTTACTAACAAATTGAACCAGGATCATAAGGGCACACAGGAAAGATTTTTTCCGCTAACAAAAGTAAAAGCAAGAGCATTTAAAAAACATATAGCAGTTGACCATTTCCTTCAAAGCTGAAGCCAAGCACACAGATACAATATAACCTATATTAAAACAATATATAATGTTTAGTACTTTATCCATAAACTGTTACATCCTGTAAATACAGACATTTGCTTTTAAGAAACCCGGAAAATATGAATATAAAGATGATGTTGATATATGTGATCTCTTTTTTCTGTATTTCCTGTTAAAATAATTTGTAATAGAACACCAAATATTTTTTCTTAGTTGAAGAAAATTGAAGAGGAAACTGGATGGCTATTCATACAGTAATTCAGATCATGGTGGATTAAAGAAATTTTAAACTTTTATGTAACCTTTTTAATTTATGATACCAATATGTCTCTATGTTTATTTAATTTATAAAACTTTGCAGTGTGCTTAGCATGTTTGTCTTAATAGTTGCATATAATTGTAATGCATGTCCCAAGTTTCCTCAAATTACAATTAGCCCTACATAAATCATATTTATAGGTGACCTCTCTTCTGTTCAAACTAGTTCTACATGTATAGAACTAGGGTGAAAACATTAAAGTGATATTAAAGTATTTTTTTATTTTTATTTTTAAATAACAAACATGTCATATTTACCTGCTCTGTGCAGTAGTTTTGCACAGAGCAGCCCAGATCCTCCTCTTCTCAGGTCCCTCTTCGGTGGTCCCGACTCCTCCCTCCTGCTGAGTGCCCCCACAGCAAGCAGCTTGCTATGGGGGCACCCAAGTTGAGCCACTTCTCTGTGTGTCCATTCAGACAGAGAGCCGTGACTCAGCCCTGCCCCCTCTTTCTCCTCATTGGCTCACTGAATTTGATTGACAGTAGTGGGAGCCAATGGTGCCCACTGTGTGTCTCAGTCAATCAGGAGGGAGAGTCCTGGAAAGCCAGGTCTCTCTCTGCAACATCCCTGGATAGAGATGGGGCTCAGGTAAGTATTAGGGGGGCTGAGGGGGCTACTGCACACAGAAGATTGTTTATCTTAATGCATAGATTTCATTAAGATAAACAACCATTCGCCTTACAGCACTGGGATCCCAGGGACCGAATCCCAATCATTACCTCCCAACTTTTGAACTTCAGAATGAGGGACACTTGAGGAAGGAAGCATCCAACGGCACACTACGTGCACTGTGGCAAAAGTGGGTGTGGTCAAACTGTTAACAGTGGAAGGGGTATAATGGACATGGTTAAACAAAACCCAGGTTTACTTGTACCTATAAAATATGCTTTAATTGCTGTGCCACAAGAAAAAGTGTCACAGACACATACAAACTCCAGCACAATCATTTAAAAAAAAAAAGAATAAAAAGCTTCCAATACAAATGGTTTTACATAAACTATGGAAGTGTGCATTACACAAAGTGTGGAAGGATTCAGGAATGCATTACCTACAGAGTGCATTGTTCAGGAGTGCGCTATGTACGGGGTGCAGGGTTCAGGAGTGTGCGATGTACAGAGTGCAGGGTTCAGGAGTGTGCTAAGTATAGAGTGAAGGCTTCAGGAGTGTGCTATGTACAGAGTGCAGGGTTCAGGAGTGTGCTATGTACAGAGTGCAGGGTTCAGGAGTGTGCTAAGTATAGAGTGCAGGCTTCAGTAGTGTGCTATGTACAGAGTGCAGGGTTCAGGAGTGTGCGATGTACATAGTGCAGGGTTCAGGAGTTTGCTATGTACAGAGTGCAGGAGAGTGCTAGGAACAGTGTATGGTTCTGGAGTGCATTACGTACAGAGAGCAGGAGAGTGCTAGGCACAGACTATGGTTCTGGAGTGCGTTACATACAGAGTGCAGGAGAGTGCTAGGCACAGTGTATGGTTCTGGAGTGTGTTATGTACAGAGTGCAGGAGAGTGCTATAGGCACAGTGTATGGTTCTGGATTGTGTTACATACAGAGTGCAGGGTTTTGGAGTATGTTATACACAGGGTTCAGGGTTTAAGAGCACTAGATACAGAGTGCAGTCATCCATCCACATCTCACTATTGCCCCTCTCCTCAGATATAACCACTGCACCCCCCTTCCACCCCCCCCCCACACACACACCCCTCTATCCTCTGCCCTCATCCCCCCTCCCCCCTCCCCAAAGCTCCACCATCTTCCACATGGTTACCTTTGGAAAAACAGCACCTTTCTGTAGCTGGCTCTTCTATCCACTGCAGCCACAGTATCCTTCTCCTTCCTTTTTAGTGCATAATAATAAGTGTGTGTGTTTATGTGTGCCTGTGAGTAGGGCCTTTCATGACTAAGCCTATTTCTGACATTTGGTGTTCACATGTTAAAATGTGTATTTTTTGCTACAAAATTACTTAGAACCCCCAAACATTATGTATATTTTTTAGCAGCTAATCTAGAGAATAAAATGGTGATTGTTGCAATATTTTATGTCACATGGTATTTGTGCAGCGGTCTTTTAAACACAACTTTTTGGGGAAAAAGACACTTTCATGAATTTAAAAAAAACGAAACAGTAAAGTTAGCCAAATTTTTTTGTATCATGTGAAAGATGATGTTACGCCAAGTAAATAGATGCCAAACATGTCACGCTTTAAAATTGCGCACACTCTTGGAATGGCGACAAACTACGGTACCTAAAAATCTCCATAGGCGACATGTAAAAAAAAATAACGGTTACCAGGTTAGAGTTACAGAGGAGGTCTAGTGCTAGAATTATTACTCTCACTCTGATGATCGCGGCGATACCTCACATGTGTGATTTTAACACCATTTACATATGCGGGCGTGACTTCCGTATGCGTTTTCTTGGCTGCATGAGCTCGCGGGGACGGAGGCGCTTTAAAAATGTTTTTGTTTTTGTTTTTTTAAATTTAATTTATTTTTATTTTGTTTACATTGTGTTTTTTTTTTAAAAATGTTTTTGATCACTTTAATTGCTGTCACAAGGGATGTAAACATCCCTTGTGACAGTAATAGGTAGTGACAGGTACACCTTATGGAGGGATCGGGGGTCTAAAAGACCTCCAATCCCTCCTTTGCACTTCAAAGTATTCAGATCGCTGTTTTCGGCGATTCTGAATACTGTATATTTTTTAAAAACCGGCGCCATTGGCAGCCAAGTAAACAGGAAGTGACATTGTGACGTCACTTCCGTGTTTACAGAGAAAAGACTGGAACAAGGCCATTTCCGGTTGTGCCAGTCTCTCTCTAGCCGCCGGAAGAGGCGGATCGGGACTCCCGGTGGGTCGGGAAGCCCAGTAAGGCGGCGGGAGGGGGGAATGTCCCCTCCTGCTCCTTCGGGATAACAACCGAGCGGCTTTTAGCCACATCGGTTGTTATCCCTGGATAGCCGATCGCCCGCTCTAAAAAAAGGGTGCTGGGATGATGCATACAGCTCTGGGCATCATCCTGGTATAACCCCCGAAAGCCGAGGCTGTGTATCTGCGTACGCTCGGCGGCAAGGGGTTAAAAGCGCCTTGAGGGCAGGGCATAAACTGTGTTTTATAAATACCTATACTAAATAATTCCATCTGCAGCAGAGAATGAAGTGAGAGAAAAGACCTGCAGAATTTATTGTCATTGTATTGGTCTAAGGCAGGGGTCCTCAAACTACGGCCCGCGGGCCACGTGCGGCCCGCCGAGGACATTTATCCGGTCCAATCCACCCAGGGCCGGATTACCGACAATCCAGGCTCGGGCCGGGGCCAGGTCGGCTCGGCTTCGGCAGGAACATATCCGCTCCACTCCACTCAAGCTGCCTCCCCCACACCAGTAATGGAGGGCTCCGTGTGCCGCGCTGCATGCTGGGAAGTGTAGTTCCCAGCACAGTCCCGCACGGAGACAGGAGGCGAAGAGTGACAGAGAGAGCGGAGGCTTCAAGCAACATCCTACGAACAAGTGAGGACCCCCCTGTCCACCCCTCTGTCCCCCTGTCCACCCCACTGTCCCCTTGTCCACCCCTCTGTCCACCCCACTGTCCCTCTGTCCACCCCACTGTCCCCCTGTCCACCCCACTGTCCCCCTGTCCACCCCTCTGTCCCCCTGTCCACCCCACTGTCCCTCTGTCCACCCCACTGTCCCCCTGTCCCCCCTCTGTCCACCCCTCTGTCCCCCTGTCCACCCCACTGTCCCCCTGTCCACCCCTCTGTCCCCCTGTCCACCCCTCTGTCCCCCTGTCCACCCCACTGTCCCCTTGTCCACCCCTCTGTCCCTCTGTCCACCCCACTGTCCCTCTGTCCACCCCACTGTCCCCCTGTCCCCCCTCTGTCCACCCCTCTGTCCCCCTGTCCACCCCACTGTCCCCCTGTCCACCCCTCTGTCCCCCTGTCCACCCCACTGTCCCTCTGTCCACCCCACTGTCCCTCTGTCCCCCCTCTGTCCACCCCTCTGTCCCCCTGTCCACCCCACTGTCCCCCTGTCCACCCCTCTGTCCCCCTGTCCACCCCACTGTCCCCCTGTCCACCCCACTGTCCCCCTGTCCACCCCACTGTCCCCCTGTCCCCCCCACTGTCCCCCTGTCCCCCCTCTGTCCCCCTGTCCACCCCTCTGTCCCCCTGTCCACCCCTCTGTCCCCCTGTCCACCCCACTGTCCCCCTGTCCACCCCACTGTCCCCCTGTCCACCCCTCTGTCCCCCTGTCCACCCCACTGTCCCCCTGTCCACCCCACTGTCCCCCCCACTGTCCCACTGTCCCTCTGTCCCCCTGTCCCCCCCTCTGTCCCCCCTCTATCCACCCCTCTGTCCACCCCACTGTCCCCCCCTCTGTCCCCCTGTCCACCCCTCTGTCCCCCTGTCCACCCCACTGTCCCCCTGTCCCACTGTCCCCCCTCTGTCCACCCCTCTGTCCCCCTGTCCACCCCACTGTCCCCCCCTCTGTCCCCCTGTCCACCCCACTGTCCCCCTGTCCACCCCACTGTCCCCCAGTCCACCCCACTGTCCCCCTGTCCGTCCCACTGTCCCCCCCTCTGTCCCCGTGTCCACCCCTCTGTCCCCCTGTCCACCCCTCTGTCCCCCTGTCCACCCCTCTGTCCACCCCACTGTCCCCCTGTCCCCCCCTCTGTCCCCTTGTCCACCCCACTGTCCCCCTGTCCACCACTCTGTCCCCCTGTCCACCCCTCTGTATCCCTGTCCACCCCACTGTCCACCCCACTGTCCCCCTGTCCACCCCACTGTCCCCCTGTCCACCCCTCTGTCCCCCTGTCCACCCCACTGTCCCCCTGTCCACCCCTCTGTCCCCCTGTCCACCCCACTGTCCACCCCTCTGTCCCCCTGTCCACCCCACTGTCCCCCTGTCCACCCCACTGTCCCCCTGTCCATCCCCCTGTCCATCCCCCTGTCCACCCCCACTGTCCCCCTGTCCACCCCCACTGTCCCCCTGTCCATCCCTCTGTCCCCCTGTCCATCCCTCTGTCCCCCTGTCCATCCCACTGTCCCCCTGTCCATCCCACTGTCCCCCTGTCCACCCCTCTGTCCTCCTGTCCACCCCACTGTCCCCCCCTCTGTCCCCCTGTCCACCCCACTGTCCCACTGGTCCACCCCACTGTCCCACTGGTCCACCCCACTGCCCCCCGGTCCACCCCACTGTCCCCCTGTCCACCCCACTGTCCCCCTGTCCATCCCTCTGTCCCCCTGTCCACCCCACTGTCCCCCCCTCTGTCCCCCCCTCTGTCCCTCTGTCCCCCTGTCCATCCCTCTGTCCCCCTGTCCACCCCACTGTCCCCCTGTCCACCCCACTGTCCCTCTGTCCCCCCTATATATATTATTATTTATTATTCATTCTTTTGCACTACAAAAAAGATGTGTGCATAGGAATTTAGGAATTACTTCATATTTTTTTTAAACTATAGTGCGGCCCCCCAACAGTCTGAGGGACCGTGAACTGGCCCCCTGTCTAAAAAGTTTAAGGAGCCCTGGTCTAAGGTGTAAATTGGGCCTTTCCCCCCTTCTAACAAAAATAAAATAAAAAATAAAACAATTTTTGATTTACATAACTTTTTTGTGTCCACTTCCTGGTTCCCTGGGAGGCACTAGTGACATAGCCCTGGCTGCCAGATGCCCTTGATATTGTGCATGCAAGAGATGAAGTGCATGACGTTGTGTGCTTCATCTCACATCTTGCCCATGTGCTGTACAGCATTAGACCCATTTGCTTTTAAAGTGTTACTAAACCCACAACAGTGAAATCAGTCTGTATATGCAGTAAAGTATGCTTGTTATACTGTGGAACCTGGGGGGTTAATCTTCTGCATTGTGTAAAAAGACTGTTTAATCCTGTCTTCTCTGATCTTCCTTTTCTTCCACAGTCCCCAATCCATCTCCTGACAAAACAGAGCCTTGGGGGAATGCTGCACATGCTCAGTTTGGTGTGTATTGCTAGAGAGTTTTTTTTCTTTTCTTGGAAGGGTGCATATGATCAGCACAGGGCCAATCAGCACTGTTCAGACAAAGGGTCAGGGGTTCTGCAGCCTCATAGGACAGTCAGAGTAGTATGAAAACTCCTCCTTCATGCTTTAACCAGACACTGATAGAAGTCACAAGACTGCTATATACTGCTGATAAGAAAAATTATTTAGCAGTTTATGTTTACTAAAATAATTGCATTACCATGTTCCATCAGATATGGTGAATACAGGGTGCTGGGTTTAGTAACACTTTAATAAAAAAAGGAATCTACGAGCCTGCAAAGGGATCCACAAGAAGAAAAGGCAGCATGGACATAAGTAGGTGTACGTGTTTATATGCAATGTATTATATATTATTGTGTGAAAAACAGATACCACATGGTTTAAAAAATGTACTCAACTAAAATGACCAAGCTGCAACATACAATGTGATATATAAACATAGTATAGGAATTTAAATAAAAATGATGCGCTAGTGTCGCTATATAAATAAAATAAAAGTGACCATCTATCACACAAAACAATAGGGAAAAAATGTAAACAATAAAAAATAAATTAAAAAAGTGATCCAAACCAAGAGCGTGATCAGTGATGAATCAAAAGTGCAGCACAACTTCGTTGATATAGTGTGTTATATCCAAACCTCCACCCAGTGATCAAACACAAGGCTTACCAGAAGGAATCAACCATCCACTACGATATCTCTCAGTTGGTAGCAGGTCACCATAGGCATTCTTGCAGTACACCCTGGTAAACGGTTCCTCCCCAAATCAATACTTTAGGGATAAACACAGAAACCCCTCATAGTGTATCTCTGCATATAACGTGGTTTATAAACTCTGACGGGTACAAAGAAGAGCTACCATGCCCTAGATGACGTCAGATATGACAAAACGTGTAAGGCCTGCTGTGGAGTCACTACTCTGATGCCAGAAGCCTTTGGGAAGCTATCTTCTTTGTTTCCGTCTGAGTTTAAAACTGTGAAAAGCGCTTTTACTTTGGAGGATATGTGAGTGCAATGTTTTTATTTGTGGTCTTCTACCAATTAAGAAACTATACAATATATCAATAAATTTGTGCTGCACTTTTGATTCATCACTGATCAAGCTTTTGGATTGGATCAGTTGGACTTTTGTGGACTTTTTCTATTTATCTTTTCATTTTTTTTCCTCTTCTTTTATGAGATAGGTGGTCACTTTTATTTTGTTTATATAGCGACACTAGCACAACATTTATTTTTCATATTATACAGTATATTGTTGTAATTTTCCTGTGGGTTATCCTCTGGAAATCTCAAACCTGGTGTCAGGAAAGGTTTCACCTGCTGGTGGCACTGTGGCACCCAGACCTATGTGCTGCAGTTCCGGTGTCCACCAGCAGGTGAATCTCAGCAGTCAGGAGCTGACATCATCTCCTGAAATCAGGCATCACCTGATACTGATTGCAGAAAGTATATTTAAACCTGGTGATTACTCGGACACCTCGCCTTGGTATTTTATCCTTGTGCCCTGAGTTGACCTGTGTTCCTGAATCCTGTGTTCCTGTAGCCTGTATCATGAACCCTGTATCCTGAACCCTGCACCTGTTCCTGGACCCCTGCCCTGCAGCCGGATCCCTTCCCGCCTGCTCTCTCTGTCTCCTGTTATCCTCTCCCTGTTCTGTCTTGCTCCCAGCCCTATCTGCTTGATCTCCCGTGTGTGACCCTGGCTTGTTACGACCACGATTGTATCCCACGCCTATATGTACATTTGGTTTAGGTAGTCATTGGTTGTGTGTCACTGTGGTTTTGGTTGCTGGTTTGTTACACTGTTTGCCATATTGGAGGTGCGTTTACTTTTGTGCATTCATTTACCTTTCAATAAATTACATTATTTATACTGAACCTGTGCTTGGCATTTTCTATGACAGTCCACATATTTCTGGTCACATCGGTCCCTGACACCTGGTCTAATTTTTTTTAAATTTGGGCTTCCTTCCCAATTAAAACCAATTAAGAAAAAAAAATGCAGCTCTGGCCTCAATACTGTGATGAGCCGGACATACCTAAGATTAGTTTGGGGTAAGTTCTGAGAACATTACCAAAGTTCTGGCACTAAATACGAGCCTCACTGAAGTCAATGGGAGCTGAATATTTGAAAAAGTAATGGCCAATTTCTAGGCTAATGTGCTAGGGATTGAGGGATTGTCAAACATATGGCATGGGGTGCCGGGCACTTCCCTAAGGCTGTTTTCACACTGCTGTGTTGTAGACATGTGCACAGCCAAAAAATTTGTTCATTTTCGTTTTCGTTTCATTTGTTTATTTTTTTTTTCGTTTTTCAGGTCATTAGTTATGATCGCAATTCGTAAATTCGTACATTCGTAAATGCGTACATTCGTAAATTCCTACATTCGCTCATTCATACATTCGTACATTCCTGAATTCGTACATTCGTAAATTCGTACATTTGTAAATTTGAAATTTGAAAATCCAAAAACCCGAAAATTCGAAAATCTGAAATAGTAACTAACTATTAAATTATAGGTGTTGAAATTTGCTTTCAAATTTGGCTTTCAATGAACGTAACAAATACGAATTTATCCGAAGTTACGAATTATCTGAAATAACGAATGCTGCATCTAAACAAATGGAACGGAACAAATTAATAATAAATAATAATAATAAAAAGTTTTTATTATTATTATTGTTATTTATTATTATTAATTCATTACGTTCCATTCATTTGGATACGGCATTCGTTATTTTGGATCATTCGTAACCTTCGGATTGTATGTGTTACGTTCACTAACAGCCAAATTTGAAAGGAAACTACAATACCTATAATTTAATAGTTACTAGTAATAGTAGTTAAGTTTATATCAGTTAATTATTATTTCAGATTTCCGAATTTACAAATTTACGAATTCACTAATTTACAAATGTATGAATGTACACTCGTAAATTACGAATGTACCAATTTACAAATGTATGAATTTACGAATTTACAAATTTTTCGAATATTCAGAAAAATTCGTTAAACGGGTTTTCGTTAATTCGGATATTTCCGAATTAACGAATTTGTCGAAATTAGTTAAAAAACGGATTCGGAACGAAACGAATTGCACATGCCTACTGTGTTGCGCCAATGCATTTTGTACCTGTGAAAGGTGAGTTTTTTATGTGTTTTTGCAGTGTTTTAATTGTGTTTTTCACTCATTTCAATAGGGGGGGCGTTTTTCGGTGTGTGTGTTTTTTTTTTTTTTTTTTACTGCACCAAACATGCACCAAATATGCAGCATGCAGGACTTTTAAAAACGCAATTGATCCACAACTGACTGATGTTAAGAGTCGATAGGATTTAATAGTCAGACAAACTGATCAGTATGAAAGGGCCCTAAGGAAAATTCACCAAAGTTTAGAAAAAATTTACTTCATTTGGTGGGTGATTTTAGTAATGCTTAAAGTGAAAAATGTCATAAAATTACTTGCCTGGGGAATCTGCCTGTGAAGTGACGCATTTGTACAAAGTATACAACCTACTACAGCAAAACTGCAGGGATTGGAGACCCCTCCCCTCTCCACTGAACACAACAGGAAGTGATCAGCCACCGCCAACCCTCTTCCCACGTAGAGCAACATGTGACACGAATCCTCTGCCATACACAAGAGAGCGGAGAGTTTTGTGCTGAGCGGTCAGAGACGAAAGTGACAGGCTGGGTTGGCTGCTAATTCTGCTTGTCTCATTTGTAAACAGGGCTTTTGTAGCAAGGCTCCATTTTTATTGTGCGATGACGAAGCCGCCATGGGGGGAGTCCTGGGTCTGTGTACCGCAGCGAGCTGGGTAATTACTGACTGTGGACATTTGCCACGAGCAAGTCATCTATATGAGTGAAACATAATGTGTAATGCCGCGTACACACGGTCGGACTTTCCGGCATACTTGGTCCGGCGGACCAGAGTGTGCTGGACAATCCGCCTGTGTGTGGGTGGCGGCGGACTTTTCCGGCGGACTTCTTCCCAAAAGCCCGCCGGACCTAGTTTTGAAGAAAGTTTCAAATCTTTCCGTCGGACTCAGTTTCGGGCGGAAAGTCCGCTCGTGTGTGTGCTGGTTCGACGGAAAGCCCGCTCGTGTGGTCGACCACGCCCCCTAAAACGTCACAGTCCCAGCATGCCCAAGGACTGTGACATCATATGGGGGCGGGGTCTCCGCCTATATAATTCACAACGCAGCCCTCAGAGACCAGTCCAGCCGGAGAGAGCGTCGTGTCAACATCTGGGGGAAGAGAAGAGAAGCCAAGAAGCCAAGAAGCCCAGAAGTCCGGACCTCAGCTGGCAATAGAGCTACATGAAGACAGCGGAGGGGCCGGCCGAAGACCTGCGACACCGGGAGAAGAGGCCGGAGAGCGGGGAAGAACCAACCGGACGCCGGGAGAAGATGAAGCGGAGGGACCCCCGAAGCCGGAAGAAGACCCCCGAAGCCGGAGGAAGATCCCCTCCCCCGGAGCTGTTTAATAAAATATTTTAAAAACCTGTGTAGTGTGTTTTATTACTTACACTTTTTTCCTAGGTAAATGGGTAGGGGTACCATGTACCCCATACTCATTTACATAGGGTGGGGGGCCGGGATCTGGGGGCCCCCTTATTAAAGGGGGCTCCCAGATTCCGATAAGCCCCCGCCCGCAGACCCCGACAACCAACGGCCAGGGTTGTCGGGAAGAGGCCCTTGTCCTCATCAACATGGGGACAAGGTGCTTTGGGGTGGGGGGGGCCGCAGGGTGCCCCCCTGCCCCAAAGCACCCACCATGTTGAGGGCATGCGGCCTGGTAGGGTTCAAGGGGGGGCTCTTGCACGTCCCCACCCCTTTTCCTGATCTGCGGGGCTGCGTGCTCGGATAAGGGTCTGGTATGGATTTTGGGGGGACCCCCACGCCGGTTTAAGGGGTCCACCTTAAAATCCATATGAGACCGAATGGCCTGGTATGCCCTTGGAGAGGGAACCCATGCCGGTTTTTTATTTAAAATTTAGTGTGGAGTCCCCCCTCAAGATTCATACCAAACACAGTGCCTGGTATTGGCAGGGATCCAAGTCGGATCCCCGTTCATTGAAAGTCGGACGCATGTCGGCTTCAAGTCGCAGGGCAAAGTCGGATCCAAAGTAGGACGAGTGTCGTGTCGCACCAGTGTGAACCCGGCCTGAAAGTGTGTCAGGCTGACATATGATACACAAAAGCCCAAATTTATTATCATCCAAAGACTCTGCCAGGCCCAACCGAACAACTGGTTTTATATATCAGTGAGAATGATAATGGAGTTTGTAGCGTGTGAAGGGTCCAGGCAATACTTAAGATGTAATAAAATATGGCTGACAAAGCTGGGCAGCTCACTGGAGCCTACAAAATTCACTCGCATTCCCTGACACAGCATCACTTTCCAGGCACAGGTCGGAGAAACCTGGGAAAGGAGAACGGATATACTGCAGGGAGCCTGTACTGGCTGCAGAAGTGTTAATGCACAGAGAACCTGAACCTGTTTTGCTTTCCTAGTGATTTTCACTCCTCTCTAGGAATCTTAATCAGCAGGAAACCATTTACATAATGAGCTGACCGGCCAGGCTGCGTGCTCGGATCGGGGTCTGGTATGGATTTTAGGGGGGGCCCCACGCCGTTTTTTCGGCGTAGGGGTTCCCCTTTATAATCCATACCAGACCTAAGGGCCTGGTATGCCCCGCGACGGGGCTCGCAAGGTGTCAATCTCGCCGATAAAAGCGGCAAGATTGACATCCTTTTCTAGTCCCGTCGCACCTGAGTTACGTTCAAAATGAACGGACTTGTCCGTGGGTGGGCAAGTCCATTCATTCTTAAAGTCCGCCGGAACTCCGGCGAAAGTCCGTCGGAAAGACGGGCGAACCTAGCCCGCCGGAAAGTCCCGGCGTGTGTGGGCAAGTCCGTCCGTTTTAAAGTCCGGCGCACCTGGCGGACAAAGTCCGTCGGAAAGTGTGCCGGACCAAGTAGGATAGAAAGTCCGACCGTGTGTACGCGGCATTAGAAATGAATTCAGTTTTGGTATATGTGATATAGTAGTGACTTCAAGCAACTAAGTATATTTAAAGCCGGTTTTGGATAAAGAATTGTTTTTTTTTTGTTGCTGTTTATGTCCCATAGTTAGATTTTCCTTCACTTCCTGACCTGGTGACATTAGAAAGTGAGAGGAAATGTGTCTATAGTGAAGGGAACACATGTCCCCTATGTAAAGATTTCCCATTGATTCCTGTCCTGGTGATAACTAGATGTAGCACTTTCCATTATGTGCTGACTCAGGGACAGACCATGAGGAGGAATCTGCATAGCAACAATAAAAACCTGAGAGTGGGTTCAGCCTCTCCTTCGCCAACCCTCCGCCCCCGTGTGTCCGATGAGCGGGGACACTGATGGAAGGACCGGGGCTCACCCACATCCTCCCGCACTGCAGGTACTACAATCGGCATGATCTTCTGGACACGGCTGCTACACGTGACCTCCAGGCTGGGTTTACATCCTCCCCAGCATGTCGCTGGTGCCCTTCCATGCTCCACCAGGCAGAGGTTAGTGTAGTGGTTATTTTAGTAATTAGTGTAGTGTAGTGGGTGTTGTAGTAATCAGTGTAGTGTAGTGGGTGTTGTAGTGTAGTGGGTGTTGTAGTAATCAGCGTAGTGTAGTAGGTGTTCATGTTGTAGTGTAGTAGGTGTTGTAGTGTAATATAGTGGGTGTTGTAGTGTAGTGGGTGTTGTAGTAATCAGTGTAGTGTAGTGGGTGTTGTAGTAATCAGTGTAGTGTAGTGGGTGTTGTAGTAATTAGTGTAGTGTAGTGGGTGGTGTAGTGTAGTGGGTGTTGTAGTAATCAGTGTAGTGTAGTGGGTGTTGTAGTAATCAGTGTAGTGTAGTGGGTGTTGTAGTGTAGTGAGTGTCATAGTAATCAGCGTAGTGTAGTGGGTGTTCGTAGTGTAGTGGGTGTTGTAGTAATCAGTGTAGTCTAGTGGGTGTTGTAGTAATCAGCGTAGTGTAGTGGATGTTAGTAGTGTAGTGGGTGTTGTAGTAATAAGCATAGTGTAGTGGGTGTTGTAGTAATCAGCGTAGTGTAGTGGGTGTTGTAGTAATCAGTGTAGTGTAGTGGGTGTTGTAGTAATCAGTGTAGTGTAGTGGGTGTTGTAGTGGACAGTGTAGTATAGTGGGTATTGTAGTGTAGTGGACAGGTAGGTCAATATACTGGTCAGTCTAGGAATCACGTAGGTCAGTGTAGAGGTCAGTATAGGAATCAGGTAGGTCAGTGTAGGAATAAGGCTGGTAAGTACTATTGTAGGTAGGGACTCAGGGAGTGCTAAAAGTCTGTAGGTTAGGGGGCGCAAATTTCTTGCCTTGCACCGGGCGCTGACAATCCACAGTACGCCACTGCTGCTGGGGGCACCTGATGTAAGGACGGACTCTGCTGGGGGCACCTGATGCAAGGAGGGACTCTGCTGGGGGCACCAGATGCAAGGACGGACTCTGCTGGGGGCACCTGATGCAAGGACGGACTCTGCTGGGGGCACCTGATGCAAGGACGGACTCTGCTGGGGGCACCTGATGCAAGGACGGACTCTGCTGGGGGCACCTGATGCAAGGACGAACTCTGCTTGGGATACCTGATGCAAGGATGGACTCTGCTGGGGACACCTGATGCAAGGACGGACTCTGCTGGTGGCAGGCGATGTGGCAGATGACACGCTCACTGGTCCCACTGATTCTGCATTATGGTGAGTTGAATGATTTCATTTTATATTACAATAAAACAATAAAAATAATGCGATTCAATCATCCTGACACCATAACAACCATGGTGCCGGGATGATTGAAGCGCTAACACCAGGTGTTTGGAGTATATTTATCTGCTGATTGTTAAACTCTGGATTACACATTTCGATTGTGGTGTAGGATCTGGGGCTACTGTGCTTCCATCCCTCTCCCCCCCTTTCCCCCTTTCCCTCTCCATCCCTCATTCATCTCAGACTCTAACCACACCCTCTTTGAGCCTCATCAATTCAAGCCATGCCCACTATTCACATAAAGCATGCCCATTTTCGGTTTATGCCACACCTACAAACGCATGCCCCGCCCTCTAATTTTAATGCAACTCCGCCTACAGCCAGAAAAGTGTCCCTAAATTTTTTTTTACAATGTTGGCAAATATGGGATGGGATCAGTGACAGAAGGGTGATGGCAGGGGGATGGGATCAGTGGCAGAGGGATGATGGTGGGGGATCAGTGACAGAGGAATGGTAGTGGGGGGGATCAGTGGCAGAGGGATGGTGGGAGGGATGGGATCAGTGGCAGAGGAATGGTGATGAGGAGGGTGGGATCAGTAGCAGAGGGATAGTGGTGGGGAGATGGAATCAGTGACAGAGGGATAGTGGTGGGGGGGATGGGATCGGTGGCAGGATCAGTGGTGGAGGGATAGTGGTGAGGAGGATGGGATCAGTAGCAGAGGAATAGTGGTGGGGGGATGGGATCAGTGACAGAGGGATTGTGGCGGCGGCGGTGGGATCAATGGCAGAGTGATGTTGGTGGAGGGCTTGGGATCAGTGGAAGAGGGATGGTGGTGGGGGGTGGGATCAGTGGCAGAGGGATAGTGATGGGGGGTTTGACCAGTGGCAGAGGGATAATGGTGGGGGGGTGGGATCAATGGTGGCGGGGATGGGATCAGTGGCAGAGGGATGGTGGTGGAGGGGATGGGATCAGTGGCAGAGGGATGGTGGTGGGGGGATGGGATCAGTGACAAATGGATGGTGGCAGGATCAGTGGCGGAGGGATGGTGGAGGAGGGGATGGGATCAGTGGCAGAGGGAAAGTGGTGGGGGGGATGGGATAAGTGACTGACAGATGAATAGTGGTGGGGGGATGGGATCAGTGACAGAGGGATTGTGGCCGGGGGGTGGGAACAGTGGTGGAGGGATTGTGGCTGGGGGGGTGGGAACAGTGGTGGAGGGATATTGTTGGAGGGCTTGGGATCAGTGGCAGAGGGATAGTGGTGGGGGGTTTGATCAGTGGCAGAGGGATAATGGCAGGAGAGTGGGATCAGTGGTGGAGGGATGGTGGTGGAGGGGATATAATTAGTGGTGGAGGGATGGTGGTGGAGGGGATGGGATCAGTGGCAGAGGGATGGTGGTGGGTGAATGGGATAATTGGCAGAGGGATGGTGGTGGAGGGATGGTGATGAAGGGATAGGATCAGTGGCAGAGGGATAGTGGTAGAGGGATAAGATCAGTGGCAGAGGGATGGTGGTGGTGGGTATGGGATCAGTGGCAGAGGGATGGTGGTGGGGGGATGGGATCAGTGACAAATGGATGGTGGCAGGATCAGTGGCGGAGGGATGGTGGTGGAGGGGATGGGATCAGTGGCAGAGGGAAAGTGGTGGGGGGGATGGGATAAGTGACTGACAGATGAATAGTGGTGGGGGGATGGGATCAGTGACAGAGGGATTGTGGCCGGGGGGTGGGAACAGTGGTGGAGGGATTGTGGCTGGGGGGGTGGGAACAGTGGTGGAGGAATATTGTTGGAGGGCTTGGGATCAGTGGCAGAGGGATAGTGGTGGGGGGTTTGATCAGTGGCAGAGGGATAATGGCAGGAGAGTGGGATCAGTGGTGGAGGGATGGTGGTGGAGGGGATATAATTAGTGGTGGAGGGATGGTGGTGGAGGGGATGGGATCAGTGGCAGAGGGATGGTGGTGGGTGAATGGGATAATTGGCAGAGGGATGGTGGTGGAGGGATGGTGATGAAGGGATAGGATCAGTGGCAGAGGGATAGTGGTGGAGAGATGGGATTAGTGGCAGAGGGATAGTGGTAGAGGGATAAGATCAGTGGCAGAGGGATGGTGGTGGTGGGTATGGGATCAGTGGTAGAGGGATGGTGGTGAAGGGAGGGGGTCAGTAGTAGAGGGATGGTGTTGGAGGGATGGGATCAGTGTCAGAGGGATGGTGGTGAAGGGAGGGGGCCAGTGACACTGGCACTCACCTGCTCTCAGTGTCAGTCAATTTCCCCTTCTCCACGCTCAGTGTGTCTCTGCCTCTCTTCTCCCTTCCGGTGCCTCCAGTGATGCCTCTCCTGACATAGGGTCTCCTCACAGAGCTCCTCCCCTTTCACTCTGGAGGAAGAATCTGCAGGAGCCTGGCATTGCCCTCACGATCACTGATTGTGGTTGAAATGTTGTACATTCCGATTTGCAAAAAAATAATAAATACACATTTTTTTGCTAAAGATATATGTGCATTTATGATTTTTTTTTTATTCACTTGATTAAATGTGTTTGTTTGTCATCTGAGTCATTGTGTTTCTATATAGTCTGCATGTATTACTTGTATGACAGTGACAGCTGTGAAACGGAGAATAACCACAATGTCAATAAAATATTTCCTCTTCTGTTGCTGTATACACTGCTACATAACCTGTAATAAGGCAGCACAGGGGTTAATGTGTTGCCGATTGTAGGATGTGGTGTGTGCTGGTTAAGGAGTGGCAGGAAGGTGATACAAAGCCCCCCCCTGACTAATACATGAGGTGTACAGTGTCACCATTACTGATATCAGGATTATTAATAGGATAAAATTGGGGCTTAAATAGCAGCCTACTCCTGAAAACATAATGGGGCTTCTTTCCCTGAGGTACAGTTGCTTTCCAGCATTAAAATGAAAACATTTTCCTGGATGCTATGGACAATTTCATCTGATTCTGATTTCACATAGCAGCCTGGTGACGTTTAGGCCCTCTTCAGAATAACTCCATGTGGCCGCCTTTCTCTGTTTTTTTTTATCCCTGAAGAAAATAATGTTCAGGTCTCAAGCAACCCTTGCTAAAAAATATTATTACAGCTCATGGTACAGTATTATAGATAAATATGTTATATATTAGTTACAATATAAAAAAAATTAAAAATGTGGCATAGATAGAATATTTGGCACCAAATGAGGATAATTTTAGGATCTCCCGCACCACATAAAATAATTAGCAGTAACAATAACACAGTTAAAATGAAAAAATAATTCTAAATGTCATGAAAAGAAACAGACAGACTCCCTTACAATGGGAGAAATGCCTCCTCGTGTTGGTGGTCAGTGGCGAAACACCTTTATACATTGGTTGTCAATAGGAGAAGGACACCCTTACATTCAAGGGTAAGAGAGGTGCTTCTGTACATCTATGCTCTGTAAAAAGAAAAACTTTCCTTACGATGGTGAATAGTAAGGCTAGGTTATCCCATGTGGCAGTGCTTTATGGTCCTTTTGGCAGTTTCTTTCTATGCTGCCTATTTCTTTTGTTTTAGTGTTTGTCACCCCTCTGAAAAGTAATCTGCATTTGACATACAGTATACAAGTAGGTCACCTCCTAACCCTGTATATTCCACACCACTTTGTGTATTACATGTGGTTACAGGGCAGTCGTGGCGTGTCCCCATTCACTTGACAGGGAAGATAATTTTGCATTGTACACCCTGCATTTGCAGCGAGGTCTAGCCCCCCCACAAAAAAATTTAAGTCAGCAGCTACAAATACTGCAGTTGCTGACTTTTAATATATGGACACTTACCTGTCCAGGAAGCCCGTGATGTCGGCACCCCAGCCGATCTTCGGATCGGCTTTCGGGTGCAGTTGCCGCCATTCCTGGTAAGGAAACCAGGCAGTGAAGCTTTTCGGCTTCACAGCCGGCTCTCTACTGCAAATGCGCGTAGCACTGCACTTTCCAATTGATCCGGTGGCAGAAGAAGGTGGAGGGGGGCAGAACTTCCAAGAGACGGGGCGTAACCCCGTCTTTCGGAAGTGGGGAACAGTACCTGTCAAAAACAGGTACCGTTCTCCCCTCCCCCCTGAAAGGTGCCAAATGTGGCACTGGAGGGGGGGAGGAGACAGATAAGTGGAAGTTCCACTCAAAAGTGGAAAAAAAGCTTTAACCACTTGCTTACCGGGCACTTAAACCCCCCTCCTATCCAGACCAATTTTCAGCTTTCAGCGCTGACGCACTTTGAATGACAATTGCGCGGTCATACAACACTGTACCCAAATGAAATTTTTATCATTTTTTCCCCACAAATAGAGCTTTCTTTTGGTGGTATTTGATCACCTCTGCGATTTTTATTTTTTGTTAAAAAAATTTAAAAAACCGAATTTTTAAAAAAAAAAATTTTTTTTTTTTTATATTTTGTTATAAAATTTTTTAAAAGGGTAATTTTTCTCCTTCATTGATGTACGCTGATGAGGCGGCACCAATGGGCACTGATAGGTGGCAGTGATGGGCACTGATGGGTGGCAGTGATGGGCACTGATTGGTGGCAATAATGGGCACTGATCTTGTACACTGCTAGGTGGCACTGATTGGCATCACTGGTGGGCATTGTTAGGTGGCAATGGTGGGCATTGATAGGTGGCACCTGTAGGCATTGATAGGTGGCACTTATGGGCATTGATACGTGGCACTGGTGGGCACTGTGGGCACTGTGATGTTTTAATGTCTGGGTGCACTGGCAGGGGGTACTGGTGGCATAATTATAAGGCACAATTGAGGCATTATTGCCTCCTCCTCTTCGGGACCGATGTCCCTTGCAGCTGAGCCGGTGATCGGCTTTTTTCTCTCCTCGCACTGTCAGCGCGAGGAGAAAAAAAAAACGATCACAGAGCTTTTGTTTTGATCATGTGATCAGCTGTCATTGGCTGACAGCTGATCACATGGTAAGGGGCCGGGACCGGCCCCTTACACAGATCGGTGATCACCCGAGTCTCAGTGACTCGGTGATCACAGCGCGCTCCACGCGCGCGCGCAGGGCACGTGCACAGGGGAGGCCGTCATATGACGGCCTCCCGGGAATGCAGGTCCGCGCTGTAGCCGTCATTCGGCTATAGCGCGGATAGCAAGTGGTTAAGGAGGGGCAGTGATAAAAACAGGTGGTTGAGGCTAGAGATGGGCCGAATAGGACCACTCCCCCCCCCCCCCCGGTTTGCGCCAGAACTCTTGAATATCGCAAAAGTTCGGATCCAAACTGCAAACCCTATTCAAGTCTATGTGACCTGGTATTGGCTATAAAAAGGGTATGGGGGCCCGGGTACTGCCCTGGGGACATGCAAAATGTTTTTGTTTTTAAAGGAGCAGTGATTTACTGATGCTTAAAGTGAAACAATAAAAATTAAAAATTCCTTTAAATATAGTGCCTGGGGGGTCCCCTTAGTCTGCCTGTAAAGTGGCACATCTGTACCGTGTATAGAACCCTGCTGCAGCAAAATCGACATATATAAAGAAAAAAAATTACATTTAAAGTATGTGTGTTTTTTTTGTTTTGTTTTTTCCTCCCTAAAAAGTAAAGGCATAATGTGCTAGTATGCATCACAAAGCACCCCCATGTTGAAGGGCATGTGGCCTGGTATGGTTCAGGAGGGGAGGGCCACCCCTGCCCCAAAGCACCTTGTCCACATGTTGATGGGGAAAAGGGCCTCTTCCCAATAACCCTGGATGGGGTTGTGGAGGTCTGCAGGCAGGGGGCTTATCGGAATCTGGAGGTCCCCTTTAACAAGGGGGCCCCCAGATCCTGCCCCCATGTAAATGAGCATGGGGTACATTGTACAAAAATAAATAAAGACAGGAGGCAGTTTTTGACAATTCCTTTATTAAAATAATAAAAAAACAATGTCGTCGATGTAGATCCATCGTCAATTATGACGCCTGCCACACCACTGGACCTGAAAAAAAGAAAACGCTCTGCCCACGATGAAGGCTAACTGCCGAATGCCCGCTCTGCTGTTTGACAGTTCTTTAATAGGTAAGAGGAGGGACCACCTGGTGACATCACCTGGTGGCACCACCCCCTTCTTACATAATCGACTCAGCACGCACCGGTGGAAATTTCTTGGTTTGGAAGCTGACGTTTAAATCTTCAGTCCTGCAGGATGGGTGAGAGGTGCTTAAAGTGGTACTGTATTATGTTATATTGCCTCTTCTTGTTGTTTTTTTTGGCATTTGGAAGACAATTGTTTTCTTTTGTCTATTTTGCTATTTCCATGACATTAATACAAGTTATACATTTATCTCATCAGTGTTTACATGTTTATTTTTTGTGTGACAGCTAGGGAGTCACCTGGTCAAGGTATTTCAGTGGTGTCAGCAGGGACAACATTCTGCTTAGGGATCAAAGGCTCAGTAGCTCAACAATAAATAAAAAGAAAAGAAAAACCTGCGCTACAGAGCAAAAAGGATTACAAGACTGCAGCTGCACTAAAAAACACCAATGTCTGTGTAATACACTGCAATAAATAAATGAAAATAAGTGCGCTTACAATCAAAAATTAATGTGTTACTTATAAGTGAATATAAATAATGAATAATTAATAAAGTTAAATATCCTTGAATACATGAAATGAAAAACTGAGTAGGTGAATGAATCAAGTGCTCAATGTGTAATCAAACATGTGAATGGAAAAACATGATCAGGAATCAAAACATATGATTATAAGTGAAGTCCATTTCAAAGAAAAAAGTTCAGTAGAAGTGCATCAGTCCCATGAAGGCAGGATTACAAATCCACAATTCACCAAAGACAGCCCATATGAGTGGAAGAAGGAGAAGAAGATGTAAGGATGTATCCCATGGAAACAATGAATCCGGAGGACACTAAGGATGGACCCTTACCCAAAGTGGTGGACCTCCCTGTTAGCGAGGTCTTGTGCGCGTGCAGATACAGCCCTCTGCGGCGACAGTTGAATGGTGGCGTCCGACTCGGCTGATGAATGGAGCGTTCCCAAACGAGACTAGTCCAACCCGTCTGCCTGGAGGGGGACACCCACTCGACCCGAAGATGGTAGGTGAAAAAAAGCAGAAGAGGGCTCCAATGGTGTAGTAAATAAAAAATATTTATTGGTAAAACAAGGCCGGAAAACCAAACTCCGTATTACAATGTTAAAAACGTTATAAAAAGCCGGCATATAAAGAAGCGAACACCCGTGCAAACATGGGGCGAACGGCGTGATGGCATACAGTACGTAGCCACGCCCTACATGTTTCGTCATAAATGACGTCTTCAAAGGGGCACGGGCGACGCACTAAGCCATCACCTATATAGCGCTGGACGAAAACCAGACCTCGTTTTCATCTGGGTGTCGTTTAGCGCTTAACAACAATAAGGAAGTAGGGAGGAGAGACCAAGCCTCTATCTGGTGCTCACCACGAAATGAACGCTCCATACTAGAATCTCATCAAAGAGGAACAAGAAGGAGACTAACAATACAAGGCAAAAAACAAAAATAAACTGATCTAGAAATGGGCCTTTTGTGTATAATTCTGAGTCCAGAACCGCAGAATAAACAATGATGATATTTGCTGAGCTGATTCGAAATATCATAAAATATGGTTTATAGTGTCAGGGTTTAAACCACTTGTAAGTGAAAAAAATAATAATAAGAATTGGCAATACAACATGTACCTATTACTAGAAAATGAGTATATGAATAGATTACCCATTATTCCCCCATTCTACCTATTATCCGAGCATAGTGAAAGATGGAGCTTTCATCTGAATGGGGAACATCAGATAGTGTAAAATTACACTGTCAGATAAATAAAGGAAAAAGCCACTGTAAAAAAATATTAACAGAATAATACCTATGAGAAATATAAATACCAATGAGTGAAAATATGAAAAATGAAAATGAAAATATAAAATTACAATGAAAAAAAAAAAATTAAAATAAAAAAAAAATAAAAAAAATAAAACTTATTAGTGAATATGATATAGAGCAATCATATCTTAGGAATTGTCGATAAACGTGTTTATCTCGATATCTACATTTAATCCTAGAGGTCTAAGAGAGCGAATTTTATAGATCCACTCCATTTCAAGCTTAGAAATGGCACGCCTCTTAGGTCCTCCTCTCCACTGTAATTTGAGTCTATCTATCCCCACAAATGAGGTGCCCCTAGGGTCCTGTTTGTGTACTTCAAGGAAATGTTTGGAGACCGGATGGCCTTTGAAGCCTCTCCTTATATTTCCAATGTGTTCATAATGAAGCCCGCACAGGCACTAGGAACCACACATGATTTTATTGAAGGGGCACCTCTAAAGACAATCTGAGGCTTATCAGGAAGTAATGGTCCCAGTAGGGGATCATTTTTAACAATGTGCCAGTGTTTGTGTAATATTTTTTTGATTGAAAAATGTTGATGGGAATATCCAGTTATAAAAGGACAGAACTCTTTCCTATCGGTATTATTGCTTTCTCTAGTGTTATCCGCAAGGAGTAGATCTCTATCGAGCTGGTTGACTTGATCAAATTTCTCTTTTAGAAAATGGGCCTCATATCCTTTCTCCAAAAACCTCTCGGTGAGAATCTTGGATTGGGCCTTACAGTCAGTAGTGGTAGAGCAGTTCCTCTTTATTCTAATATACTGACTCTTAGGGACAGAGTCTAGCCATGCTTTATGGTGACAGCTGTCACGAGGGATGAATGAGTTCCGGTCTGTGACCTTAAAATGGGTAGAGGTAAGAAAAACATTCCCTTCGCTTCGAATCTCCAGGTCCAGGAAATTGATCATTTGTTGACTGGCCTCATATTTTAATATGATCCCTCTCTCATTCCTATTTAGACCTTCCATAAATAAACAAAGGGATTCATGGGTACCATTCCATAGGAGGAGGACGTCGTCTATATACCTGGCCCACAGGACCAATTCAGGTCTTTGCTGGGCATAGACGACGTCCTCCTCCCATTTACCCATGAATAGATTCGCCAAACAGGGGGCAAACTTGGCCCCCATGGTGACGCCCTTAGTTTGGAGAAAAAACTGACTATTGTGCCAGAAAAAATTATGTGTAGTGGCATATTCCAAAAGGTCAATGATAAAACGTTTCTGTTTTTTCGGTAGTGAAAGATCCTTGTTTAAAAAGTGTTTAACTGAATTGAGTGTTTAACTGAATTCAGTAGCTTAAAGAGGGAGTCCACCTAAACTGCGTAAAAAAAAAATATTAAAAGCCAGCAGCTACAAATACTGCAGCTGCTGACTTTTAATAAATGGCCACTTACCTGTACTAGGGTCCAGCGATGTCAGCAGCTGACGCCGAGAACCCGCTCGGTTCTCGGCAGCTGCCGCCGCCATCCTAGCCGCGTTGCGGCTTCACTTCCCGGTTCCCTACTGCGCATGCATGAGGCGCGCTGCGCATCGTAACTGGTCCCCGCTATCTCCTGGGACCTATGTGTTTCCCAGGAGACACCGCGGAGGGACAGGAAGAGGCATAGACTCCCATGGGAGTCTATGCCGGAAGTGGGTGCAAATACCTGTCTTAGACAGGTATCTGCACCCCCCTCCCCCCTGAAAGGTGCCAAATGTGACACCAGAGGGGGGGTTCCAAATAGCAGAAGTTCCATTTTTGTGTGGAACTCCGCTTTAACAGCACCCTGGTAGTTCATTGAGAACTACAAGCTGACAGCCGCAAAGGATTTTGGTAGTTATAATTAATTAACAGAACTCTTTTTAAAAAGTGATAGCTGGTATAGGGAACTTCTCCCCGTACTGCTGTCACACAGAAGGCTCGGATCACTGAGCCACTGCAGGAGCGGGAACAGATTACATGTTCGACCCTAAAAACTGAGGTTCCCGAAGGTAAACTTATTACTTCAAGACCGCCCACTGCATACATACTGCGGCAAGGCGGTTCTATTGCGCAAAACAACGTATTTGTACGTTGTTTCGTGCAATAGATACTGTGGGCGTGCACACTGCACGAATGGGGAGCCAATCTGATGTCTGCCAGCCATGTGCGATCGCTGCACAGAGAGGCAGATCGGGGATCTGCCTATGTAAACAAGGCAGATCCCCGTTCTGACAGGGAAGTTCACAAAGATCTTCTGTTCCTAGAAATCAGGAACAGTGATCTCTGTGTTCTTCCTGTCAGTCCATCCCGCGCACAGTTAGAAAAGACTTGCAGGGAACGCACTTAACCCTTTGATCACCCCTGATGTTAACCCCTTCCCTGCCAGTGTCATTTATACATTAATCAGTGCAATTTTTTAGCACTGATCACTGTATTGGTGTCATTGGTCCCCAAAAAGTGTCACTTAGGGTCAGATTTGTCCGAAGCAATGTCACAGTCCCGCTGAAAATCGCTGATCGCCGCCATTACCAGTAAAAACAATAAAAAAAAAATTGAAGTCCATAAATCTATCCCATAGTTTGTAGACGCTATAACTTTTGTGCAAACCAATCAATATACGCTTATTGGGATTTTTTTACAAAAAACATGTAGAAGAATACATATTGGCCTAAATTGATGAAGAAATGTATTTCTTTACATTTTTTTGGATATGTATTATAGCAGAAAGTAAAAAATATTGTTTTTTTTTTTTTTAAATTTTCAGTCCTTTTTTTTGTTTATAGCGCAAAAAATAAAAATAGAGGTGATCAAATACCACCAAAAGAAAGCTCTATTTGTGGGGAAAAAAATGACTATCGAATAACGCCTGTGAAGTCTAATATGTTATTATTAAGTATACTGACAAGATCTTTCATATGAATGTTCATAGGAAAATCTACTGTTGTATGGCCAGCTTAACCGTCTTGCTTTTTAATACTTTCTGAGTCGCTGAACTGAAACAAGTATGCAGATAAGGAGTCCTGACTTTTCTCTGACTTCCCTGTTCTACTGATGATACTCTTCATGAGAACTTTACTATGAAAACAAGGCAAATCAGCAAGGTTGAATGTTTACCCAATTACTACTAACACACCTGAACTCCTGCACTATATAGATGTTAACCTCCTGGGCTAATAAAATCAATGCAATACAAAGGAAAGTACTTAGTGTACAGTGCAGAAAACATTAACATTCAAAGAGGAAGCATTTAAACAAAAATTAACTGTTGAGTTTTCATGTTTAGTCTGCTCTGGATTTTGTCAAACTTAAATTAATACTGAAGGCGAAACTTTATGTTTTTTTTTTTTGGATTTGAAGGGAGGACTAGAACCTGTGTCAGGTGTTTTTTGCCATTTGTGTCCCATTGAAGAGATTTCCTTTTACTTCCTGTCCCATAGTCAAAACAGGAAGTGAGAGGAAAGCCCTCCAAAGTGAGAAGATCCCTGGTAGTCACTAGGGTCACCAGAACAAGTGTCCCCAGGTGTTAATCCCTCTCCACTCTATCCAAAAAAAAAAGAGTTTTGCCTTTAGTTCTAGCCTAATTTTTGGTTTACATGGGCTTGTCAGGACAAGAGTTTGCCTGTGTTCCAGATGCAATGTATAAAAAAAAAATAGGATTCATCTAGGGGTGCACCGAATGGGTTTTTTGGTGGTGAAAACAATACAGAAAATGAAAAATACACTAGGCTGAAAACCGAAACAGAAAATGACTGTATACATTTTTATAGAACACATTGCTAATAGTATAAGCAAAATTTCCATGCGCTGCACCTCTAGCAGATATGATGCAGGAGATGGTCAGAGACTGTAGACATGGTGCAGGAGATGGTCAGAGACTGCAGACATGGTGCAGGAGATGGTCAGAGACTGCAGACATGGTGCAGGAGATGGTCAGAGACTGCAGACATGGTACAGGAGATGGTCAGAGACTGCAGACATGGTACAGGAGATGATCAGAGACTGCAGACATGGTGCAGGAGATGGTCAGAGACTGCAGACATGGTACAGGAGATGGTCAGAGACTGCAGACATGGTACAGGAGATGATCAGAGACTGCAGACATGGTGCAGGAGATGGTCAGAGACTGCAGACATGGTACAGGAGATGGTCAGAGACTGCAGACGTGGTACAGGAGATGGTCAGAGACTGCAGACATAATACAGGAGATAGTCAGAGACTGCAGACATGGTACAGGAGATGGTCAGAGACTGCAGACATAATACAGGAGATGGTCAGAGACTGCAGACATGGTACAGGAGATGGATAGTAAATAAATAAATGTAGCGCTGTGTGTAAAATTATAAATGTAAAGTGCAAATCTCTAAAATAAATAAATCTTACATATAAATGAATAGTCCATAAAATGAAAAAATGAAGAAATAAAGCATGAAAAACTCTTCTTGTGATCAGTGTATCCACACAATTCCACCACAGTGATTGTTCGTCTTTAAAAGGAGTGCACACCACCACCAGTAAAAATGCGCGCTCACCTCCCAGATGATTTAAAACTCATATGCGGATCTCCCCACGAGCTCTTTGCTCTCACTTCCTCTTCCCGATCAATGATGGGTAATCCAGATGGCTCTTTTCTTAATGATAACTCAGCTCCTAAATATCCAAAGAAGTCGATCATCTCCCAGCTTGGCTCAAGATTCCATGAGTTCAGGACATGTAAATAGTAAGTATAGAGACCATAGTGTTCTCTGTATACAAATTTATTCAAAGCCCCCAAACAGACAAGTTGCACTTACAAGATAAAAACTTTTAAAATCACATAAAAACCTCCAGAGTAGCACCACCGTGTCCACATACACAGTGTCTGACTGGACGTGACTATCATGTCCTCCCTTCTAAATGTGTATTGGCCAATCACAAGCCTTCCTCAGTAGTTCTACTGTAGTTCTACTAAGAAAGGCCTGTGATTGGCCGATATCTAGAAGAGAGGCGCTGATAGTCACGTCCAGCCAGGCACTGTGTATGTGGACACTGTGGTGCTACTTTGGAGGTTTTTATGTGATTTTAAAAGTTTTTATCTTGTAAGTGCAACTTGTCTGTTTGGGGGCTTTGAATAAATTTGTATACAGAGAACACTATGGTCTCTATACTTATTATTTACATGTCCTGAACTCATGGAATCTTGAGCCAAGCTGGGAGATGATGCGCTTCTTTGGATATTAATGAGCTGAGTTACCATTAAGAAAAGAGCCATCTGGATTACCCACCAATGATTGGGAAGAGGAAGTGAGAGCAAAGAGCTTGTGGGGAGATCCGCATATGAGTTTTGACTCATCTGGGAGGTGAGTGCGCATTTTTACTGGTGATGGTGTGCACTCCTTTTAAGGACGAACAATCACTTTGGTGGAATTGTGTGGATACACTGATCACAAGAAGAGTTTTTCATGTTTTATTTCTTCATTTTTTCATTTTATGGACTATTCATTTAAATGTAAGATTTATTTATTTTAGAGATTTGCACTTTACATTTATAATTTTACACACAGCGCTACATTTATTTATTTACTATCCATTTTGAAATTAGTGTGGTGTACCACTTGGAATGTTTAGCAGCTGTGCACGTTTATTATTAGGTTATCTTATTTAAACATCACAATATTTTTTACTTGTGGCGCTGATTGTTTCATCTTATAACGGTACAGGAGATGGTCAGGGACTGCGGACATGGTACAGGAGATGGTCAGAGACTGCAGACATGGTACAGGAGATGGTCAGAGACCACAGGATGGTACAGGAGATGGTCAGAGACTGCAGACATGGTACAGGAGATGGTCAGAGACTGCTGACATGGTACAGGAGATCCTCAGAGACTGCTGACATGGTACAGGAGATGGTCAGAGACGCTGGACATGGTACAGGAGATGGTCAGAGACTGCGGATAGGGTACAGGAGATGGTCACAGACCACGGACATGGTACAGGAGATGGTCAGAGACTGCGGACATAGTACAGAAGATGGTCAGAGACTGCTGACATGGTACGGGAGATGGTAAGAGACGCTGGACATGGTACAGGAGATGGTCAGAGACGCTAGACATGGTACAGGAGATGGTCAGAGACTGCGGACATGGTACAGGAGATGGTCAGAGACTGGGGATATGGTACAGGATATGGTCAGAGACTGGTGATATGGTACAGGAGATGGTCAGAGACTGGGGATTTGGTGCAGGAGATGATCAGAGACTGGGGACATGGTGCAGGAGATGGTCAGAGTCAGAAGGATCCCAATCAGCTTTGGTTATACCACTGCAGCGCTTTCATGTGCGTTTAAAAAAAAAAACGTGTGCTGCATTTTTATGCGCTGTAAATGCACATGAAAATGCACAAACATGACTTTGGCTGGAACCACATAAGTGTGGTGCGTTCTTTTCCCTGTCACATTTTCTATGCACGTTTTTAGACGTGGTACCATTAGATCAGTATGCATGTTTTATGAAGGCGCATCAAAGAGGTGGTATGCAGGAGTTTGATGCACTTTCATGAAAACATTTACTCTGCCATGGCATGCTGGGAGTTGTAGTGCTACCTTAAACTTGTTTCTCCTCTTCCAGTCAGAGCATGCTGAGATTGTAGCCCCCTCCACCATCACCTCTCCAGGCAGCCCTCGAGGTCCCAGATCTGGATCTGGAGGTCCTCTTCTCTGCCGCCTTCTCCTTCTTCCTGCCCACGCTCTTTTTTCCCTCCTCCTTGGACGCCGTCACGCCATAGTACCTTCACCGTTTACAGCGTCCCGTTGCTAGGTAACCATGGGGGAGGAGCCGCAGCTGGACACAGGGATGGTAGATTGGGCAGGCTGAGGACAGGGTTTTTCTAAGCAGGGATGGAAGCAGGCGACGGTCAGCCCGCTCCTGGGCGGGTGTGCCCACACTAGTGCCCCTGCTAACACAAGGAGAGCAGGAGGGAGGGACACTCCCACAATGGGCGGCACCCGGGGAGGACCACGCCCCCTTTTCGGTATCGGCTGTTTTTGTCATTCGGCCGAATGACAAAAACACTGTTTTCGGGCGATAATTTTCGGCAGCCAAAATTTCGGTGCACCACTAGTTTCATCATATTAAAGCGGAGTTCCACCTGCAAATAAAAAACTTAAAGTCAGCAGCTACAAATACTGCAGCTGCTGACTTTTAAAATAAGGACACTTATCTGTCCAGGGTGCCTGCGATATCCTCACCCGAAGCCGACCCGTCCCTCGGCTCCCGGGTGGAGGCACCGGCATCTTCAGTAAGGGAATCAGGATGTAAAGCCTTGTGAAGCCAGTCTCCAACTGCGCATGCGCGAGTTGCGCTGCACGTTCTGAATGGTCCCTGCTGTCTTCTGGGACCTGTGTGTCTCCCAGAAGTTAGCAGGGGGGGCAGAGGAGTGGCTGGGCATGGCGTAGTTTGCCACGGGTTCTGCTGCGCTCTTTCGTCGGAAGTGGTAACAAATACCTGAATTAGACAGTTATCTGCTCCCCCCTCCCCCCTAAAAGGTGCCAAATGTGACACCGGAGGGGGGGAGGAACCAGATCAGTGAAAGTTCCATTTCTGGATGGAACTCCACTTTAACAAACCTTTCGTTAAGTGGATTTCAAGCAATGCACTCTGCAACTCAGGGCTGGTGTTACCGCTAGGCAAACTAGGTAGCAACCTAGGGCCCAGTCACGGCCAGTTGTTCTTGGGTCCAACCCCCCCCTATTGTCTTGCTCAAATACCCAATCAGCATGTCTGCTGCCACCGCTGTGCAACTCAGCAACAGCGCATGCTATGCAGCAACAGAGCTGTCCTTGAGTGTACGGTGGCTGACAACATCCGCCACCTGCTGTTCTCGGCATTAGGGTTTGGTCACTAGGACCGCCCATGTCCTAGCAACCAATCACGTGCTCCAGCATTCAGAGAAGGAGGAAGTTCCTCAGCCAAACCTATCTGGTCCCAGTGCCCAGCCTTCCAGCTTCCACCTGTCGTGTAGCCGACTGCTGCAATGAGAAGGAACTGATCCTGATGTAAGCCTGGGGGTTTTCACAATACTCTTTCCTCCCCTTCCACTACCCCAACTATTCTCTTAAACCTCTTTACTCTCCTTACCCCACTCTACTCTTCCCTTCTAACTTTGGGAACCCTATTGAAAGGCAATGAGCTCTAGGGGGGCTCTAAGGACCCTGATGTAAAGGGGGGCTCTAGGGACCTTGATGTAAGAGGGGGTAATTTTGGGAAGGGATCCTAGTGAAAGGGGGACTCTGATGTAAAGGGGAACTCTGGGGTCCCTGATTTAAAGCGGGCTATGTGAACCCTGATGTAAGGGACTTTGGGATCCTAATGTAAGGGGAGAGTTTGGGGAGCCTAATGAATGTAGGATCTTTGATGTAAGGGCGAACTGTGGGGACGCTGATTTAATGGGGAACTTTGGGCGCCCTGATGAAAGGTGTAAACTCTGATGTAAGAGGGTCAGACCCGGGGGACCCAGGCCTAAAGCTCTGTAAGTGGCCCCAAAATTTACGATGGCTGCCCTGTTCCCCACACTCTGCGCCAATGTTCCGCATACCAATGCAGGATTAGATGATGTTAGCTGGAGACAAAGAATTCTTGTTGGGCAGTGTATTAGTGCTCCGACGAAACTACCTTTTCCTGTCACTGGCATTTACTGGCAGGAGAAAAAAGCCAGTTTTTAACTGGCTGCCAGTAAAAATACTGACAGTTGGCAACACTGATATATATATATATATATATATATATATACACACACACACATACTGTACAACAGTTACGGATCCATTAAGTGCATCATGTCTGCTACTTTATGGACTGAATGCTGGGATCTAAAGTTTAATTATCATATATTTTTAGACCTACTTTTGAATGACGTACTACAATAAACATAGTGGAGTCTACTGATCCCCATTTCCAAACATGACATAGGCTGAAGGTTTCTCAAATATAGAACATGCCCAGTATGTCTATTGTCAACATATCAATTTTTATGTAAATCTATCTCTGTAACATTTCAATGAAACTGTGATAATCCCCTGTGATTGTATTATATAACAAAGGTTTGTACAAAGGCTCAGATTGCTGGCCACAGCCCTGTGAACATTTATTTAGTAACAGAACATTGGAGTCTGTAGAATGGAGTATATAGATGCCAGGCAGATCCTGGCAAAGTGTGTCATGTATACGGCACCTCCAGTCTTGGATGGAGAATACATTCCATACCCTCATACTGATTCCAGATACTTTACATAACAGTTACCAGGAGTTCCTGTTGTGACTTGTACAGCTGTCAGGGACTGATAACATCAGGAGCTCCATAAACACACCCATATAACAGCTCCTGTTCTTCACAGTTATAATTTGCTAATATTCCTTATCTCTAGCTTTCACATACAATCTAAGGCCCACGTCACCCATTATGAAGGATCAGCCTTTAATATATGACATGCAGTGACTGCATTAGAGAATGCACAATATGTGGTTGCATTTCTAACTGATATAAAATGAAGATCTAAACACAGAAATTAAAGAGTTTAGCCATATTTATTTCGTAACTTCTCTCTCCCCTTTGAGATTGTGTACCATTATTTTTTTTTCTTTTACCTTGTTACTGTAGTGAGAAACAGCTTTTATTTACTACATCACCACCATTCTTGTAAAATACATGGCCAGGTGATGGGAGTTCATTTCCTACTGGTGTAGCCAACCCTTAAGAACTATAGTACATCTTCCAAGAGCCCCTTTCTTACACACAGTGACAGGACTTGGGGGTGCAGACTGCACTATTGCTTTGATGGGAAAGAATTTAATAAATAGATTTAAGCTGGCCATGGACGGGTAGAATTTTGAATGGAAATTCTAAGAAAGTTTGTTCATTTTTTTAATCATTATTAGGCCAAATCATTGTTCATTTTCAACTGCAGTGACGAGAGAATTTTAAGGAGAAGGATGGAAACATTTTCTCAAACAAACAAATTTATGACACTGTGCACTTGGAAGTGCAGTCGCTGTAGATCTGAGCGGGACATGCAAGGAAAATAAAAAACAGCATTTTTGCTTGTACATTATTGGACAATAGAAATTAGCAGAGCTTCCCCTCATTTCAGATTTTCCCCTCAGACCTACAGCGACTGCACTTCAAAGTGCACTTGGAGTGCAAAGTGGATTTGCCTTTAGTAAATAAACCCCTGTATGTGGTTTTCATTTGGTGAAGTCCTTTCATTCCAAAATCAAATGTTAAAAGCAAAGAAATCTTTTGAATGTTCTGGAAATGTTCTGAAAGCTATGGCCAGCTTTAGAGTGGGACAGAGAGGGATGGGGGATAGACAGAGTTCTGTCCAGAAGGCAGGGCTGATAATGCTAACTGTGATTTTGGAGCAGGAAAGGAGCTGTGTTGTCAGCCCAAGCAGGAAATTAAGAATTGAATGGATTTTTTGCAGATCAGCAGGTTTTCTTCTGTATTTTCAGCATTTTTTAAGAGATAAAACACTGGGAAGTGTGCATGTATTGCAGGAATGTACTGATTTTTTTTTTACCCTGACCAACATTTTAATTTGGATTTTCCAGAATTTGAAATATTATGATTTCATAAGGTATTGATTATTGCATTAAAAGTGTACTCTGACAGGTTGTGTCACCTGTGTGTTCACACAAGGTTACTATAGCCCTTATTTTCTGCTAATCAATAATGACATGCTGCAAATTCAAATCTGACCAATAAAAGATAGATATAAAATAATGATAGCTGAAACTATTCCACATTTTTCAGTGCATGTTGTTATCTTAAATAATATAAAAGCTCAGTAAGAGTTTAGTTTTAGAGAATTTAATTAAAATTGGGTGGGACTTTATATGAGCCGTGACCATCCAGTACACCGGTCTCCATCCCTAAATATTATTGAAAAGAAGGGGAGAAATTTGGGACTTTATATGAAACAAGACACTGAGGTAGATTTAAATCAATCAAAATGGTAAGAATAATTTATTGGCAACATGGAAGGAGGTAGTGGAATGGATAACATTAATAGTAGATAAATATGTAATTAGCAGAATTAAAAGGCATGATACAATCATAGAACACTAAAATTCATAATACAATAGCATTGTTACATATAATTGATAATGAACCAACAGTACACTCCAAAGTAGCTATATAATATTAACCAATATATTTTTTGATGATTTAAACAAATCAAACCCATATTAGAATCATGGTTATTGTGGCATCCAATCGTGAAAAAGCTCAACGCGTTTCGTGGATCGTTTCCACTCATCAGGAGCAGCTATATGTTGGGGGTTTCCGGGTTCACCCCCATTACCTCGGTTATGGTAAGGTGACCCCCTTCCAACATGGTCGTTCACTTTTCCACCTGGCCTGCGGATCGGTCTTGTTTGTTACCTCAGATTTAAATCTACCTCAGTGTCTTGTTTCATATAAAGTCCCAAATTTCTCCCCTTCTTTTCAAGAGTTTAGTTTTGTCAAAATAGTTTTGCATTCCCTTTTGGGATAGTGTGCACATCTGAGTTTTTTTTGTCAACGGGTGATTCTGCCACCAGTGGCTCCTTACTTTCTGCCTGATCCCCTGGTGCCTTCACACTTCCCATCTTTCCCTTCTATTGCCCACTTCCAGCCATGTTGCGCTCTATCTCTTCAATCCCATCTAGCAGGGTTTCTACTTTGCAAACCTTCGCTGCCTCCATGGATTCCTGCACACCACTGATCCCATACTCCTTGAAACAAGACAGTGAGCAGCAGCCTGGCATATCCCAGAAACCTGCCCCTAGGTTTCCAAACCAGCCCTGAGCACTGTGCCACTTTTGTGCACTCTGCATTGCCACACTCCCTCACAAAACCCCTCAGAAGATGTTTCTGCTGACAGCCAACTACTCACTATTGCTGTGCTTGGCACTCTGTTGGCCCTTCTGCTCTCACGCCTCTCGACCCTGAATCCTCTGCACTCCCCTCATTTTCTGAATCCCCTGTGTGCAGCTACTCTACACAAACAAACCCCATCATCATCCCTCCCCAGCTGCCTCACTCTACCATACCACCCCAGATATGTGACAAGACATCCAGATGACTCCAGGTGGACCAGAGGAGGAATATAGGGAGCTTCCAGAGAAAAGATTCTTAACCTCCCTGGCGGTATGATTATTTCGTATTTTAGGTGCTAAAAGCGGTACAATTATTTTGCATGGAAATTTGGCGTTTTATATTGTAGGTTTGTAATTCTTAACAATAACACACTTAAATCTATCCAAACAAGAGTCTAGTAGATATCCCGGGTATGATAAAGTTTGAAACACAAAAACATAAATTTTATTATAATAAATAAAAATAAATAATTAAAAATAAATAAAATAAATAATAATAAAATAAATTTCCCCACGATTCACTATCGCTCAATTCTGCAAGTGTTCTAATTTACTATCGCTGTTTTCTAGCTGTTTTTAAAGCCACTTTTGACGTAAAGGGACACTTTTTGGTTGCTATGGACAATCTCCAGTTTCCAGGCAGAAAGAAAAGTATATGTAATAAAAAACTGCATGCAGGGCACTGGACAAAGAACTGGGGACAAAAGGAATGTGAAATAATTTCATACAGTACTGTAATCTGTAAGATTACAGTACTGTATATGTTATGATTTTTACATTTTTTGTAATTTGCCGCCAGGCTCCGCCCCCGTGCGTCGCAACGCTCGCAGGGAACGGAGCCTGGCAAGGAGAGGCTTCGGGAGGAGGATGGAGCCCACGGACACTGCGGGGGACATCGCAGTTATCCGGGGACAAGGTAAGTGTACCGCTCCAGGATCCTGCGATGTAATCCCGAGTGTGGCTCGGGGTTACCGCTAATGGTGCTGAATTTTAACCCCGAGCCACACTCGGGAAAACCGCCTGGGAGGCTACCAGCATCTGCTATGGGTGACTGCAGATGGACCAGGGAAAGAACAGAGGTAGCAAGCACGGAAAAGCTAGATGCCACCTAACCTTACTGCACTAAATGCAAAGTCGTTCCTCCGACCTCCATAATCCTCCCTATCAATGCTAGGAATGAGCCACAAAATTTGTAGAACTTGAATTTCACGTTCTACACCACTATAGCAAACTTTCCTTCCCATTTCTCCTATAGCTACCTGTGCACTGTTATACCCTCTGTGTTCCTCTTCTTGCACTGCATGCTGTCATATGCTTATTACTCCTTTCCTGTATATACTACCTGCCATCGGATCCTCCATCCTCTTGTCCTGCAAATAATGCCCAACATCATACTTTCCACACTCTTTTCCTGCACATACTGCTTGCTGCTAGCCTTCCACACTCCTCTCTCACACATAATGCCCACTCTAATATCATTTTAAATTCTTTTCTACGTGTAGCACCCTGGAGTTTAGGCAGGGATGCTCCTCAGAATTTTACTTGCCAGGAGTAGTTATCCTGGTTGATTGTTAGAGATCCATTGATTTCTCCCTAAGTTTGGCCTTGTTGCACTTTTCTTTTCTACCACTTGGTACTTGGTAGTAGAAGATACGAGAAGGGCAACCCAAGGTCAGGTTATGGGTATATGCGGTATCTCAGCCAATGGACAAGGGCTTTCTTGGATCCCATGGCCTGCAGGGAGAGCCTATATATTCGGGTGGAGTCAGGTGATCTATGTTTTGTGCCACCTGGACGGCTGTCTGGGTGGATGTGTGTCGTGTGCCCCGGGCTGCTAGGCCAGATATTGGGCCTATCCCGGGGGCATCTGGCTGCTAGGCTGTCTGAGGGCCTATACAGAAGCAAGAGAGCAGTCCAACAGAAGTGACAGTTCTGCCAGCCAGAGAACCTGTCAGTGGTTGGAGGTAGAGGCGAAGCTGTCGCGACTAGGGGACCAACCACCTTATTATCAGGGACCACAGTGAGTAACTGAAGCAAGTACCGGAGCAGTATTCTCACCGAAAGTGCACAGTGGAGAATCGGGAAACTTCAGGTGGTGATCAAGTCAGGGACCCAGCCAGCAAAGGTGACGCTTGCAGAGCAGCCTTGTGTGACAAGCCATCAACCGAGCGGGCCAGGGGGGTGAATCTTGAGGAGTATTGGGAGTGCCAAGCTAGGGACCTAGCAGAGAAGTGGTGATGACGCTTGAGGAAGATACCACTGTGAAGATTGGAGGAGCTGAAGGGATTCAGTGGGTCTAGTGAGATACTGGGAGCTCAGTGTGCTGAAGAACTACAAGGAGAAGTTATAGTGAAGGTGAAAGTACTGTTACGCTTTGTGTTAGGAACTGTTAAAGACTGTTGTCATAGGAGACAGCATTCCTGCACGTGCGGCTGTGGCTTCTTGCTGGAGGCCTTTCCCTGCATGGCTGTCCTCTAATTGAAGTCTCAGAGTCTGCTAATTGATCTTGCAACTACTCAAGGGTGTCCTGGCCCTAACCCTCTTTCCCCCATAAAAGTTTGTAAGAGAAATAAACATCTCTTTTGCATTCAAGAAGTTTCTCCGCCCAATAACTCTCCGCCGATCCCCCGCTAAGCAGGTGGATGACAGGTCCGTTTCCGCTCACTGTGCAGAGCGGGGATGGACAAAGTCTTGCTCTCCCCTATGGGGAAATTGGATGAAAATGGACTGCCTGTCCTTTTTCACCTGATCTTAAACGATCCAATCCTCTAGACGGATGGAAAATAGGACCACCATCCATCTGGATTTGTTGGAGTGGATCAAATTGTATAGCGGCGGGTGTCAGTGGACACATCACCACTGACATCCGTTGCTCCATAGGGGTGAATGGAGCATCCGATCAGGTCCACCTGAAAAACTGACAGGCAAACCTGAACAGACAGTCCGTGTGAAAGGGCCCTAAAAGGTATCCTCATTCTCCTAAAATAATTTGTTTGGAACGAGCAGTGCATGTTAGTTGTCATGTTCACTGATCTTTGCACTCTAAAAATCCCATAGTCCATAGTGTACAGTCCACAATCCATCTCAGAATGGACTGAAGCAAAAAACGGTGACTATGTTGAATATAAATATGTAGCATGCATGCAATATGAATGTACTGAAAGGTCAGGCTGTCTGGGTTTGTCACATGCTTTATGAGCAATTATGGAGCAAAGGAGCCAGAAAATTCCTTCTCGCTTGTTTGCTTGTGGCAAACACACGGGTTGACTGCTGGCAATAAACCACAACTTCTCTTTGGAGATGAACATTTGCATGGCCAGAATAGTGTTATTAAAATAGTGTATCTTCTTTTTCCTTATTATTTAAAAAACACAAAAAGTAGAAATTTTGATTTTAATCAGGATGTACACTTATTGCCCTGTACACATGATAGGATTTTCCGATGGAAAATGACAACAATAGGACCTTGTTGTCGGAAATTCTGACTGTGTGTAGGCTCCATCACACATTTTCCATAGGAATTTCCGACACACAAAGTTTGAGAGCAGGATATAAAATTTTCCGACAACAAAATCCATTGTTGGAAATTCCGATCGTGTGTACACAAATCCGACGCACAAAGTGCCACGCATGCTCGGAATAAATTAAGAAACAAAAGCTATTGGCTACTGCCCCGTTTATAGTCCCGACATACGTGTTTTACATCACCGCGTTCAGAACGATCGGATTTTCCGACAACTTTGTGTGACCGTGTGTATGCAAGACAAGTTTGAGCCAACATCCGTCGGAAAAAATCCATGGATTTTGTTGTCGGAATGTCCGATCAATGTCCGACCGTGTGTACGGGGCATTAGAAGTAAATAAATAAATAAAAATAATGAGAGAAACTAAATGAGAGTCTTTGTGAAAGCAACCAAAAGAGAGTCTCTAAAATGCAGAAGTAATGAGTCAGTAAGTGGATTCAGACATACTTGGAACAAACATAGATTTATACTCAGACAAAAAAAGTAAAGAAAAATATATATGAATAAAAAAATGGGGCAGACTCAACGAACCACTTGGCCTTTTTTCTGCTGACACTTTTTTAGATCTCTATATTTCTATGTTCTCGTGAACAGGAAAGTTAGAGCTGACCCACTTCAGATAAGGAATGGACAGTCATGTGTAAGGTAACTATGGGGGTTATTTACTAAAGGCAAATTCACTCTGCACTACAAGTGCACTTGGAAGTGCAGTCGCTGTAGATCCAAAGGAGCATGCAAGGAAAATAAAAACACAGCATTTTAGCTTGCACGTGATTGGATGATAAAATCAGAAGAGCTTCCCCTCATTTCAGATCTACCCCTCAGATTTACAGTGACTGCACTTCCAAGTGCACTGCAGTGCAAAGTGGATTTGCTTTTCGTAAATAACCCCCTATGTCTCTCACTGCTTGCTATGAGGGCACAGGTCTCACATCTCTCCATTATACATAATAGCTAGCACTGACCTACTTGCTGATTTTGGGTACACGTGTGTAGCACCCTGATGTTTGGGCAGGGTTGCTAGTAAATTTATTTGCCAAGTGATAGTGGCCTTGGACAATTCATAGGAGGTCAGTTGATTTCACCCTAATTCTGGAATTGCTGCACTTATCTCTTCTGTCACTAGATGGCTGGGTCTCTGGTGGCATTAGATAAGACAAGGGCATTGCAAGGACAGATTAGGAATGAAAGGGGTGTCTCAGCCAATGGGCATGGATTTTCTTGGATCCCTTGGCCTGCTGGGAGAGCCTATTTATTTGGGTGAGGTCAGGTGATCAGGGTTCTGTGCCACCTGGACAGCTGTCTGGGTGGACGTGTGTCGTATTGGCCCGAGCTACTAGGCCAGAGACCTGAGGCTTATCCTGGGGACATCTGGCTTCTAGGTTGTCTGAGGGCCTATCCAGAAGCAAGAGAGCAGCGTAGGGTTGGGATTGCGGCTAGCAGTCCAACCAGAAGTGACGGTTCTGCTGGCCAGAGAACCTGTCATGGTCGGAGGTAGAGAGGAAGCTGTCGCCACTAAGGAACAATCAACCTTATTACCAGGTGCCACAGTAAGTAGCTGAAGCAAGTACCAGAGCAGTAGTCTCACCAACCGGGGATGGTGAAAAATTGGGAAACTTCAGCAGATGTCTAGCCAGGGACCCAGCCAGTGGAGGTGACGCTTGCAGAGCATTATTGTGTGCCAAGCCAAGGACCAAGCAGGCTAGTGGGTAATGCTTGAAGAGTATCTGTGAGTGCCAAGCTAGGGACCCAGCAGAGACGCGGGGGTGACACTTGAGGAAGATACCGAGTGAAAAGATTGGAAGAGCTGAGGAGATCCAGTGGCAGTGGATCAGCAGGTCTATGTGATAGACTGGGAGCTCTGTTGAGTGAAGATCTACAATAGGAGATTGTAGAAGAAGTTCATTACAACCTTTGTTAGAAACTGTTTCAAGATTGTTGCAATAGGAGACAGCGGTCCTACTCCTGCACATGTGATGTTTTGCTGAATGCCTTTCCCTGCATGGATGTCTACCTATAGAAGTCTTGGAGTCTGCTAAATTGACATTGCAACTACTAAAGGGTGTCCTGGCCCTAACCCTCTCTCCCACCGTTCTGTTTAAGAGACAATACATCTCTTTGCATTAAAGAAGTGTCTGGCGCCCATGAATCTACATTACATTATACCCACCATGCCTCATAACCCACTCTACACAGAAGGAGGACAGCTGTCCCTAACTCTGGAGGTCACCATTAGGCCTTTGGGGACCCGGGACCTTGCTAAACCATCTTTAGTTGGGACATTTTTCAGCTTTTTTTCTCTTTATTTTCACTTTGGTGATCCTGCCAATCACACACTTCCAGTCTCCCCCACATCAAACCAGTCTTTAAGTGACTAATTCAGACAAGAGCTTCTTATGACATGTACTGTATATGAACTATCCCCATCTATTGCCATGCTGAAAATATACTCACATAGTACTTACCCCCAAGTAATGAGACCTCAGAACTAGAGTCTGTAATACACATAATAAAAGGTAAAGTTGTTTAACTTGACAGCCTCTACCCATTAATAGTTAGTTATTTGGACTGCCCCTTCAAAACTGCCAGGGACCTACTTTACATTACCTAATGCTCCAATAGAAAACCCAGCTTGAGGCATTATAGTGGCTATTACTGACTTCTTCTTAGATCTCTGGCCATTGTGCTAGTACAAGAGCTTTGTGACTGTCTAAAGCAATGTCTTGGTACTAGTATGTAAATGAAGATTTATGATTCACCTGATCTGCATTCATGTTCCAGATCAGTGTCTCTAAATACTGAAGTTGTAGACAGCCAGGTAACCAGGGATGAGCCGAACACCCCAATGTTCGGTTCGCACCAGAACATGCGAACAGGAAAAAAATTCGTTCGAACACGCGAACACCGTTAAAGTCTATGGGACACGAACATGAATAATCAAAAGTGCTAATTTTAAAGGCTAATATGCAAGTTATTGTCATCAAAAGTGTTTGGGGACCTGGGTCCTGCCCCAGGGGACATGAATCAATGCAAAAAAAAAGTTTTAAAAACGGCCGTTTTTTCAGGAGCAGTGATTTTAATAATGCTTAAAGTCAAACAATAAAAGTGTAATATCCCTTTAAATTTCATACCTGGGGGGTGTCTATAGTATGCCTGTAAAGGGGCGCATGTTTCCCGTGTTTAGAACAGTCTGACAGCAAAATGACATTTTGAAGGAAAAAACACATTTAAAACTACTGCGGCTATTGCATTGCCGACAATACACATAGAAGTTCATTGATAAAAACGGCATGGAAATTCCCCACAGGGCAACCCCGAACCAAAATTTAAAAAAAAAAATGATGTGGGAGTCCCCCTAAATTCCATACAAGGCCCTTCAGGTCTGGTATGGATATTAAGGGGAACCCCAGCCAAAATTTAAAAAAAAAATTGACGTGGGGTTCCCCCTAAATTCCATACCAGACCCTTCAGGTCTGGTATGGATTTTAAGGGGAACCCCGCGCCGAAAAAAAAAAAAAAAACGGCGTGGGGTCCCCCCAAAAATCCATACCAGACCCTTATCCGAGCACGCAACCTGGCAGGCCGCAGGAAAAGAGGGGGGGACGAGAGTGCGGCCCCCCCCTCCTGAACTGTACCAGGCCACATGCCCTCAACATTGGGAGGGTGCTTTGGGGTAGCCCCCCAAAACACCTTGTCCCCATGTTGATGAAGACAAGGGCCTCATCCCCACAACCCTGGCCGGTGGTTGTGGGGGTCTGCGGGCGGGGGGCTTATCGGAATCTGGAAGCCCCCTTTAACAAGGGGACCCCCAGATCCCGGCCCCCCCCTGTGTGAAATGGTAAGGGGGTACTTACCCCTACCATTTCACTAAAAAACTGTCAAAAATGTTAAAAATGACAAGAGACAGTTTTTGACAATTCCTTTATTTAAATGCTTCTTCTTTCTTCCTTCATCTTCTTCTGGTTCTTCTGGCTCTTTTGGTTCTTCCTCCGGCGTTCTCGTCCAGCATCTCCTCCGCGGCGTCTTCTATCTTCTTCTCCTCGGGCCGCTCCGCACCCATGGCATGGGGGGGGGAGGCTCCCGCTCTTCTCTTCATCTTCTTCTCTTCTTCATCTTCTTCTTCATCTTCTTCTTCTTCTTCTTCTTCTTCTCTTCTTCTCTTCTTTCTTCTTCTCTTCTTCATTTCTTCTCCGGGCCGCTCCGCAGCCATGCTGGCATGGTGGGAGGCTCCCGCTGTGTGACGGCGTCTCTTCGTCTGACGGTTCTTAAATAACGGGGGGCGGGGCCACCCGGTGACCCCGCCCCCCTCTGACGCACGGGACATGACGGGACTTCCCTGTGGCATTCCCCGTGACGTCACAGGGAAGTCCCGTCAAGTCACCGTGCGTCAGAGGGGGGCGGGGTCACCGGAACGAATTTGCCGCGAACACCCCAAATTGTTCGCTGTTCGGCGAACTTGCGAACAGCCAATGTTCGAGTCGAACTCACTCGAAGCTCATCCCTACAGGTAACCAACCTTTTTCAGACAGATGTAAACAATGGTGATTTTGTCATGTGATGCTGAGCCTTTATGATTGAAAGAACTGATGAATGAATATGGGCCAGGGACAGTTAAGCTGGGGATGAAAGAGTTAGTGGCGGTGCGTCCATAAAGGGCGCAGGAGCGCCGCCCCATCTTTCCTGCACCGCTCTAATCACTATAGATAGATTCATGCATTGCATGAATCTATCTATGGTCGCTGCTGACACCCCCTATTCAGGTGCCCGGCCCATTTTCGGGCGCCGGGCATCGGAATTACACCGGTGGGGGTGTTTTTTGGAAGCACCTGATTAGAGCCACAGGCTCTAATAGGCGCCCAAAAATGTGAGATATGGCGCAACGCTGTGCTTTTGCTTCTCACTCAGCTGTATGTTAGCAAAGTGAAGGAATTTGCTTTGCTAACATTGAACCGCCTCTCAGCCAATCGGGTTGCCGGGTCTGTGTTACCTGCCACCTGATTGGCTGAAATGACAGGCGCTGTGATTGGACGCCTATCAGGCATCCAATCATAGAAGAGAACGAGAGGAGGAGCGGACGGAAGAAGACATCGGGGTCAGGGAAGAAATGGAGGACACCGGACACCGCTCGCCGCCTGCCACTGTCACCCACTGCCCATCCGAGACAAGGTAAGTTCCAGGTGGGCGGGGGGCACAGTGGCAGCACTTGGGGCACAGTGGCAGCATTTGGGGCACAGTGGCAGCACTTGAGACACAGTGGCAGCATTTGGGGTACAGTGGCAGCATTTGGGGCACAGTGGCAGCACTTGGGGCACAGTGGCAACATTTGGGGCACAGTGGCAGCATTTAATGGGCACAGTGGCAACATTTGGGCCACAGTGGCAGCATTTAATGGGCACAGTGGCAACATTTGGGGCACAGTGGCAGCATTTAATGGGCACAGTGGCAACATTTGGGCCACAGTGGCAGCATTTAATGGGCACAGTGGCAACATTTGGGGCACAGTGGCAGCATTTAATGGGCACAGTGGCAACATTTGGGGCACAGTGGCAGCATTTGGGGCACAGTGGCAGCGTTTGATGGGCACAGTGGCAGCATTTGGGGCACAGTGGCAGCGTTTGATGGGCAAAGTGGCTGCGTTTGATGGGCACAGTGACAGCGTTTGATGGGCACAGTGGCTGCGTTTGATGGGCACAGTGAGGCTGCAATTGATGGGGTTTTTTTCAGAGTTTTTCAGTTTGTTTGCACCCCCCCAAAAATTTTGAGCAGCAGCCACCACTGGAGCTAGTGGATGCTGGATGTCCTCTATCCAGGAGGTAGGTTCTATCTGGCTTTTTATCAGCTTTTATTGTACACTGTGGTCAGTGAAATCAGAGTAAGCTATTTCAGTACAGGAAAGGCGCCTGTACAGCTATGCAAGACTGAAGGTAAGTCTGGAGGTCAGCTTTAAACTGAACCCGTTCCTTGCTAGGCAAAACAAAAGGTTTACCTTAACATCGGGCCCTGCAGTATCTTATAATCTTCTTTTCTCAACTCCCTGAGTAAAAAACAAGGAATTTTGGCTATGTGGTGTGATGTGGCACATCTGATGGAGATCGGGGAGGGAGTCCTTATCCCTATAGGCTCTGACTATGATCAACTAGGACACACTGGGCATCTTTTCTGACCAGAGCAGAGGGTAAACAAGGCCCAGGTAAGTATAGGCTGTTGCAAGAGTTGATAGTAAAGTGGACCTGTTGGTTTGACCTTTATGGGCAAAGCATAGGTTTGCTTTCAGAAGAGAACTGAAAGGTTAAAAGGGCAATAGGATTTGGAGAAAGGATTGGCTGGTCTACAGGGTACCATACTAGGTTACTGAATAATGTAGTACAGTTGCTTTTGTGCTGGTAATTGTGGTTGCTGAAAACTACATTTTTTAAATCAGATTTTATTTTTGAAAATTTTAATAGAACATATTACAAACAGAACAAATATCAAACAGAAAAAAACCCCAAAAAAACAATCTATTAAACAATAAACAATTCCCTTTCCCTTCCTTCTTCCTTCCCCTTAAGCAAATATATCAGCATCAACCACATTATTTATTTAAATTCATTTATCATCCACTCCCTGGAAACAAAAACTACATTAAGCACAGCATGCATCTGACATGGTCACAAATCAAAACCCCAGTAAAAAATTTAGAAAAACTAAAATTTCTGGGAAAAGCAACCTTTTTTTAGAGGCTTATGGCACCAACTGTCAGACACACATGAAAGACTTTAGCACCTTTGTGTACCTCCACCTTTATTTCTGAGTGTCAGAGCTGAGAATGTCTGAACCCTGAAAATTTCATCTTCCATGATGCAGAAAAAAATAGTTTTTTGGTATGTGGTACTTGCTGTCAGAAAATATGTATTGATGGTTGCTGGGTAGAGACACAATTTCTGTAGCCTTTCGCTACTTGTGCTGCTAGGAAAACAATCAAATAGTGAATTGCATATATATATTAATCTATTAATTTGCTCCCTACTTTAGCACCCTCCTAATTAGGTGCTAATAGGCAGGTAGGTTGTAGGTAAATGTAGTCATTTTTTGGCCTCTGCTGTAGCCAGTAGAGCTGGGCTTGATTAATTTGGTCTGTTCTGGGCTCTGCATGCTTGCCTGCCTCCCCCTGTCTTTCCAGAAAGTACTGGAACACAGTGGGTGGAGAAGGTAGAACTTGGGCTGATCTTGTATGCAGCCTCAGCCAATCCCTGGTCTGGAGAGTGACCAGGGGGTAAAAAAGGTCTGAAGCCTGGAATAGCAGAGTCCTTTGCCTGTTGGAGAGAGTCCCAGCCTAGAAGTGCTGCTATCCTTTCCAAGGTCTTTGAAAAGCTGCAAGGCGTTTGGGGTGATTCTGGCTCAGAAGGGAGTTGAAGGATCATCCATTAGATGCAGGAACAGCTGGGGCAACATCCAGTGAGCATTTTACTCGGGAGCCTCATGGTGCAGTGTCAGCTGATACAGGAAGGAGGCATCCAGATAGCCAGTGACACAGTGAATAGGCCTGAAAGAGATCCTGAGAGAAAGACAGTTTTAACTGTGTTTTCTTTTTTTTGGAAAGACTGTTCCAGACCTGGCTAAAGTTGTTTTCATGGTAGAAGCCCCCTGTGCTGAATTGTTTGCACCTTTCTACATAGAAGACTCTGCTATCTCTTGCCAGTTCTAGGTATCCCGAGGCTCATCCCAAACCCAAAAAAAGACACTATCTGCCATTGTGCACCTGGCTGAACATACCTCGTGACCGTCTGCTTTGCACTAAATTGGGATCAGAACCTGGGTTAAACAGAGGGACCAGCACAAAGTCTTGTTTGATACAAATGTTTTTTACCTGGATTTACATTTCCTCATTGGACACTTTAGTTGTGGAACCCTGTTTTACAGGCTTATCCACCACAAAATGGCGCCAAGGCTGAACTAACAATTTTGAGAACTCAGCTTAAACCTAAATACACCACCAACATTTATATTTGGAACATGTTTTATCTTTCAAAGGATTTGTGTTTCTGACCACCCAGTCCTAAAATATAACAAAACAGCCTGGTGAGTGGTGACCTGATATTTCTCTGCTGCAGGAATTTACACTAGTTAAATTTCAAAGTAATCATATTTTAAAATATATACATAACTGCATTTGTTGTTGTTTTTTTATATCTGCCTTGTGTTCAGTTAGGTGTTTGCTGGAGTATTGCTGGCCATAGACAGTGGATGGAAAAGAAACATTGCATTCTGACAACGGGACCTGTCGCTGTCAGAATACACTGAAAAAGCTGATGGACAACTGTTCCAGCATCTCCCTTTGACAAAAAACACATGACCAGCTTTAAGAGTTAAAATTTGAAAAAGTTTGGGCGAAATGGTTGGAAGATAGCAACACTGTAATTATTGTTAGTGTTTCAGCATGGGCTTAGGGTCAGGACGTATACTACTTGCTTACTCCTTGAGTAATCCTGCATTTGGAAGGGGACCGGTGGTGGGATAATATTAGTGACATCTGAGGTAGGTATAAATGAGCCATCTATAAACACATCTATTTTGTTGTACTGTTAGTTTTCTTTTTATTTTGTTTATCTCTTTTCTTGATACTGTAATATGGTGGTACGTCGTACCAGTTTTTGTGTGGGCTAACCATGTGCTGGGCCTCCGCTTTTGGATTTTCCTTGTTTGTTTATATAAAACTAATAAAGAGATTGTTTATAAAAAAAAAGAGTTAAGTTAAGGGTTTGCCCGGAGTTGTCTGTGATCAACTATTATCAATGAAGTTTATGACAAAATGAACTGATACCATGCATTTCCATGTTTTTTATATGAATACATGATCATTTCTCCCAATAACGAGAATCTTCCCCAAATTATGCCGTTAAGGGTGTGGCATAGACAGGTTTTTATACAACGCTACCTGTATGCAATGCTGAGAGGCAGGAAAAACAGACAATATGATGTCAGTATGGCTAATATCATGCCCTGAATTTGGAAGGGTGGGGTTTCATCCAAAATGTGGTACTAATTCTTTCTGTAAGGGGGAAGAGCCATTTTACCACAATACACAGTTCAAAAAAAGCCAAATAAATAGGAGCACTGTTCACTTTTTGATTTTTTTAAGGCCACTTGCATGCCAAGGACTATTAATATCACATTAATCTGACTTCTTATTTTGTCTTTCTATAACCACAAAAATGTCACACAGTGGCAGAGATCATGGAAAAAGGTCTGTGTTTGTTTGTGTTTAGGGTGCGGAGGGGCTGTTGTCTACAAAGTGTGCATTGATTCTTAGCCAAACCAAATATACTGTACATAAAACCTTGTTATGTCTCCAATTGCATTATAGATAATTGTTGTAATAATTCATATATTAATCATTTGTGCACGGTGTACACCTGAAATCATTGCAACAATTAAAATTCATTTAATGTTGTGTGAAAATATTCTTTATCCTTGGGGTTGTGGGGATGCCCGGGATTTTTAATTGTAAAGGTTATTTGCTCTTGTTCTGTAATTATTGTCATTTAATGACCCTTATGGCACATAGAGCCTTGTATGTACAGTCATTCCTTTATGAACACAGTGTGAATATTGCATACCAGTAGTTAATCTACACTTTACATTATAAGGGTGGCTGGAATCTCTTGTGTTCAGTGTAAGAACTAGATTCAGACTTTCAGTGGCAATAACTCATTATACTATGTGACATGGCTTGTAGGGATGGGCCAAATGATTCCCTGTTCGGTTCGCACCAGAACTTTCGAACACCACAAATGTCCAGAACCGAATAACAAACCCCATTGAAGTTTATGGGACCCAAATGTGAAAAAATCAATGCCGCCTTATCAGTGCCCATCAGTGAAAGAGAAAACTTACTTATTTACAAAATTTTTAAACAAAAACAAAAGCAAAACTTTTTTTTTTTTTTAATTTTTCGGTCTTTTTTTATTTGTTTCACAAAAAATAAAAACCGCAATGGCGATCAAATACCACCAAAAGAAAGCTCTATTTGTGGCAACAAAATGATAAAAATTTAGTTTGGGTACAGTGTTGTATGACCGCGCAATTGTCATTCAAACTGCGACAGCGCTGAAAGCTGAAAATTGGTCTGGGCAGGAAGGTGTATAAGTGCCCTGTATTGAAGTGGTTAATCACATTTGGTGGGGCTGCCCCAAGATAAAACGTTTTGCATATTCTACCAGCTCCATTTTTGTATTCTGAGCAAGGACATAAGGAAAATCCCATATGGGGGGCACTCCTAAACATAAAACTGCCATAATGCCTCAAACCTTGATTTTAAACTTTTTCACTTTTGCTACAGCCAGACAAATGTCTTGATAAATCCCCCTATTTATGTCCAAAGATTTTGACCGTACATTATAGCACCTATATTTGATATACCACACATGGCATTGTATTTGCGCCAAGTCCACCCTATCCCCACCTTTCTTTCACCCTTGTATCTTATCTTCACTTCCTTGGCTTTTCTTATTTTCTTAGGACCATGTCACACTGGCGATTCCTTGCTGGCAAGAAATCGTCAGAGGCAGAATAGATTTGCAGTAAACAGCAGGCAATGGAAGCATCTTAAATCACTGCTGAAGCTGGCGAGTGACCAACACATACAAAGTAGTTTTGTGGCGGGGGAGTTCAGATCCTTCTAGGAAGGCCTCTACAACTTGGACTGCTTCCTCTCTTTGGACTCCTCTGTTGGCAGAACCACTCCACGGTCCTATCTTGCTTCCTCAGGCATGCCATCTCTTCCTACTTCAGTCCGAGAGGAACTGGAGGAACCTATCACAGTTGAGGAGTCAGGGTTGGCTTTGGCACACTAAAAGCCAAAGAAGGTCCCCAGCCCTGATGGCCTCACTCCGCATTATTACAAGGTCTTCTTTGAGACCCTATCATGCCCCTTGGTCTCTGCCCTTAATTCCATCACGGACGGGGAATCCTTTCCAAACAACACACTGATAGCCTATACCTCCCTTTTTCCGAAGAAGGGGAAGGACCCATTGTGGTGCGGGAACTATGGCGCGATAGCACTTCTTAACATGGATTTGAAACTGTTTGCAAACATTTTGGCTAATAGGCTGCTCCCACATATCACGAGCCTCGTTCACAGGGACTAGGCAGGCTTTGTGCCCCTCTGAGAGCCATGTGACAACACTATTCGGGTGGTGAACTTGATCCATGCCGCCAGATCATCGAAACGGCCTCTTCTCTTTCTGTCTATGGACGCAGAGAAAGCCTTCGACCGGGTGAACTGGACCTTCATGTTATCCACCCTCGAACATATTGGTCTCAGGTCATCAATGCGGAGTTGGATACTGTCCCTTTTTTCCAACCCCACAGCCGCGGTTAAGGTCAATGAGACGAGATCCACTTTTTTCAACATTCATAATGGCACACGCCAAGCTGCCCCCTGTCCCCCTTGATATTTATACTCAGCCCTTTCTATACTCAGCCCTTTCTATTCACACTAAGGGCAGACTTTAGCGTTGCTGGTAATCAAAAAGCTTCAGGGACACACAAAGTGGCCGCATTTGCGGATGACCTGATCTTTTTCAGAACCGCTTACCTCCCTCCCAAAACTATTACAGGAGCTCTCTCCTTCTTCCAAACCAACTTATCCTAATCTTCCATCCTTAACATCACAGCGGACAGGGACATGGCTAAATCTCTACGCTTGGCATTTCCAATCCACTGGCGACTGACTCAATTCACTACTTGGAAGTTGACATTACCTCATCGCCTCTTCTAATCTGTATTTAGCAAATTTCGCCCCACTGCTTCTCTGTCTTAAATCAGATCTCCTCCACTGGCAGTCACTCACATTAACATGGTTTGGCCACTGCAATGCCCTCAAGATGACCATGCTGCCCAGGGCATTGTGCCTACTGCAAGCACTTCCCATTCGCCTTCCTGTGGGTTTCTTTAAGGTTAACGCTATGTTTCAAGACTTTATTTGGTCTCATCATAAGCCCTGTATTAGGATGCAACTTCTCCATCTTGCGAAACATAGGGGGGGGGTGGGCCTCCCAAATGTGAAAGCCTACTACAGAGGGGTACATCTCACCAAGCTGGTGGACTGGCACTGTCATGCAGAGGCAAAACATTGGGTGGCCATGAAAGTAGAAGATTCCAATGACATGGCTAAGAGCTGGCCGTGCATCTCTTCCCCTTTCCCAAAGGCCCTCCTTGACCATCCTACCCTGGGCAGTAAACTTTTGGTAGCCAGGGACGCCTTCCGCCACTCTTCAGTGGCACCACTACCCTCCCCAATGATACGGATACTGGGCAACCAAAAATTTCCACCTGGCCTCCAGAACCCCCATATCTGGAGACTGGTCACTGGTGGGTACCGACGGCCATCTTTCCTCCTCTTCTGGGGTGCCTGCTGCGGACCTTCCACGTTGGACTTTTGGAGTGGTCTCCAGCTCCGTAATTTTCTTTGTGGGTGTCTGCGGATGCTGGGCATATCTCACCAGCTCACGGAGCTGGAGCACACCTGTCACCCGGGGGGGGGGGGACGATCTGCCACAATCTATCAATAATCTATGCTTCTTTGACTCGCCCAACGAAAGGGTTTGTTCCACCTTTCCTTTCCAAATGGGAGGAGGACCTAGGCACCCAATTCACTGATTCTCAGAAGGAGAAGATCCTTCATTTTGCCCAGAAGTCATCCATAGCTACCAGAGTTCAAGAGACCTGTTACAACATTTTGACCGCTTTGCACCAGTTTTTCCCTGTTAATGTTGGCAATGTAGCAATGCTGAGGAAATGATGCTGCACATTTTCTGGGCTTGTCCCAAGCTTGAGCCCTTTTGACCCAAGGTGATCTGCACAATTAAACACTTAACAAATGTTGATCTACTGTAGGTGGGAACCCTGCCGCTTGCCCGCTTCATCTCTCAGAGAGACTGATTAAGAAATACAAGGCCTCCTTTAGAATCCAGTTGCTTAATGTGGCCAAGGCATGCATCCCCCTTTGTTGAAGATCTGAGAACCCCCCATCCATATCCCTGTGGTTTGCTAAAGTAAACAAACCGAGAGCTATGGAGGACCTCACCGGTACCTTGCACAACCGGGAGGAGACCTCCTGTGAGACCTGGAGATCGTGGAACCATTTTGTGTACACAGATGCCTATCTTCAGGAGATGGCATGGTCAGGCTGACTCTGTGGAATTGGTTCTACTCCCTGGGCAAAAGGCGCTATATGTAGATTTCTTTTCTCCTTCTCTTGCTCCCTCTTGCTTTTGATTGACGTGTGACGTCCTAGCCATGCCCCGCTATGTCCGGCTTCGGCCGTTTCCATAACAACGGTGCTATTTAAATAGACTGTAGGGTAACGCTGTAGCCCCGCCGAGGAAGTTCTGATTGAAAGTAGCATGTACGGGGGAGGAGCTACGCATGACGTCGCCCGCTGCTGCCCTACGGAACTAACACGATTGTCGGCTTTACATGCTGTGTTTTTATCATCTTTATGTGAGTAGTTTGTGTTTGAACACAAAAATGAAATCTTATACTTAAGCGGTGAGCACTTAGATCTTTTCTTTCTACCCATGACCTGGCGTCCTTGCTGAGATCTAAGGAGACGTGAGAGAAGTTTATGGTCCATGTTAACCCTTTTGATACCCGCTTGCATGACCTATTTGCACAGGGGTCCATACCATAAAGTGAGAGTGATTAGTTAGACAGGAGGTGGAAGGATTGTCACGCTACTGTGGACTGTTTCAGCACTGGTGGAATAACTTGTGGATCTGGCTGCTTATCGTCTCTCTGGACTGCTATTTCAGCTCTCTAATTGCCTTCAGATTTATTATTATTTGTTCTGTTGTTATTATTTATTTTATTAATTGTTTTTTGCGCTGCACTTGTATCCATATTTACCATTGCTATTTGAATTCTGTGAAAATTATTTAGTGTCCAGCTTGCATAAGGGGGGTGTATTTTAATTTATTTGTTTTGTTTAGATTTTTTGCACTGATTGCACCTTCTGTCTTTTTGCAGCTTGGACAGTAAGACTTACCCTGCTGGATGCGAGCAAACTGCACCCACTGGATTGAGGTACCTTTGCATCTGTAGAGCAGGAGGATGCATCAGGCTCCATCAGGGGAAGGGGACAAAAAGGGAAACGTTCTGTGAGAACTTCAAAACCTCCACTGTTAACAGTGTGATGGAAAGAGATCCTTGGGGTTTTAAGTATAAAATTTATACGTTTAGACAGTAAACAACAATGGCGAGCAATGAAAGCAACGTTGCAGGTAAGCATGTAAGCGGAAAGTTGAGCAAGCATTTCATTTGTAAGCTAACTGCTGATGGCAAAGTAGACGATGGCAACAAAGTTTACTGCATTCACTGCAATAAACAATTGGCTTTCCATGGTTTAAATACATCGCTGACGTATCACCTACAGCACAAACATCCACTCAAGTATCAACACATTGTTGACAGTGACCGGCAGAAGAGTTCTCCAGTACAATCAATATCTAATTTCTTGTTGTTTCAGTCAAACAAGCCTGTAAGTGACAAAGTTTCTGCGACTTGAAAATTGCTATTGCTCAGTGGATTACCAGTTCAGGATGGCAATTGTGAAAGATGATGGACTACAAACAGTACTACGTATAGCTCTTCAAAACCAGACTTAAAATTTACCCAGTCGCCGTACAATCGACGCTGTGATTGGTCAGATGTACAACGAGAAGCTAACACAGCATAAGAAAGCTATAGAAAGTATTCACAGTATTGCTCTCGCTACTGACTTTTGGAGCTCAAACAACAATGAATCATACTGTGGTATAACGGGACACTGGATTGATTCTGACTGGAAACTGACATCAGTAGCTTTAGGTTGCTTACTTTTTGATGAACGACACACTGCTGAAAATTTTGCCAGTTTCTATAAAGAGTTTGCTGCAACATGGAACATCACTGATAAAATATGATGTATCATAATGCACGAAACATGGTTGCTGCTGTGGGACAAACGGATTACAGTCACATACCATGTATCGCACATTGTCTTCAACTTAGCATATTAGCAGGTTTGAAGGCAGTTGACTCATCACCTCTTGTGGCAAAATGTCAACACTTAGTTGGACATTTCAAGCACAGCTCGGCCAACACATCTGAACTGAAGAGCAGCCATTCCAGTGTCTCTTCGCTGAAAGATGTCATGTTCCACAAATTGCAGCAGGATGTGGCAACTCGTTGGAACAGTACCTACATTATGTTAGCCAGATTGTTGGAAGTCAAGGATGCCATAGTGCAGTATCACATCGATCATCTGAAAAACTACAGTGGACCTAAACTGACAGAGTCAGATTGGGACAAAATGGCCAAATACACGTCAGTCTAATGCCCCGTACACACGGTCGGATTTTCAGACGGAAAATGTGTGATTGGACCTTGTTGTCGGAAATTCCGACCGTGTGTAGGCTCCATCACACATTTTCCATCGGATTTTCCGACACACAAAGTTTGAGAGCAGGATATAAAACTTTCCGACAACAAAATCCGTTGTCAGAAATTCCGATCATGTGTACACAAATCCGACGGACAAAGCTATTGGCCACTGCCCCGTTTATAGTCCCGACGTATGTGTTTTACGTCACCGTGTTTAGAACGATTGGATTTTCCAACAACTTTGTGTGACCGTGTGTATGCAAGACAAGTTTGAGCCAACATCCGTCGGAAAAAATCCTAGGATTTTGTTGTCGGAATGTCCGAACAAAGTCCGACCGTGTGTACGGGGCATTAGGTTCACTTGCAGATGCTACGGAATATGTTGGGGGTGAACAATATGCGACAGGCCTTTTTGTGTAGACTGTTAATGGTTAATGATGACGATCAAGGTTATATTGGACGATTCAAAACTGTAACATTGAATGACTTCACAAACAGAATTTAAGGCATTGATGCTTTCACAACGTTGCAAATGACTGTGGCCTTAGATCCACGTTACAAGAAACTCATCTGTCTAAGAAGAGAGAAACGCGAAGCAGTGTGGACAACATTGTCGAATGCATTCAGGGCCTTCCATGATAGAAGACAGCCAGCAGGACGTCCAACAGACTTAGAAGAAAAAAGCAATGATGAGACAAAAGTACCTGTGCCGAAGAAACAAAAACTTACTCTGTTGCTGAGCGACTCTGAATTGCAGTCCTCAGCTGACGAATCAGATGCAGTACACAGTGCACAGGCCAAGCTGACGCGGTACCAAGTAGAAGCTCCCATTCCAGAAACAGAGGATCCTCTCATGTGGTGGAAACATAATAACCATCATTTTCCTGTCCTAAGCAGTTTTGTGCAGACAATTCTTTGTGTACCGGCAACATCTCTTCCGTGTGAAAGACTGTTCAGTTCTTCAGGGTATATCGTCAATAAAATTCAATCATGTCTGCTTCCAGAAAATGTAAACACTCTGGTATGTCTGCGGGACTAGCTAAAGTGATGCCTACTTGCCTACCATAAAGTGACTGACAGTCAATATACTGGATACGTTTTATAATTAAAGTTAAACTAACTTTCTACGTTTTTCTTAAAGTTTAATAAAAAAAATTACTTACGTCAGTGCTACAGTTTGAATTTAAAACGTATTTGTGTGAACTGTGAAGTTAAGTCATGGATTGTGGAAACTAACTAGTGTCGGGTGATTGTATATAGTGTATACCACATTTACCACTGACTAATGCAGAGTTGCAATGCCTGGAGATCAGCTAAAAGTAGTTGGATCTGTATGTGCGTTATAATTAATCGATTAAAAACGATTAATCGTACACGAAGATTTTAATCAGTAAAAGCCCTAGTGGAAACGTCTGGAAATGTGGATTAGGAAAATTTCTGGCTTCCCAGTTTGGCGGTCTACCATCTGAGTTCCAACCTTACCATCATCGGTATGATTTCCTGGATCCATCCTTGGAGTTCCTCTGGATTTCCTGGATCGCTTTGGCCATCTGTCGATTCGGCTATCCTTGCCTTGTTGACTCGTTGTAGCTGACATTCGAGTCCACCTGTTCCTGTAAGAGTATACATCCCTTACCTTGGGTGAAGGACACACTATCCCTAAAGTTTTACATGCTTGCTGAGGCCTCTGTATCCCACTTCTGAACAACAATTTTCTGCGGGGGGGACTTTTTATGTTTTCAACAAGATTTTTTCACCTTTTTGACTTCCTTATTTGTGTTTTCACTCATTTTTATATGCTTTGTTGTACTTATTTTTGGGACTGATATTCACTATTTAGTTCTGATCACTTTTATACCTTATTTGGTCACATTATTTAATGTCTATGGTTTAGCGCTACATCCGTATCTTTGCTTACATCACACTCACCTCATTGTCCCATTTCTGGGCTAAGCGGGCCATCGGGATGCATTGTCTCCCGATATAATGTAAAAGTTTGATTTTATTGTATATCACATTATTTCAGTATATGGTTTTGCTTTTTATGAATCTATGTTCTGGGTCGTCCTTGTAGTTGCCCGTTTCTCTCCCCAGCTATAATATTTATCATCAGAGCCTGTAGGCATACACGATGGGTAATACTCCTCTCCTACCTACTTGGACATGTTCACACTGAACTTTTTTTTCCCCTGAGTTAAATATTTTGATAATGTGTAAAAGGGCTACAGTATGAGATGATTATATTTCTTTTGATGTTGAAAACAAGAATGTGTGGTCAATGACTATACAGTGGTAAGCCACCTCTTTCAATATGTCACCATTAGACACAAGCCTACTGTGCCTAGTAATTCTATGATGGCTTTGAATATAACAGCAGCACAATTCTGGGAGACAAGATGCGATCAATCTACAGGAGGGAAGGCATAAGAATTCTGCAAAAGATATATTATAGGTTTAATTATGCTTTCATTATATAACCTGAAGAAAATACAGTATATCATTACTTTGGATAGCTATGGATAGTGCAATCATAAAAGGGAAATCATATTTTTTTATATAAATAAAAGACAGAATGGCACATATGGCAATTATAATTTTAAATTGCATTGAAGTTACGTTTTATGTATAAATTATGTTGAAGTATTGTATATTGCTGCTGCACTAATAACACAACAAGAAAATTCAATTGGACACTCAGGGACTCATATTTACAGTTGCTGCATATCTTTATGCAAACCTGGACTCAATTATTTGGTAAAAATGTTTGGTTACATTCATTGTTCAATTCATTCATCTTTAGACAATTTGGTGTTATTATAAACCTAGTAGGCAGGTTGTATGTAAAGGGGCAGAACACTGTGTATAATGATCTGTAGAAGGAGTTGTTATCATAGTTAATCCACACAGACGGATTCTGACTATACTTGGCTTAGAGTAGATAAATACCCTACTTACAAGCTATAAAAGGTTTCAAATGCAGGCCCCTGACATCACTAAGGAACACACACATAATATTCAGTTAATGTAATGCTACAGGAGACTGTCAGAGACTGAAACCTTACTACAGGAGATCATCAGAGACTGCAGACATACTGTACTACAGGAGATGGTTCAGATACGGCAGATATACTACGGGATATGGTCAGAGGCTGCAGCCATACTACAGGAGATGGTCAGAGAGAGACTGCAGACACACTACAGGAAATGGTCAGAGACTGCAACCATACTACAGGAGATGGTCAGAGACTGCAGATATACTACAGGATATGGTCAGAGACTGCAACCATACTACAGGAGATGGCCAGAGACTGCAACCATACTACATGAGATAGTCAGAGACTGCAACCATACTACAGGAGATGGTTAGAGACCGCAACCATACTACAGGAGATGGTCAGAGACTGCAGACATACTACAGCAGATGGTCAGCGACTGCAGACATACTACAGGAGATGGTCAGAGACTGCAGATATACTACAGGATATGGTCAGAGACTGCAGACACACTACAGGAGATGGTCAGAGACTGCAGAAATGATACAAGATATAGTCAGAGACTACAACCATACTACAGGAGATGGCCAGAGACTGCAGATATACTGTACTACAGAAAATTGCCAGAGACTGCAGATATTCTACAGGAGATGGTCAAAGGCTTCAGACATACTACAGGAGATGGTAAGAGACTGAAAACATATTACAGGAGATGGTCAGAGACTGGGAACATGCTAAAAATGTGGTTGTAGACCGCAGACATCCTGCAGGAGACATAGACTGGAGACATGAGATTTCTATAGTTTGGGGCCATTTTAGCCCCATTATAAATCAAAGCTTCCATTCACACTATTGAATGCTGGGTCCAAGAACTCCACAATAGGAACTAAAGGGCCCTATACAGTCCTAGAGATGCAGGTGCATCAGAAGAGTAGATGATACATAAATTCTTGCGACAGCAGTCTTTCATGGCCTATATATCGAAGACCAATGGATATTACAGATGTGAGATATCAATTCTGAATGCCTCTCATAGTTTTATTGATTCAGTGATTTGCATATTGTATGAATTTTTATTTCCCTTAATTGCAGAATATAGTGTTAACATGTTATGCAGTGCTAAACAGTGAAGGTTCACATTAGTCCCTGTACTTATCGTTCCAAGGAAGCACCAGCATGCGTTGCCAGCAACAATAAAAACAGTGACATTTAAATTATCTTTTGTCAAGATCATTTGAGTGGATTGCCAGGGTTTAGGTTACAAGGTGTGGAGAATTTCTAAGGTAGCATGAAACTGGAGAGGTGAGACTGTATTAAGGTAGATTTTCCTTTTATGAATCTATATTTTTTAGCATTTAACATTCGCATATAGATCCTCTTCAAAACGTTATTACGAAAATCTAAGGTGATTACATTTTTATTGAATATGCATATATATTATTCTTACTTTGAATTATGTGTTTTTACAAATAAATGATTGCATGTTGTTATTCAGAGGTGATTTGTATTACTAAAGGTCTCCTGTGGTAACTTTGTGGGAACAGTTTGGGAATGGCCCCTCCCTGTTCTAACATGACTGTGCACCAGTGCACAAAGCAAGGTCCATAAAGACATGGATGAACGAGTTTGGGGTGGAGGAACTTGACTGGCCTACACAGAGTCCTGACCTCAACCCGATAGAACACCTTTGGGATGAATTAGAGCGGAAATGGTGAGCCAGGCCTTCTAGTCCACTTCTAGTCCACATCAGTGCCTGACCTCACAAATGCACTTCTGGAAGAATGGTCAAACATTCCCATAGACACACTCCTAAACCTTATGGACAGCCTTCCCATAAGAGTTGAAGCTGTTATAGCTGCAAAGGGTGAGCCAACTCAATATTGAACCCTACGGACTAAGACTGGGATGCCATTAAAGCTCATGTGCGTATAAAGGCAGGCGTCCCAATACTTTTGGTAATATAGTGTATCGTGATATTGTTAAATATCAAGTAAAGATATCAAAAAGGTAACTGTGTTATATTACTGCCTTCTTAATTTAAAATACATTCCTTTTATCAAGCAGCCTCAAGATCTAAATTGGAATTCTGCTTTTTGCGGAAAAAAAAGTCAATTATATTCACTGTGAGGATTTTACCTAACATTTTTTCAGACCCTTACCTGCTTCTGCAGTTTAGATAGTGTGATAGGCTGCCTTTAAAGAGCACTTGCCGGTTTTGCCTTTACTCTAATCACATGATCAATCTCAGTGCTGCAATAAGAACACTGAACCTCTGCCATCACTCTAGATCATTGTTTCTCAACTCCAGTCATCAAGGCACCCCAATATGTCATGATTTCAGGAATACCCTCAGATGAAACAGCTATGGTTTTTAAAATGATCACATCACCTATGCAAAATAATGGAAAGCCTGAAAACATGACCTGTTGGGGCGCCTTGAGGACTGGAGTTGAGAAACGCTGCTCTGAATGTCCAGGCTTCTACATTTCATGAAAGATGATTCCCAGCTCCTTCAGTGCAGTAAGTATAAGACAATGGCTGGGAATACCTTATTCAATGAAACAGCTACTTGCAAATTTGACCTCAAGTCCTGAATGGACATTAAGGAAGGCAATCAACAAATAGTACTATTGAGTGAGGAAAGCTGGGAATCCTGATAGCAAACTTAAGGCTGATGACATGGTTATAATGAAGAGAAATGCATTTATTTATTTATATATTTAAATTTGGTTAAAGAAAATCATGATTGGCACAAGTTTTAGTAGAAAGGTGATGTTATTGTATTCTTTTAGATGCCCTTTCTCCTTACATAGGGCTGCTGTACCTACATTTTTGTTAATGGCATATTATTTCAACATAGGAAAGTAAAATCTCCACCTGTGCCATCAAAGCTTACACGTTCTATAGACAAACTATCATCATATTTACCTGTATGACATTTGAAATACCAACAATATTTACAAGTTATTGTTAATTGGTAGTTTGCCCAAATATATGCAACCTGAAACATTTTACACTCAGTTGCAGTTTACCAAGTTTAGTTAACAAATATTTGATAAATTTTTTCATTATGTTCTTATTTTGATACTAATATGCTTGGAAGGACAATATGTTCTAATGCCTCTAGCCTGTGTATTATAGCTAGTGTCAGAGGCGTCGCCAGGGGGTGGCTATTGAGGCTGTAGCCCCGAATCTGGAGCCCATAGCCCCAAGTCTCTTGCCGCAGGGTCCCTGCCTAACCAGTCACGGCTGCGGCGGGCGGGCTGCATTAGAGGTGGAGGAGAGAGACGAGCGGGCAGACGAGCAGAGATGACATCCACGTCACCTCTCTTCCACCCTCACAGCCGGGTCACTTCAATGTGGGAGCGATGTGCGGTGGGGAGCAGAGAAATGATATCATCTCTCACTGCCCACCACACATCAGTGCTCTTCTGCCCTCACAGCGCGCACTTCTTCAATGTCAGAGGTCCGGCGGGGAGCAGAGAGATTACATCATCTCTCACTGCCCGCCCAGCATCTCCGCTCTCCTTCCCTCACTAAATGGACCAGTGCTGCCAGCCTGCCACCAATGCAGTGACAATAAACATTTGGTGGCACTGGCTGGCATTGCAAGTGACAATCCACATCAGCTGACAAGTGACATCCCACATCTAGTGGCAAGTGACAGTCTGAAAATGGTGGCAGGTGACGTAGCAAGTGACAATCCGCATCAGGTGGCAGGTGACGTGGCAAGTGACAATCTGCAAATGGTGGCAAGTGACATGGCAAGTGACAATCTGCAAATGATGGCAGGTGATGTAACAAGTGACGTGGCAAGTAGCAATCTGCAGATGGTGGCAGGTGGCGTGACAAGTGATGTGGCAAGTGACAATCTGCAAATGGTGGCAGGTGACGTGGCAAGTGACAATCTGCAAATGGTGGCAAGTGACAATCTGCAAAATGGTGGCAGGTGATGTGGCAATCTGCAAATGGTGGCAGGTGATGTGGCAATCTGCAAATGGTGGCAGGCGACATGGCAAGTGACAATCCACATGTAGTGGCAGGTGACGGTTGCAAGTTAAAAAGCTGCATCTGGTGACAGGCAACGGTGGCAAGTGACATGCTGCATCTGGTGGCAGGAGATGTGGCAAGTGACACGCCCAGGGCTCCCACTGATTCTGCATTATGGTGAGCTGAACCACTTCATTATATATTAGAATGTAACAATAGAAACAATGCGCTTCGATCACCCTGACACCATATCAACCATGTTGCCATAATGATGTAAACTCCAACACCAGCCTTTGCCCGCGAAAAATTGCAATTCTGGGCCTGCAAAAAGGTTGGTGACTGCTGCTATGGGCTCTAGCCCCAGATCTTTTGCAGACCTAGCAATGCCCCTGGCTAGTGTATCAAATAGTGATATGGCAAAGTACTAATGCGCTACTAACAGTGTATCAATACAAATAAAGTGCATACATATAAAGTGCTAAATGAAAAAAGCAGCTAAACTTCTATAGTGTAACCAACACCTCTAAAAATGTATATCATGTAGTGAAGTAATATAGCACATCAAAAAAAAGGAATTTCTCAGATGCTCATGGCAAATATAAACTCATATAAAAGTGTTCAAAGTCCTAAAAGGTGCATCCCATAATATATATCTATATATCTGAGCAATAATGCAATGAAATCCAGTAAAGTGTATCATATAAAACTAAACTAAAAGTAAATTGTTTCCCAGGAGTAATCAGCATCCAAAAAAAAACAGATGACTCAGAGAGATGATCAGTTCCAAAGTGAAAAATATAAATCAGAGTAGATAACCGAATAGACGAGTGGGTTAAGGACAGAAAGAGTCCAAATTAATGGTAAACATGTCTTTCTGCAATCCTCCCCCAGTAGTTCTAGCATCTCACCTTATAGATATGGGTCTAATGGGGCAACAGTGAACGACCAGCCTGTTGTTGAAGCTTTCCTCACAAGGTCCAAGGGATCGCTGTAACTTTTTCTCCAGTCTCCACGGTCCTTTCCTAGAAAAAAGTTTCTCCCAATCCGCAAGATAGAAGATAAAAAAGAAGGCTCTCCATAGTGTAGTAGGTTTAAAGGTTCAAAAGTAATTTATTAAAAAAAAAATCTAAAAACTCCTTTACAATAAAAATGGCAACAGCAGGCCAGGCAGCAAAAAAACATGTCAAACAAATGAAAAGACTTCCGGTCACGGCCGTAACCGGAAGTGACATCACCAAGCTCCTCCCGACTAGTTACGTCACAACACACGTGACTTCATCAAGGGAATTTCGCCGGTGGTAAGCGAAAAATTGCTTACCACCGGCGTGCCCCCCCTTCGGGCCTGCAAAAAGGTTGGTGACTGCTGCTATGGGCTCTAGCCCCAGATCTTTTGCAGACCTAGCAATGCCCCTGGCTAGTGTATCAAATAGTGAGCTAGTGTGCTGCTCATTGTTCTTTTTGGGGTTTGCTGGGGAGTGAACTGTACCTGAGAACCTGCAGTGCAAGTATTTCCCTACTACTGTTACATTCATTCATTCATTCATTCATTCTGTGGATCAATGCAGATAGGTCTTATGAACATATGTCCAAATTTTATTCACTTTTCATCTGACCTGCTAGGTACAGGGGTAGGATGCACCGTACTGTATTTTTGGGGTGTTTTTTTAATCTTGGTAACTGCTGGAGCACATTGAACGTGGTTGAAACTGATTGGCCAAAATAAACCATGTACCCATATTTTTCAGTGGCCACTGCATAATTCATCTAGAGAACATGCATTTTAACCCCTTTAGGGGCACAGAGACCTTTATTTTTCTGAATTTGAATCAAATTAACCGGTAAAGTTTCTGCAGACAGCAGAGGAAGTACCTAAAACAGACCATCTATAAACCTCTTGCAGTGAATGTACAGCAGAGCTTGGAAAGGGTGGGGGGAGGAAAAAGTAGCACAAGAAACCACTCAGGTATGTTGTCAGTGCAAACAGCATGCCAGTAAGAGGGACAAGCAGCGTGAAAAAGAGAGGAGCTCATCAATGCTCTTCTCCTTTTACTGCCCAGTCACAGGGCAGGGGTTGGGTGGAGACCTGTAAGTGAAAATGAAACTGCAACAGAGAAAAGACAGTTCTGCTTCCCTGCCTGACAGGACTGTGTTGTGTCACAAATCTCAGGAATGAATGGAAAAAAATACAAATCCTTTGACAGGTAAAAAATAAGTAATTTCTGTACTTCATTAATGTATTTAGCCGTTTCCCTATTTTAAACTTTAATAACTCTTTCATCCTGACATATACTCAATGGAATTTGAGAATTTTTTGTGACAGATGGGGTTTTCTGTCAGTAACGAAAATATATTCATAGTTGTTTACTTTGACAAGGATATTTGGGAAAATAGGAGCACTTCTTGTAGTTGCTGCCATATTGATCTGGTGCAGGGGCATTGCTAGGTCTGCAAAAGATCTGGGGCTAGAGCCTATAGCAGCGGTCATCAACCTTTTTGCAGGGGGGTGGGGTGGGCATGCCAGTGGTAAGCAATTTTCCACGGGCAAAGACTGGTGTTGGCATTTCGATCATCATGGCACCATGGCTGATATGGTGTCAGGGTGATCGAAGCGCATTGTTTCTATTGTTATATTCTAATATATAATGAAGTGGTTCAACTCACCACAATGCAGAATCAGTGGGAACCCTGGGCGTGTCACTTGCCACATCTCCTGCCACCAGATGCAGCAGGTCACTTGCCACCGTCGCCTGTCACCAGATGCAGCTTTTTAACTTGCCACCATCACCTGCCACTAGATGTGGATTGTCACTTGCCATGTTGCCTGCCACCATTTGCAGATTGCCACGTCACCTGCCACTATTTGAAGATTATCACTTGCCACGTCACCTGCCACCATTTGCAGATTGTCACTTATCTCGTCACCTGCCATCATTTGCAGATTGTCACTTGCCACATCACTTGTCATGTCACCTGCCACCATTTGCAGATTGTCACTTGCCACCATTTGCAGATTGTTACTTGCCACGTCACCTGCCACCATTAGCAGATTGTCATTTGCCAAGTCACCTGCCACTAGATGTGGGTTGTCACTTGCCAACTGATGTGGATGGTCACTTGCTATGCCAGCCAGTGCCACCAAATGTGCATTGTCACTTGCCATGCCCGCCAGTGCCACCAAATGTGCATTGTCGCTGCATTGGTGGCAGGCTGGCAGCACTGGTCCATTTAGTGAGGGAAGGAGAGTGGAGATGCAGGGCGGGCAGTGAGAGATGATGTAATCTCTCTGCTCCCCGCTGCACCTCTGACATTGAAGAGGCCCGCGCTGTGAGGGCGGAAGAGTGCTGATGTGTGGCGGGCAGTGAGAGATGATATCATCTCTCTGCTCCACGCCGCACATCGCTCCCACATTGAAGTGGCCCGGCTGTGAGGGCGGAAGAGTGGTAACGTGGAGTGGGTGGAGAGAGATGATGTCTCTCTGCTCATCTGCACGCTCGTCTCTCTCCTCCACCTCCACCGGCAGCCCGCTGCAGCCACGACCTGCTGGTTAGGCAGGGACCCTGCGGCAAGAAACTCAGGGCTATGGGCTCCAGATTCAGGGCTACAGCTTCAATAGCCACCCCCTGGCGACGCCTATGATCTGGTGACTTAAATTACCTCTGAGTAAATAATCAATACCAAGTATCCTGATCTGATTTCACATGCTGCATACCTGTCAGGTCAGACTCAGAATGTATTGTAGTTGGTGACAGAGACAGAAAGAATATTCCCAAAAGAAGATTACCAATAGCAGCCTACATATTGGTACAGATTTTTTGCTATCATGCTTTTTGTAGCGTGCATAAAAATTCATAAATGTATGTTCCACACAAAAACTCCAAATCACTAAATCTGGCTTAATTTATTCAAAAAAATGAATTTCCAATAAATGCCAAATAATGTATGTATGCAGATTTTATTACACAGAAAGCGACTAGAGCTCCTGCTTTGGCAAGGATGAGATAACAGTGGTCCTATACTAAAAAAGTTAAAATGATATTAAAGTCTTGAATTTTTTTGTTTAAAAACAACAAACAAGTTATACTTACCTGCTCTGTGCAATGGTTCTGCATAGAAAAGCCCAGATCTGCCTCTTCTCGGGTCTCCTGCCGGTGCTCCTGGTCCCTCCTTCCTGGTTTTGGGGGCACCCGAGCCGAGCTGCTGCTCTATGTGTCCATTCAGACACAGAGCCGCAGCTCGGCCCTGCCCCCTCTCTCCTCATTGGTTCACTGACTTTGACTGACCCAATGGTGCCCGCTGCTGTGTCTCAGCCAGGAGGGGGTGTCCTGGACAGCCGAGGCACTCATACATAGAAAATGCATGAAGATAAAAAAAACTTCTGCCTTTAGAACCACCTTAAAATTTTTTGTGTCTTAGTCATAGGTGTGCTCAACCTATTGTGTGTGTGTGTATATATATATATATATATATATATATATATATATATATATATATATATATATATATGTATATATATATATATATATATATATATATATATATATATATATATTGTAGTAGGATGGTGGACAATGTTGATAGAGCAGCGGATGGTGTCAGTAGGGCAGAGATTGGTTTCAGTTTATTTTATTTTTTTATTATTACTTATTTACAATTTATTTTTTTCTATTATTTTTTACAATATTTTTTTTTACAATAATTCTGTAATTTTTTTTATTTTTTAGGAGCCCCATTGGGGGGCTTTGATGAAATATCAGGGGTCCAAACAGACCCCTGATGTCACACTTTTGAAGGAACTGAGTCAAGAAATTCCCCAGCCCCTTTTTCTGCAGCCAAGCAGCAGGGGAAATCTGTCCAGCACAGGGTGCTTAGGGTGTGCCCACGCACCCCTGGCACACCCTGTGCGCACACCTATAGGTAGGGATGGGTGAACGGTTCGGCCCGAGCATAAGTGCGGCCTGAACTTTGGTTGTTCGGATGTTCAGCGAACAACGAACATTATGCAGTGTTCGCGGCAAATTTGAAAGCCACGGAACCCAGTTAAAGTCTATGGGACACTAACGTGAAAAACCAAAAGTGCTCATTTTAAAGGATTATATGCAAGTTATTGTCATCAAAAGTGTTTGGGGACCCGGGTCCTGCCCCAGGGGACATGTATCAATGCAAAAAAAAGTTTTAAAACGGCCATTTTTTCAGGAACACTGATTTTAATAATGCTGAAAGTGAAACAATAAAAATGAAATATTTCTTTAAATATCCTGCCTGGGGGGTGTCTATAGTGTGCCTGTAAAGTGGTGCAGTTTTCCTGTGTTTAGAACAATACCACAGCAAAATGAAATTTCTAAAGGAAATAAAATAATTTAAAACTGATCGCGGCTGTAATGAATTGTCGGGTCTCAGCAATATAGATAAAACTCATTGAAAAAAACGGCATGGGTCACCCCCCCCCCCCCCTGTCTATTACCAGGCCCCTTGGGTCTGGTATAATTATTAAGCAGAACTCCAAACCAAATTTTGTTTTTAAATTGCGTGGGGGTCCCCCCAAAATCTATACCAGGTCCTTCAGGTTCCAATAGAGGGTAAGAGGCAGTGTGTTCGGTTGTTGGTGATGGTTTCCTTGCCCCTGTGACACATGTTTTCTAATAAAACCCAAACACCACCTTGGATATCTTTTATGGACTCTTGTTATTAGGAACTTAACTTAATATAGCACTGCACCATTACCACTTTATCTGTTTATGTTGTATCTATGCATATTGTGCTAGCATCTAACATCAGGATTTTTAAATTTTTATTTTTAGCTTTATGTACCTTAAGCACAACAGATCTGTGTGTTTTTTGCACAACAGGACAATGCTAGATCCACTGGGCAAGTGAGCGTGTGAATTGAAAATGGGGGGGGCTCACTGAAGTACCTTTATCAATTAACTTCTTTTATTTGCTCTCTTTTGTCTGAAAATAAACGTCACCCCTTGGATGCACTGGGCATCCTTGCACTTTTTCTCCCCACACATACAAAAAATAAAAAATGGGATATGTACATCTCATATACCAGGATGCATCATGTATTACAGGTAAGAGGACCAAAGTTCCCCCTTAACAATGAACTTCTCTTCTTTGCTCTCTTCTGCCTAAAAGACGTATTTGAGACTTCCTCTAAATACAAAATACTATTTGAGTTAAGCTAACAAAACACAACCAGAAGATTTTTAATTATGTTGAAATATCTGAATACCTTTCCAAAACAGTACATGACTAGGCAAGCCTTATAAAACAATCTCTTAGTTTTACATGTCTAAGCAAAGAGGAGTAATGATTTCTCATTAAAATGAAAGAATACAGCAAAAAGTTTACACAAAATATGTACGTTACTTTTTATATTTGTCACCATGATGAGTTATATCTTGGAAAAGTGGACTTGGAAGACGTGCAAGATCCGCCTCATGTACAGGAAGAGTAAACAAATGGAGCCAAGATTAGCTATGTAGTTATGTGACTTTTTTGTAAAAAGATTTACCAATACTCATACAAATATAATGCTGGTGAGAGATATTTTCCAGAGCTGCCTCCTTATGCCAATAAAGTATGCTTTTTACAATGGCACAATATAAATGTGTGCGTATATATATTTATATATCTATATCTCTATCTATCTATCTATCTATCTATCTATCTATCTATCTATCTATCTATCTATCTATCTATCTATCTATCTATCTATCTATCTATCTATCTATCTATCTATCTATCTATCTATCTATCTATCTATCTATCTATCTCTATATATCTATATATCTATATATATATATATATATATATATATATATATACACACACATACACACACACACACACACACACACACAGTATATATGTATATTCTTTTTAAATAACTTTGTTTTACAAATAAACATTTACTGCAGCGCACAGCCATGATGTACGATTCCTAGAGCATTGTAAGCTTTCTAAAAAGAAAACACTGTTTACTTTCAGACTCTGTCTGATTTGACTGTGTCTGAAAAAGCATGGGTGGGGGGGGGGGACGATGGCTCACTCTTCTGATCATTCACCTGTGCTTAATGTTCAAACTTAAGACCCCTTTCACACTGAAGGCGTTTTTCAGGCGCTAAAGGGCTAAAAATAGTGCCTGTAAAGCGCCTGCAGCCCCAGTGTGAAAGCCCGAGTGCTTTCACACTGGGGCGTTGTGTGCTTGCAGGACGTTAGAAAAAGCCCTGCAAGCAGCATCTTTGGGGTGGTGCGGGAGCGGTGTTCACAACGCCCCTACCCATTGGAATGAATGGGCACCGCTGCCTTAGCGCCTGCAAAGCTTTTTGGGCGCATTTAACCTTTTCTCCGGCCACTAGCGGGGTTTAAAAGCGCCCCGCTGGCGGCTGAAAAGCGCCGCTAAAATGACGATAAAGTGCCGCTAAAACTAGCGTCGCTTTACCGCTAACGCGGCCTGCTGGTAGTGTGAAAGGGGTCTAAAGTGGTTGTAAAGTCAGAAGGTTTTTTTTTTCATCTTAATGCATTCTATGCATTAAGATAAAAAGTATTCTGTGTTCAGCAGCCCCCAATCAGCCCCCCTAACACTTACCCTCTCTGTCCAGCGATGTCCACGAGTGTCTCAGCCATCCAGATTCTCCTTCCTGATTGGCTGAGACACAGCAGTAGCGCCATTGGCTCCCGCTGCTGTCAAAGTCAGCTAGCTAATCAGGGGAGAGGGGGGTGGGGCCGGATCGGGGCTCCGTGTCTGAATGGACACAGGGAGCTGTGACTTAGCTCGGGTGCCCCCATAGCAAGCTGCTTGCTGTGGGGGCACTGAACAGGAGGGAGGGGCCAGAATAACAGAAGAGAGACCCGAGAAGAGGAAGATCCAGGCTGCTCTGTGCAAATCCACTGCAACAGAGCAGGTAAGTATGACATGTTTGTTATTTTTATAGGAAAAAAAAAAGGAGCCTTTACAATTACTTTAACTACTGAGGCCCAAAAAACAACAGCAGAGCAGATAAGAGGAGACAGGAAACCATGTGAAAAAAAGCTTGAAACTCCACCTACTTGCTGAAAATGGAAGTTCAAAAATTTCATGCTCAATATTTACTGTTAGCCAGACTTAATTATTTTTTTTGTTTTGTTATTTTATCTTTGGTCCTAAACATAAGAAATACAAAAAATATATGTAAATTACCATACATTCCCTTTCAGGTTGACTTATCCTCGAATCTCAGCTGGTTCAGCAGGAACTGGCCCGAGATTCGAGCCACGTATGGGCAGGCTCAATGTACCAAGTTGCTTAATCAATCAACTTGGGTACAACTAGCCTGCTGGATATACTTGCGATTATCGCTAGCGGCTGCTATAGCTGGTAGCAATAATCACTGTTTTCTTCTGGCAGGGACGGCTTCCTGCGAGACAATTGCCCGGAAGGAGAGGTTCGCCTGTCAGCACTGTCTGTGTTGATGGAGGAATCGTGCAAACTTCAGGAAAAAAAATTTCACTGTCTTTGGCCTGCCTCAAGCTTAGTGCACATGGGCCGAATGTCAGGTGGCATCAGCCGGTTCAGTAGAAATTGGCTGACATTCGGCTTGTGTGTATGGCAGCCGGTCCGACAGAAATCGTCTGTCGAAGGGTCATGACCGAAAACAGTTTGCTCAGCCAATGGCTGAGAGCGCTGAGCAGAGTGATCTGGCAGGGGGGTTGATGTACTAACATCCGAATGTTAGTACAGCGACTCCGACCTGAGAGGTTTTTTGTTCTACCCGCTGGGTTGAACAAATGAAAAAACTAGTACTGTGTACTAGGCTTTAGACCCTGTGTCTAATGACAACCTTTACAGAGGGAGGGGTTCATTTGTGTATAAATTGCATCTTGAGCCATTAAGCCCTGTAAACAGCAATTGGTAAGCTAAACTAAACATGTAAAGATGAAAAATAAACCTCTACTACCTGCTGGCTTACAGAGAAATCACAAAATTATTAAATACAGTATTTAACATTAACCGGATTAAAAAACAAGAAAAGGAAAACACTTCAGAAAATACGTATTTTTCAGTCCTAACAATAACAATCTTTATCTGCAAATTTGCATTTTTATGGTACATTAGCATTTCCTCTTCAAAGTCCTGTATAGAATGTTTCCTGAATTACAACAATCCCCTGTGATAAACTGATAAACATTCAGAATGTGGGACCACATGATACACCGTTTATTTACATGAGGGTAACACATTGGGAGTGCAGCAATAACAGTTCCTAATAAAACATCTGAACTAGAAGTTCTTTTCCTTCTTGTGTGGTTAGCTTTTTGACAAAGGAAAAACACCCACACATTTTATATTGTTTATTTATATATATTGTGCGGCACTGGCTATCATTGTGGGCGCTGTGTATGTGTCATCTAGGTTTCCCACATGCACATAGTAAGCCACTCCAGAGTTAATGGCTAGTGTAGAAAAAACAAACGTTTTTCTTTTTTCAGTGGTCTTAACACCATGGCGCTGGCCGCATGCAAATATGCGGCCTCTCGGCGGGCGCACCTTGGCGCCGAGCGGCCGCATATTTGTGTGCATTGGCGCAAATAGCCCTGCACGCTCCCGGCATAGTTACCAGCAGCTATACAGAAAGCTTTCCAGTCATGTGACCACCAATCACTGCGGTCACATGACTTTAAGCCCTGCCCGGCATTCTAAACCCCTTAAGGGGCCGACAGGTGGCGGCTCCAAGGGGTTAATAGGTTCTTTTCTGGGGTCTGAAGTTTTTGTAGAGCTTTTGGCAGGATAAAGCCTCCATTCCTAGGGACACATCTTACTTGGTAGTCAGAACTAATTATTGGACCTTTTTATGTGTGGTCTGACAGAGACTCAGGGTCAGACTTTCTCTCCTATCTGATATCGGAGTCTGACAGAACACTGACAAATACAAGCATTACCTTTTTTTTGTTAGGGGCACCCATTAGGTGAACACCTTGTTAGTTGTGAACTGAGTTTAATTGGTAGCTCTGAAAAGTAGATGCTTTGTTTGTTTTTTGTTTTTATGGCACAGAGTGGCGTCAGGGAGTGTGGACTTGCCATCACTGTAGGACTACATTCTGGCATATTTGCACATTATGGCAAGTGCTCTTATGCCCTGTACACACAATAGGATTTTCCAATGGAAAATGTGTGATAGGACCTTGTTGTCAGAAATTCCGACCGTGTGTGGGCTCCATCACACATTTTCCATTGGAATTTCCGACACACAAAGTTTGAGAGCTTGCTATAAAATTTTCCGACAACAAAATCCGTTGTTGGAAATTCTGATCATGTGTACACAAATCCGATGCACAAAGTGCCACGCATGCTAAGAATAAATTAAGAGATGAAAGCTATTGGCTACTGCCCCGTTTATAGTCCCGATGTACGTGTTTTACATCACCATGTTCAGAACGATCGGATTTTCCAACAACTTTGTGCGACTGTGTGTATGCAAGACAAGTTTGATATCTATACTTTGCTATATAAGATGATTTTACAATACAAACATATATAGAAAAAGAATATAAATATGGGCACCTTCAATTTCGTACATGAGGATCATAAAAGACAAACAAACAAACATAAGTATCTTATATGGCAAAGTATAGATATCAATACCTAAAATGGTTATAGTTCTATAATTAGTATGGAGATGGAAAATGATATAGAAACCAAGGGTCTCATTTAGCATCAAATTTTGCTTCAGAGTCATGTAAAGAATAGAAAAGTTTCTCCATCAACAAAATACCATCCATTCTACTAACCAACTGGGCAAAGGGAATATCTGGAGACTTCCAGTGGTTGGCAATGACCCAATGCATCGCAACACAATCAGTTGTTCCAATGGTTTAGGGAGGCCAGGGATATGAGAGAATAACAAACAATTTGTTTTAGTTGGAATGATCTGTTTCCAAGCCAATTGAGAGCATAAGTGAAAAAGAGCTTGCCACACTGAGGCTATTTTTTTCGCTTTCCCCAAAAATATACAAATAGGAGCAAGATTTGGACAGCCACAGAAACAGCGGGATGAGGCTTAAGGATAAATTTTGGTGCATAATACCATCTAGTAAACAGCTTAACATGCATATTGCTAATCTTAAGAGATTTTGGTGCATTTCCTTAGTGTCCACCAACTGACATCCCAGTCTTGTCCTGTGGACTGTTCCCCAACATCAGAGTCCCAGTTTAGTAGGAGCTATCCCATGGGAAAGGCAGGTGTAGAAGAATTAAGTTAAACGCTTTCCCCAAGGACATCTATGACAGATGTCCTCAAAAAATGTATAAGAACTCGTCAAAGAGAGAAAGACAGCATTTTTGCATGCACATAATTGGATGATGGTAGTCAGCAGAGCTCCATATCAGTCACTAAGCTCTATTACAAAGCACACAGCTTATTTGCCTTTAGTAAATCAAACTCATTGAGTCAAGAAATGTCCCTATGTGTTTTTCAGGGTTAGTACCAAAGGAAAAAACATGTCAAATTAGTATCTATTTGATGTTGAAAATGTAAACCTATGAGGTAGGCTGGGTAACAGTCATATATTTTTAGAGATCAGTGGATTGGTTTGCCCAAACTGGCATTCAGACCAGATTGGTGAACAGTGTATACCTGGGAATCTGTGCCAATCTACCAGGTGAACAGAACCCTTGAACTGAACTTGTAATGGTCTTCCGGAAACACAGCTTACCATTCATCACATTGTAAACAGCAAGGACCCATAAATATAGAGTGCTGATGGGTTGGAACCCATGTAAAGTTTTTTTATCGTTATCTGTGTCCCCACTGGGGAATTTACCCTATTTGTCAAGGTAATCATTAAGGGGCAGACTCAATGGACCACTTGGGCTTTTCCTGCCATCGTTCTTCTTTCTATGTTTCTAGGCATGTTTCATTTAGAGCATCTAGCATTCTGAGAACTGGGGTGCTTACACTGAAATAGGACCTAACATACACCTTCCCAGTAGTGTTTGCCGTTTGCTGGGACTTTCAACTCAGTTTAAAACCCAACAGATGACCTTATCACCAAGAACATGTTGTTTGATTTTCTAGAACCCTATAGAGTTAGCACTGAGTGGGACAATTTAGACTACAATTTAGTGGTCACACTTAGGTACACAGTAATGTTTCAAGTTTCACATGATGTAATACATGTGGACAAATGGTAAGATGATTGATGAGTGAAGAGCATTTTCCCTTACATCACTAGTTTCTCCATTAAGATACCTTTACTATTTAAATGGTTTAATGTATGAAAAACACTTGAAACTAAAACATTATTGCTTGTCTGCTGTTGTGATGCTATTTATGCACATAGTAACACAAAACATATTGATGGGAAATCATTAGGGGACATTTACTCTATTTTCTTTGGCATTGCTACACTTGTTTACTCAGCTGAATGCGGAGATCGTGAATAAGAATAATTATATTAAAGTGGTATTAAAGGTTCGGCATTTTAAAAAAACAAAAACAAACATGTGATACTTACCTGGTTACCTTACCTTGTTTTGTCCCCCGCCAGCACTCCTAGCTCCTCCCCCTTGAACAATGCCCCCAACTGCAAGCTGCTTGCTGGTGTGTAAAAATCAATTATTCCGTGCTTAGGGCAAAGAGAAAGGAACTGCAGCCCCCCAAAAAAGAAAATCACCAAAGTGAAATCCAAAAAAACATAAAACTCTAATAGGGGAATTGGCGCTGTTCAAGAAGTATATCTATACAAGTGTATGTAAAATCAGGAGTGTATGTGCATGAAAGTGCACCGAGAAAGATATTAATTGATAATAAATAATAATAATTAAAGAAATCCTATAAGGTGCTGAAACCTGTGAAATGTGTATATCAAATGCACTGTAATCACAAAAACCACAAAAAAATAAAACATCAATTAACATGTGTTGAAATCTCTATAGATTAGTATAGATATACTTCTTGAACAGCGCCAATTCCCCTATTAGAGTTTTATGCTTGCTGGCGTGTGTGTGCTCCCGAGCCCTGCTCTATGTGTGCATAAAACACCTAGTGCCCCAGCTTAGCCCCCCCACTCTCTCCTAATTGGCTCACTGGCTGTGATTGACAGCAGTGGGAGCCAATGGCTCCTTCTGCTGTCTTAGTCAATGAAGAGAGGGAGTCACGGGACAGGCTCTTGTGCACTTTGCTGGAGTGAGAGCAAGCTCAGGTAAGTATTACGGGGGCTGTGGGGGGGGGGGAGCAGCATGCAAAAGGTAAAAAACCTTCAGTCTTTACAACCACTTTAATACATTACAGCACTTACATTGGAATATACACATTTACATAATATAAGGCCCCCAATACTTACTGAAATATCTCACATTTTTGCTCCAGAAAAACAAAAGTAATACCTGGTCAAAGCTTCATTAAGGAATGGTCTGAGGTGTTTGTGCTAACCTCCAACAATCACCACAATATGAACAAAACAAATGCAGATTCTAATAGCAGGGCTGTTTTAAACTCTGAATATGACCTCTATTCCCTGAAGCTGGAAAGACTGATAATATACAGAACAGCTGATATCTAAGGCTGTTTTTGGATGCAGCTGCACAGCAGGTGTCCAGTGCTTTTCTGTTTCCCGTTTCAAAGATGAATTAAGCCCGAATTTTTACCTGAATTCGGACTTGAAACAGAGATGTGTGAACAGGCTCCATTGAGAGTCGGTCACAGTCTTCTGTCATGCGAATTGGATGCGGCAAAACAGACATCCAATTCGCATCAGTGTGAACCCCGCCTTAAAGTGCATCTTAAAGCTGGCCATACACAGCACAGCGCTGTGTTTTTGTGCATTTGATAGTCACTTTGAGGATTATTTATAGACATATAGCAGCAATTTATATTCACTTTTTTTTGGGGGGGGGTATATTAATAATTTATTAGAGCAACACTGGAGCAAATTGACCTTTCCTCAGAATTCATCTATAAAATAATGGCTTTGTACTCCTGCCCAACAGCGTGTTTTAGGGTGAATGGCTTGCTTTCAGGTCTGGTCCATATATCAAATGGGACCCAACAAGGATGCCCTCTTTCACCGCTCTTATACATACTAGCAATGGAACACTACGCAATAGCTCTGCATTCTAATAATTCAATAAAAGGTGTGGGCATTGCTGGTAAGCAATATAAACTTATTTGCAGATGACCTCCTGCTTCACATTACCAATACGCTATTAGCTTTTCCTTCGCTATTAAAGGAATTGTAAGTATTTGGCACGTTGAGTAATTTTAAAATGAATGCAACAAAATCGTATTGTTTAGATACAGTATCTCACAAAAGTGAGTACACCCCTCACATTTTTGTAAATATTTTATTATATCTTTTCATGTTACAAAACTGAAGAAATGATACTTTGCTACAATGTAAAGTAGTGACTGCACAGCTCAAATAACAGTGTAAATTTGCTGTCCCCTCAAAATAACTCAACACACAGCCATTAATGCCTAAACCGCTGGCAACAAAAGTGAGTACACCCCTAAGTGAAAATGTCCAAATTGGGCCCAAAGTGTCAATATTTTGTGTGGCCACCATTATTTTCCAGCACTGCCAAGACTAGCCTCGTTTTGGATTTTAGGTGTTTACAAGTTTAAAACAGTTTTTTTTGCTAGAAAATTACTTAGAACTCCCAAACATTATATATTGTTTTTTTTCTAACATCCTAGAGAATACAATAGCGGTCATTGCAATACTTTTTTTTGCACCGTATTTGCGCAGCGGTCTTCTAAGCGCACTTTTTTTGGAAAAAATTCACTTTTTTGAAAAAAAAAATAAGACAACAGTAAAGTTAGCCCAATTTTTTTTTTATATTGTGAAATATAATGTTACGCCAAGTAAATTGATACCCAACATGTCACGCTTCAAAATTGCGCCCGCTCGTGGAATAGCGTCAAACTTTTACCCTTAAAAATCTCCATAGGCGACGTTTAAAAAATTCTACAGATTGCATGTTTTGCGTTACAGAGGAGGTCTAGGGCTAGAATTATTGCTCTCACTCTACCGGTCACGGCGATACCTCACATGTGTGGTTTGACCACCGTTTTCATATGCGGGCGCTACTCACGTATGCGTTCGCTTCTGCGTGCGAGCTCGTCGGGACAGGGCGCTTTAAAAATTTTTTTTTTTTTTTTATTATTTATTTTATTTTATTTTATTTATTTTTTCACTGTTTTTTTAAAAAAAAAATTTGGATCACTTTTATTCCTATTACAAGGAATGTAAACATCCCTTGTAATAAAAAAAAGCATGACAGGTCCTCTTAAATATGAGATCTGGGGTCAAAAAGTCCTCAGATCTCATATTTAGACTAAAATGCAAAAAAAAAAAAAAAGTCGTTTAAAAAAATGACACTAAAAAAATTTGTGCCTTTAAGAGAGTGGGCGGAGCCGTCGTAATGACGTCGCTCCGGCCGTCACATGGTATGGAGACGGGTAGGCGCCATCTTGGCCTCACTTGTCTCCATACCTCAGCAGGGAAAGGACCCGATCGCCTCCGCCGCTACCGACGGCTCCGGTAAGCGGTGGAGGGTGCGGGAGAGCGGCGGGAGGGGGGGTGGCACCTCTCCCGCCGCCGATAACGGTGATCTCGCGGTGAACCCGCCTCAGAGACCACCATTGTCGTGTACAGAATCGCTCACTGTAAAGATGGATATCTCGGTTGTGGCAGCAGCTGCTGCCGTTAACGAGATATCCATCTTCAAAAAAATGACGTATATATACAGTGAGCGGGGCTGAAGTGGTTAACCCTCTTGGGCATGGAGTTCACCAGAGCTTCACAGGTTGTCAATAGAGTCCTCTTCCACTCCCCCATGACAACATCACGGAGCTGGTGGATGTTAGAGACCTTGCGCTCCTCCACCTTCCGTTTGAGGATGCCCCACAGATGCTCAATAGGGTTTAGGTCCGGAGATATGCTTGGCCGGTCCATCACTTTTACCCATAGCTTCTTTAGCAAGGCAGTGGTCGTCTTGGAGGTGTGTTTGGGGTGGTTATGTTTGAATACTGCCCTGTGGACCAGTCTAGGAAAGGAGGGGATCATGCTCTGCTTCAGTGTGTCACAGTACATGTTGGCATTTATGGTTCCCTCAATGAACTGTAGCTCCCCAGTGTCGGCAGCACACATGCAGCCCCAGGCCATGACACTCCTATAGCCATACTTTGCTGTAGGCAAGATACATTTGTCTTTGTACTCCTCACCTGGTTGCCGCCACATACGCTTGACACCATCTGAACCAAATAAGTTTATCTTGTTCTCATTAGACCACATGACATGGTTCCAGTAATTCATGTCCTTAGTCTGCTTGTCTTCAGCAAACTGTTTGTGGGCTTTCATATGCATAATCTTTAGAAGAGGTTTCCTTCTGGGACGACAGCCATGCAGACCAATTTGATGCAGTGTGCAGCCTATGGTCTGAGCACTGACAGGCTGACCCCCCATCCCCCCCCCCCACCACTTCAACCTCTGCAGCAATGCAGGCAGCACTAATACGTCTGTTTCCCAAAGACAACCTCTGTATATGTGGCTGAGCACGTGCACTCAACTTCTTTGGTTGACCATGGCAAGGCCTATTCTGAGTGGAACCTGTCCTGTTAAACCGTTGTATAGTCTTGGCCACCGTGCTGCAGCTCAGTTTCAGGGTCTTGGCAATCTTCTTATAGCCTAAGCCATCTTTATGTAGAGCAACATTTTTTTTGGTTTTCAGATCCTCAGAGAGTTCTTTGCCATGAGGTGCCATGTTGAACTTCCAGTGACCAGTATGAGAGAGTGAGAGCGATAACACCAAATTTAACACACCTGCTCCCCATTCACACCTGAGACCTTGTAAAACTAATAAGTCACGTAACACTGGGGAGGGAAAATGACTAATTGGGCCCAATTTGGACATTTTCACTTAGGGGTGTACTCACTTTTGTTGCCAACGGTTTAGACATTAATGGCTGTGTGTTGAGTTATTTTAAAGGGAACAGCAAATTTACGCTGTTATACAAGCTGTACACTCACTACTTTACATTGTAGCAAAGTGTCATTTCTTCAGTGTCACATGAAAAGATATAATAAAATATTTACAAAAATGTGAGGGGTGTACTCACTTTTGTGAGATACTGTATATCACTTTCTGCAGGCATCCAGGACTCCATCGCGGATAAATTTTCAATTCAGTGGCCACAGCACTCTCTCAAATACCTAGGAATACAAATACCTTCGCAACTTCATAAACTGTATGAGTTTAATTACTGCCACTTTGGTCCACCATGCAGCAGCGCCTTAAGACATGGTCATTAGTGCGACACTCCTGGTTGGGAAGGATGTCCCTCTTTAAAGCGTATTTCCACCCATTTAAAAGTCAGCAGCCACAAAAACTGTAGCTGCTGACTTTTAATAAGCATACACTCACCTGTCCCATGGTCCAACGATGCGGCTGCCCGAAGCCTCGCTTCTCTCCCCCTCCTCTCTGCTGCTCCAGCATTGCAAGTGTGGGTGCCTGGCTGTGGCTTCACAGCCAGGCACGCACTGCGCATGCGTGAGCTGCGCGTTATGAATGGCCGGGCAATCTTCTGAGACCTGTGATGTGTCCCAGAAGATTGCAGGGGGGGGAGGTGAACTTCCGCTCTGCGCCGCAGCGCCAGGAGAGGAAGTGGGAGCTGGGTACCTGTGAAAACTAGGTACCCGTTCCCCCCCCCAAAAAAAATGACATGCCAAATGTGGCATGTCAGGGGGTCACAAGTATTTAAAGTGATAGTTCCACTTTTGGGTGGAACTCCACTTTAAGATGGATGTGCTCCCTAGATTTCTTTATATCCTTCAAACACTTTCCAATTTGGGTTCCACATTTATTTTATAGTTTGGCGCGCTTTATCTTACTTAAATTTATTTGGCCTAGATCTTCGGGTAGACTTGCGTATGACATCCTGTTGAGGAGGCGAGATGCTGGCGAAGCAGGTCTGTCCCATTTGGAATTATGCTATACTGCAGCATTACTTAAGAGAAAATTGGACTGGTTTCATCGCGGTTCTTTCAAACAATGGGTTACTCTTGAGTAGGGATGAGCTCCGAGTTCGAGACGAACTCATGTTCGACTCGAACATCGACTGTTCGCAAGTTCGCCGAACAGCGAACAATTTGTGGTGTTCGCGACAAATTCGAATGCCGCGGAACACCCTTTAAAAGTCTATGGGAGTAATCAAAAGTGCTAATTTTAAAGGCTTATATGCAAGTTATTGTCATAAAAAGTGTTTGGGGACCTGGGTCCTGCCCCAGGGGACATGGATCATTGCAAAAAATAGGTTTTAAAAACGGCCATTTTTTCAGGAGCAGTGATTTTAATAATGCTTAAAGTGAAACAATAAAAGTGTAATATCCCTTTAAATTTTGTAGCTGGGGGGTGTCTATAGTATGCCTGTAAAGGGGCGCATGTTTCCCGTGTTTAGAACAGTCTGACAGCAAAATGACATTTCAAAGGAAAAACAGCCATTTAAAACTACTCGCGGCTATTGCATTGCCGGTCCGACAATACACATAGAAGTTTATTGATAAAAACGGTATGGGAATTCCCCACAGGGGAACCCCGGCCAAAATTTAAAAAAAAAAATGATGTGGGAGTTCCCCCTAAATTCCATACCAGGCCCTTCAGGTCTGGTATGGATATTAAGGGTAACCCCAGCCAAAATTTTAAAAAAAAAATGATGTGGGGGGTCCCCCTAAATTCCATACCAGACCTGAAGGGTCTGGTATGGATATTAAGGGGAACCCCGCGCCAAAATTTAAAAAAAAACGGCGTGGGGTCCCCCCAAAAAGCCATACCAGACCCTTATCCGAGCACGCAACCTGGCAGGCCACAGGAAAAGAGGGGGGATGAGAGAGCGCCCCCCCTCCTGAAACATACCAGGCCACATGCCCTCAACATTGGGAGGGTGCTTTGGGGTAGCCCCCCAAAACACCTTGTCCCCATGTTGATGAGGACAAGGGCCTCATCCCCACAACCCTGGCTGGTGGTTGTGGGGGTCTGCAGGCGGGGGCTTATCGGAATCTGGAAGCCCCCTTTAACAAGGGGACCCCCAGATCCCGGCCCTCCACCCTGTGTGAAATGGTAAGGGGGTACAAAAGTACCCCTACCATTTCACTAAAAAACTGTCAAAATGTTAAAAAGGACAAGAGACAGTTTTTGACAATTCCTTCATTTAAATGCTTCTTCTTTCTTCTATCTTCCTTCATCTTCTTCTGGTTATTCTGGTTCTTTCTCCGGTGTTCTCGTCCAGCATCTCCTCCGTGGCGTCTTCTTCCCTTCTTCTCCTCGGCCGCTCTGCATCCATGGCATGGAGGGAGGCTCCCGCTCTTCTTTTCATCTTCTTCTCTTCTTCATCTTCTTTTCTTCTTCTCTTCTTCTCTTCTTCATCTTCTTCTCTCCTTCATCGTGTCCCATAGACTTTAACCGTGTTCGCGTGTTCAAACAGACTTTTTTCCTGTTCGCATGTTCTGGTGCGAACCGAACAGGGAGGTGTTCGGCTCATCCCTACTCTTGAGTTGGACTTATCGCCAGTACCATTGACTTCTCTTCCATGGTTGCTTCCCCCGGACCGCCCGTCCCTTACACAGCTAACACTTCCGCTTGCCGTCTGGGACAAGGCCATTACTACATACAGTATATCTTTGTGTCCAGGGCCACTCACCCCGATTTTGGAATCCTGGATCTTTGCCTAAGACCCTTACTTCATAAACTGATTTGCGCAGAGCAAATTGGTTTAATGCCTTGAAGAGATGCCAGGGATAATGTCACCAAAGCCTTAAATCTCATACACAGGGCACGAATAAATCACATTAAAGGTCTCTTGTTGTCTACAGATGCCGAAAAGGCCTTTGACTGAGTTTCTTGGTTTTTTTTTTAACAGCTACATGCAAACATATTGGGCTAAAATCACATATGGTTAAATGGATATCTACACTTTACCACGATCCTAATGCCGCATACAAACGATCGGAATTTCTGACAACCAAACCGTGGATTTATTTCCGACGGATTTTGGCTGAAACTTGTCCTGCATACACATGATCGCACAAATGTTTTTGGAAATTCTGATCGGCTAGAACGCACTGACGTACAACACGTACAATGGGACTAGAAAAAGGAAGTTCAAATAGCCAGTGTGTGCTATTTCTAGTACGTATCTTATTTTCAGTGCATTCTTTTCTGCTCGTTTCTGATTTTCAGCTCGTTCTTCTCAGGTTCTTTCTGATTTTCAGTGCATTCTGTTAGTTCGTTCTGACCATCCGACTGTTTTGAAGCCATGTTGCGGTTACGTACTCATCATAGAGTTCGTGCTGTGGGGGGGTTTGGTGTTGGGATTTTTACTTTGACCCAAGCCCAGTCCATGAACAGGGGGAGGAGGAGTTAAAGGACAAAGAATTGGTTGACCAATTCTTGCACATGCCTTTGTTGTGGGAGATCCATGAGAATAATCCTGATGATTTCAGGAATTACCTCCGGATGACAGACCCCGTTTTTTACCATCTGTTGGCTTTGCTGTCCCCTTATATTACCAAGCAGGACACCTGCATGCGGCAAGCCATAATTCCTGAACAAAGGCTAGTCACCACCTTGCAGTACATCAAGTTCTCGACAGGCATCTCCCCCCAGGCTCTGGAGATCATTATTCCAGAGACCTGTTCTGCCATCATTCAGGTCCTGCAGAAGGACTATATTAGGGTAAGTTTTCTCCTTTAACATCACATTCTATGTATTTAATGTTTGCTAATGTATTGTATTTATTTCATTATTCCCTAATTACCATGAATGTAATATGTTGTGAATGTCCGCTTTATCCTCTTGCATGCTTGAAGTTTTTTATGGTGTTTTTTTGTACTTCATGCATATTTGCCTTCACTAACCTCCCCAGAATGCTATCTTGGGCCCATACACACCTAGCTTAGTCACTTAACAATGTATTTTGTCAGCTCCATAGTAGTGTTTTACCCTAAACACCCCCTAAAATGTGTACAAATGTTATTGTTGTCTTTAAATTCAGGCAGAGTGCAAGAGGCTTTTTTTTGGGGCCCAAACTCCCCCCCAACCGCTAAGTCAGTGAGTGTAAACAGCATGTCATCCGCATAAGAGGCTGCGTCCTCGAATTCTATACATGTTAATGTTTTTTCATTGGGGACCTGCCCTTTATCGAATAAACTTATATTTGAAAAAAAAAAATGTTTTCTACTCAACAAAGTGTGGCTTCTTCTTTCAATACTCAATACCAGTTTTTGTAGTAATCTGGTGTTTACAGTGACAATGGGGGTTATTTACTAAAGGCAAATCCACTTTGCACTTCAAGTGCACTTTTAGTCCAGTTTCAGTGCACTTTCAAGTGCACTTACAGTGCACTTGTAGTGCAAAGTGGATTTGCCTTTAGTAAATAACCCCCACAGTGCTCTAAAATTTGCCCCAATCAGGCCAGTTTGGGGACTCAAAACAATTACTTCATGGTGCTCAAAAGGATGTGTTTTTTTTACCATTAATGCATTACATACATTAAGAACAAAAACATTGTATGTGTGTAGCAGACCGACAACATAATAGCTGAAGAAGAGATTGTCACCTCATGTATCAACTAAATTACGTGGCGTGTTCAGTTCCTGATCGCAAAGGGGTCCGACGAAACACCATTTGCACGAACCCGAGCTGTGGGATAGGTGTAAACTGAATTAATCCAGTTTAGCATCCTGCCCCCCAAGCCTACATGTCTTAGGACAGAAGTCATGAAGTGCCAGTCCACCCTGTCAAAGGCCTTCTCTGCATCTGTGCTTAAGAAAACACAGGGAGTCTTATTCTGATTGACCACATGTAGTATGTTTAGGACTTTGAATGTGTTGTCCTTAGCCTCTCTGGTTGGGACGAACCCGACCTGGTCCAAGTGGATCAGGGATGGAAGATAGAGTTGGATCCTAGTTGACAATATTTTCGTAAAGATTTTGAGATCCACATTAAGTAGTGAAATTGGCCTAAAGTTCCCACAGACAGTAGTATCCTTCCCTTCCTTGGGAATTACCAATGTGCTGTAAAGGTGTCTCTTGGGATGTGTGCGCCAGAATCCAGTGAATTGAAGACTTTATGCATAAATTCTCCCAGGGACGGTAATAAGACTTTGTAATATTGGGCCGTAAGGCCATCCGGTCCCGGTGCTTTCCCTGATTTCATGGCCTTAACTGCCGTCTGTATTTCTTCCATGGTGATGGGCTCGTCTAGCAATTCACTGAATTCGGCGGATAGTTTGGGCATGCCAGATTTAGTTAGATAGTCCTCTATTTGCAGTTGCGAGGATGGTGTCTTCTGTAAGTTATAAAGGGATGTATAGAATGCTTTGAATTCCCTTACTATCTTTTGTGGGAGTGTGATCTTCTGACCAGAAGGTGACACAATGTGAGGAATATAATTTGCGAGGGTCTGTTCTCTCAAAGATCTGGCCAATAATTTACCACACTTGTTCCCCGATTCATACAATACCCGTCGACATACTTGTAACGCGGCTTTTGCCCGAAATTGCATTAAATCAGTAATTTTGTTACGTAAGAGCAGAATTTCCGCTTCCCCAGATGGGGTATGGGCATGTTTGTGTCTGGCTTCTGCTAGGTGTAAATCATGAAGAAGAGACGTCATCTGTGCTGACCTTAATCTTTTGATGCGTGCCCCATGTTTAATTAAGACTGCTTTATGGGCTTCCCATACAATGCCAGGGTCACTGTCAGGAGTGTTGTTGGTTTTGAAGTAACAATTTAGTTCCCTGAATACATCTTTAAGTACTTCTTCGTCCTGTAGGAGACTTTCATTAAGTCTCCAGGTCTTTGTTCTGGAGGTGATAATGTCCGTCAGGGCGTAGGTCAGCAGGACAGGGGCATGGCGTAATGGACCCAATCGAGGAGTCGCGGAGGGCGTGCAGGTGGGTGTGGGGAAGTAGGAAGTAGTCAAACCTTGAATATTGTTTATGTGGATTGGAATAAAAGGTGTAATCCCATTCAGTCGGGTGGAGGAGTCTCCAGGCATCAGTCAATTGTGCTTTGTGCAATGCGCGGGCGATTTGTTTCCTAGTTTTAGGTGGGACTGAGGAATGTCCTGAGGAGGTATCTTCTGAAGGAATTAGCAGGACATTAAAGTCGCCTCCTGCTATCAGGTGACCTCTTGTGAACTCCAGTAGGGCGTCTATGATTTTAGTGGTCCTGGTGACTGTTAGGGGCATAAATATTTGCTAGGGTCACCGGAACCCCGCCAATCTCACCCTTAAGGAACAAATAACGTCCATCCGGGTCAGATTTCACATCGATACATTTCCAAGGGACATTACGGGAGATAAGTATAGACAACCCACGGGTCTTGGCAGACCCATCAGTAGAGTGATATACCAACGAAAATAATTTGTTTTTCAATATAATATATATATATAATAATAGTAAATTACCTCCTTTAAAATGTGTCTCCTGGATTAAAGCTATGTCTGTCTTGTGATGTTGTAGGTCGTGTAGTAGCATACGTCTCTTTTCAGGCACGTTTAGGCCCTTTGTATTTAGTGAGAGTACATTCGAGTAGAAAACATTTTACTCAAAGCACATTCATATGTGCGTTAGAAAAGGGTTTTTAAACAAACCAACATATTTGTTGGATAAAATTTTTAGGTTTGACAGTACAAATAGCCTTTTTTGGGTTAAACAGGCATGTTTAAAACCATAAACATACACAACTCAGGAACTTACAAAGTTCAACTTTGACAAAGTGAAGGCAATATCATACATGAGTATGTCCAAACTGTGTTGATATTCATCAGATGGGGTGATGTCACCCCTGTGAAAGCCAAATTTTGAAGATGCACGCAAATTGGGAGTCAAAATGGGGATTTTCCTCCTGATCCCATCCCATAATGTCAACATGTGCTAGCTCCCATCATGGGGGATTTATGGACGTGTTTTGGAGGTGCAACCCCTTCCTCTCATCTACTTTAGTTGCAAGGAAGGGGTTGCACCACCAAAACGCGTACCTTGAAATCCCGTGATGGCAGATAGCACATGTTGACACTGTGTGCATCTTCAAAATTTGGCTTTTTAAAAAATATTTAAAATGTGTAAAAATAATAAAAATACAAACAAACTAGAAGAGTTTTGGGGTGTTTTAGATTTTGCATAAAACATCAGTGATGTTTTTGAGACTTTTTTCCACATCATTGATGTCTTCCTTGATCTTCTGTAAATCACGATTGCACGCCATGATCTCCCCGATGAGGACGTGTGCGCATGCACTTGCGAAATGAGATTCTTCTTCCACAATATCCACATCAGCTAAAATAAAAAAAACACACCATGTATTATAAATATGCAGTCATACATCTATTACCTGAAGCTGTGGTCTCAGACACTCACCTGTTGTGGTCACTATTTCGCCCACTTAAAAAAAACTCTCCTTCCTCCACATCCTGAGGTTGTGATGTTGTGAGTTCCCCTTCTTTCGGAGGTTGGGGGTCCCTGGTGACCTCAGACGTCCCGAGTATTTTCTCCCCTATGTGAATGAAAAAATAGGTATACTTAGCACACAGATATTTGAGGCCAGAAATAGGAATATGAAACATGAGCTTGAAGTGTCGTACAATTGTCTGTTTTGGCAGAGCTCCAAAATGAAAACATGATTTTTTTGCCCTTCGAAAGCTGGAATAATTACCTTTTTTGTGCAAGTTTCACAGATGGAGACACCCTTAGTATCCACTGGAGCACCTGTGTGGGACACCCTAAAAAGTTTGTTTTGGTGTCCCGCACTAGTGCTCCTGCATCTAGATGTGTAAATAGCTGTTGAGTGTCCTCTCCTTACACTGAATCAAGTTTGCATTTCATTCTAGTTACAAACCCATCTAGACAACAATGTAATAAACTTCTTTTAATACAAATAGGCATGACCAAATGTAGTTAACCTGCATCTGCCAAAAACATTGTATTAGTGGGCGAACGAACGATGTTTACTACGAATGATTACTGTGCCCACGAACCTGAAATTTGCCATTTTAAACCGTACAGCAGTAAAGAAAAGCACATGGAGCAGCACCAACGTAATAATAATAGGAACACACAAAAAAATACTTACTTTTTTGCAGCACTCTCTTGATTCTTCTGTACTGATCCTGCTCCTTCAATTTGAGGTCTGACCATCGTTTCCTCAGTTGATCCTTGGATCGCCGTACTCCAAAATTCTTCTGCAGACTTTTCGCAACTTTAGCCATGATCTTGTCCTTTCTCACATTTGGGTTTGGATAAGGTCCTTGCTTTCCGTCATAGTCAGCCCTCTTCAAGATGTCCACCATCTCACCAAAGGACATATTAGAGGCCTTAAATCTCCTGGATTGGGACGTTTGTGGCTCCGGGCTTTCGTCGTCCTCCTCGTTGCTGCTCTCCTCTGCATGCACTTGCACTTTCTTCGTCATGTGCTCTCCCACTGGGCCGAAAGAGAAGGGGTGGGGAATATACTAGAAAGAAGAGAAGGTCAGGGGTGGGTGGAGTTTCACGCATGCACAATGTATATAGAGCGTAACACCCGTGCGTTGTATGTACGATCTGTGAGCGGAGGATGGAGTAGCGTAAGCGCCAATCGTGATAACGAAGGTACAATTTGAACTTGGGGCATCAGTGGTCTATACTGCTTCTAGATTGAGGCTTATATTGTGACAAGATTAGGAGAGTTTAGCCTAACATTAGAGTTTGTCTTGTGTTGTGTCTTGCAGAGAAAATGGATCGATTCAATGATCACGACTTCCTCCCCCAATTCATTGATATGTACAGAAAGCTGCCCTGTCTCTGGCAGGTGAAACGTCCCTTTTATACTAATAAAAGAAAGAGGCAAACAGCGCTGGATCAATTGCTGGAATTGGTGAAGCCGAAGATCCTCACGGCAAACATCAACTATTTGAAGGCCAAAATTGGTGGCCTGAGGAGCACATATAATAGGGAGTGCAAGAAGGTCCAGGATTCCATGAGATCAGGAGCAGCAGCAGATGACGTTTATGTCCCCAGGCTGTGGTATTATGACAGACTGCGGTTTTTGTCAGACCAGACTGAAATCAGGCCATCACTCTCAACCCTTCCTTCCACACTTCCTTCCACTCTTCCTTCCACCTAAGATGAGGCTTTAGAAGTCCAACCTGGGCCTTCCACCCAGGAAGATGTGGAGGAGCCCAGCTTGAGCCAGGTAAAGCATTGTTTAACATATTTCTCAAAATTGTGTTTGATTGATGAACAATAAACTAAAACTATGTCCCATTTTCATACACAGGAAAGCCTCAGCCAGGTGGAGGTTGTGGAAAGTGGCAGCCAGGAGGTGGCGGGGGAATGTGGCAGCCAGGAGGTGGCCGGGCCCAGTAGCTTGACCGAATCGCAGGTTCCTCCCCTCCACCTTCTAACAAAAAGTACCAGGAAGGGGAGGTACGTGCAGGAGTCAGCGCTTCCATTGATTTGGGAGGCTACTGCGGCCCTCAGAACCGCCCCCAATCTTCAAGAGGTCTATGCCTGCATGGTAGTCAGCAAAATGCAGGAAATTGAGGTGGGCCAACACCTCTTTTGTTAGGAAGTGATCTATCTTGCCCTAAATAAGGGGTTGAGGGGCAAAATAACAAGCAAAACCCACCTGTGTGGACCATCCTCCTCCTCCTCCACCTCCTTCAACTCCTGCCACAACTCCAAAACCAGAGCCACAGCCCGGAAGCAAGCATGGAAGGAAGTGTGGAAGGAAGACAAGAGAGTGATGACCTGGGTTCAGTCTGGTCTGACAAAAGACGCAGGCTGTTGTAAGGCCACAGCCTCAGGACATACATGTCATCTGCAGCTGCTCCCGATCTCTCGGAGTCCTGGACCGAATTGTGCTCCCTAGTAAATGGACTCCTCAGGCTACCAATTTTGCCTGTCAAATAATTGATGTGATGTCTGCCCTGGGATACAAGGGCTTCGCCAATTTCACCAGTTTATCCAGCATTGCCTTCCTCTTTATTTTGTTATGACCCCTAATAAATGCCTAGTTTATTTTCTCAAATACTTGGCTATGTGTTTAGTTCAAAAAGGACAGTTTGTTTGTGAGTAGGCAGGTACAATTTAAAAAGACAATGTCAAATTAACAAAGCACACCAACACCAACCAATCTCTTTGAGGTTAAAAAATACAAGATAATAATAGTGTTGTGGTAATTTGACACACAAAACAAGAAAAAATATTATGGCGATCACTATAAAAAACAAACAGGAGATCTTGATTAAAAAAAAAAAAAAGGGGGATCGCTATAAAAAAAAACATTATTCTGGAGATCTGGCAAAAAAAAAAGATTATTCACGAGATCACGAGAAATAATAAAGAAATCAGTTTGTCAGAACTCTGTGTGAATATCAGCAGCAAAACAACTTCATTATTCTAGCATTATAAAGAAGAAGAGAATGTGCTGCATTAAAAGATTAAAAGATATGCAGCGTGACGAATGTGCTATCTCCATTACGAACGCTAATTTTACCAGACCGAGTACTTGATTCAGAGCATGCGTGGAATTTTGTGCGTCGGAATTGTGTACACACGCTCGGAATTTACAACAATGGATTTTGTTGTCGGAAAATTTGAGAACCAGCCCTCACAAAAAATGTCCGATGGAGCTTACACACGGTCGCAATTTCCGACAACAAGCTCACATCAAACATTTGTTGTTGGAAATTCTGATCGTCTGTATGCGGCATTAGGCTAAATTGAAAATTAACGGAACTCTTTCAGATTCAATGAATATTCAAAACGGGACACATCAGGGATGCCCTCTTTTGCCGTTATTGTTCATATTGACGTTGGAACCTTTCATCTGTATTTTATAAATACTAACCTGTCAATTCGTTAGTTTCCAATAGGAGATAGATAATATAAATCTGCAGCGTATGCAGACGATTTGCTATTTTTCCTCACACAACCGCATATCTCTATTCCAAAATTGATGCAAGCATTTGCACATTCTAGATGGAACAATTTTTTTTCCTATAATAAGGATTTTAAAGGAGTATTTCAAGAAATGGTCCCTCAAGTGTTTCTCCTGGTTTGGTAGGGCAGCCATAGTCAAAATGACGGTATTACCAAAAATATGATATCTTTTTCAAACCCTACCAATTTTCTTACCCTCGAAATTCTTTTACTCTTTGCAGTCATTACTTATGTGGAAATTTATGTGGGCAGATAAAAGACCATGTATTAATCTCCAAATACTTACACGTCCAAAACAAATTGGGGGAATTGGGTTTTCCAATTTTAAAAATTATTATTTTGCATCTCATCTCATGAGAATTATTAATTGGCATTGTAATGCAGCTAATAAAGATTGGGTAAATTTAGAGAATGACTTAAGTACTCTATAGGTAAAATTCTCTCCTTGGATACCATATGATTCATGCCCTAATATTCTAAAACAACACCTGCTAATTGGTGCAACCCTAAAATTTTTTCAACCAAGTGATTAAATGCTCATATTTTTCCACTTCACCTAGTCCTTTAACACCACTAGGATCTAACCCGGACTTTAAAGTGGTTGTAAACACTCTATTTTTTTTAAACACCTGCAAGACAAAGGCATAATGAGCTAGTATGCATAGCATACTTGAATCACATGCGCTGTCTTCATAAACAAGACCCCAAACAGGTCCCTGTAGAAAAATTAGACACTGCGCGCTTATCCCTCAACCTAGCTGGGTACTGGGTGGACATCATACTCTAAACCCGCAATGCATTATGGAAACTTTCCATAAATTCTATGAGAAACTATATAGCACAGGGAATAATGACAATTAGTCCCATATGAACTCGTTTTTAGATTCTCTTCCGATCCCCAAACTAGAATGCCAACACCATGATATACTGCAGTCCCCCGGTTTCAGTGGAAGAAGTACTATGTGTCATTAAAAACCTCAAACCAGGGTCTGCCCCTGGACCAGATGGCTTCTCCCCACCGTATTACAAAACGTTTGCGCAAACTTTGGCTCCGCACCTCACATGCTTCTTTAACTCTAATAGGGCGTACACACGGTCGGACTTTGTTCGGACATTCCGACAACAAAATCCTAGGATTTTTTCCGACGGATGTTGGCTCAAACTTGTTTTGCCTACACACGGTTGCACAAAGTTGTCGGAATTTCCGATCGACAACCACGCGGTCACGTACACCACGTACGACGAGACTAGAAAAGGCCTAGACTAGAAAAGGCCTTGCGGTATTTGGCCACAGGGAGAAGCCTGCAGGACCTCAAGTTCTCGACAGGCATCTCCCCCCAGGCTCTGGGTATCATTATCCCAGAGACCTGTTCTGCCATCATCCAGGTCCTGCAGAAGGAGTATATGAAGGTAAGATTTTTATCCTTTAATATCACATTTTATTGTATTGAATGTTTGATAATATCTTGTATTTCTTTCCTCATTCCCTAATTACCATGATTGTAATATCAATTAAATAAAAAATGAGTGCAGCGCTAAAACTGATTGAGTAAGAAAAACATATGCTATGGATCATAAATAAATGATTAACCCACCACACATTATAATATCAAACCAACAGATCTCCTATAGAAAATAGAGGCAAATGTCTCTGCATGTGTCATATGTGAAAAAAAATCATATAACTTAAATTAAGTGATCCCAAAAAAAACCAAAAAAAGTCAAAAAAAAGTCCATAAGTGAAATAAGTGGATGATCAAAATTATATTCCAACGAAAATTGTGACACAGGTGATTCCAGCATTCAAAGTGACTTGCACCCAAGTGAGGTATGAGGCTCCTTACCAGCTCAGGATGACCACCATAACAGTGGTCCCAGCAGGCGTTTGGGAACTTAACAGGTCACCCACAAACCTATGCCGATCATTCCAGTATGTAGAACTCAAAAGACAAAAATCAAGAAAGAGCTTCCATAGCGTAAAATTGTAAAGCTGTAACACTTTAATATGCCAAAAGATTGCACTTACAAGAAACTTGCATCAAGAAAGACAGCGTATGTTAGAGCACTACGATCGCGGCGTCTACACGAGTTTTCGCCTGCCTGCTGTGTATGTCCCATCAATCTCGGAAAAAAGAACGTAATGACGTCAGCGTCACTGGCTCCTCCCTACGCGTTTCGTCACTAGGGGACGTCGACTGGGGATTGGCCAAGTGACGCAGTCATCACGTTCATAGTTTAAATAGTCCCGCAGCGCCATATTGACTGCTGGCAACTGGGACCAAACAGAAGAAAACAAACACACGCCGCCATATTGCATTCTGGCAGCCTATGTAGGTTCAAAGTGAGGGACATACAATGAGTGGAAATATAAAAATTCCCCCATCTAGTGGTGGCCCATGATAATGCCAATAACACTTATTTAAAAGACAGGGGAAAGAGAGCAATGGACTAAGGATCTCGCCATCTAGTGGGTAGAAACCATACCAATTAAAATCCGATAGGTCATACACATCAGCAGGCAAAAAACCATGAAGAGTATGTAACTATACCGCATAACAAATATTTAATCATTATATAAACACAATTTAAAATTTACAATCCTGAATTGATACAGAGTCACTATAAATCTAAATGGTCATTAAAAATTGAATAATGGAAATTAAAATTATAAAGAATAAATAAGATAATATAAAAATATAAATAAAAAATGATGGAAACAAATAACAGAAGAAACGAATAGAATAATATTAGGAGTTGTTAATGAAACAATTTATGTCCCAGTCAACATTAAGGCCTAGGGGTGCATAAGATTTCATCAAAAAAATCCATTTCGTTTCACACCTAGAAATGGCTCTCACTTTATTAACTCCCCTCCAGTGGGGCTGAAGCTTGTCGAGAGCCATAAACAGGGTCCCTTTAAGTTGTTTATTATGATGTTTCGCATAATGTCTGGAAAGGTTATGCTTACTAAAGCCACGTTTGATGTTCCCTATATGCTCAGATAGGCGTACCTGCAGGGCTCTCTTGGTACGTCCTATGTATTGTTTGGAGCATGGGCACTGGATCATATAAACTACACACTCCGTTGAGCATGTAATAAAGGACTCTATGTTGTACGATTTACCGGTTTGGGTAGACTGAAACGATTCACACCTGCGTCCTCGGAAGGAGTTAATATGACATATTTCACACTTCCTACAGGGATAGAAGCCTTTCATGCTCTGGAAAAAGGAAATGGTTCTAGGGGGATTTACGACATTGGGGGCTACCCTGTGACGTAAGGAGGGTGCTCCTCTGAAAATAACAACAGGGTGATCAGGAAGAACTGGGCCCAATACTTTATCACTTTTCAGCAAACTCCAGTATCTCTTGAAGATTTTACTGACCGAGAAATGCTGGTTGGAGTAACTTGTCACTAGGGAGCAAGCAAATTTATTATTATCTCCCTGATTGTTCCTCCTAGGTTCTTGGAGCATAATGTCCCTGCTCATATTCCCCACATTAATGATAGTTTCCTCAATCTCCCTCTCGTTATATCCTTTATCAAGAAATCTCATTTTGAGGATCTGAGCCTGTTGCTGATAATCTGATAAGTTGGTACAGTTACGTCTAATCCGCTGAAATTGCCCCTTAGGAACTGCCCTAAGCCAAGAAGCATGATGGCAGCTGTTAAGCGGAATATAGGCATTACGGTCCGTTTCTTTGAAGTAAGTGGTGGTAATCAATTTATCATCCTGGACACATATATTTAGGTCTAGGAAGTGGATTTGAGTTTGGCTAGTCTCATATTGTAGGGAGATCCCTCTGTCATTCGAATTGAGCTTATGGAAAAACGCCTCTAGAGAAGGCAGATCGCCCTCCCACAAGAGAAGGACATCGTCGATGTACCTTCTCCAGAGGCGTAGCTCCTTAGGGGGATTGGCATCAATTTCTTCACTCTCCCAACGAGCCATGAAGAGGTTCGCTAAGCTAGGCGCGAACTTTGCCCCCATGGCCACACCGACTGTCTGTAAGAAAAAATCCCCCCCAAACCAAAAGTAATTATGACTGGTAGCAAAGATCAAAAGATTTAAAACAAATTCCCTCTGAATGGCCGGCAAAGAGTGATCCTGTTCCAAGTAAAATTTAGCAGCTTCAAAGCCATGTTCATGGGATATGATAGTATAGAGGGAGGCTACGTCTGCAGTAGCTAGAATGCAACCCTCCCTCCAGTCGCATTCAGCTATAAGTTTAATAACTTGAGTAGTATCCCTAAGGTAGGCTGGCGTTTTAACCACGAGGGGTTGCAAAAAATTATCGACATAACGGCCTATTCTGGATGTAACCGAATCTATGCCGCTAATGATGGGGCGACCGGGTGGCTTTATTAGGTTTTTATGGATTTTGGGTAGATAATACATTACTGGTACCCTTGGCGCTGAGGGCACCAGGTGTAATTTTTCTTTCTTGCTCAAAATACCCATCTGAAATCCGGAATCAACCAATGATAAAAGTGCTTTCTTATATTTAAAGGTCGGATTCGTCTCTAATTTGGTATAAGTTATACTGTCGGATAAGAGTCTATTCATTTCATCTAGGTAGTCTGTTTTGTTCAAAACGACCACCCCACCCCCCTTGTCAGCGGGGCGTATAATAATATCATTGCGTGCACAGATTTGTTTGATATTATGTTGGAGATCATAATTATTACTAGTTCTTGGTATCTTGAGAGCTATCAAGTCCTTAATCACCATCTCTTTAAAGACTTGGACAGAGGGAGCTGCAAATCCGGGAGGATTGAACAATGAGGCATTCGCCAGATTAGTGTGTCTAATCTGGACGATGCTATCTACTGCCGGTCTACCATTAGATGTAAGGTTAGCTTCTTGGTTGGTATCAGAGGTAGGATTAGTTGGATCCACACCCGCATTTTGATATACATTAGTGGAAACCACCTGACTCCTATTGCCAATCGGGTTAAGTAAAAAATGTCTCTTAATGTTCATTTTACGAATGAACTTGTGGACATCTATAAAAGTCTCGAATTTGTTTAGTGCACGAGGGGGCGCAAACTTAAGTCCTCGACTAAGGACAGCTTGTTCCCCTTGGGAGAGTTGGGCTGAGCTCAGGTTGAAGACGCCAGTAATATCTAGTATCTTCTTTTCTTTGGACCTGACTCTCCTCCCCCCTCTAGTGCCTCTCTTTCTTCGAACCCCCTTTTTGGCCTGATGTTGCCCATGGGAAAAAAACGATTTTGTTCCATCCGGTCAGGCTCATAAGGGGATTCCTGCTGTTCATTCCTATGTTCCAAGTGACGATCATTAGGATGTCTCAAAATGGCAGGTGCTGAGCCATAATTGTCTTCCCGATAGAGTGGGGCGAACCTATTGCGTAGGGGAATGCCCCTATCGCTAGGGGTACCCCTATTTAGCCTCCCCCTATGGGGATTAGCAAAATCCCTAGGATCTTCCCTGGGCCCTTGATGTTTATGAACATTTCTGTGTGGGGTCCTTAAACTGGGGGGGTCATTCCTATAGGATGTCCCCTGTACTGGAAAATTATTTCCATAGGGAGTCCTCTGAGAGTACAGCTCATGTCTCCCAGGGCCATTACCATATTGATGAGGCAATCGTGAACCTCCAATTTGCCTGTACTGGTTGTGGTTATTTTTCTTATTTCTATTGTTATGTTTCGATCTAGTGGAACCATAACCATCATAGTGATCCTGGGAGGGATATCCTCTAAAACCCCTCAGATTACCTTCATCACCTTGCCTCAAAGGTATCACAGTATTAGGCAAGGGAGGGGGGGGGTGTGTTGGTATAATAGGTGGATCCACATTTACACCTTCCCTAGGTTCATCTATTTTAATCTGCCACTTAAAGACAATCTGATTGGAATAATCCGCTAGGTCACGGTTATATTTTTTCTTTTTCTTAGCCTTTTGTTCCGCATCTTCTTTCTCAAGAAAGAGTTTCAGATGGTCAGATTTTTGTTTATACAGATCTTGATCTTTGAGAGGAGACAGTTTGTCTCTGACAGAGCAGATTTCATCATTGAGGGTTTTGAGTTTATCTCGTTTCTTCCCCACCAAAAACTGGAGGAAACGAATACCCATGTCGTTAAAATAGACGAACCAACCCTCTAGATCTGTCTCGCCCTTTTGCGGGCTCACCTCCCATCTTAGGCTACGGGGTACCATTTTCTGCGTCACATACTGCTCAAGGTATGCTATATCCCAACTTGTATGTAACTCTGAGACTAAAAGGTTCTTAAGTCTCACAAAAAGGCCCCCTATTTCATCATTCTGCTCCCCTTTACCATTGAACACACCCTCAGTATTAATATTGTGTTAAAATCAGTTTAAGGACCCCACACAGAAATGTTCATAAACATCAAGGGCCCAGGGAAGATCCTAGGGATTTTGCTAATCCCCATAGGGGGAGGCTAAATAGGGGTACCCCTAGCGATAGGGGCATTCCCCTACGCAATAGGTTCGCCCCACTCTATCGGGAAGACAATTATGGCTCAGCACCTGCCATTTTGAGACATCCTAATGATCGTCACTTGGAACATAGGAATGAACAGCAGGAATCCCCTTATGAGCCTGACCGGATGGAACAAAATCGTTTTTTTCCCATGGGCAACATCAGGCCAAAAAGGGGGTTCGAAGAAAGAGAGGCACTAGAGGGGGGAGGAGAGTCAGGTCCAAAGAAAAGAAGATACTAGATATTACTGGCGTCTTCAACCTGAGCTCAGCCCAACTCTCCCAAGGGGAACAAGCTGTCCTTAGTCGAGGACTTAAGTTTGCGCCCCCTCGTGCACTAAACAAATTCGAGACTTTTATAGATGTCCACAAGTTCATTCGTAAAATGAACATTAAGAGACATTTTTTACTTAACCCGATTGGCAATAGGAGTCAGGTGGTTTCCACTAATGTATATCAAAATGCGGGTGTGGATCCAACTAATCCTACCTCTGATACCAACCAAGAAGCTAACCTTACATCTAATGGTAGACCGGCAGTAGATAGCATCGTCCAGATTAGACACACTAATCTGGCGAATGCCTCATTGTTCAATCCTCCCGGATTTGCAGCTCCCTCTGTCCAAGTCTTTAAAGAGATGGTGATTAAGGACTTTATAGCTCTCAAGATACCAAGAACTAGTAATAATTATGATCTCCAACATAATATCAAACAAATCTGTGCACGCAATGATATTATTATACGCCCCGCTGACAAGGGGGGTGGGGTGGTCGTTTTGAACAAAACAGACTACCTAGATGAAATGAATAGACTCTTATCCGACAGTATAACTTATACCAAATTAGAGACGAATCCGACCTTTAAATATAAGAAAGCACTTTTATCATTGGTTGATTCCGGATTTCAGATGGGTATTTTGAGCAAGAAAGAAAAATTACACCTGGTGCCCCCAGCGCCAAGGGTACCAGTAATGTATTATCTACCCAAAATCCATAAAAACCTAATAAAGCCACCCGGTCGCCCCATCATTAGCGGCATAGATTCGGTTACATCCAGAATAGGCCGTTATGTCGATAATTTTTTGCAACCCCTCGTGGTTAAAACGCCAGCCTACCTTAGGGATACTACTCAAGTTATTAAACTTATAGCTGAATGCGACTGGAGGGAGGGTTGCATTCTAGCTACTGCAGACGTAGCCTCCCTCTATACTATCATATCCCATGAACATGGCTTTGAAGCTGCTAAATTTTACTTGGAACAGGATCACTCTTTGCCGGCCATTCAGAGGGAATTTGTTTTAAATCTTTTGATCTTTGCTACCAGTCATAATTACTTTTGGTTTGGGGGGGATTTTTTCTTACAGACAGTCGGTGTGGCCATGGGGGCAAAGTTCGCGCCTAGCTTAGCGAACCTCTTCATGGCTCGTTGGGAGAGTGAAGAAATTGATGCCAATCCCCCTAAGGAGCTACGCCTCTGGAGAAGGTACATCGACGATGTCCTTCTCTTGTGGGAGGGCGATCTGCCTTCTCTAGAGGCGTTTTTCCATAAGCTCAATTCGAATGACAGAGGGATCTCCCTACAATATGAGACTAGCCAAACTCAAATCCACTTCCTAGACCTAAATATATGTGTCCAGGATGATAAATTGATTACCACCACTTACTTCAAAGAAACGGACCGTAATGCCTATATTCCGCTTAACAGCTGCCATCATGCTTCTTGGCTTAGGGCAGTTCCTAAGGGGCAATTTCAGCGGATTAGACGTAACTGTACCAACTTATCAGATTATCAGCAACAGGCTCAGATCCTCAAAATGAGATTTCTTGATAAAGGATATAACGAGAGGGAGATTGAGGAAACTATCATTAATGTGGGGAATATGAGCAGGGACATTATGCTCCAAGAACCTAGGAGGAACAATCAGGGAGATAATAATAAATTTGCTTGCTCCCTAGTGACAAGTTACTCCAACCAGCATTTCTCGGTCAGTAAAATCTTCAAGAGATACTGGAGTTTGCTGAAAAGTGATAAAGTATTGGGCCCAGTTCTTCCTGATCACCCTGTTGTTATTTTCAGAGGAGCACCCTCCTTACATCACAGGGTAGCCCCCAATGTCGTAAATCCCCCTAGAACCATTTCCTTTTTCCAGAGCATGAAAGGCTTCTATCCCTGTAGGAAGTGTGAAATATGTCATATTAACTCCTTCCGAGGACGCAGGTGTGAATCGTTTCAGTCTACCCAAACCGGTAAATCGTACAACATAGAGTCCTTTATTACATGCTCAACGGAGTGTGTAGTTTATATGATCCAGTGCCCATGCTCCAAACAATACATAGGACGTACCAAGAGAGCCCTGCAGGTACGCCTATCTGAGCATATAGGGAACATCAAACGTGGCTTTAGTAAGCATAACCTTTCCAGACATTATGCGAAACATCATAATAAACAACTTAAAGGGACCCTGTTTATGGCTCTCGACAAGCTTCAGCCCCACTGGAGGGGAGTTAATAAAGTGAGAGCCATTTCTAGGTGTGAAACGAAATGGATTTTTTTGATGAAATCTTATGCACCCCTAGGCCTTAATGTTGACTGGGACATAAATTGTTTCATTAACAACTCCTAATATTATTCTATTCGTTTCTTCTGTTATTTGTTTCCATCATTTTTTATTTATATTTTTATATTATCTTATTTATTCTTTATAATTTTAATTTCCATTATTCAATTTTTAATGACCATTTAGATTTATAGTGACTCTGTATCAATTCAGGATTGTAAATTTTAAATTGTGTTTATATAATGATTAAATATTTGTTATGCGGTATAGTTACATACTCTTCATGGTTTTTTGCCTGCTGATGTGTATGACCTATCGGATTTTAATTGGTATGGTTTCTACCCACTAGATGGCGAGATCCTTAGTCCATTGCTCTCTTTCCCCTGTCTTTTAAATAAGTGTTATTGGCATTATCATGGGCCACCACTAGATGGGGGAATTTTTATATTTCCACTCATTGTATGTCCCTCACTTTGAACCTACATAGGCTGCCAGAATGCAATATGGCGGCGTGTGTTTGTTTTCTTCTGTTTGGTCCCAGTTGCCAGCAGTCAATATGGCGCTGCGGGACTATTTAAACTATGAACGTGATGACTGCGTCACTTGGCCAATCCCTAGTCGACGTCCCCTAGTGACGAAACGCGTAGGGAGGAGCCAGTGACGCTGACGTCATTACGTTCTTTTTTCCGAGATTGATGGGACATACACAGCAGGCAGGCGAAAACTCGTGTAGACGCCGCGATCGTAGTGCTCTAACATACGCTGTCTTTCTTGATGCAAGTTTCTTGTAAGTGCAATCTTTTGGCATATTAAAGTGTTACAGCTTTACAATTTTACGCTATGGGAGCTCTTTCTTGATTTTTGTCTTTTGAGTTCTACATACTGGAATGATCGGCATAGGTTTGTGGGTGACCTGTTAAGTTCCCAAACGCCTGCTGGGACCACTGTTATGGTGGTCATCCTGAGCTGGTAAGGAGCCTCATACCTCACTTGGGTGCAAGTCACTTTGAATGCTGGAATCACCTGTGTCACAATTTTCGTTGGAATATAATTTTGATCATCCACTTATTTCACTTATGGACTTTTTTTTGACTTTTTTTGGTTTTTTTTGGGATCACTTAATTTAAGTTATATGATTTTTTTCACATATGACACATGCAGAGACATTTGCCTCTATTTTCTATAGGAGATCTGTTGGTTTGATATTATAATGTGTGGTGGGTTAATCATTTATTTATGATCCATAGCATATGTTTTTCTTACTCAATCAGTTTTAGCGCTGCACTCATTTTTTATTTAATTGATGTTTTGGAGTTTAGTATTGGACTTTTAGTGCTGGCAGCTCTTACATTTCACATATCACCTTTTTCATTGTTCTAGCGCAGCGTTTAACCCTCTCCTTGGGTTTTTTATTTCAATTGTGCTTTTCTGATACTGCAACGTTGCTGCTGAACTATCGTTATGGATATTTTTGATTTTAGATCTCAACACAATATTAATACTGAGGGTGTGTTCAATGGTAAAGGGGAGCAGAATGATGAAATAGGGGGCCTTTTTGTGAGACTTAAGAACCTTTTAGTCTCAGAGTTACATACAAGTTGGGATATAGCATACCTTGAGCAGTATGTGACGCAGAAAATGGTACCCCGTAGCCTAAGATGGGAGGTGAGCCCGCAAAAGGGCGAGACAGATCTAGAGGGTTGGTTCGTCTATTTTAACGACATGGGTATTCGTTTCCTCCAGTTTTTGGTGGGGAAGAAACGAGATAAACTCAAAACCCTCAATGATGAAATCTGCTCTGTCAGAGACAAACTGTCTCCTCTCAAAGATCAAGATCTGTATAAACAAAAATCTGACCATCTGAAACTCTTTCTTGAGAAAGAAGATGCGGAACAAAAGGCTAAGAAAAAGAAAAAATATAACCGTGACCTAGCGGATTATTCCAATCAGATTGTCTTTAAGTGGCAGATTAAAATAGATGAACCTAGGGAAGGTGTAAATGTGGATCCACCTATTATACCAACACACCCCCCCCCTCCCTTGCCTAATACTGTGATACCTTTGAGGCAAGGTGATGAAGGTAATCTGAGGGGTTTTAGAGGATATCCCTCCCAGGATCACTATGATGGTTATGGTTCCACTAGATCGAAACATAACAATAGAAATAAGAAAAATAACCACAACCAGTACAGGCAAATTGGAGGTTCACGATTGCCTCATCAATATGGTAATGGCCCTGGGAGACATGAGCTGTACTCTCAGAGGACTCCCTATGGAAATAATTTTCCAGTACAGGGGACATCCTATAGGAATGACCCCCCCAGTTTAAGGACCCCACACAGAAATGTTCATAAACATCAAGGGCCCAGGGAAGATCCTAGGGATTTTGCTAATCCCCATAGGGGGAGGCTAAATAGGGGTACCCCTAGCGATAGGGGCATTCCCCTACGCAATAGGTTCGCCCCACTCTATCTGGAAGACAATTATGGCTCAGCACCTGCCATTTTGAGACATCCTAATGATCGTCACTTGGAACATAGGAATGAACAGCAGGAATCCCCTTATGAGCCTGACCGGATGGAACAAAATCGTTTTTTTCCCATGGGCAACATCAGGCCAAAAAGGGGGTTCGAAGAAAGAGAGGCACTAGAGGGGGGAGGAGAGTCAGGTCCAAAGAAAAGAAGATACTAGATATTACTGGCGTCTTCAACCTGAGCTCAGCCCAACTCTCCCAAGGGGAACAAGCTGTCCTTAGTCGAGGACTTAAGTTTGCGCCCCCTCGTGCACTAAACAAATTCGAGACTTTTATAGATGTCCACAAGTTCATTCGTAAAATGAACATTAAGAGACATTTTTTACTTAACCCGATTGGCAATAGGAGTCAGGTGGTTTCCACTAATGTATATCAAAATGCGGGTGTGGATCCAACTAATCCTACCTCTGATACCAACCAAGAAGCTAACCTTACATCTAATGGTAGACCGGCAGTAGATAGCATCGTCCAGATTAGACACACTAATCTGGCGAATGCCTCATTGTTCAATCCTCCCGGATTTGCAGCTCCCTCTGTCCAAGTCTTTAAAGAGATGGTGATTAAGGACTTGATAGCTCTCAAGATACCAAGAACTAGTAATAATTATGATCTCCAACATAATATCAAACAAATCTGTGCACGCAATGATATTATTATACGCCCCGCTGACAAGGGGGGTGGGGTGGTCGTTTTGAACAAAACAGACTACCTAGATGAAATGAATAGACTCTTATCCGACAGTATAACTTATACCAAATTAGAGACGAATCCGACCTTTAAATATAAGAAAGCACTTTTATCATTGGTTGATTCCGGATTTCAGATGGGTATTTTGAGCAAGAAAGAAAAATTACACCTGGTGCCCCCAGCGCCAAGGGTACCAGTAATGTATTATCTACCCAAAATCCATAAAAACCTAATAAAGCCACCCGGTCGCCCCATCATTAGCGGCATAGATTCGGTTACATCCAGAATAGGCCGTTATGTCGATAATTTTTTGCAACCCCTCGTGGTTAAAACGCCAGCCTACCTTAGGGATACTACTCAAGTTATTAAACTTATAGCTGAATGCGACTGGAGGGAGGGTTGCATTCTAGCTACTGCAGACGTAGCCTCCCTCTATACTATCATATCCCATGAACATGGCTTTGAAGCTGCTAAATTTTACTTGGAACAGGATCACTCTTTGCCGGCCATTCAGAGGGAATTTGTTTTAAATCTTTTGATCTTTGCTACCAGTCATAATTACTTTTGGTTTGGGGGGGATTTTTTCTTACAGACAGTCGGTGTGGCCATGGGGGCAAAGTTCGCGCCTAGCTTAGCGAACCTCTTCATGGCTCGTTGGGAGAGTGAAGAAATTGATGCCAATCCCCCTAAGGAGCTACGCCTCTGGAGAAGGTACATCGACGATGTCCTTCTCTTGTGGGAGGGCGATCTGCCTTCTCTAGAGGCGTTTTTCCATAAGCTCAATTCGAATGACAGAGGGATCTCCCTACAATATGAGACTAGCCAAACTCAAATCCACTTCCTAGACCTAAATATATGTGTCCAGGATGATAAATTGATTACCACCACTTACTTCAAAGAAACGGACCGTAATGCCTATATTCCGCTTAACAGCTGCCATCATGCTTCTTGGCTTAGGGCAGTTCCTAAGGGGCAATTTCAGCGGATTAGACGTAACTGTACCAACTTATCAGATTATCAGCAACAGGCTCAGATCCTCAAAATGAGATTTCTTGATAAAGGATATAACGAGAGGGAGATTGAGGAAACTATCATTAATGTGGGGAATATGAGCAGGGACATTATGCTCCAAGAACCTAGGAGGAACAATCAGGGAGATAATAATAAATTTGCTTGCTCCCTAGTGACAAGTTACTCCAACCAGCATTTCTCGGTCAGTAAAATCTTCAAGAGATACTGGAGTTTGCTGAAAAGTGATAAAGTATTGGGCCCAGTTCTTCCTGATCACCCTGTTGTTATTTTCAGAGGAGCACCCTCCTTACGTCACAGGGTAGCCCCCAATGTCGTAAATCCCCCTAGAACCATTTCCTTTTTCCAGAGCATGAAAGGCTTCTATCCCTGTAGGAAGTGTGAAATATGTCATATTAACTCCTTCCGAGGACGCAGGTGTGAATCGTTTCAGTCTACCCAAACCGGTAAATCGTACAACATAGAGTCCTTTATTACATGCTCAACGGAGTGTGTAGTTTATATGATCCAGTGCCCATGCTCCAAACAATACATAGGACGTACCAAGAGAGCCCTGCAGGTACGCCTATCTGAGCATATAGGGAACATCAAACGTGGCTTTAGTAAGCATAACCTTTCCAGACATTATGCGAAACATCATAATAAACAACTTAAAGGGACCCTGTTTATGGCTCTCGACAAGCTTCAGCCCCACTGGAGGGGAGTTAATAAAGTGAGAGCCATTTCTAGGTGTGAAACGAAATGGATTTTTTTGATGAAATCTTATGCACCCCTAGGCCTTAATGTTGACTGGGACATAAATTGTTTCATTAACAACTCCTAATATTATTCTATTCGTTTCTTCTGTTATTTGTTTCCATCATTTTTTATTTATATTTTTATATTATCTTATTTATTCTTTATAATTTTAATTTCCATTATTCAATTTTTAATGACCATTTAGATTTATAGTGACTCTGTATCAATTCAGGATTGTAAATTTTAAATTGTGTTTATATAATGATTAAATATTTGTTATGCGGTATAGTTACATACTCTTCATGGTTTTTTGCCTGCTGATGTGTATGACCTATCGGATTTTAATTGGTATGGTTTCTACCCACTAGATGGCGAGATCCTTAGTCCATTGCTCTCTTTCCCCTGTCTTTTAAATAAGTGTTATTGGCATTATCATGGGCCACCACTAGATGGGGGAATTTTTATATTTCCACTCATTGTATGTCCCTCACTTTGAACCTACATAGGCTGCCAGAATGCAATATGGCGGCGTGTGTTTGTTTTCTTCTGTTTGGTCCCAGTTGCCAGCAGTCAATATGGCGCTGCGGGACTATTTAAACTATGAACGTGATGACTGCGTCACTTGGCCAATCCCCAGTCGACGTCCCCTAGTGACGAAACGCGTAGGGAGGAGCCAGTGACGCTGACGTCATTACGTTCTTTTTTCCGAGATTGATGGGACATACACAGCAGGCAGGCGAAAACTCGTGTAGACGCCGCGATCGTAGTGCTCTAACATACGCTGTCTTTCTTGATGCAAGTTTCTTGTAAGTGCAATCTTTTGGCATATTAAAGTGTTACAGCTTTACAATTTTACGCTATGGGAGCTCTTTCTTGATTTTTGTCTTTTGAGTTCTACATACTGGAATGATCGGCATAGGTTTGTGGGTGACCTGTTAAGTTCCCAAACGCCTGCTGGGACCACTGTTATGGTGGTCATCCTGAGCTGGTAAGGAGCCTCATACCTCACTTGGGTGCAAGTCACTTTGAATGCTGGAATCACCTGTGTCACAATTTTCGTTGGAATATAATTTTGATCATCCACTTATTTCACTTATGGACTTTTTTTTGACTTTTTTTGGTTTTTTTTGGGATCACTTAATTTAAGTTATATGATTTTTTTCACATATGACACATGCAGAGACATTTGCCTCTATTTTCTATAGGAGATCTGTTGGTTTGATATTATAATGTGTGGTGGGTTAATCATTTATTTATGATCCATAGCATATGTTTTTCTTACTCAATCAGTTTTAGCGCTGCACTCATTTTTTATTTAATTGATGTTTTGGAGTTTAGTATTGGACTTTTAGTGCTGGCAGCTCTTACATTTCACATATCACCTTTTTCATTGTTCTAGCGCAGCGTTTAACCCTCTCCTTGGGTTTTTTATTTCAATCATGATTGTAATATGCTGTGAATGTCCCCTTTGTCCTCATGCATGCTGGATTTTTATGTAATTATTATTTTAGGTCCTTCATACATATTTGCCCTTCAATAACCTCTCCAGCATGGTGTCTCCTGCCCCTATATTCACCTCATGTAGTCACTCAACAATGTATTTTATCAGCTCTATAGTAGTGCTTTACCCAAAACACCCCCTAAAATGTTTGGAAATGTTATTTTTTAGTTAAATTCAGGCAGAGTGGCAGAGGCTTTTTTTGTGGTGTCCCCAAATTTTTTGTAACCCTCCCTCCCCCAACTGCTAAGTAAGCTGATCCCAATTCTCTATCCTCAATCATCTATCTGCTGACTTTGCCAAACCCATACACACTATACCCACCTCTTTACTGGTCAGATTTATGGATGAATTCCCCAAAGCATGTAGTGCAAGGGCCTGCCTGTATACTTTCCAATGGTACTGTTTAAAGTTTTTGTATCCTATTATTATCTTGATAGGTAATAGCAGAATGTTCAAATGTGCTCAAATGTGTACAGTGTGTATTTATATCTTTGTATTATGACACTTCTTACCTGTCCAGTGGTCTGCCAATAGTGTAACTAAGGAGGGGCTGTTCCAAGTAATACCCTGTATTTAGGCATTCATCTCTCAATGAAGTGAAGAGGGTTACCTGTCCAAGAGTTCCCCCCCTATAATGTTAGAAATGGCCCATGAGGGGGGGAGGGGGAATATGATAGGTGTACCTTATACTTTGTTGTTGTTAAATTCCCCTTAATAAATGCTATCTGGAGGTTGCCCCATAATGTTTGTGTATAATCTGCTTGCCATGTTTCTGTGAAAAAATAGTAATGTTTATAGTTTTTTCCTCAACAGTTTCCTTCAATGCCACAGGAATGGCAGACTGTGGCCTCCCACATAGCCCAGCGGTGGGACTTTCCTAACTGCGGAGGGGCAATTGATGGGAAACACGTCCACATTGTCCCACCACCCAACTCGGGGTCGTACTATTATAATTACAAGGGGTTTAATAGTATAGTGATGTTGGCGGTGGTGTCGGCTAATTACGAGTTCTTGTATGTGGACGTGGGGAAGAATGGCCGGATGTCCGATGGTGGAGTCATCGCCTAGACGGAGTTCTACAGGCGTCTCCAGAATGGCAGCTTGGACTTGCCACCTCCAGAGGACAATGTTGAAGGTCTCCCATTTGTGTTCGTTGCTGATGAAGCATTTGCGCTGGGGGACCACCTGATGCGGCCATTCCCGATGAGGACCCTCACCCCGGAACAGAGGGTTTTTAATTACCAGCTGGCCAGAGCCCGAAGAGTGGTGGAGAACACATTTGGAATCCTGGCCAGCCGGTTCCGATTATTTCTGACACCCATCCATATGGCGGAGTATAAACTGAACCATATAATACTTGCCTGCTGTGTTCTCCATAATTTTTTAGGAAAACATTCAGCCAACTATGCTGGCTCAGTTGGGCCTGAGACCGGAATCCCAAATCCATCAACACTGACGGCGCTTGAAAGTGGCCGTCCTGGCTTGCCCTCCCTGAGTGCCCGTGATGTCCGGTTACGATACCTGGAGTTCTTTGCGAGTAGGGGGGCTATCAATATGCCAGACAATCTGTGAAACATTTTTCAAATAAAAAACAACCAAAAGAAATTCTTCGTGGACATTTACTGCTTGTGTTTGTTTTAGCTGACCCTGACAGAAATGTGTTGAGTGCAGAAAATGTCGTGATTGGGTAACCTTATAAAAAACAGTGTTGGCTGGTACTTCCTAAATGCAAAAACACATTTCACTACAAGTGCACTTGCAACTGCACTGAACCTGCAATTGTAGTGCAAAGTGTATTTGCCCTTAGGAAATAACCCCCATTTTTGCATAAAACAGCAATTACATCACCCCAAAAGTGTTGTAGTGTTGAGACAATAATCCACACATTCTTGAGTAAGCCACTTTTTTATACCTGCACAATCACATGTGCATTTACGAAAGGTTTTTAAAACAAACCAACATGTTTGTTGTATAACAATTTTTGCAGTAGCATTATCAAAAATCGAAATATCCATTTCAGATAAAACAGGCCTGTGTAAAACCAACAAGAAAGCCAAAAAACTTGAACTTACAAAGTTCACATATGGTAAAACCTGAAGGCTATATCAGACATCAGTATTTAGGAACTGGGTTTGATATAGCGTTCAGATGGGTGGAAATCACCCCTGGAAAAGCCAAATTTGGAAGATGCACACCAATTTACGAATGTCAACATGTGCTATCTGCCATCAGGGGGGATCAAGGGACGTGTTTTGGAGGAGCAAGCCCTTCCTCAACGCGACTTTATAATTGAGGAAGGGGTTGCACCCTCAAAACGCATCCATTGATCTCCCGTGATGGCAGATAGCACATGTTGGCACACTGTGTGCATCCTCCAAATTTGGCTTTTCTAAACATAGAAAACATTTTTGGAAGATTGGACCACAATAAAACAGGTGATTTTGTGGGGTTTAAATTCGCCCCAAAACATCAATGATGTTATTATTTTTTTAAATAACATCACTGATTTGTTGCTGTATGTTGTGCAATTCGAGATTACACCCCATGATCTCCCCGATCAGTATCTGGGCACTTTCAGATGTGAAACGTTCTCTCTCCCTCACATCACGATCACCTAAAAAGAGATAAAGAACAAAAAAAAAGGTCTCAAAAATCTGCCAACATCCATGTCTTTTACCTGAGCCTGTGGTCGCAGACACTCACCTGTTGTGCCAATCTCCACCACATCTTCTTCTTCCTCCTGCTCAGCTTCTTGTGTTGGTGTAAGTTCCCCTTCTTCCAGAGGTGGGGGGTCTGTGTTCTCCTGGGATGAGGGGTGTCCTCCGAGTCTTTTCTCCCCTATGTAAAACAAAAATGGTATAATTAGCACACAGATATTTGATGGCAGAACTATAAATAGGAAACATTGCTTGGAAGTGGGGTACAATTGTCTATTTTAGCCGAGTTCCAAGATGTATATTTTTTATTGCCCTTTGTCAAGCTGCAATACTTTACCTGTTTGGTACAAGCTTCACAGATGTAGCCCCCCCTATAGTATACACTGGAGCACCTGTGTGCCCCCCTAATAAAAATGGTGTTCTGGGGTCCCACACTAGTGCTCCAGTGTCCAGATGTGAAAACAGCTGCTCAGTGTCCTCTCCTTACACACAATATAGTTGGCATTTCATTCTAGTAACAAACCCATCTACACAAACAAATATTTGGCATCCAAGTAGGCCCCAAAAAATGTGTGAAAATGCATATGGCCTAAACAATGGTGTTCTAGAGGCCGAAAGAAAAATGTTTAATACGAAGGAATAATGGGCCCATGAACATTAAAGTTGCCCTTTTAAACGTTACAATTAATAAAAGCATGTAGGGCCATGAGACCGAATCAAAGGCCTTTTGGAGAGCGATCGAAAGGAGTAACCCTTCCTGATGATTCCCCTGGGCCCATCCTGATTGTAGAATTGATATGATATCTATCGCTCTTCTGATCTGGTTATAGTTCCCTACCTCTCCTTGGTCTTTGTGTGGTTTGGGGATAACTGAAATGTAAGATGAATTAAGGTGTTTTATCTAGAGGTTCCCCTTTCGTCTTATGCCCCGTACACACGGTCGGATTTTCTGATGGACAATGTCCGATCGGAGCGTGTTGTCGGAAATTCCGACCGTGTGTGGGCGCCATCGGACATTTTCCATCGGAACTATAACCAGAGTAAATAAATAGTTTTTGCAAAATGATGCTAAAAGAAAGCTGTGTCCCCAAAAATCAACATATGTATGACTTTGTTATTTTGTGTAATGACAAAGTTATTGCCTACAGTGGAAATTAAAAAATTGCTCTAGACATAAGAAGTATGAAGGTACGATAGATGAAGTGGTTTAAGGATGAAATAAAGTAATACAAAATTTCTATAGTATGCAATAAAAAAGCAGATAAGAAAAAAGGATCTCAATAACACATTTACTGTAATACAGTCAAAGTGGTTCTAGTGGAAATGCTATATATAAGAACCTACTAGCTAATTAACACGTACAGCTTTTTTGACAGTCATATTTGGTTGTATGCTACTTCTCAAATTCTGTTACTGTAAGGCCTCATTCACACGAGGTGTACTGCGTTTCCACGGAGCCCGCCTCGGTCCGCCAGCTCAGCGGGAGATCTCTCCGTTGATCTCCGCTGAGCCGGCGGATGACAGGTCCCTCTCTGCTCACTGAGCGGGGAGGGGCTTGTCAGGCGCCGCTCCTGCCTATGGAGGGATCAGATGAAAACGGACAGCATGTCCGTTTTCATCAGATCTCACCCGATCCGATCCGCCAGCGACGGATCTGGACGTAGGGCCATCCGTCTGCTTTTAGCGGATCGGAAGGGGTCGGATGTCAGCGGACATGTCTCCGCTGACATCTGTCGCTCCATAGGCTAACATGGAGCGCCCGTTCAGGTCCGCCGTCAAAACTGACAGGCGGACCTGAATGGTCTGAGCGTGTGAAAGGGGCCTTAGTGATGCTAGAATGCAGATATATTTTGTTAAGGCTTGTGTGTCTTCTGTATTGAATACTAAAACATTTTCGTCCTTTTCTTTGTTCTTGTTCAATATGGATACAGACATTAACATATTGGCTATATTACTTCTGTATTCTAATTGGTGTATTTTGACACTATTTGTCCTTCCTGTGTATTACTCTTTCTTCTTGTATAAAATTGTCTCCTAATTAAGAATTTATTTATTTAAAAAAGTTTCCAAAGCAGGCCTGTATCTGATGGGAGATTGTAAACTTTCTTTTGTTCCTTTTTTGTGGGAAGAACAGCAAGGGGCATGTTTTGGGTTTGTTTGAAAATTCCTCTCCTGCATTCCAAGCAGTGATTCCTAGATCACTGACAAAAGGGGGATTGGTGGACTGGTACATACATGTACAAAAACATACACCCTAAAATGCTTTACATTCAAGATGGTGCTGCTATAAGACCAAAAACAGTACAAAACACTATATAGTATATAGCACTATATGACCATATAGTGTGACCAAACCCCTGTATTTTTGAATATGTTCAGGTGTTTTTAACTAGCCTTGCTAGTTTTTGTGTCATTTTTGTATGTGTGTGCTGTAATTCTTTTTTTGTACTGGTACATACATGCACACTCTAAAATTATTATTAGTTAGTTATTATTTCAGATTTCCGAATTTTCAATTTTTTTCGAATTTCCAATTTTTTTTTTGAATTTCCGTTTTTTGGGGGTTTTTTTCGAATTTCCGATTTTTTTTCGAATTTCCGTTTTTTTTTCGAATTTCCTTTTTTAGGGGGAATTTCCGATTTTTTACGAATTTCAGATTTTTTACGTATTTCAGATTTTTTTTTAATTTACGAATTTCAGATTCTTTTCCAATTTCTGAATTTCAGGTTTTTTTCGAATTTACGAATTTTTCAAATTTACGAATTTTCGAATATTCTAATTTATGAATATTCTGAAAAGTTCGTTAAACTGGTTTTCGTTAATTCAGATATTTCCAAATTAACGAATTTGTTGACATTCATTAAAAAACAAATTCAGAACGAAACAAATTGCACATGTCTACTTGGGGGTACGGGATACACCCAAAAAAAAACTCAATATATCTGGAGTGTATCTACTAATTGCTCTATGCCTTTATCCCTGCCACTGCTCCCCTACCGCAAACACGGGTGATTGTATTGCATAATAAGAGCCGCTGGCAAAATTCAGCGTGTAAAACGACACTTGCAAGTGTCATTGGGTAAATACAGTATAACAATTGTTACCTTGTATTAATTTTTTCTTTCATATATAGCAGTGGCGGCTGGTGCTCACAATCTTTGGGGGGCACAAACAAACTGAAAACATTAAAAAAAAAAAAACATCAATTGCAGCCACTGTGCCATCAAACGCAGCCACTGTGCCATCAAACGCAGCCACTGTGCCCATCAAACGCAGCCACTGTGCCCATCAAACACAGCCACTATGCCATCAAACACAGCCACTGTGCCCATCAAACGCAGCCACTGTGCCCATCAAATGCAGCCATTGTGCCATCAAAGGCAGCCACTGTGCCCATCAAACGCTGCCACTGTGCCCATCAAACACTGCTACTGTGCCCATCAAACGCTGCCACTATGCCATCAAATGCAGCCACTGTGCCATCAAACAGAGCTACTGTGCCAAACGCTGCCACTGTGCCCATCAAATGCTGCCAGTGTGCTCATCATATGCTGCCAGTATGCCCAACTGCCCATCATATGCTGCCAGTGTGCCCATCAAATGCTGCTAGTGTGCCCAACTGCCCATCATATGCTGCCAGTGTGCCCAAATGCTGCCAGTGTGCCCATTAAATGCTGCCAGTGTGCCCAACTGCCCATCATATGCTGCCAGTGTGCCCAAACGCTGCCAGTGTGCCCAACTGCTCATCAAATGCTGCCAGTGTGCCCAACTGCCCATCATATGCTGCCAGTGTGCCCATCAAATGCTGCCAGTTTGCCCATCATATGCTTCCAATGTGCCCAAACGCTGCCAATGTGCCCATCAAAGGCTGCCAGTGTGCCCATTAAATGCTGCCAGTGTGCCCAACTGTCCATTATATGCTGCCAGTGTGTCCATCAAACGCTGCCAATGTGCCCATAAAATGCTGCCAGTGTGCCCATTAAATGCTGCCAGTGTGCCCCCCTCCCGCTCGCCGTCTGCCCTGCACTTACCCTGTGTCTGTAGGGCAACGAGTGACGGTAACGAGTGGGGTCCTTCATGCGTCTTCTCTCCTGCCTCACCTCCCATCCTCTCGTTTCAGCCAATCAGGTGACAGGTAACAGACACGAGCACCTGATTGGCGGAGAGGCAGTTCAGTGTTAGGAAAGCGAATGGTCATTAACTTTCCTAACACAGCTGAGTGGACTGCGAGCGCCAAGCATGTCGCTCGCAGTTCACCTATTTTGCAGCCTTAGAGCCTTACTTACCATCTCCGCTTGGGCTGTGCGTTCCATGGAACTTCTGACGTCATTTCCGGTTTCCCTGTGGCACAGGGAAACCGGAAGTAACGTCTTAAATCGAAGAACAAAGCAGCGATGGAATGCGCCACAAAGCAGATAAAAATCTGGCAAATGAAGCGCCTCGTCTGCAATCTCGTGATTGTATTGATGTGGAGCTTTTCATAGTGCACTGTGTCCGACACCTGAACACAGTGCACTTAAAGGAAATTAAAATTTTTTTTTTTCAAAGGGCCTTTAAAAAAAAAAATTATTATTTTTTTTTACTGTTGGGGGGGTGGGGGGGGCGGTGCCCGTGCGCCCCCTATGGATGGGTCGCCACTGATATATAGATCAAATGTGTGACCTTGGATCTGCATAGGACATCAGTTAAAATGGTAGTAAACACCGCTTCGGGCACTTGTACCTACAGGTAAGCTTATAATAAAGTTTACCTGTAGGTACAAGGAATATCTCCTAAACGTGCAATGTTTAGGAGATGTTCAGTGTTTGTGCAGCTAGTGATGTCTCCAGTGCATGCGCTCTGAAGGGACGGCATACTCTTGCTCTTTTTTCAGAGTTCCGTGCCGTGGTTGTGATTCCCGCGCGCATGCGAACAAGAAAGGTAGAACGGGTGAAGATGGAATCCCTGTCAGCAGTGACAGCGCACCGCTGGAGGGATTTGTTTTAAGATTAAGCCTTTGATAATGTTCTAGTATGCGAAGCATACTAGCACTTTATGATCTTACTTTGCATGAGGATTTTTTTTTTCATGAAAGTTAACTACCGCTTAAATCACTTCAGCTCCTGAATGTTCACTCCTTCCTGACCAGGCCAATTTTTGCGTCGCTTTAACTGACAATTGCGCGGTTGTGCGACACTGTGCCCAAATAAAATTGATGTCTTTTTTTTCCCCACAAATAGAGCTTTCTTTTGGTGGTATTTGATTGCCTCTGAGGTTTTTTAAATTTTTTGTACTATAAACAAAAAAGACCGACTATTTTGAAGAAAAAAAAAACTATATTTTTTACTTTCTGCTATAAAACACATCCAATAAAAAAAATGTAAAATATCAAATATCTTCATTAATTTAGGCCAATATGTATTTTGCTACATGTTTTTGGTAAAAAAAAATCCCAATAAGCGTATATTAATTGGTTTGCGCAAAACTTATAGTGTCTACAATCTATGGGATATACAGTGGGGCAAAAAAGTATTTAGACAGCCACCAATTGTGCAAGTTCTCCCACTTAAAAAGATGAGAGAGGCCTGTAATTGTCATCATAGGTATACCTCAACTATGAGAGACAAAATGTGGAAACAAATCCAGACAATCACATTGTCTGATTTGGAAAGAATTTATTTTGCAAATTATGGTGGAAAATAAGTATTTGGTCACCTACAAACAAGCAAGATTTCTGGCTCTCACAGACCTGTATCTTCTTCTTTAAGAGGCTCCTCTGTCCTCCACTCATTACCTGTATTAATGATACCTGTTTGAACTTGTTATCAGTAAAAAAGACAACTGTCTACAACATCAAACAGTCACACTCCAAACTCCACTATGGTGAAGACCAAAGAGCTGTCGAAGGACACCAGAAACAAAATTGTAGACCTGCACCAGGCTGGGAAGATTGAATCTGCAATAGTCAAGCAGCTTGGTGTGAAGAAATCAACTGTGGGAGCAATAATTAGAAAATGTAAGACATACAAGACCACTGATAATCTCCCTCAATATGGGGCTCCACGCAAGATCTCACCCCGTGGGTTCAAAATGTTTACAAGAACGGTGAGCAAAAATCCCAGAACCACACGGAGGGACCTAGTGAATGACCTGCAGAGAGCTGGGACCAACGTAACAAAGGCTACCATCAATAACACACTACGCCGCCAGGGACTCAGATCCTGCAGTGCCAGACATGTCCCCCTGCTTAAGCCAGTACATGTCCGGGCCCGTCTGAGGTTTGCTAGAGAGCATTTGGATGATCCAGAAGAGGATTGGGAGAATGTCATATGGTCCGATGAAACCAAAGTAGAACTGTTTGGTAGAAACACAACTCGTCGTGTTTGGAGGAGAGAGAATGCTGAGTTGCAACCAAAGAACACCATACCTACTGTGAAGCATGGGGGTGGCAACATCATGCTTTGGGGCTGTTTCTCTGCAAAGGGAACAGGACGACTGATCCGTGTACATGAAAGAATGAATGGGGCCATGTATCGTGAGATTTTGAGTGCAAACCTCCTCCCATCAGCAAGGGCATTGAAGATGAAATGTGGCTGGGTCTTTCAGCATGACAATGATCCCAAACACACCGCCCGGACAACGAAGGAGTGGCTTCGTAAGAAGCATTTCAAGGTCCTGGAGTGGCCTAGCCAGTCTCCAGATCTCAACCCCATAGAAAACCTTTGGAGGGAGTTGAAAGTCCGTGTTGCCCAGCGACAGCCCCAAAACATCACTGCTCTAGAGGAGATCTGCATGGAGGAATGGGCCAACATACCAGCAACAGTGTGTGACAACCTTGTGAAGACTTACAGAAAACGTTTGACCTCTGTCATTGCCATCAAAGGATATATAACAAAGTATTGAGATTAACTTTTGATATTGACAAAATACTTATTTTCCACCATAATTTGCAAATAAATTCTTTCAAAAAAAATCAGACAATGTGATTGTCTGGATTTATTTCCACATTTTGTCTCTCATAGTTGAGGTATACCTATGATGACAATTACCGGCCTCTCTCATCTTTTTAAGTATGAGAACTTGCACAATTGGCTGCTGACTAAATACTTTTTTGCCCCACTGTATTTATGGAATTTTTATTTTTTTTAATTTTTTTACTATTAATGGTGGCGATCAGCAATTTTTAGTGGGACTGTGACATTGCGACGGACAAATCTGACACTAACACATTTTACGGACCAGTGACACCAATACAATGATCAGTGCTAAACAAAATGCACTGTCATCAGAGGCGATCAAAGGGTTAAGTTTGTTCCCTGAGAGTGCTTTCTTACTGCGTGGGGGATAGTTTAACTGTAGGAAGACAGAGATCTGTGTTCCTGCTTAGCAGAAACACAAGATCTCTGTCCTCCTTACTAGCAGAATGGCGATTTGCCTTGTTTACATAGGCAGAACGCCGTTCTGCCCCTTGGGAATGATCGCTGTGTTCCCAGTGGATAGCAGGTCTGCCAGACTCGCTGATTGGCCCCTGCTGTGTCCAATCACAGCGGGAGCGGGTCGCCCCAGACCAGAAGAAAAAAATAATGTATAGGTACGTGATTTCACGCTTAAGGGCCGCCCTGCCACAGTATATGTACGTGGGGCGATCCTTAAGCGGTTAAAGCAAACTTACAGTAAACAAGTAAAGATGGCCATACACTGGTTGAAATTTACACGGTTCAGCAGGGACTGGCTGAATTTTGATCAAGTGTGTGGATTTCCTTGCTCAGTGCAGATTATTGTATTCTGACAGTGGAGGTAATAATACAATACAATGTCCCAGTGGGAGGGGTAATTTCTCCTTCCACCTCCTTTCTGTGGATGAAGAATTCTGTTAGTTTTTCCCCATTCAGCAGTCTACCTTTTTTTTTTTATGACTATTATTTATTTTTAGTTTCGCAACAGCTGGAGGGCCGACAGTTTGAGACCCCTGCTCTAAAGGGTTCTGCTGTATTGCAACTGTACTGTCTCCCTTAACTACTTGCCGACCGCCTAACAGGGAATGTACGTCGTGATTTTGACATTAAATACCGGGGTTTTTCCTTAGGTGGCTGGCAAAAAAGTGATCCCAGCGGCAGATTTGTCACTAGATCACTTTTATAAGCGGCAGGAGAGGTGCCCCCATCCCGCCTCTCGTTGGTTCCCAGGCTAACGTTACCATTTGCTGAGCATGGGGACCATCGGGCGTTGGCTGTGTTTTTGTATAGGGATGAGTGATACTAGATGGCCACCTCTCATCTCTATGCCCTTGGAGGACCGGAGTGATGTCAACGTCACTCCCAGGTTCTCGAGCCATGTAAACATGTTTTTTTCCTAAAGCAAAAGATAAGACTTTTTTTTTATTTTATGAGCAGAGAAGAGATTTGGGGTCTTTTAGACCCCAGATCTCTCCATAAAGAGGATCTGTCACACTGTATAGTTATCGCAAGGGATGTTTACATTCCTTGTAATAGCAATAAAAGTGATCAATATTTGTATTTTTTTAAAGGGACAGTGTAAAAAAAAAAAAAAAATAATAATAAAAAAAAATAAAAATCGGAAATTTAAAAAAAAAAATTTAATTAGGAAATTCAAAAAAAAAAAAAAAAACAGAAATTCCAGAATTAAAAAAAAATCTTGTGATAAAAAAAAAAAAGATCACTTTTATTGCTAAGGGACAGTGTAAAAATAAAAAAATATATAATAAAATAATTAAAAAAAAATTGAAAACGTCCCCATCCCTTCGTGCTCACGCATGGTAGTTAAAGCCTATGCCCACGTATGTAAATGGTACTTGCACCATGCATGTGAGGTTTCACAGAAAACATCTGAGCAAGATAAATAATTCTAGTAATAGATCTTCTCTGTAACTCTAAAGTTGTAACCTGTAGAGATTTTTAAAATTGTCACTTTCGGTGATTTTTAAGTACCGTAGTTTGGCATCATTCCACAAGCCTGCGCAATTTTAAAGCATGACATGTTAGGTATAGATTTACTCTGCATAACATCATCTTTCATATTATACAAAAAATTGGGATATATATTATATTTGTTTTTTTTTATTCATTAAAGTGCACCAATAATTGCGTTTGAAAGACCACTGTGTAAAAAATGTGTAAAAAAATATAAAAAAACGCCATTTTATTCTCTAGGGTCTATGCTAAAAAAATATATATATATAATGTTTGTCTAGCAAAAATTACTGATTTTAACTTGTAAGCAACACATATCAGAAAAAAAGGCTCAATCAGCAAAAAGGAGAAGAATGAACAAAGCTTTTTTGGCTGTGAGTCACAGGAGTGCAGTTAGTTCCACACTCCTGTGACCTGTTTTCAGCATACAGCAGGCTAAAGTCTGATGTCGGCTGCCTTCACAGAGCCAGTGCAGGCTCTGAAAAAATCCCATTAATATGTTCGGGATCTGCACAGAAGTCTGGACCAACAGCTGGCTGAGCCTTTCAGCGAGCCGATGGGAGCCTGAACCAGCTGCTCCTGCCCCCTCCACAGCCCTGCGCTCCACTGAGTGCTGGAGGGGCAGAGCACAGAGTCATTGACTGACAGTCACTATCTCTCTGCAGGCTGAGGACCAAGAGCTGAGCAATCAGCGGTCTTTGGCGGCTCAGTTCTCGGTCTTAAGCCCTGTACACACGGGCCGAATGCCGGGAGACATCATCTGTTGCAATAAAACGCGCGCCCCACATTCGGCCCGTGTGTATAGCACCCTGTCCAAAAGCTGGAGAACCAGCAGCCGACCAGCTCCCGATCAGCGCTCTCAGCCAATGGCAGCGGAGATGGCTGTACTAATGTTGGTTCATTACTACAGCGGCTCCGTTTGAAGCTGTCAGGTTTTTTTCGTTCAAAAAAATCTAGTAGTTTGTACCACTGGTGCTACAGGGATTGTGATTCCCACACCTCTCTTTCAAGTAGAAGTGAAAACAAATCTTTTTTCCATCTTGAATAGAGTAAAAGAGGGCTATAATCCCTAACAGTTTGTTTTTTTTTGCCATTGGGAAACTTTCCAATCTCCTCTTGTTCCATAACCAAAGCCAAAGCAGGAAGTTAGATGATATCCCTCCAAAGTGAAGGATTCCCTGGTTGTCACCAAAACTAGGAACAACCCGAAATGTGGGATTTTATTTCACTTTTGGTGATATTGGTAAACAGGACAAATAGAGAGGGGGCGAAATTCCCTAAAGGGGGCACAGATAGCAAAAAACTTACACTTACTTACACTTTTCACTTACAGATAGCTTGCCCACAACAAAAAACTGGTGGCTGCTCAAAACTGTAGCATGGTCCGAGCAGTGAAGTTCACTGGTTGTTTGTTGTGGGCATGCTACCTAAGTGCATCTTATGGTTTGAAATTAATATGGGGCACATGAACTTATTGCCTCAGTTGACCTGAGCCTTGTTTCCTTCTGTTCAACACTGGGACATTAAAGGCTCTTCATGTCCATCCACCCCATTATCAACATGATGGTTTCAAATCTGTGGATTGGTTTGGTGTATTATTGCTGAATGAAAGACAGTAAACATCTTCTTGACTGCAACCTCCTAATGTTCTTTTTCCACCCCGGCAAAACGCATTGGGGTCTTCTATTCATCCACAAACCGCTCTCCCTGAATAATTCACACCAGAACCCTGGAGGCTGGTTACTCCTGGTACTATTGGTTAATTGCTTAATTTAAAAGTATATTCATAAACAGTGGATAAATATTCCCAGAGGGTTTGCAATACATTTCCGGTTTCTTTGTGTTGTATTTCTTTGAATAGATTTTAATGATGAACCCATTTGGTAACCCATTTTTTTAAAAATAGGGTTTGGTGGCCTCAAGCTATGTTGTAAATAAAGGCTATGTTTTAATCTAAAAGTTGTAATGTTTATAAACAGTCACGCTTTAATGGTGTTGTGGGTTTTTCCAGACTATGATGATTAGTGTTCATTGTCTAGCTTATGCTATACCTCTTGGAATTGAGCTATTTGGATATAGTATTACTTTTAACTTTTACATTGTGTTATGACAACATAGAGCTCAGGGTTGCTACCTAGTCTTAGTCTACTGAATTTCTGTGACAAATTGCTTTTGCTATCCAGTATACCCCCCCCCCAGTGTTTACTAGATTACCATTTGTAAACTTGACTCCAGGGATTGATAATTCTTGGTTATGAAGGCCAATTTTATTCTGTTATATTTAGACAATATTTGTTTATGCTGGAGTTCAGCTTAAAACCTGCAGTCCTCAGGCCCAGTGATGTCACAGGGGCATGTCTTTTAAAGCCAGGGCTCACAGAAAGTGGTTATGATGATGTTGGACATTATCCAATCTGAAAAAAAAATGGTGCTTGAAGAGGCAGGTCTGTGGAGGACATTGTTGTAGATAAGGTGAGCATAGCAGCAAAAGTTGCTTTTTTTCATATTACAAGAAGGAAACCATCAAAAAACAAAAAAACAAGACTACCAAGACATGGCTGTCCACCTAAACTGACAGGCCGGGCAAGGAGAGCATTAATCAGAGAAGCAGCCAAGAGGCCCATGGTAACTCTGGAGGAGCTGCAGAGATCCACAGCTCAGGTAAGAAAATCTGTATACAGGAAAACTATTAGTCGTGCACTCCACAAATTTGGCCTTTATGGAAGAGTAGCAAGAAGAAGAAAAGAAAGCAAAGAAAGACAGCCATAAGAAGTCTCGTTTGCAGTTTGCGAGAAGCCATGTGGGGGACACAGCAAACATGGAAGAAGATGCTCTGGTCAGATGAGACCAAAACGCTATGTGGCGGAGGTTTACCTTCCAGCAGAACAACGACTCTAAACATACAGCCAGAGCTACAATGGAATGGTTTAGATCAAAGCATATTCATGTGTTAGAATGGCCCAGTCAAAGTCCAGACCTTAATCCAATAGAGAATCTGTGGAAAGACTTGAAAATTGCTGTTCACAGATGCTTTCTGTCCAATCTGACAGAGCTTAAGCTATTTTGCAAAGAAGAATGGGCTAAAATGTCACTCTCTAGATATGTAAAGCTGGTAGAGACATCCCCAAAAAAAACTTGCAGCTGTAATTGCAGCAAAAGGTGGTTCTACAAAGTATTGACTCAGGGGGCTGAATACAAATGCCCCCCTCAATTTCCACATATTTATTTGTAAACAATTTTGAAAATTATTTATCAGTTTCCTTCCACTTCACAATTATGTGCCACTTTGTGTTGGTCTATCACATAAAATCCCAATAAAATACATTTACGCTTTTGGTTGTAACATGACAAAATGTGGAAAATTTCAAGGGGTATGAATACTTTTTCAAGGCACTGTATTCATAAATTTAATTGTAATTTGTAAAATGTCAGTTTCTATTGTTTTATCAGTGTGAATGTAATATTTTCTCTAACATTTGATCCTAAGAGAAAAAAGCCTTGAGAACATTCCACCAGAAGAGTTGAAATGGTTCTAAGGGTAGAAGGTTTTTTTTTTTTTTTTACCTTATTGCAATACAGTTGTGCTCATAAGGTTACATACCGTGGCAGAATTTATAATTTCTTGGCCATTTTTCAGAGAATATGAAAGAAATGTTTTTGTTTTATCATTCACTCATGGTTAGTGTTTGGCTGAAGCCATTTATTATCAATCAAATATGTTTACTCTTTTTAAATCATAATGGCAACAGAAACTACCCTAATGACCCCGATCAAAAGTTTACATACCCCAGTTCTTAATACCGTGTATTGCCCCTTTTAAAATGACAGCTTGAACTCTTTTCTGGTATTTGTGGATGAGGCTCTTTATCTTCTGGAAAATCTGCCCATTCCTCTTGGCAAAAAGCCTCCAGCTCCTGTAAATTCTTGGGCTGTCTTGCATGAACTGCACGTTTGAGATCTCCCCAGAGTGGCTCAATGATATTGAGATTAGGAGACTGAGATGGCCACTCCAGAACCTTCACTTTATTCTGCTGTAGCCAATGACAGGTCGAATTGGCCTTGTGTTTTGGATCATTGCCATGTTGGAATGTCCAAGTATGTCCCATGCGCAGCGAGTCTGAACACTGCTGATTGGCATTCTCAATTCCTTGGATATCTTTTTATGTCCCTTTCCTGTTTTATACAGTTCAACTACCTTTTCCCACAGATTCTTTGACAATTCTTTTGCTTTCCCCATGACTCAGAATCCAGAAACATCAGTGCAGCACTGAATGAAAGATGCAAGGGTCTGTCAGGAGTCCAGGAACTCATTGACCTTTTATACACACACACTAATGTAGCGCTGGTAGATTTCTAATCTACTGCTGATAGGTAAATTTAGTGGGTTATCTGTTCATACAGAGTCAGGTTTGCCTCTGTTCCAGCTCGGCTGAGTTGCATGAAATTTCGCACTGTGCCTGTGGGTGTCGTTGTTACTATGGGCCAGTGTTGGAAAGGCCACACGTCGAAGTGTATGAGTGCTCCTCTGTCCCGGGGATAACTCGGTGGAGGTGGTCCTCCGAGTTGCATCCTGGGAGTGGGTATTTATGGGACAGACACAATGTTTTGAGGTAGTTTTCTGTCAACCTGCTGGCCCTCCTGGCCGACAGGTATGCGCTAAGAGTACTACCTTGTGGTCCTCCGAACGGGAGGCCCACTTAGCTGCGGCGCGTGGGTGGGCCCAGAAGCCTGTCTGGGGCCTACCACACCGGCAGAGGAATGGTCCTGGGCTGTCTATCCTGTGTGAAGAAGCTGGACAACTGAGAAGATCCCAGAGGAGGACCCATCATGGAAGGATCATGCAGAGTGCTGGTCTGGAGAGGGGCCTGGTGACTCAGTTGGAGGACATATCCTAAAGTAATCCTATCGCATAGCATTGCCGGGTTGGCTTAAAGGTTCTAAAGGTATGGAAAGGTATGTAAACTTTTGATCAGGGTCATTTGGGTAGTTTCTGTTGTCATTATGATTTAAAAAGAGTAAACACAGTTGACTGATAATAAATGGCTTCAGCCAAACACTAACCATGAGTGAAAGAAACATTTTTGTGTTATCATTCATATTCTCTGAAAAATGGCCAAGAAATCATAAACTCTGCCAGGGTATGTAAACTCACGAGCACAACTGTATATACATTAAGGTAAAAAACTTGCTACAATGCATTTCCCAACTTTTACTCACCTGAGACCAATCTCAATCCAGCAATGTGCACAAGATCAGTGTCTCCTATGGCTTGCATTGGCTCCTGCTGCAATCAATCACAACCAGTGAGGAGGGAGTGAGCTGGGCTGAGCCATGCTCTGTATGTCTTATGGACACACAAAGCCAGCTCAGGAGAAAGCACGCACAAGTGTCCCCATAGCAAGCGGGCACTCAGCAGGAGGGAGGAGCCAGTAACACCGGCAGGGGACCCAAGAAGAGGAGGATAGAGGCTGCTCTGTGCCAAATCATTGCACAGAGCAGGTAAAGTAAGTATAACATGTTTTTATTGCCAACCGGGCCATTTCTGACACTTCTCTCGTATATGTAAAAATCTGTGTTTTTTGCTAGAAAATTACTTACCCAACCCCCAAACATTAAATATTTTTTTAGCAGAGACCCTAGAGAATAAAATGGCTATCATTGCAATATTTTATGTTACACAGTATTTGCGCAGCGGTCTTTCAAAGGCAATTTTTTTGAGGAAAAATACACTTTAATGAATTGAAAAAAAACCTACAATAGTTATTAACTTTTTTTTTGTATAATGTGAAAGATGATGTTACGCTGAGTAAATGGATACCTAACATGTCATATTTCAAAATTGCGCACGCTCGTGGAACGGCAACAAACTACGGTACTTAAACATCTCCATAGGTGATGCTTTAAAACTTTTACAGGTTACCTGTTTAGAGTCACAGAGGAGGTCTTTTGCTAGAGTTATTGCTGTTGCACTAACGATTGCGGCGTTACCTCACATGTGTGGTTTGAACACTGTTTACTTATGTGGGCTTGACTTATGTATGTGTTTGGTTCTGCACGTGAGCACGAAGGGATGGGGCGCTTTAAACTTTTTTTCTTTTTCATTTAACTTTTTTAATTTCTACACTGTCTCTTTATTTATTTATTTATATGTTTTGTATTACTTTTATTCCTATTACAAGGAAAGTACACATCATTTGTAATAGAAATAAGGATGACAGGTCCTCTCTATTGAGAGATCTGGGGTCAAAAAGACCCCGGATCTCTCATTTACCTTTAAAAGCAAAATAAAAGAAAAAAAAAAGGTATGCATTTTTACGTAAAGAAAAAAAAAATCAATTGTTTTGACCCGAGAACCGGAAGTGATGTCAGACGTCGCTCTTTTGCTCCAAGGGCATAGAGACGAGTGGGGGCCATCTTGCCCTCACTCAACTTCCTGCCCAGCAAACCACCACATCGGAATGTTACTGGGCTTTACCAATGGGTCTGGCAACCCTCCCGCCGCTTCTAAAAGTGATCCCGTGGCGAATCCACTCACGGGACCACTTTTATCTTACACAGAACCGATCATAGTAGAAAATTATATGGGAGGCAACTAGCTGCTGCCATAACACTATTAAACATCAAAGTAATTATGTATTTTTACTATGGACTGGTCGGGCAAGTGGTTAGGGAATAAAATGGCAATTGATGGATGGTATTTGCATAGCAGTTTTTCAAACGCAATTTTTTTGAAAAAAATGCACTTGAATGAATAAAAAAAAAACACTATCTAACCCCAATTTTGTATAATATGAAAGATGATGTTACGCCGGGTAAATAGATACATAACATGTCATGCTCTAAAATTGCGCACGTTTGTGGAATGGTGGCAAACTACAATACATAAAAATCTCCATAGGTGACGCTTTAAACATTTCTACAGCATACAGGTTTGGAGTTATTGAGGAGGTCCAGTGCTAGAATTATTGCTCTAACTCTGATGTTCCCGGCGATACCTCACATGTGTGGTTTAAACACCGTTTACATATGTGGGCGTTACCTACGTATGCATTCAACACTGTTGAGCACAGGGTTACTTTAAAGAAAAAACATTTTTATTTATTTTATTACTTTTTTTATTATTACACTTTCCCTTTTTTTGATCACTTCTATTCCTATTACAAGGAATATAAATATCCCTTGTAATTATTATTACTATTATACAGGATTTATATAGCGCCAACAGTTTACGTAGCGCTTTACAACTTAAGGGTGGATAGTACAAATATAATACACTTTAATACAGTAGGAATCAGAGGGCCCTGCTCCTTAGAGCTTACAATCTAAGAGGGAAGGTCAAGAGATACAAGAGGTAATAACTGTGGATTATGTGCTGATTGAGAGAATAAATGTACAGTTGTTAGGTGGGGGCCAGATAGGCTTATCTGAAGAGATGAGTTTTCAGGGATCGTCTGAAAGTGGATAAAGTAACAGAAAATCGGACGGATCGGGGTAGAGCATTCCAGAGGATGGGAGAGGCTCTGGAGAAGTCCTGAAGGTGAGCATGAGATGAGGTGACAAGATAATAAGCAGTAAGAGGTCCTCTTTATGGAGAGATGTGGGGTCTTATTGCCTCTACAATATGAAGCTTTAGATAAACAAACATCTTTCCTTCGCTCATCTCTGTTACCAGCCGCCGCAACTGCCGGATAGGTTCCCGGGCTCACCGATCATCCAGGCAAGCCTAACAACCACCGGGAAGCAGCAGGAGGATGGGGGAGATCCAGCAGTGAATCTGCCGCTCTGACCAATTTTATCGGTTAGAGAATTGCCGGCTGAAAAAATCAATACCGGGGTTATGGCATATTGCTGCAGCCATTACCGAGGATGTCATTTGTCTATGGCCCGTTTGGCAAGTGGTTTAAGAACATTCAACCAATAAAGAAAATACCCTAAGACTATAGGCTTAAAACATTTGATTAGAAGAGATAAAGAACATTTGACAAATAGAGAAAATAGTCTTAACACTATAGGTTAAGAACATTTCATCAGAAAAAATAAATGTTGTACTCTGTACAAAGTGTATGGAGATTCCTGTGGTCATGACCAACATTGTAATGAATGCAGTGAGTGAAGTGCTATACAGAATTGATACAGCGTTGCAGTGACAGAATTTCATCTGGTTGAATGTTTTTAGCGCATAGTGTTAAGTTTTTTTCTCTGTTGGGTCGAATGTTCTTAAGGCTTTTTTGCTTAAGATTGAATATTAGGGAATCTGCCCCGTGAAAGGCAACAAACAGAAACTGATTTTTTACACATATTATAAATATTATGGGTATAATATGTCATTTTTAATTTTTTTTTTATAAATAGACCCCATAGTGTGTGTCCACCCAGTGTGTTCACTGTGACTTTCAATCAAGTGACAATATAGTCAATCCAACTGAGACATTACAGAGCATACATGTATGCAAATCAAAACAAATAATAAATAGAGGAGGACACCACAAGAGCGTAGAAACAATGAGGAATGGCTTAGGGATAAGTGTGTTGAAACGTCCGCCTCCTCATCTGTAGACTTGTGTAACCTGTTTGCTCATGTGAGTCTCTATAAAGCCAGACATCCCCGGCATGATATACAGAACTCATTTCCTCTCTGCAAGGAGTGAACACAAGAACATAACATAGACCATGCTGGGGGCTGCACTACTCCTCTTGGCACTGCTGCACTGCCAGGTGCTAGGTGAGTCTGGGGCACTGCCCTATAGGAAGAGCTCCTATAATTATTGTATGGTGGAAGCTATTGGAAATTTGTTCTGTTTGCTACTACAAAAACAGACTGCTTGTTAGTGAAACTTAATTTATAGCACACTGAATTAATAGTTAAACAAAAACAATAAAGTAGTTGAATCTATCAGTAGCAAAGTATTTTGATTGCCCATGTAGCCCTATACATTAACTTTTTACAAAGCTGTCATGTGTGCATAGAAGATCAAATGTCAATGACTTGCTGGGACATCGTAGTGTAGTCTGGGGTGAATTGATAAGTGTATTTCCGTGTTTGGTTTGCATACATGTTAATTTTAAAGTCCATGTATTGTTTGCAATGAAAGTGCATATAGACTTTGTTTCTCTAGCAGTAGATCAGATTACAGCAATCAATGGGCAGCCTCCAGGCGTTGGGATTGTGTGTGATAACAAGGTATGCAGGCTCCACTTTTCTGCCTCTCTTTATAACAGGTTTTCATGGCTTTGACGCACCCAAACCTGGAGAGCTGAGTCTGTCCCTGGAAATATTCTTTGTGCTTGAGATTTTTCAAATATGACATCCAGTGGTGTGACAGTAGCCAAAGAAGCCCATATGGCTGTTATGGGGTCTGGGGTAGGAGGGGGCCCCATTACGAGAAGCTGCTTCCAGTACTAAAGGGCTGAAACCAGGCTTCAGGTTGCTAGTCATAGATTCACTTCTGAGCAGTAAAGCATTTGCTTAGCTGTATAATGCTGGCCATACACGCTACAAATGTATATCCTGCAGCCACGGGTGTTGACAGGGGAATCCGCAATTGTCTTGTACCACTGGGGGGTCGAAGCTATCCCTGCCAGAAGAAGACAGTGATTATTGCTAGTGGCTATAGCAGCCACTAGCAATAATCGCAAGAGAATCCGGCAGGCTGATCAACTCGGTGCATTCAGCCTGCCCATTAACAGGGCAATCTTGGCCAGTTCCTGCTGAACTGTCCGAGATTTGAACCATGTATGGCCGGCCTAAGTGAAGATGTATTACCCTCTGCTAAAGACTGAAATTAACCTTTGTAAGCCTAAATTAATCAAGAATCCCAGAGGCTCTCTGCAGCGAAAGCATTATAGGACAGCTGAGGTTTGTAGCACTACAAAACATTCACGTGAAGTGTGATGGAACTGAGTTGGGCAGCTATTCCAGTGCAGCTCCATGGCAGGACAAGTCAAAATGCCTTGTTTTCAATGTGCCCGGTTCACACTAATGCATTAGTGTACACTGAAAAAAATAGGGCAATCCACTGGCTCACACCACTCAGAGGCCAATAGAACTTAGTGAAATGTCAGTGTGACACTTCATTAAAATTTGTTAAAAAAAAAAAAAAAAATGAACAGTACAATCTCTGACAATCGCGTTGGATTAGCACTGCAGTTATGCAGTTGTACCCCTCCACATAGCAGCCACCAGCCGCTGCATTGTAACACAGCAGCTGTAAGGTTTACATTTTTCTGTATTAAGAGTATAGAGTAACATACTATAAAGAAAATCGGGCAAATATTTTCCTCCGAGGAACTTTCATACAATTTTCTGATAGTGTGTACACAACTTTCGACAGCCCATTCCGACCTTCCGAACAAAAATTTCCAAAAGGGACAAACTCTAAAATTTTTCTCGTACAGGAACAGAACCAACGATTTTCGTTTAACATGTACTGTTTTCGTACAAGAAATATCTGAAAGACTGTGCATGATCAGAAACAACAACAAAAAAGAATCCTTTGTCGTAGGAGAATTTTCATACATTTTTTTTTTTTTCTATCCTCAGTTTTTTTTTTTTTCTATCCTCAGTTCTGACTTGCTGTGAAACATCGAAGCAAAACCGGCCGATCGCTCACCCGATTTTTCTCATAGTGTGTATGGGGCATCATTGTGGCATTAATTACTTTGTCATAAAATATAATTATAGTTATTATTATTATTGGTACTACAACTCTAACTTTAATCCAAACACTACCCCCTAATAGTGTAAAGCTGTTCAGTTCCTGATGAACCATCTGACATTTGCTCAGTGGGTGGCTCTATCGGACCCCATCACTTGACATCCTTTGATTGGGTGGCAAATTGTCTGACAAACAGCAGCTGCAACCAATCAGATATGGGCTGACCGTCAAAATACAATGGCTGAAGTGGGAGATTCATATACTATAACGTGGATGGAAGAATCTGTTTATTTTTTCTGTTTATCCCGCAGGCTGAACAAAAAAAAAATGTGCTTGACCAGCTTAGGCTTCATGTACACATAGTCTACCTATTTTGCCGTGATTTGCAACCAGCAGTCAAAATGCTCCTATCCTGAACGCGATTCTTCCACGTTCAGGAGAAGAAGGTTGTAGAAGAGGTTGAACCTACTCTATCTGCAGCAGCTCCTTGATGAGGATGAGGTCAGGCGTGTTCGCAACTCTACGTGCCCGCGCCCACCAGGAAGCTCCGCAGCGCTAATTACAGGCAGTGAGTCATTTCATGAGCCGCGGCTGCACAGATCGGGAAACGTCTCACTACCTGTGATTAGCGATGCGGAGTGTCAGCTTCCGCGCGGGCGCGTAGAGTTGCGAATACCCTTACTTCTAAATGATCCTAAAAGCCTATGTGTACATGGACACAAAGGGTTTTATGGAGTTGAGTTTAGGAGCTTTGGCAAAAAAACACCAAAAGCTCCTAAAGGAGATGTAGTGTACATGTAGCCTTAAGCTGATTCACAGGTTTTAGTGAATTTTAAATAGTTTGTTTAGTCCAAGCTGGTCCAACAAACTATTTCCTTAATGAACAGGTGCAGGGCTGTGTGCGCTTTATAAACTGTAAGTAGTGTCAGCTACATACCGTATACAGCACTGTGTTCCACCAGCAGGACACTCCCAGGACAAAATCGAGTCCTGCTGAGCGCTGCTCAGCCATTCACAGGAAGCTTTCTATTCTGTGATTGAATACAAAGCTTCCTCCGTATGGCTGAGATGGATAACATTACAATCTCAGCCAATCATAATAGGCCAGCTTGGCCCAAACAAACTATTTAGAAGTTCACTGAAGCTTGGAGTTCTGCTTTAAGGACTATGCTGACATCTCCTGCTGCCTGTTCTCAGGGCCGGTGCTAGACTATTTTGCACCTTAGGCAAGACCAGCTACTTGCAGCCCAAAAAACAAAAACTGTACATATTGCTCCCCCTCCTTTAACCCTATGCTCCCCTTCCTGTATACACTGGCCCTTTAATCTTCCACCCCCGCTTCCTGTACACACTGCCCCATTCCTGCACACACTGCCCCCCTTTAATCCTACACCCCCTTCCTGTATACACTTCCCCCTTTAACCCTACACCCCCTTCCTGTATACACTTCCTCCTTTAACCCTACACTCCCTTCCCACACAAATTGCCCCCTTTCCTGACACACTGGCCTGTATAGACTATACCCCCCTGTGATGTGTGTTGCAGCAGCTTTAGAAGTGACATCTACCAGGGATGAGGTGGTGACAGGAGATAAATGTGGCACTGGCCATGGCTGCGCCCTAGGCGGCTGCCTAGTTCACCTATTGGTAGCACCAGCCCTGCCTGTTCTTGATTTAGGCATTCTTTATGGTAAGATCAGTGGTATGTGTTGTCACAGGGGCCACTGCCAGCTGCTACAATGAAAATTAGCCTGGTTACCCCTATCAAAGGTTTTCAATAAGACTCCATCGCCCCTGCATGTGCGATTACATTTTCACAATTTTAATTCAAGTCGCCTCTTCTAACAGTTAGCCCTGGTTCACACTATAAATTGCACAGAAATGCGCAGCGTATTCCTGTGCAATTCACATGTGATGTAGTGCAGTGCAATTTGAACTCATTTGTTTTGAATAGGCTCAAATTGCATTGCATCGCACAAAAAGTAGTGCATGCACTACTTCTGGAATCACAGTGCAACTGGATCGCATGGTGCTTTTGTACCATGCAATCCCATGCAGGCAAATGCACTGCATCTGGGGTGTCATTACCGTAGCACAATGTTTCTCAACTCCAGTCCTCAAGTTCCCCCAACAGGTCATGTTTTCAGGATTTCCCTCAGATGAAATGGCTGTTGTAATTACTAAGGCAGTGAAACTGATCAAATCACCTGTGCAAAATAATGGAAAGCCTGAAAACATGACCTGTTGGGGGTACTTGAGGACTGGAGTTGATAAACATTGACAACCCGCTGCAGATCGCAACTGATCATGGGTTTCCCTCATCGCTTTCTAGGGTGAACCTAGCCGAAGGCTCCATTCACACTGGTGCGACTTGTCATGCAACTTTGGACATCAAAGTCACATGACAAGTTGTTTTCCAATGGTAACCATTCATATGTGTGCGATTTAAAGTTGCAGCGACTTCATGCACTACTTTGGTCCGACTTTCTTGCAACTTGAGGGCTATAGACTTTAATGTTAACCCTCAAAAGTTGCACGAAAGTCATACCTGAATGTTATACAATGCAACAGTTGTCCATGATCACTGGTCAAAGCCAAAGTCGTATCCAAGTTACACCCATACAAGTTCGAATGGAGTCTAAAGAACAGCACTTGAATTGCAAATAATTTTTTAAATTAAATATTATACTGTAACTGGGTATAGACACCTTCTTGTTCAATAAAATATTGTAAAGCCTGTTACAGGTAAAGGCAGCCCAAGTCAGCCCCTGGCTTCTTCTATAGAAGCTCCAAGAGCAGGATCTGTCTGGAATAATCTGCCTCCCTTCCTGACCACCTGGGATTTTTTTTCTCTGTTTCCGCCCAGCTCTGCATGTTCCAACACCTCCTGAGTGTTCTCTATATCTATACGATAAAATGTATTGAAAATCCAGAAGGGAAAGGAAGACCCCCCCTCATAGCATTCAAATCAGACAGATACAGAAATTAAATTGCAGAGATCTCCCCCCAAAAATATATAAAAAACTGTCAGAATCCTGCAAAATCTGAAATGCATATTTCAGATTAGTTGGAATTGCAGTTTAAAGGAAAATTTGTAATTTTTTTTTTAACTTAAAATTAAAACACTTTATACTTAACTGCTCTGAGCAATGGTATTTCACACAATGGCCCTAAACCTCCTCCTCTGGGGTCCCCTCACTGCTGCTGTCTAACCCCATAGCAAGCGGTTTGCCATGGGGGCAGATATGAGGTCTTGCTCCCAAGCTGGCACACCCCTTAGTAAAAAAACAGCACACATTGGATACACCAAGCCCTGATAGGCACACATTTTAACCCCTTAATCCCCCTAGATGTTAACCCCTTCCCAGCCAGTGTCATTAGTACAGTAACAGTGAATATTTTTAGCACTTAATGTCACAGTCCCCGCTTATAAGTCACTGATTACTGCCATTACTAGTATAAATAAATAAAAATTCCAGTAAATATATCATAGATTGTAGACATTATAAGTTTTTTGTGCAAACCAATCCATATACGCTTATTGGGATTTTTTTCCCAAAAATATGTAACAGAATACATATTGGCCTAAATTCATGCAGAAGTGGTGTTTTGGTTTTTTTTTTGGTTTTTTTTATTAGTTATTTATTTTAATTGGATATGTTTTATAGCAGAAAGTAAAAAATATTGGGGTTTTTTTTCAACATTTTCTGTCTTTTTTTTATAGTGCAAAAAATAAAAAACCCAGAGCTGTTTAAATACCACCAAAAGAGAGCTCTACGTGTGTGAAAAGATATAAATTTAATTTGGGTACAGTGTTGCATGACTGTGCAATTGTCAGTTAGAATAACATAGTGTTGTTAAAAAAAAAAAAAAGGGGGGAATGATCACAAAGGGGGGTAAATCTTCCGGAGGACTAGTGGTTAATGCAGGGAATGCATTAAGGTAAAACCATCGTCATGACTTTACAACCACTGGGATCCTAACAAGCTGGAATCAGTTTGAAAACGCCAATAATTCAGCGAAAAGGTTTTCATGTCTTTTGTGACTGATATGATTGGGAAGTAAATTGTATGATAGATTTTTTGCAATTGTTGTGTTTTACTCATTAATAGCAATTTCTATTTTTATCTTATTTTACAATTGGCATATTTGTTCAGCTTGTCACCTAGTGACATTGTAGGTATTGAAGTGTATGTAAAGCCAAAACTTTTTTTAATTTTAGATAATAGGAAATTATTACCGTATATACTCGAGTATAAGTCGAATTTTTCAGCACATTTTTTTGTGCTGAAAGTGCCCCCCTCGACTTATACTCGAGTCAAGCACTTTTCTGCAGCAAAAAATTTCATTTTCCGAACCGACTTTGGGGCCCCGTATCTCAGGGCCACTGGGTGCTAGAAACCCCAAATTTGGTATGCAAACCCAGTGAACCTAGTACTACAACATATCCAAGACAGCAGTTCCTAGCACTACGTGGCCCCGAGATACGTGGCCCCAAAATCGGTTCGGAAAATGTCATTCTCTGCTGCAGAAAGGTGCTTGACATTTTCTGAACCGAGTTTGGGGCCCCATATCTCAGGGCCACTTGGTGCTAGGAACCCCAAATTTGGTGTGCAAACCCAGTCGAACTGGTACCATAACATATCCAAAGCTAGGGTTCCTAGCACCAAGTGGCCCTGAGATACGGGGCCCCAAACCTGATTCGGAAAATGTCATTTTCTGCTGCAGAAAAGTGCTTGACATTTTCTGAACTGATATTTGGGGCCCTGTATCTCGGGGCCACTTAGTGCTAGAAACCCCAGCTTTGGAAATTGTATGGTACTAGTTCCACTGGATTTGCACACCAAATTTGGGTTTCTTAGTACTAAGTGGCCCCGAGATACGGGGCCCCAAATTCGATAAACTGTGTCTATCTGCAGCAATGTCATTTCGGGACCCTTTGGGTTCAGAGACCCCAAATTTTGGCTGCAGCTAGGGGGCATCTAGGAACCCTTAACTACTTAGTTTGAAGTTCTGGGGACCTATGGCTGCAAATGGGCACAGTGAGGCATGCAAATGGGCACAGTGATGCTGCAAATGGGCATTGTTGACCCTCTTTTCCACTTACAGTAGCTGTGCATTTCTCACCCTCGTCTTATACTCGGGTCAATAAGTTTTTCCCATTTTTTTGTGGTAAATTAGGGCCTCGACTTATACTCGGAACGACTTATACTAGAGTATATACGGTAAATCAGCTTTCGAGCTGTTTTATTTTATTTATTTATTTTTTGCCATCTGTACCCAATGGAGAGGCTATCCTTCAAATCTGTTTTGTAGATACAACAGGAAGTGAGAGAAAATATGTGAGAGAAAAGCAAAGGAAATCCCCCTCAGAGTTGTCACAGGAGCATTTGTTCCTCCTTGGAAGGCTTCTCCACTCTTCTTCTTCTAGTTACCACTCAAACATTTTGGATCTTCCCTCACTTAGGGCATATGTTTGCAGTTGGGGTGTGGTAAAAACACTTGGTTAACCCACGTTTTTACCACCCCCAACCGCTCCCTTTAAGCTGCAAATGCAACCAGATGGGTGTTGTACACATTCCATGACCATGATGCTTTGCCCTGCAGCCACAGCAAAAATGATCTTCCTGTTGGGTTCAGCAAACAGTAGCACCAATGAATGCAACCCATTCAAGTGAATGGGGCCATGCCGCAACTACGTGAAATGCAGTTATTTATTTTTGGCATTTTTTTGTTGAGTGACAGAGATGAGCTCATCACTGATTCTCTCTCGTTCATTCATAGGCTGGACAACCGGATCTCAGCAGAAGTGGGTTAAATGATATTGGTTATCAGACATAAAATGTCTAGTGGTATGAAAAAAAAGTACTGCAGGGAAATTCCTGCATTAAAATGAATATTACAGCAAAGTCTGGTTTTGTTATTTTATCTCTTTAAATGAGCTATTTATTTTTATCTTGCTTTTTTTTTTTGTGTGTGTATCGAGTTTGGAATTAAAGGCATTGTGTGGGTTCGTTTTTTTTAAAGTAACAAACATGTTATACTTACCTCCACTGTGCAGTTCGTTTTGCACAGAGTGGCCCCGATCCTCCTGTTCTGGGGTCCCTCGGTGGCTGTCTCGGCTCCTCCCTGCAATAGCTAACCCCCTCTGGGAAGCCCTATCCCGAGGGGGCGCACTCCCTGTCATACACGCTGCGTCCATAGCCCTGGCTCTTTAATCTCTCCCCCGTTTTAGTCCAGGTTCAGAGTGTTTGACCATCTTGATTGTCTAGGCCAAAATGACATAACTACGATGCATGTATAATTAGCTGCTTGTGCACGGCTTTGTGTTCACTTTGTAAAAAGAAGCATTGACAGGCAGGGAGAGCCATTAAAGTGGTTCTAAAGGCTAAAGGTTTTTTTTTTACCTTAAAAGAGAAGTATGGGGGATTTTTTTTTTTTTTTATAAGAATCATACTTACCTAGGTGGATGCAGCATTGGTCCGATCCTGCATCTGTCCCCCACAGGCTCTAAGACTGAGATCTGAGCCTTTGGCTCCTGCTGCTGTCAACCATAGCCAGGGAGGAGAGAGTGGGGACAGGGTGGGGCGGAGCCGAGCTCTGTGTGTGAATGGACACACAGAGCACAGCTCGGGTGCGAGCCCACTCGAGTGCCCCTATAGCAAAAGGCTTGCTGTTGGGGGCACTCAGCAGGGGGGAGGAGCCAGGACTGCCAGCTGTGGACCTAAAAAAGAAGAGGATTGGGCTGCTCTGCACAGAGCAGATAAGTATAACAGGTTTTTTAACATATATATATCATTTTTTTTTTTATTCTTTCCTTTATAATCAATAACCTAAAAGCCTACCTTTTCAGCATTTTTTTCGAAGATAAGTTTTAGTTCCTCTTTAGCATTTGTGTTTGTCGTCATCCAGTTCCTAAATTTCAAGCGTATTTCCACTTTCACAATCAAATTTGAGAGAGCCCCATGTTTGTTATATGTTCCCCTAAGCATTCACGGGATGCCTGAAAAGTTTTTTTTTTTTTTTTTTTTTTTATATTTCTTACCTTTTTTAGATGTTTCACGGGATGAGATTAAATGCTTGACTGCAAAGTTTTTTTAAACAATGTCAGAGTGAGACTGTCCCAAGTCTGTCCTTATTAACATCCAATGCAAGAAACCCAACTTCTACCCCCCCAACACTTGTGCGGGTGGTTGCCACTGCTAGACCGCATCTGTTAATCCTAATGGCACCTCCACGCACCGTGGTTTCCCCGCACTGGAAACCGCACTGCACTTGCGGTTTCGGTGCTGGCCGCGTTTTCAGAAAAGGTGCAGGGACCTTTTCTCTGCGTTTTTTAGGAGGCAAAGCAGCCCATTCAAATGAATAGGCTGCCGTGCCCATGTAAATCGCAGCTCACATAGCTGCACAACTGTGAACCTAGCCTTAGGACAGACAGTTTTCAAATCTAGTTACATCTGATAAAGAAGATCTGCCTGCACAGTACATACAGGATTATATATGGCAAACACCACTGCCCAGCCCTCTCATAAATATGGAAAACTAGTAGGATTGTTCCTTCCTGGAAGGTCCAGAATAGAGCATCTAAAAAAGTCAGGTACAATCTTTAAATATTTTTTAAGTTCTGCTATGTGAATAGGGACATGTAACAAATATAGGGTTTTTGTTTACAATCGAATTTTTATTATTGTAGTAGGTCATAGTTTAGTACAAATGTTTAACAGAAACATAGGTACACAAATATAAGATTTTTGACCATAAATAACCCACAACAATAAAAATCAGTCTGTATATGTAGTAAAGCATGCTTGTTATACTCACTGTGGAACCTAAGAGGTTAATCCTGCGTTTTGTGTAAAAACGCTGTTTGATCCTGTCTTCTCTGATCCTCCCCTTCTTCCATTGTCCCCAATCCGTCTCCTAATAGAACAGAGCCTTTGGCGTCACTCTGTACCTATTCAGTTTGGTGTGTATTGATATTTTTTTTTTTTCTTGGGAGAGTGCATGTGATCGGCACAGGGCCAATCATCACTGTACAGACACAGGGTCAGGGGTCATGCTGCCTCATAAGACAGTCAGAGTAGAATGAAAACTCCACCTACAAGCTTTAGCCGGACACTGAAAAATGCCATAAGACTGCTATATGCTGCTGATGAGAAAAGGTATTTAGCACTTTATATTTACCTAAATAATTTGCATTTCCATGTTCTGTATACTATGAGAGACCAGATATAGTGAATGCAGGGGCCTGGGCTTAGTAACACTTTAAGCTTTAAGCGATACATGCAAGGCTAATAATACTAACCCAAAGTAACCAATCACATTCCCTTAGTTATGGTATAGGATGTAAATAATTAGGAGGATCCTATATGTAACTGTACTTTGAACACATCTGTTCTCTTTGCTCTATATTACTGTGTTAGCATGTGTGCATAAAGCAGAACTATACTCGCCTCTCCTCCAGCAATGAAGCATCTGCCAGCTCCCTCGCTGGCGCTGGGAACTTTGCCTGATTTTTCTTACAGGTTCTCGATCTTCAGCCATTTTGATTGGCATTGGCATATTTGGATAACAACAGCCCCACTCTCCCCATCCCCTTTGTTTACATTTAGCTTTCGGCTGTAGAATCTCCCAGCCATCGGCTGAATGGAAGTGGGGATCCAGCACTGTGCAGGAAGTTGTCCTATTCATGACCTGTTCTCAGCACAGACATGCCCTGCTCTGAGTGAACTGGCAGGAATTCTTTAAGGAGGAGCTCCAGGCTCCCCCCCCCCCCAAAAAAAATGTAAATGTCAGCAGCTACAAAGACTGTAGCTGCTGACTTTTCATATAAGGACACTTACCTGTCCAGGGATCCAGCGAAGTCCTCACCCGAGCCGATTCTTCTATTGGCTTTGGGTGCAGTCGCTGCTTGCGGCTTCACAAACAGTTTCCTACTGCACATGCGCAAGCTGCGCTGCGCCTTGTGAATCGTCCTGTAGTCCTCTTGGACCTGTGATGTGTCCCAGAAGACGGGGGTGGGGCAAAGTGAGAATGGGTACTTGTCAAAACCAAGTACCAGCTCCCCCCCCCCCCCCCCCCAAAAAAAAAAACAATACCAAATGTGGCAGTGGAGAGGGGGGGGGGGATGCAAACAAGCAGAAAGTTCACTTTTGGGTGAAGTTCTGCTTGAAGAATCTGGTACTGCCATAGTGGCGGGTTCTTAAAGTGGTGGCAGATAGCACTATTAGAATTTTTCACCCATCTTGTTAATGTTGCCAAATATGACACAAATGGTTGCCTGAATTAGGCACAGGTAGTGCTAAAGGAAACGACTACAAGAAAGGTTGAAGAATTTCCTCTTGCATGTTCTGTCTAAGTCTAGACAGGAATTGAGCAAATTTCCCTTGCCATGTTCTGTCTGACCCTTATTAATAAGAAAGGAAGTTCATTAGTTGAAAAGCTGACAGAGGACTTTATCCTTCCCCATTCTATCTAAAACTGGCAATATAATCGTCTGAGATGAACTTCAGCTTTACCTACAGTCTTGCACAGTTGTATAAGCTCCTCTCCTGTAATGAAATCACATATTCTGATTTCACTGCACACTGTGAGCTTCTCACAATGTGCATTATAATCTTCGTAAGTCACATAGAGCCCGCCTCATTTCCTGGCTGGAGTGCATCCAGCATCAGCTAGCCTTTTCCTTCCCAATCTGACACTGACCTTTCCCTTTTACTTATTGAATTTTAGTTCTTTCAGTCATAGAGGCTCTGCATCTCATGTGCCTAGGGCAGCCCACATGCAAATGCAGTCTGCTTAGGAATGCCTACTACTGCCTACTGTACTGACATCAGCGCAGGGTGCTGTGATATTTTCAGAAAGCTATATACAGCACCCTGATGGCCCCTCCTACCAGTCATGATCTTCTGCATTGCATAGAGAAGCAAGGATGCCCAGTGATGACATTGCTGGGATTGAAACAAAATATGTAATAAAAACAGTTTTTTTTTTTTTCATGAAAAAAAGTAATTAGCAAATTAACAAAGCGTGAAGGGAGGAACCAGAAAAAGCAAAATATAAGCAAGTTAAATTACAGCTTTAACCACTTAAGGACCAAGCCTATTTTTTACTCTTGGTGTTTACAAGTTAAAATTATGTTTTTTGCTAGAAAATTACTTAGAACCCCCAAACATTATATTTTTTTTTTTCAGACACCCTAGAGAATAAAAAGGCGGTCGTTGCAATACTATGTCACACCGTATTTGCGCAACGGTCTTACAAACACATTTTTTTTTTTTTAAATACACTGTTATTTAAAAAAAAAAAAAAAAACAGTAAAATTCGCTCAATTTGGGAAATAAAAAATACCAGTTTTTGAGCTCTTTCCTATGAATACCATTGGTAACATGCCCCAATTTCACTGGCCTAGCAGTAAAATTCTGGCCAGGTAGCAGCCACGCCTACTGAGGCTTTAGACAACAGGCACATCGATAGGACACTTGATAAACCACAAGGTACCTGCATACACCCTACCGGTTCTTATGTGATCCTACATGTAGCAAGGTCTCTGGCCCTGTCCAGTCTAATGAGGACCTCCCAAGGCCAAAGATAGCTGACATCCTTCAATATATAGTGGGTTGTGAGGCATAGCGGGTGCAAAGATGGTAAAAGTCATTGGACGCCAGACACTTCTTGGATGTAAAAGAGGTTTTATTTCTTTTGACAGTCCTTTTTTGCATTTTTGGGGGAAAGGGGGTTAGGGCCAGGACACCCTTAAGTAGTTATAGATTCAATTGGCAGACTCGGACTTCAATAGGAGGACAGCCATGCAAGGGAAATACCCCAGCAAGGCGCCACTTCTGCACATGCAACAGTCCTTTAAAAGTTCCTAACTCAAATGTAACAGTTCTTTCAGCTCCACTAGCAGCCCAGGGCGTATGACACACGTCCACCCAGACAGCCGTCCAGGTGGCACAGAACATCGATCACCTGACCTCACCCAAATATGTAGGTTCTGCCAGCAAGCCAAGGGACTCAAGAAAACCTCTACCTATTGGCTGAGATACCCCATATACCCATAACCAGACCTTGGGTTGCCCTTCTCATATCTAGTACCACAAAGTTCCCGGCCACCTAGTGGTATAAGAGTAGAAAAGTGCAACAAGGCCAAACTTAGGGAGAAATCAATAGATCTCTATCAATCGACCAAGATGACTACTCTTGGCAAGTAAATTTGTGAGGAGCAACCCTGACTAAACCCCAGGGTGCTACATACACATCCAGGGGTCCCCCAATATGGGTGTGTGACATAAAAATATAGAGATGAGCAACAGCTTGCAGTTTTGGAACGTCTCTTTATTATCACACAATGCAGACTGCGGATGCATTTTATTGTGGAATGGCATGAAGAGGGAGTGAGTGACAGAGCTTTGACTGCTGCAGGTATAAGATGCAAGCAAAGATACAAAGCTTTCCTACTCCTTCCTGTTTTCATCATATTCCCTTATGTTCCGCAAGAGCATCTTTCATCGGCTGGATAACTATGTACATGGGTCTTGGCTTAGTCTGACTAATGAAGCTTATGGTCAGAAACTAATGTTTTGGGGTTTTTTTTTCTTTTTTCTTCCTTAGCAATGCATGGACTCCCAAGAGGGCTGAAGTATGAAGTTGTCTTTCCAGAGAAAATCCATTCTTGGCACAAGAGGGACACAGAGGTAAGTCGTACCTACATAATTATGCTATCTGATCTGCACCAACCTGTTTCTTGTTACACATTTTACTCTGATCTGTCTTGTGTTAAATTAGAAATAAATATCTAGATTGATAAATATATCAAATATGCCACTGATAAGATCAACTGATTTTGCTTGAAAATCTAGGCACAGGATTTCACTTCTGGAAACCAAGGTACTGTTACCTTGGAATATATACAGTGTAACCATACAGATTATTGTGTCATTGGGTCCAAAACCCTACTCCATAGAAGCCATGGTTTCCATACACTGCTTTGATAATGGCCAAAAAGCCTGAAACATCTGTATGCACTTTGTAATAAATGGTTTTATATTATTAGGCCCTATTTATCTGATACTCCGATGGTTCTGCCCAAAGGGGCATAAAGCTTTTGGATGGCTCAGCCCACTGTCCTGAAATGCAGAATAATCCACACATTTTTAGGATATGTGATAGAATGAGACTTTGGAATAACTTCTGTTCTAAGAAAGCTTTACTGCGCTATGGTTGAGATATATACAATTCGCAAATAGAGATCTGAGAGGATCTGCAATCCATGGATACACTATATAGCAGGGATATGCAATTAGCGGACCTCCAGCTGTTGCAGAACTACAAGTCCCATGAGGCATAGCAAGACTCTGACAGCAACAAGCATGACACCCAGAGGCAGAGGCATGATGGGACTTGTAGTTTTGCAACAGCTGGAGGTCCCCTAATTGCATATCCCTGCAATATAGAATCCTCTATTTGAGCTTGAGTGGGGAGATGTTAGAGTTTTTGTTTTGGTTTTTTTCCTTTTTTTCTTGCTACTACTTTTCCTAATAATGCCCCTTTCTGTTGGAGATCCCTGATCCCTCTATTCTAGATAATTCATGAATGACTCTCTGGTAGCACAGCAAACATTAGTGTTTAAGATCGGATTCTCAGCCGTTGGCGAGTCTACTTTAGCCTTTCTTTCACTCCCTGACTGCTAATGCTGGGTACACACTGATGAGATTTTTTTTTTTTTTCGTTCAATCCAGCGGGTTGAATGAGACAAACTAACAGATGGTCGTACCAACATAAGTGATGTTTGTGCGGCAATCACCCCTGCTGTCCCCCACCAGATTTCACAGATCAGTACTCACAGCTATTGGCTGCAAGTGCTGATCTGATACTGGTTTTCCAGCACGTCACTTCGCTAAAGATGGAAAATTTGGTGGTTGAGGCTGTTGGACTGTAATGGTACCATAATGATTAGGATACACAATTATGTAAAACTAAATACATTTTATTAATTTAACATAGACATTATTAAAACATACATATTTCTAAAATTATATCTGTCTGCTCAATCAAAAGAAGGGGGTAGAGCTGAAAATGAATACCAATTCACCCGGTGTTAATTAGATTGGCGTGCTCGACATGTTTCTCGGATATTCACCACTTCTTCAAGAGCTTTATATTGCATAGTGTGAACAGAAACCATATATAATGTGTCAGCCAATCAGAAGGAAGAATCTCAGATGGCTGAGACACTCGTGGACATCACTGGATAGAGAGGGACCTCAGATAAATGTGAGGGGGGCTGCTGCGCACAGAAAGCTTTTTATCTTAATATGCATTAAGATAAAAAAAAAAAAAACGTCTGCCTTTAAAACTCCTTTAGGATAAAAAACCTGATGTAACACAAATATGCAGCCCCCACTGGATTGGGCTTTTTTCCAGGGGGCCACATATTTACATATCTTTCCCTTTGTGCTGGGAGAGCGCCGGGCTCAACGAGAGCCCCAGGCTCCGTTTTAACGATCAGGGCCTGGAAATACTGCTTATGGGTCACCTGATTGCTATGATAGCCCCTGATTGGCTATCACAGCTATCAGTCACTGTGAAGACCACCCCCGTGTTTTCTGTCTCTGTGAATGGACAAGAGAGATAGGAAAAAAAAAAGTGTGTATAGAAAAAATAATTTAAAAAAATAAAAAGATTTGCTCTAGGGCAGTGCCAGGGTTAGTGTTTGGGTCACAGGTCAGAGTCATTATTTTTTTGGACAGGATTTTTTTTATTTATTTAGTAATCGTGTCTTTTTAGACCCTTTTCACACTGAGGCACTTTACAGGCGCTACAGCGATAAAAATAGCGCCTGCATAGCACCTGTAAAGTGTCAGGGGCTTTCACACTGGAGCGATGCGCTTGCAGGACGTTAAAAAAACTCTTGCAAGCAGCATCTTTGGAGCGGTGAAGGAGCGGTGTATACACCGCTCCTGCCCATTGAACTGAATGGGCACTGCAGCGGCGCCTTGCGGGTTGTTTTTTTCAGGCGCTAGCGGGGGTTAAAACCACCCCCCTAGTGGCCCAAAACCCTCGAAAAAACGAGAGCAAAGCGCCGCTAAAAGTAGCGGTGCTTTACCGCCGACGGCGCCAATTCCCCAGTGTGAAAGGGGCCTTAGTGTCAGTGTTAGTGTGTTGTAGGTAGATTAAAAAAAGAAAAATGCCCACTATTGTTTCTGGGCTGTACTAGGGGTACAAACAACAAATGATATACACGTATGTGGTATCACTGCAATCGTCAGGAGCAGGAGAATTTATTTTGGGTTCCTCTTTGGTGGTTGGTTATGGTAGTAGCAAGAAGTATACAGCTAACATTAAAAAAAATTATATATATTTTTTTCTATTTTGGGCCAGTTTTTCTTTTGATAACAATAATTCCATTTATCATTTACCACCAAATGAAAGCCCAATTTGTCCTGGAAAAAAACAAGGTATAATTCACCTGGATGCACAAAGTATTTGTGGTGATCTGTACGGTTTTACTAACACATGTCAAAGTTGCAAAATTTGGCTTGGGCATTAAAAGTGTTACTAAACAATTTATTTATTTTTTATTAAAATATCAAACATGTTATACTTACCAGCTTTGTGCAGTGGTATTGCTCAGAGCAGCCACGATTCTCCTCTTCTGGGGTCCCCGGCGGCGATCTTGGCGCCTCCTCTTCTTCTGCGGGACTGCCATAGCCAGCTGCTGGCTATGGAGAGGGGTGATCCCTGTGCTCCCGACCTGTGTGTCTATGGAGCTGCGATCCATAGACTTACACAGCGGGACTTGCTGATCTCTTCTCCCCTCTCTTCCCCTTCACACAAGGACACTGAAAATGTTTTTTACCTTAATGCAAGCAATTTTAGGCTTAGTAACACTTTAAGATTTGTTTTACTCTTAGGCACGAAGGGGTTAATCTCCAGTGCAGTTCTAGACTTACTCCTAATCTGTTGGTATTAAATATTTGCCTTGCAGTGTCTGATAACCAGTGCCTTGCTTTGATGCTAATGCACTAGTATAGCTTTTTTAAATCTGAATTCAGTTTTACATCAAATTTCAGTAAACTTAGAGCCAAACTCCAGCTTTACCTTTTTAGTCTTGCACAGTTATACAGGTTCCTCTCCTGTACTGAAATGGCTTATTCTGATTCCATTGTACACTGTGAGCTTCTCACTGTATGCATTAGAAGCTGTGGCAAGTCAGAACTCACCTCATTTCCTGAGTGGGGACATCCAGTAGCATCTAGCCTTTTCTTTTCCTCCCCAGCCTCACTTCCCCTGGCCCACCCATTTCATTCATTGGATTTTTAGTTCTTTCAATTATTGCAGCTCAACATCAGTGGACTGCCCGGGTGACACACATTGGGGGGTGTCGGGCACTGCCCAGAGACCCCAGGTGCATCTGGGGCCCATGCACTTTCCATGCCATGTTGTTACCCCAACATTTCATATTCCTGATATGTGCCTGCTGTACCATGTACTTATATGAAAAAGCATCTTGTTCTCTTTGTATTGCTTTGCGTGAATTATCTGGTGTTCCTGCTAGTCCCTCTGCTTTCCTATTTAAAAACTGACCACACTAAGCAGGAGAGCACACCGTGATCAGTTCTCTAGCTATGCTGGGAACTCAGCCTGATCTCCTCCAAAGATCAGATTTGTCCTGACACGCCCACCCCCCAACAACCTTTCACTGGGAAGCTTAGTGTGCTGCTGCTTCTCCTCCCACAGCTCTTATGCATCTGAGAACAGAGAAAATGTGACCACTTATAAAAAGGGGGGGGGGGGGAGGTGTTTTTATATTTATGTACAAATGTTTTGCCTTTCATTTCTATTTTAAACTGAATGGGTTGTTTTACAAGGTGATCATTTACAATCACTTTAATGGCACAAGCATTGCAGAATCTTGATTGTCCAGAACTACATCTGAAAATACATCATTAACACGCTTGTTTCATTAGCATGCTGGTAAGGGAAGGAGGGAAAAACAAGAGGAGGGATAGTTGAAGCAGATTAAAATTCAGCTTTAAATTTGACATAAAAATCAAAGCCATGGATGACATTAAAAATCTGAAAGAAATTCTACCCATTCCCCACACTTTTCAAAACTTAAGACATGTTTTGGCTGGATTTGGGTTTTAAGCTACGGGTGTATCAGACTGCTTCTCATCCTCCATTTTTTGTGCTTAACATGGGCTGCAGGAATACTGAGAAATGATACAATTTAATCTCCTTTTTTTTTTTTTTTAATTCACCTTCACTAAACATTTTGTGTCTCCAGAGCAAGTATCCAGATCGGACCCAGTACAAGCTTTACCTGGAGGGGAACCATGTACATTTACACCTCGAGAAGACTGAGTGAGTGACATCACTGTCATACACCAATATATTTTTTATTATTTATATGTGTTTGTATTCACTTAAAACATATTCAGACAATACTAAGGATTTGTAGCAAACTATTCTTTGTGCTTTGTCCTGCAGTGCTCTAACTCTAATGCCCTGTATACATTGATCGGACATTCCGACAACAAAATCCATGGATTTTTTCCGACGGATGTTGGCTTAAACTTGTTTTGCGTACACACGGTCGCACAAAGTTGTCGGAAAATCAGATCGTTCTGAACGCGGTGACATAAAACACGTATGTCGGGACTATAAATGGGGCAGTAGCCAATAGCTTTCGTCTCTTAATTTATTCTGAGCATGCGTGGCACTTTGTGCGTCGGAATTGTCCACACACGGTCGGAATTTACGCAAACTGATTTTTTTTGTCAGAAAATTTTATAGCCTGCTCTCAAACTTTGTGTGTCGGAAATTCCGATGGAAAAAGTCAGATGGAGCCCACACACGGTCGGAATTTCCGACAACAAGCTCCGATCGCACATATTCCGTTGGAAAGTCCGACCGTGTGTACAGGGCATAAGTGTAATACAAACTAAGGGGCTCTTTTGTGATCAAACATTTTAATATTAGGTCTACCCAAACCTGAAATTTCATTTGGGTGGATGTTTTATTTTATATGCTTTTAGAGAGCTATAGTGAAACGTTCTGTTTTCTATGTTCCCAGCTACAACTACTTGCATTGAGATCTGTGGGAGGTATCCCAGATTCCCAACTAGATAGCCTATTAAATTTTAATCTCTTATGAGCAGGGCCCTCTTAACCCTCTTGTATGTTATTACAGTGGTCATCAACCCTGTCCTCAGGGCCCACTAAGGCCCCTTTCACACAGGGGCGGTGGGGGCATCGGTGGTACAACAGCGCTATTTTAAGCGCTGCTGTACCATCGTTCTTGCAGCTGTATTCGGCCGCTAGCGGTGCGGTTTTAACCCCCCGCTGGCGGCCGAAAAAGGGTTAAAATCATTCGTACAGCGTGGCTAAAGCCGCGGTATTGCCGCGGTATAGCCGCGCTGTCCCATTGATTTCAATGGGTAGGAGCGGTGAAGGAGCGGTGAATACACCGCTCCTTCACCGCTCCAAAGAAGCGGTTTGCAGGACTTTTTTCACCGTCCTGTCAGCGCACCGCTTCAGTGTGAAAGCCCTCGGGCTTTCACACTGAACAAACAGCGGAGGCTGTTTAGGGGCGGTTTGCAGGCGGTATTTTTAGCGCAATACCGCCTGCAAACCGCCCCAGTGTGAAAGGGGTCTAACAGGCCAGGTTTTATGTATTACCTTGGGGAGATGCAGATTAGAATACTGCAATCACTGAGCAGCAAATGATATCACCTGTGATGTATTTCAGTTATCTTGCAAACCTGGCCGGTTAGTGGGCCCTGAGGACAGGGTTGATGACCACTGTTTTATTGTATTGTAACTGTATTATCTGCCTGTATACTGTAAAGTGCTGCACACACTGTTGGCGCTATATAAATCCTACACAATAATAATAGTCCTTTTTAATTTCAGTGTAACCCTTTTACCCCTAGGGTCAGATGACCCCCAACAGTTTAATAGGTACACATTCTAAATACTCCAGTGCACTGAGCATCACTTCTAAGTGTAGGATCAATGGCTTGTACCAGGGTGAAAAATACCTGGGCGCCAGTCACTTTAGGAAGTTACCAAGTGTATATTAGGCAGCGTAAAGTCGGGGAGGGGGCACAAGGTACATGAAAACAAGCAAAATTATGCAATCTTCCAACTACAGTCAATGGGAAATAAACCTTGAAATCAGCACTGATAATCTGAATTCATCCGACTGTAGATAACTTCAATATAGCACACTTGTTCCTTGGATAAGCTACCAGTACTTCTTGCAAGGCCTGCTGACAGTAGATTCCACTGAGCTTCCCAAGATGCACTTCTGCAGCAAAGTCTTCACCCCTGGTGCTTCAGTCCAGAAATATCTTCTTATATCTCTACATTAAGCCCTAATGGGTGAAATGTGAGCAGTTCCTAGGCCTTGTTGTTGGCTTCATGGAATAAAGTTGAGCAAATTGTGACATCATTGGTATGCTGCAGTTTGTTCCTTCAAAGCCTCTGCTTCAGAACCTACATAAGATAAGACACAGGGATGGAGGAGGGTTAGTCACTGACTCATGACTTAAATAACTAACTTGCCATAAACTTGTTTGAGGAGATTAAGGAAATGAAAAATCCAAACCCAACCACCCTGTGTTTACACTTCCCTTTATGTCTATTCTAATGGACACCAATCTCGGCACAATGTCCTGACAGCTTGTTGAAATGGCACATTCTTTAGCATGCCCCTGTCCAATATAAAAATTGCTGGGGTCTGGTGATTGGCTAACAGCCCCCAAGTGCTGCATTTTGGAAGCCAGGGGGTACCTCTTACTCTACCATACCTGGTAGTGTTTGTATTTTTACTTAATGGAGGAGTGGATCAAGCACCTACTTTATTTCTGGTAGACAGAGACCATGTGATCTTTGCCTAGACTTTAAGGCTACTTTCACACTTAAAGTTCTGGCCGTAAGCGGTAAAGCGCCGCTCGTTTCAGGGGCGCTTTTTACCACTGTTAGGCAACGCTTTTGCACTGCTTTTTGGTAGCTAGAGGGGAGCTTTTAGAGAAGGGGTTAAAAACGATGTGTTGCGGCGCTTTCGAAATGCTTTTCAGGCGCTTTGGAAGCGCTGCCTATTCATTTCAATGGGCAGGGCAATATATACAGCGCTCCCAAACCACCTCAAAGATGCTGCTTGCAGGACTTTTCCTAATGTCTCGCAAGCGCATTGCCCCAGTGTGAAAAGATACACTGAAATGAATGGGAGGCGGTTTTCAGACACTATTTAGAGGCTATTTCTAGCGCTAAAATGCCTGAAAGCCGCCTCAGTGTGAAAGGGGTCTAAGTCACTTGAAGAAGCAATTGAGCAGCATTTTATTTGTATTCAGATTAACAAAGAGGTTCAATAGTAAAGCAGTTTTTAAAGCATTTGATAGTACTGATGTATTCTAATTTTAAAAAAAGCACGCATCCCTTTTACTCAAATAATAAAAGTGAATACTATAAATTATATCATCACAAAAAAGAAGTTTAAAAAAAAACCTTAATATTAAATCAGCATAAATCATAAAAATCAGTCCAATGTGAAAGTGAATGTCCAAATAACTGATCCATGCTCAAAACAGACGACTTCCATCTTACATTTATGTCTTTGAACTCATGGGAGATTTAATACCTGCACATCTCATATGAGTCCAGCTGACATCCTGGGAAACCTGTAACAGCTGAGCAGAGATATATAATATCTTTGATGGTTGGAGCTTTCTTGGAGCAAATTAGATCTCATTAATCTGAGATCCTACCCTTCTGGTAGGAGGTGTGTATATATGTGGAGATGGCACCCTTCTAAGCACTAGTGTACACAGTGTCATCTGTTTTGAGCACGGATCAATTATTTGGACATTCACTTTCACATTGGACTAATTGCTTTGGGGCTGATTTTATACATTTTCTATGTTGGTTTAATATTAAGGGGTTTTTTCAATTTCTTTTTTGTGATGATATTATTTAAAGTATTCACTTTTATTATTGGAGTAGGAGGGATGCTTTTTTTGACATGAGTAGCAGCACCTTTTTAGGTTGCTTATAATTGGGATAAGTGCTGGGTATTTTATAGTTCGAATACCGATGTATCCTGTTGATTTTCAAGAGTTGGTCCACTTTCAATATTCATAAACAAGATTGTGGCACAGACAGCTGATATTCATTTTTTCATTATTTGGACATTGCAGACTGACATAAATAATAGAAAATGATTTTAATGAAAAGAACGACTGTGCTAAAATGGGACAGTTGGTAGCCCCAACAAGCACAGTGGCAGCATTGGCTCTGTATAGATGAAAAGCTAGTACAAAGCATGCAGTGTGTCAGTGACTTGTCACAGGGAACATGCCAAAGTTTGTGTCTGCTGTGAAGGGAAATTTTAATAAGTTGCACAATATACTGAACAGGATAATAACATTTCGGATTTTTCTTTACGTCACAGCTGCCTACTCTTTCTCTGGTTGCATTTTGTACTTCCTCATTCCACACTGTCTATCAAGCTATCAAATCCAAAATCTAAAGAGAATTCTGTTTAATAAAAAAATAGAATTGCCTGAGAAATAGTAATTGGCCGTGGAAAGATGTAAAAATGTTACAATTTCTCCTGTAACTGCTGAAAATCTTCATTCTCCGATCATGCAACTAGACCCTTAGTATTGGTTGTGTGGTGTCTGGCAGAAGGTTCAGGAAGAGTCAACCACAGGAACACTCTGTCTGCTTTCTGCTTCCCAAAAACCTTGTGATCAGCCTTTGAAGGGTAAAGATTTCCAACCGGGGGAAAGGGAGGGAAGAATTCCAAGCAGAGTGAGGATTGAAGATTTGTAGTGTTTACAGGAGAAAAGGTCCCTCATTCATTAATTACAGCCCAAATGAACTTTCAGTTTAAATCCGCTAAATATTATATAGTGCATTCTATGGTGCATCAAAACAAAAGATGCACAAAGACTTGAATGGGGTATACATGGACTGAAAATTGTCCAGTTCAGCAGAAACCAGACGACCTTTGGTCCCTGTGTATCACTGACTGTACAACAAAAGCCGGTCTGATGACCACTTCTGTCAAATGATCAGGCTAGGAAACCAGCATTTGACCAGCTCTTGCATCCAATGGCTACAACCCCACCAAGCCGTAAACACTTAGGCAGGACATTGATCAGGTAGGTTGGGTCACCTTCTCTGATTGATTTTTCCCTTTGAGTTAAATGGAGCAAGTTTCATCTCTCAGTACCTCTCATCTGTTCCCCTCTGGGATTCTCTGCTTAGCTAAATGTTCCTGTCCATACACTCTTCAGCCAATTCCATTGCCTAGCTGAAGTGTTGCAAATTTACATCCAACTGTTCTTATAGGATCATAGATAACCTACCTCTTGCTACTCTGTCATAGCTGTAAATGTTTAGGTCATGAAAATCACATACTGTATACTTGGAACCTTTTCGAGCTCTTGGTAACTGATTTGTATAAGGCAGCATTTTTCAACCTTTTTACTCCAGAGGAACCAATAAATGATTTTCAGGCCTTGTAGTACCCCCCTGCTAAAACCAATTAATTGAGGGTCAGTAGGAAAAATGCACCAAACATTGGTGGTGAACGCAAAGAATGCTCCCTATACAGTGGTTGTCAGAATGCTCTCCTTACAGACAGCTAAAAAGATCATTGGTGTCATGCCACTGGCTCTGCCAAGTGGAGTTAGCTCTGGAACTATGCAGGCAACATTAAATGAGAGGTCAATTAGCCACAGCTCAAGAAGCCCCTAGCAACGTCTGGAGGAAACCTATGGTTCCACAGAACCCTTGCTGAGAATGGCTGCTCTAAAAACCAGAAGACAGGGAGCTCTCCAGTCTTCTTGTAATTTTTATCAATGATCCCTATTCTGCTAATAATGAATGCAGTAACAGAAAAAAAAGCTGTAATATTCATGTGATATGGCGCAAAATGTCTAAAAAAACAAATTGATAAATCTATTAACTGAGTATGGCATTAAGATATGGCTTAAATTGTTTTTCAGATCATGGGACTATTCAAATTCGTGTCCTATGATCAGGGTTGCAAAACAGGATTGACTGATGACCGCACATGCACAATCGTTAGCAAGCTTAATGTTTGACCGATTGGATAAAAATGTGTTTAAAAATTAATAATTGATTTGCTTGGCTACCTGGAGTTAGTACAGGGCTTAGGAAACAAATATTTACTTTTTTCCCCCTAAATTGAATTACACTGTCATAAAAACTAACTACAATTATAACCGTTTACCTTGTGTTTTATACTGTGTTAGTGGTGCTGATTGGCATCTCACTGATCTATATAAACTTCACTTTCACTCTTATCTCTTGTTAAATAATAAACTCTGCATTCTTGTTTGTATAAAACAGATATTTTTTACTGCTTATAAATTTGTTTTTGAAAGTACAGCTGAATATAATATATTTCTAACTCAAGGACTTTGTAAAATGACTTTAAAGTAGAACTACGGCCTTGCACTAAAACATATCTGTATTGCAGCACTATGCAATGCATTACAGTCTGCCTGCAAGGTTCCACAGTCCATCTAATGCATCTTCCTGTAATAGTGTGGCAACAATGCTGCACTGCTCCTGAATTGAGAGTAGAGTTGCCACTTATGTAGGCTGTGTCTGCTTGCACTACATAAGGATGAGAAGATGTTGCAGGTGTTGGGCATATGGTGCATCATGTGGCCTGCTGATTTGTTGACAAGCCTTGTGTACCCTTGGAATGTCTCTGCCGAGAAGCAGGAGAATATTGGCATTTCTGTCAAGAGCTGGTATACAGTCAGCTATGCCTCTCAAGTTAGAGTGATGAGCGGAGGCTGCAGGAGTAGGGATCTCCTCTGTGTTGGTTGGAATCTGGTTGCATTTAATGAGAGTGGAAAAAAGTATTTCTACACTGCCATCCAGGGAAGCTATTAGAAGACCAGTGGCTCCCCTGTCTGAAATTTCTGTAATGCCAGCATAGATGTGCAGATTATATGGTAAGGCATCTCCTGTTATTTTAACAGGTCTAAAAGGCTTTGATCTTGCAAGAGACCTGTTGCTTTTATCATCAAGGACAGTATACAGTCTTTTCAGGTTGAACCTTAAAGTATACATGAACTAAGCATATTTTGGCACGGAATTTGTCAGAAGTCCTTCTCCACAAACATCTGTACATGTACAGAATCTGGAGTTTGAGGCAATGTTTGGTCTGTGCGCCTCCTGCCATGCTTTGCCTCGGGAGGATTACCTGTGGACAGAGTGGGACTGTCTTGAAATAGATGAAGTGCTTGCATGTGATCATCACTGTCACATTCTATGCACTTAACAGTAGCCTTACAGTCTTTAATATGGTGTTCAGTAGAAGCACAGCATTTGAAGCAACCCCATATTTTTTTTAAAAGCTCTTCACGTACTTTCAAGGGTTTCTTTTTGAAGACAATACATTTCCTAAGCAGGTGTGGTTTGTTATGTATGGGAGAATTGGTGATTTGGGTGCTCAGTTTTCTTGTCCTGATCAGCCTTTCAGGGACTGGAGTAAGTTCAAGTAGAATTTCTGTCCTTTTCACAGACACCACTTGGACCTCTTTGGTCTCCATGTAAAATGAGTGAGCTTGCAAGCCTTGGGGAAGGTGGACCAAGAGGATTGGACTCCCTAAAGAAGCACCTGCAAATCTCTTAACTACTTGCCGAACACCCATATACGTCCTCACTTTGAGGATGGATATTGTTGTTATGGCAGCAGCTAGCTGCCAAAACCCCGGCATCCCTGTGTTTGGCCTGTAGTCGGCTACAAGATAAAAGTGGTCTCGCTGCGAGATCACTTTTATCGGCGGCGGGAGAGGGGCCCCCCCTCCCAGCGCGCCCTGGTGCCCTCCGCCACTTACCAGAGCCACCGGCAGCAGCGGAGGCGATCGGGTATGTTCCCTAGCTGTGCATGGAGACAAGTGAGGGGAAGATGGGCCCCCACCTGTCTCCATGACACTGCAGGGCGGAAGCGACATCAAAACGTCACTTCCGCCCATAGCTCTTAAAGGGCCATTTTTTTTTTTTTAAATAATTTTTTTAAATGACAATTTTTTTTTTTTATTCTATTGCAATTTAGTGTAAATATGAGATCTGAAGTCTTTTTGACCCCAGATCTCATATTTAAGAGGTCCTGTCATGCTTTTTTTCTATTACAATTTTTTTTTAAAACCGTGTAAAAATAAAAAATAAAAGGTAAAATAAATAAGCAAAAACTATTTTTAAATGCGCCCTGCTCGCGTGCAGAAGCGAACGCATACGTGAGTAGCGCCTGCATATGAAACTGGTGTTCAAACCACACATGTGAGGTATCGCTGCGGCCAGTAGAGCGAGAGCAATAATTCTAGCCCTAGACCTCCTCTGTAACTCAAACATGCAACCTGTAGAATTTTTTAAATGTCGTCTATGGAGATTTTTAAGGGTAAACGTTTGTCGTCATTCCACGAGCGGGCGCAATTTTTAAGCGTGACATGTTGGGTATCCATTTACTTGGCATAACATAATCTTTCACAATATAAAAAAAAAATTGGGCTAACTTTACTGTTGTCTTATTTTTTTTAATTTAAAAAAGTATATTTTTTCCCCAAAAAAGTGCGCTTGTAACCAGTGCGCAAATACGGTGTGACAAAGTATTGTAATGACCAACATTTTATTCTCTAGGGTGTTAGAAAAAAAATGTATAATGTTTGGGGGTTATAAGTAATTTTATAGCAAAAAAACTGTTATTAACGTGTGAACAACACATCTAAAAAAGAGGCCTGGTCCTTAAGTGGTTAATGAATATTCAGAAGTAGGAAAGAAAACTTTATTTTCTTCCTTGTACCTTGATCCAAGTGATGCCCATTTTTCCTGTATACCATAAGGTAACTTGGGGACTATTGGGTTGATCCCTCAAGCTGTATCTAGGTAACTGAGGCTGGGTAGGTAGGTATCAGCTTTGGCAAGTTGAAGCTACAAGAGAAGGTCACTGAGCTCTTGTAAGTTTAGATTGTCTCTGCTTGATATTTTTGGTAATTTTAGCAACCTTTTAAATAAAGCATTCTCAATGGCTTCTGGGCTGCTGAAGCCACGCTCAAGTCTGTCCCAAACAGTGTTAAGAGCTGCGGCAGGGTTGTCAATGTGAACAGCTTTGAGCCTTTTGATTTCAGTAGATTGAGAATCTAACCACTGGATAAGCAGATCTAGTGCTTCTATAGTTCTGACAGCCCCCTCACATGGAAAGGAGAGGAGAGAGAACTGGTCTGCTCATCCTCCTGCCACCCCTCTCCTTCTTCTGTTTCTGCCCTGCCCACACTCCTAATCCCTAGCAGTGCTGTTCCTCACCAAAGAGTATGTGTAGGCAGGAAGTTTGAAGCCCAACAGCTGGATGATCAAAGCCGTCAAACCATGCTTGAGCCCTCGTGGGTGAGTGAGCTCCCCCTTACATCAGGGTTCCCCTTTACAGTCCACAGCATTCCCCCTTACATCAGAGCCCCCGCCCCCCCCCCCAAATCAGGGTTCCCTGAGCTCCCCTTACACCAGAGTTTCCCTTTACATTCCAGAGTCCACAAAGCTCCCCCTTTCCACAGACTTGGATGTAAGGGAAGCTCGGCAGACTCTGATGTAGGGGGGGCTCTAGGGACACTGATGCTACAAAAGACTATCAGAGACTGCGGACCTACCAGATGAAATGACCTGTGGTGTGTTTGGAGCATGGCGAATTGCTGTAGAATACAGAGACCTGGAGGATATTACTGAAGATTGCTAGAGATCACTACTAATGTAACCCCTTTTAAAAATCAGTGCTTTCACTGCTGGCTGCTGAGGTTAGGAGACAAACAGCAATTGCCAAGGTACCACAGGATGAGCACCTGAGGTGTGGATCCAGCACTCATAGCTTTGTGCTAACAGGTCACAAAGACTGATTTCAGCAAACATGGCCTTTTAACATAACACAGGGAGTGATGGCTCTGTACAGGCATGTTCATTTATTTTGAAAGGAGACTTGTGGGTGAGAGGTCATTAGTACAATACGAACTACACCTAGGCAGCGCTGCACAGCAGACACACAGATATGTCCTGTCATTAATTCATGCTTGTTCGTTATGTGCCAATCTTATGAAATGCAATCTGTTACATGTCTATACAATTGTTAATGTTTTTATTCTTTGCTATCATCTACAGAGGATTGTTAGCAAAAAATTACACAGAGACCACATATCTGGATGATGGGACTCGAGTGACAACCAGCCCAGAGAATCAGGTACACAGGGAATTTTATGTTCTGTTTTTTGGACTCAGTGACTGTTCTATAATAAAAACTAGTGGTTTGTTTATAAATGATTGACCTTCTTGAGGATATACTATACTATACTATACTATACATCCAATACCCAGTGTCCTTTAAGTGATCTCTCTACATATCCTACAGCTCACAGCCACTGTCAGCCTTTACGCTATCTTATAATAGAAAAAATGATTCCATTGTTCCAGCATACAAACACCTAAATTTGTGTAGGTGAATGGATCTTTGTACAGTTGCTCTTACAAAACTGGAAATGTACAACAATTAGATTTTTTGGAATTGTAGAAAGCTGGAGTATTAGTGGAACAGTTGCCCATGGCAGATTCCTTACTTGATTTGAAGATAAAATACCAGTTGGTTACTCTGGTATACAGAAATAGATTCTGCAAACCAGGCTCCTCCGATTACTAAAGTATCACTTTTGTATAGACTAAAATTTTAAAGCTGGGGCTGGGTAAATGTGTAGGAAAACCCAATGGTTTGGTAACCTGTGCATAATGGCTCTGTAGTGTGCCCTCCTCATGCAATGCCTGTGCTCCTCCTTGTTATTCTGTCTCCACTTTTGTTGTTCCCCCTGGGTCTGGCTTCCTCTAGGTCTGCCATATCCCGTTGGGCAGTCACTGATGATGTACACTTAGCTAAATGTTTTGCATTCTACAGACTACTCTGCACATGTGTTACAGGCAGTGTATAGAAAGTAAAATGTTGCTAGATGCCAGACGATTATGTTTTTTGTCGGAATAGAAACTGTATTTCTCATCTGCCAGAAAACTGTACATCCTGACATTTTTTTTACTTTTGGGACTTTAGTTTAAGTTATGTATATTGCACACAAAGTGTATTATTGGATTGTAATTTGTGTGGCCAAACTTAAATACAGCGTTCAAAGTAGGCACTGTATAGTGCCTGAACATCTCTGTGCTTCCCTACTACCCAAACCAAAGCTAAAAAAAAACTTCCTTTTAGAGAGTCACAATATGCACAGGGCTTTATAAGCTCTGATATACATATGTGTTCCACTTTTATTAGGTACACCTTGCTAGTACCGGGTTGGACCCCCTTTTAAATTCAGAACTGCCTTAGTACCTTGTGGAATAGATTCAACATGGTGTCGGAAACATTCCTCAGAGATTTTGGTCCATATTGACATGACAGCATCACGCAGTTGCTGCAGATTTGTCGGCTGCATATCCATGATACAAATATCTCATTCCACCACATCCCAAATGTGCTCTGGATTGAGATCTGCTGACTGTGGAGACCTTTAGAGTACAGTGACCTCACTGTCATATTCAAGAAACCAGGTTGAGATGATTTGAGCTTTGTGACATTATCCTTCTGGAAGGAGCCATCAGAAGATGGGTACACTGTAATCATAAAGGGATGGACATGGTCAGCAACAATACTCAGGTAGGCCGTGGCATTTAAATGATGCTCAATTGGTACTAAGGGGCCTAAAGTGTGCCAAGAAAATATCCCCCACACTATTACACCACCACCAGCCTAAACTGTTAATACAAGGCAGGATGGATCCATGCTTTCATGTTTACGCTAAATTCTGACCCTACCATCTGAATGTCACAGCTGAAATTGAGACTCTTCAGACCAGGCAATGTTTTTACAATCTTCTATTGTGCAATTTGGTGAGCCTGTGCAAATTTTTTCTCAGTTGCTTATTCTTAGCTGACAGGAGTGGAACCTGGTGGGGTCTTCTGCTTCTGTGCCCCTTCATATATCCCATAAAGTCTCGCAATTGTGTAGAACTCAACAAAAAACATGTCCCTCAACAAAACACAAACAATACAATATATCCTTTTACCACTAGAGTACTGATACAAAAACAACAGTGAACTTCCACACCCTGTCCCTGTTGATTTAATGGTCAACAACATGGTAAACATTTGGCAATATTTAAACAGGATGACAATCCTTAAAACCCCGTACATACTGGCCAAATATCGGCCGAAATCAGCCGTTACAGTAGAAAACGGGCCGATTTTTAGCCCATGTGTACAGCTGCTTGTCCAACAGAAGCTGATCTTACAATTGGCTCCTGTCGAACGAGCATGCTGGAAAACCAGCAGCTGATCAGCATCAGATCAGTGCTTGCAGCCAATGGCTGTGAGTGCTGACTGGTGTGTTCTTGTGGGAAGCCTGCTGGATTGAATGAAAAAATGGAAACTTAACATATGTACCAGGCTTTAATTCCACCTTTGCTCAGTTGTCTATTATTCCTAAAACACTGTCACCTGAGACACAGATCCAGAATGTATGATATACGACCTGTAGCATCAAGTCAAGAGTTTACACAAAATTAGTGACATAGGAGCACAACCTGGTGTTTCTAGCAATTTTTTTTTTCAACATTTTTGTAAATTTACCTGGGCATTCTTTGTTAGTATACAATTTTTTTCTCTGGAATAGTAGCAACTTTTGGGTAATGAGATTTTGTGTGGTAAACAGTAATCGAGTTATGGATGTATATATCTGAGGAGTGAAGAGTTCATCCACCAACCCCAGAATACATATGCATTGCATGAAATATAGGGGTTTATTTACTAAAGACAAATAGCCTGTCATTTTTTGTTGCACTCTGCAAGTGCAGTTGCTCCAAAGCTTAGTAAATGAGGTAAAGTTCACTTTACAGAGAATACCCAATCACATGCAAGTTAAATTAAAAAAACTGAATTTTTACTTGAAAATGATTGGATGATGTAACTCAGCAGAGCTCTCCCTAATTTACTAAGCTCTGGAGCAACTGCACTTGCAAAAGTGCAGTCTATTTGCCTTTAGTAAATCAACTCCATCGTGTTAGTTGTATTAGGAAAATCATTCCAAAATCAGAATAATTTAAGACAACCTCATAGCATATTTATAGGGATGCCTGCATTTCTCACATTGTGTACATAGAGGACTATCCCTTTGTCCCCACCGGTGTAATCTCTAAGGAAAATAGGAAGTCCTATGTAAGATAAAACGATGAGTAAGCTTCTGAGCAAGAGAAACTGACACCACAGGGATTGCCGCTAAAGCCTTAGGACCAGGCTGCATCTGTAAACGGCCCCACATCTGTATCTCAGCCTTTCTTGCATGGCAAGGAATCACTCTGCACATTTTGAAGTAAAAGCATTTTGTGGACATTGAAAATAAGACCTACACAGACCCATATGCTAATTTTGGATTGCTGCTGCAGAACGTGCCGTAATTGCACATATTGGTAGAATGTCTGTTTTGTTGTCACATATGCCTTGAAAGGTTTTCGAAATTCTGCTCTGACAAACAAGGGATAAACCATGTTTAAATATTGTGATTCCCGCACTGTGATATATGTGCAAATTCCGTGAATAACCTAAATGGACTGCTACTGGAAATATACGGTGTGTATTCCTGTGAAGTATGTTATATTTGTGCCCAGCACTGTCTAAATATATCTTTTATATTAATATAAAAAATAGTTACTGAGACAAAACTTTACAAAGTGCAGCAATTGGCTACTACGCATCAGAAGTTTCCAAGAAGCAGAAAGTGGGAACCAGTGACCAAAGATGACATTTGGAAATTTCTGGACTTAATACTTCAGGGAGTGGTGGGTAAACCACTTCCTGAAATTACTTGCCACTCCATTCTTTGGCATTGTCATGCCAGAGTACAGATTTTCCCTGATCATGAAATATTTACACTTTGAAAACAATGAAGAATTTGATGAAACTACTCATCCTGCACCAAAGCTAAAGAAATTTGGGAAGTATTCTAAATGATTCTAAAGAATTTCCAATGGAGCTATGTGCCAGAAAGAGATATCAGCATAGATGAAAGTCGAACAGCCTACAAGGGAAGGCTCAACTGGGTACAATACATTGCATCGAAGAGAGCACGATTTGACGTATAAATCCTATATGCTATGCGAATCGTCAACTGGCTACATTTGAAATTCAGTCCTATACACTGGAAAAGGAACAGAATTCAATCCAAAATACAGCAATTATAGAATTGCAACATCTTCTGTTCTTTCACTCATTGAGCCATTGCTAAATCAGGGCTATTGCGTAACCACCGACAACTTTTATACCTCTCCTGTACTTTATGAGTTTCTTCTGCAAAACAAAACAGATGCCTATGGAACTGTTAGGGCTAACCGGTGCGACATGCCAATGTTTGGTAATAAGAAGCTGAAGACTGGAGAAATGGTTGCCTGGCAGGCAAAATGATGGCACTGCGATGGCATGACAAGAAAGATGTGTGCCTAATCAGTACAGTTCATAATACTTACACTGTTATGGTACGCACGAAAGGTGGGAAAGAAATCATGAAGCCACAAGTAGTGATAGACTACAATAACACCATGGGAGGTGTCAAGCAAGCAATGACATTCTATCCAGCAATGAGGAAACAGCAAAAGAAGTACTAAAAGATCTTCAGGCATCTTCTTGACCAATGCTTGTGGAATGCCTACATTCTGCTCAAAAAAATGAGTGACAAGCCTGTTATTTATTCTGACTTCATTTGGAAAGTTGCCGAACCTATCTTTGCCAACCACCAAACAACATCAATGTCTGTGAATAGAGCTGGACTTTGTGCTGTTGGTGTTGTCAACCCGGAATGCCTGCCTGGTCATCACTTCATGGACTACATCCCACCAACCAAGAAAAAGTCAGCACCTACAAGGATGTGCGTGGTTTGTTGCTTGAAGCGAGATGACAGTGGAAAGAAAATCAGAAAGGAAATCAGGTTCCATTGTCCTGATTGTGACGTCGGACTTTGTGCAGTCCCATGTTTCAACATTTTTCATACCCGGGATGTTTACTAAACCAATATGCAGTGACTAGTAAAATTGCACCCTTGTTTGAACAAATGTCAGTGTTTTTGGTTTGATTACATTATTGAATAAAATGCATTATATTATTATTTTATTATATTATAATTTTATGATTTCGTGTTTCAAACTTTATCATACCCGGGATGTCTACTAGACTCTTCGACAGATTTAAGTGAGTTATTCATAAGAATTACAGGCCTACAATATAAAACAACAAATTTCGATGCAAAACAATGTACCGCTTTGACATTCAAAAATACTGACATAATCAGACCGCCAGGGAGGTTAACTACTGTTCATAGTTTTTGCATCCCACATATTTATCACATTATGGGTTTCTAAAGGCCTTAAATGTCTTACTAAATCTCTTGATCTCTTGCAGGATCACTGCTGCTACCAGGGATTTATAAAGCAGGAGGCCAATTCTCGGGCCACTATCTGTACATGTGATGGACTTCGGTAAGATGTTAGGAAACACAAAGATAATTCTGTCCAGCTTTAATTAGCTTCCATGCTCTGTGCCTCTTAGAATTATAGATAATTATCTTTATTATAGAGCAAACATTAGCGTCTTAAGTTTGTTTTCTGTTCTTAAATTTTGTTTGGATGCAACTGAGCGCTATGATTAGTTTCACTTTATTAATGTATTGCACAATAAGTCCAAGAAAAGCGGAAACCAATAACCAATTCATTTTAAAGAAGCACTGACCTCAAGTATGTCAGGTGTAAAGGATTACAAATGATGAAATAGATCAATACTGTTGCTGTATACTTTATGAGCAAACTCAAGTCATCTACCTACTTCCTTTTCTCTTACTGCCTGTGTGGGCTGACAATGTCATACTCCCCCCCCCCCCCATAATGTCACACAAATCTATACCTAGAACCTGTACATAGTAGGTAATGCCCTTGTACTTTTCTCCTCTCTTCTTTGTCAGCCACCTTCAAATTAGGAAGAGGGAGTTTTGATTACTGATTGAATAAGTGGGAAAAAGAATTTAGAAGAAACACTTGAACAGGCAGATTGGAAAACAAATTGGACAGCTACCTTGAAATGCTCTCTTAATATACTGATCCAAGAAAATGCATAATAAATTGCTTTCCTGCTGGTATATGACACCAGATTGTATAACCAAGTTTGTTTCTAGCATTTTCCTGACCCGTTTCCAAGGTTGTACAGAGCAAGATGCCTCTCTATACATTTGTGGGCACTGTGCCAAGGCCACTCGCTTCTGAATACGTGTCTACACAACATGCTCAGAACTGTCGTAAACATTACTCTTGCTCGTAATCCCTGAGAATCCCTTATTACACAAGCCAATCCAGATCTCCCTAAATGTGTGTGGAAGTTGATGGAGTTTGCATTCTTGGCAGCTAGGCAAACACTGGCTTAAGAATGGAAACCATCCACTATTAAGTTTGCAGAAGTGAAACACAGAACGATGGGCATTATGGTATGTGATTATATAGCACACACGCGCACACTTCCTCAAGATCTCAACTTTATGACTGGAGTACAATATCCATGTGAACCTTGATCATTCCCTCCTTTCTCTGTAGCTGCACTGTACAGCTTATATTTAGTTGAATGCCCAGCCAGACTCCACGGATTTCTCCTGACGATTTCCCCCTCATTATCAGGAACTCCCACCTTTTTATATATCCTTCTTTCTTCACCCTTCTTTCTCATCAATTTTCTTTCTTTTTTCCTCTCTCCACTGGTATACTGTGCAGTTCTGAGGCATAGTCCAATTAAAAAAATTCCCCTTCTAAATAATACACATTGATCCATCGAAGAATCCCCTATGGGTGTATGTTATCCATTTTAGACTACCCCAATAAACTTGAATTGCCATCCTAAGCTGTAATGACCTCTGGTTTATACTTTGTTTATTTTCCATGCTTTTGTACATTTTTAATTTCTTTCAATTTGACAAGTGCACTTGTTTACCTAAGATCTATGCTTTCTTCCATTGTTTAATAATTTAAAAACCCAATAAAACTTTTGTGAAATAGCTGTGGACATTTAAGTAGTGTATATTCCTAACTAGCAGAAAATGACTGTTATCACTGATTTCTGTAGTTGCAGGTTCTGTGCAATACATTCACCCTGGAAGCACTGAAGTCTTTGTATGAGGCAGCTCAGCTCCCCTGCTCCCACTTCCTGCAGTGACCAAGTAGAGTTCCACCCTTCTAATCTTTAATCTAAACACAAAGCATATTCCTTGGGAGGGGGGAGCCTGGTAAGCATCGCTGCCGAGAGAATGACTTGAATGACTTCTGTGCTGCTGTGTACTTAGTGGATGAATTGCTACAGAGGCAGCAAATGCCTGTTTTAGTGCTCATTTACTGCTGGCTAGGAACATGTAAATACTTGAGTATCCAAAGCCTAACTAAGGGGAGAAAGACAAAAGAAGGGGAGCAAACAGGTAGAAGCATATGGACAAGAATACCTTTAAAAATGATAAAATGAGATTTCTTTTGCTATCATTTCAGTGGTGCCATTCATACTCGTAATCGCCGATTTGTAATTGAACCTCTCAATCAGACAGACGATGGAGGACATGTTATATATGAAGAAAAAGAGACCCCCAAAACCTGTGGTGTAACCAATACAACTTGGACAGAGGGACGGGTTTTTAAATCTTCCAGATCGGGTAGCAATGCTGAGGTGTGGCATCCTATCATCCTGTAAAATTGAATATGTTGTAGTAAAGATAGCATAAGCATGTAAAATTATTAAATACCGTCCCATACACCTACTATGAGAAGTCACAGCTTACAGAGGAACGCAGAAGGTTTGAGTGAAATTGAGAATTTTTTCTTTGCTGAAATTTTTGCATAAATATGTACAATTTGACCATTTTGGCAAAATGTATTGGGGTCATTTGGGTTGGTGAAATTAAGGTGGTTTAAAAGGTACACTGGGCATTAAATGGCTCCTAAAGGTTAGGGGAGGTTCTTGCAACTTTCCTGGACATGCTCTTATGCCAAACAGCTCCCTGTTGGCTGGGAAGAAGACATTAGATATAGAGGATCACGAAACATAACCTTTAATCACTTCCGAACCGGCTCACGGCGATATACGTCGGCATTTTGAAGAGGGATATCGTTGTTATAGCAGCACCTAGCTACCATATCCTCTTCGTCAGTGAGCGGTCTGGTTTTAGATAAAAGTGGTCTCTGCAGCGGATTAACTGCAAGATCACTTTTATTGGCGGCGGGAGAGGGCCCGCTCTCTGGTGCCCTCCACCTTACCGGAGCCGTTAGTAGCGGCGGAGGCAATCGGGTCCTCTCCCTGGCTTAGTATAGATACCATTGCAAGGGTGGAAGCGACGTCAAAATGTCACTTCCACCCATAGCTCTTAAAGCAACATTTTTTATTTATTTATTTTAATGACATTTAATTTTAGTGTAAATATGAGATCTGAGGTCTTTTTAAACCCAAATCTCATGGATAAGAGGTCCTGTCATGCTTATTTTCCATTACAAGGGATGTTTACATTCCTTGTAATAGGAATAAAACTGACACTTTTTGTTTTTTTTAAAGAACAGTGTAAAAATAAAAGGTAAAATAAATAAGAAAAAAAACTTAAAAAAACTTTAAATGCGCCCCGTCCCGCCAAGCTCGCGTGCAGAAGCGAACGCATATGTGAGCAGCACCCGCATATGAAAATGGTGTTCAAACCACACATGTGAGGTATTGCCACGATCGGTAGAGTGAGAGCAATAATTCTAGCCCTAGACTTCCTCTGTAACATGCAACCTGTAGAATTTTTTATACGTCATGACTTTTAAGGGTAAAAGTTTGTCACCATTCCACGAGCAAGCGCAATTTTGAAGTGTGACATGTTGGGCATCAATTTAGTGGGCGAAACATTATCTTGCACAATATAAAAAAAATTGGGCTAACTTTACTGTTGTCTTATTTTTTTAATTCAAAAAAGTGTGCTTTTAAAAAAGAAAGTGCACTTGTAAGACCGCTGCGCAAATACGGTGTAACAGAACTTATTGCAATGACCGCCATTTTGTTCTCTAGGGTGTTAAAACAAAATATATATATATATATATATATATATATATATATATATATATATATATATATATATATATATTGTATTTTTGGGGGGTTCTAAGTAATTTTCTAGCAAAAAAAAAATGTTTTTAACTTATAAACACCAAATCTCAGAAAGAGGCTCGGTCCTTAAGTGGTTAATAGAAATGGGTAAAAAAGTGATTTTTTTTTTTTTAAACTTTCATTCTAATATTGTTTTTTTATTGGACACTGACTTTTTTAGGAAAAGGGTTGCTTTCTAGGTGCACATCAAGTACACCTAAATAGTAAAATTGTTTAGAAAGGAAGCCATGTGACTTACACCTAACACAAAGTAAGGCTTCTGTTTATCAACAATGATCTGACTAGCAGGATCATGATCACACACCATGTTTTTTAATTTTTTTTTTGTCAAATTTTGTCTAAACCAGGGGTGTCCAACTTGTGGCTCACAGGCCGCATGTGGCCCAAAACAAAATTGCAAGCTTACTTAAAAAATGTTTGTTTTTGTTTTTCTATAATTTTTGTAAAAATGTGTTTACAATTAGCGAACGTATCTCTTTACTGGAATTTTATACATTTTATCTTCCCAAAGAAAAATATCCCACTCTACAGAATCACTCCTTATTCATGTCATCAGTTTTTTTAGCAGCACCTATATTTTTGAGCAACTATTTCCAAGAATGAAGCACACAAAATTAAAACCAAAATATTTGATGAGCACCTTGAGAATTGCTACTCCATCCATCCAACCAGATATTGATGTGTTAATCAAAAACCGTGTCAAATATCACACTAGTTTTGTCGCCCTTTTTTTACTGTTTATAATAAAACATATTACATTACATAGTACATTATCTATATCCGTGATCGTTCCCTTGTGATCTGTCCCGACTTTTTCTGCTCATCATCTATCCTTATTAAGCCTAGGACACCGATCAGAATATCGTCCACAAAATATCGCTTTTGAAGCGATCGTACTTTAACCTGATTGTTAGTACACAGATTTCAGCCGAAAATTTTCGACAAACACGAAAAATTTTCTCATATGATACCAGATCGTACAAGTTTTATTTAATCAGTACAGTTTTTGTCCGAAAATACAATACAAATACATTACATCACTTCCAAATTTTTATTCTGACGTACGAGAATTATTGTACTAGTAACCTATTCATTTTTGATATGGAGACTAGCATGCAAAAAAAAAAAAAAAAACATTGTGTGTACTAGGGTTATTGTATTTTATGTGTGGCCCAAGACATTTCCTCTTCTTCCAATGTGGCCCAGGAAGATAAGATAATATAATTTACTGTCATTGTATACATACAACAAAATCAGCATACTCTTTACAACAGCAATAAAACACTCCTCAATACAACAACACATACCTACTCCTAGCACATGCCCACATATCTGTTTAAATATAAAATGTTATTTTAAAAAATTCCAGGTCAAAAGGTTGGACAGCCCTGGTCTAAACCATTCAAACCTTGAGGCCAAATGTGAGCTGCTCACAAAGTTGTATAAATGTTCGCTTACATTACATTGTGCTATCCTTATATTTCCTTTCATTCTCTGCAGAAGCAAAAATTCATGAATTCTCAAAAGTATGTCCAGCTTTACCTTGTGGCAGATAAAGCACTGGTAAGTATAATGTGCTCCTGCATATGATGGAGTCAGGGCTGTCTTTAATATTAATTGGACCCTGGGCAAAACTTTTCTTGGGGCCCCCCAATGCAGTTTCGCTCTCAACCTGCTCTGAGACATAAATAAATAGCAGCTAGACTCAAAATCAGTTTACTGAATCAGATCAGGCAGCTATTGCGATTGGTTGCCAGAGGTTACAGTGTATTATTACCGCTCACTGACTGGTTGCTAGAGGTTACAGCAAACATTACGGCTCACTGATTAGTTGCTAGAAGTTACAGCACATGATTTCTGCTTGTTGATTGGCTGCTAGAGATTACTGTGGATATGACCTTAGGGGGGCATGATATACATATCAATGCCGACGGCTATACATATGAATGCCGCCATTTACATATGAATGCCAGTAATTTACATGTAAACACAGGATCTGCAGGTGAGTCATCTGTACACAACAAAAGGGCAGAGCTGGGCAGCATTAGTAGCAGCACTTCACACTGAGATATAGGGACACAGCACGGGACTAAAACCTCAAGGCATGAGGGAATTTAAACCAGGATAGTTGGCAAGTATGAGGCAGCTGCTCTGGGCCCCACAACAATGACAGGGCCCAGGGCAGCTGCCCCTTTTGCCCTGCCTTAAAAACGGCCCTGGATGGAGTGTAATACAAGGTCATCTACTGTAGGTGTCATTTTCTGCAGAACTTCTAAAGCCGTGTACACACGAGTGGAATGTCCAACAGAAAAAGTCCGACGGATGCTTTTCATCGTCTATTCCGATCGTGTGTATGCCTCATCTGACTTTTTTTTCGAAAATTTTGACGGACCTAGAAATAGAACATGTTCTAAATATTTCCAATGGAACCAATTCCTATCGGGAAAACCGATCCTCTGTATGCTGTTCCGACGGACCACAAACTACGCATGCTCTGAAGCAAGTACGAGATGGAAGCTATTGGCTACTGGCTACTGAACTTCCTTTTTCTAGTCCCGTCATACGTGCTGTACGTCACCGCGTTCTGGACGGTCGGACTTTGGTGTGACCTTGTGTAGGCAAGACTGCTTAAGCAGAATTCCTTCGGAGTTCCGTCAGAGAAACATTCAAAGTTTATTCCGATGGCAAAACCGGTCGTGTGTACAGGGCATTAGAGCTTTGAATCATTTGCATGCATAACACTTATAGGTGAATGTATGAAAACACTTATGCCGCATACACACGATTGGAAATTCCGCCAGCAAAAGTCGGATGTGAGCTTTTGGTCGGAAATTCCAACCGTGTGTATGCTTCATCAGACTTTTGCTGGCGGAATTTCCACCAGCAAAAAAATTGAGAGCAGGTTCTCTATTTTTCCGAAGGAAAAAGTTCCTATCGTCTCTAGCAATTCCGATGTGCAAAATTCCTACGCATGCTCGGAAACATTGAAGCATTGAACTTCATTTTCTCGGCTCGTCATAGTGTTGTATGTCACTGCGTTCTTGACGGTCGAAAGTTCAGAGAACTTTTGTGTGACCGTGTGTATGCAAGGCAAGCTTGAGTGAAATTCCGTCTGAAAAACCATCCAAGAAAATTTGGATCGTGTGTACGCGGCATAAGGCCCGGTTCACAGTAGTGAGATGCCAGACATCGCATGTGATTTGCACCGCATTGCTGGGTAGTTCACATGCCATGTCTGTGCAATGCGAATTCAGCCATATGAACCATATGGCTGAATTTGCATCGCATTCGGACCAAACTCGTGCAGGACCCTTTTTTTTCTTTTTTGTTCGCACCAGAATCAGATCGCATGGGTGTTCACACCCATGCGATCCGATTCTGCAAATCGTGCTGCGTTTTGCAAACTGATTGCGGAGTGTCATTAACTTAACTTACGCTCCGCAATTAGTTTGCATGAACAGGTTTGCGATTTAGACGTGGTGCGGATTTGCAGCGAATTTGCTGTGAATTCGCACCGCATCTAGTGTGAACTGGGTCTAAAAGTGGAACTTTAGTCAGCAAATGTAGTCCTGCTAGATCACTTCAGGCTGGCCCCTTTTGCAGGTATAACTATGTAAAACATTAAGAATAAGTGCTTATACTGTTTAAAATCCAGTAATACACCACCTCACCCTGCACTTCACATGCTCAGTTGCTCTCCATTTTTAGGCACTGCTGAGTTTTTAGAGGTCGATCTGCTCACAGCCTTAAAGCGGAATTAAACCCCCTATGCTTTACAGCCAAGGTAGCTGCTACTGTTTTAACTGCAACTGCCCATGTAACCAGTTTTGACACCAGCCATTTGATGGTTTGACAGTTTTGTTGTCCCCATTTGCATCTCCAACATTCCAGGAATGTAACTGTTTTTTGAAACCGATAAATCAATGGGCTTAGTTCCTCTTTATGATTTACTGCTGTTCAGGGGTTCTGGGCTTTAGCAAAATGGCAGCCTCCAGCAAAAAGAAACCGTAGCCATGCTGGAGGCAATTTACAGCGCACACACTAATTTTTGGTAGCGTAATTATTAATGTGGAATGTATGTTCCTTGTTAAAGAACATTTATTTTTTTATCAAGTTGTTATGGGTAAAGTTCCACTTTAAATATACACAATTGTAGATGGTAACAAATTAGAGAAGCTCATTGTTGCAGTTTACATACACCTTATGAAAACTAGAGAACTAAAATGAAAAGTGTCAGAACAGTTCAGATTTTATAAATGAATATTTTGAGTAACCTACTGTGTGTGTCTATCTATCTATCTATCTATCTATCTATCTATCTATCTATCTATCTATCTATCTATCTATCTATCTATCTATCTATCTATCTATCTATATATATATATATATATATATATATATATATATATATATATATATGTATTTTATTTATTTTTTTCTCCCAGTTTAGTCTTTTGACTCAACAGATATATTAGAAATGTCAAAGATTTTGCATAATACAGATGCTGATTATTCTGTATGTAGTACTTATAAAAGAACAGTAGGGGGCACTAAATGCACATTTCTTTTGTGTCTTATTACCCTTTAGTGTGAAAAGTATAACAAAAGCAATGAAGTCCTCAAACAAAGATTTTTTGAGATAATGAATTATGTCAATGAGGTAAGTTCACATTCTTACTGACTGTAGACATTTTGCAGTCTTTCAATGATGGTGTACTGTACATAAGTCTGTACTGATGTAGTTAATAAGAACTATCATGCCAGTCAAAATGAAATGTATGGATGTGCATTGCATGTTTATTGCAGCTACATCTAAAATCATAGCCAGATTTACCATTAGGAACAACAGGCATGCGCCTATATTTATGTGTCGCCTTCTCACTGACTGTTTTGACCCCAGAAATGCTGTGCCACAGTGTAGGGTGGGTAAGGCACAGTCACATTCGTCTGAATGGGCCATGTTTGGCGACAGTACTGCCCACTGAACGTGAACAGGGGGGGATCATTTTTGCCACAAAGCTTTGCATGGATGGCAGTGTACATTTGCCATGGCTGTGGCACATATACATGCTCACCCATTGCCTACGCAGCTTAAGATGGGCAATGGGGGGATTGTAAAAATGCAACTCAAAGGCATGTTTTTACACACACACACAGACACACACACACACACACTTGAAGCCTAAAAGGGGCCTTTAGAGTAGAAATTTGCAGACTTGACACTTTATGTGGAATATATTAAATGGACACTATTATGGTTTCATTATTTTGTTGTATCGATTCATGTAAAATTGCACTATGTTTATTTATGTATTTATTTACAGAAATTTGCACTATGTTTTTTCTTTTGTTTTTATGGTTTTGCGCACTTTTTTGAAGTTTATTTGCGTAGCTAAACACCAGTGCTAAAGAGCATCTGTGTCTACACCAATACAATGTACTTCTTTGTCTGGCACCCACCTGCAGCTGAAGGCCTCTTGAGCCCCTATAGGGAAGGAGCCTTGACTGATGAGGGTATGGTGCCGTACAAGTTGGTTGATGGTCACCAAGGATTGGTGAAAATATGGGGGATGGGCTGGACCTGAGCTCAGAAAAAGATTGCCCCCCCAGGGAATTTTGGGTCTTTTGAAGAAGTGGATGGAAGAGCTGCCCACCCTCCTGCCCCTTTTTTCCTTTATGGTATATCACAGCTTTCTGTGGTTTCTTGACCTTGCTAGCATTTAAAGTTGCTGTAATGGGCTATGCCCTTGATGGAAAATTGGAAGTAGGCTGTCTGTCCAGCACTTATGGTAAGGACAGGCCCCCTTTGGAATTGCGTGCTCACAGTACAACTGTGACTGGCACTGGTTTAAAGTGTTCACATGTTATGTGTTGGAATTTAAATAAAGCTGTGGCCTTGCCCTTTCCAACCTAATGGTTGTAAATGTTTTTATTTAATGGGGTGAGGGGGCAAGGGTGTTTTTTTTTTTTCTTTATCCCATTATGTTACAGTTCATTTGTACCTAGGCCCATTGCGCCTCAGCAGTCATTACCATGCATGGGAAAACACTGAGAACTGTACACTAGTGGACATTTGTGCCTCTCACTGTCCATGTGTATGAGCCCTGTATTGTATTGTAAATATGAATTTAGTACAGGTATAACAAATCTTTTACTCTCTTCTAGGTGTATAAGCAAATCGGAACATTTGTGGCGCTCGTTGGGGTAGAATTCTGGAATAAGACGGATATGTTTCAAGTCGCAACCTCAGCCTCCATCGATCTTGACCGGTTCTGTAAATGGAGAAAGGAAGTTTTGCTCCCAAGACAATATCATGACAATGCCCAGTTTGTGACGTAAGCACCCCATCATTGTGTACCATACTTTAAAAAGTTTTGGATATAGGGAATATTTTAAAGCGACCAAATCGCTTCCAAAAAGACTTTAAAACAAAGCCCTGAATGTAAAAGAACATTAATACTTTCCTGTCCTGCTGCCCGAGCCACCAACCTTTCCACTGTTGCAGAGCTACTGCAGACTGGACAAACTCCGGCATCTGATGCATCTTCTGAATCTGACAATTCATCCCCCTCCTGAGCTCTGTGGTTCCTCCTTCTTACCCCTAAGGCACTTCAGAAGGAATAACAGTGTGCACCAGGTGACACGGGCATCAAACACGCCTTAAAGTATGCCAGATGCAGACATTTCTTTGTCAGCGGTAGAAAGTAAACATCAGTATAGTAGGCAGAAGGACAGGGAAATACTGTTTTTATAGGAAGGACTTTATTTAATGCTTTTCGGAAGCAACAGGGTCCCATTAAATTGGAGCAAAGCTACATCTGACCATTCAAGAAGGATTCACAGCTGAATCTGTAATCTAGAATGACATATTTTTCTGTTTTGTGATAAAGTGTACCTGTTTTGTATAGGTTTATTAATGCAAAAATTAAAAAAATTCCCTTGAGTTGTTTTGGTGGAAAGAATCATAGTACATCAATTCTGAAGAAAGTTTTAAGCAATATGTGACCAGGTGTTAGATTTTTTTTCCTTTATGGCATAAACAGAGCAAAAATGGAAATATAGACATTTCATGGGAAAATCTTTCATTCTTCATACTATGAAATAACAACCAAGTACTAATTAATGACTGGTTTGAAACTGAACTCCAGGATAAGCAATTTTTTGTCTAAATACAAGGACAAAGGGGTTGATTTACTAAAACTGTAGAATCTGGTGTAACTGTGCATGGTAGCCAATCAGCTTCTAACTTCAACTTCTTCAATTAAGCTTTGACAATAAAACTAGAAGTTTCTATGCACAGCTGCACCATATTTTGCACGCTTCAGTTTTAGTAGATTCCCCCAATGTGTATTCTTCCTTGAATCTTGGATTGTGTATTTCTTCAAGTCCTGTGCAGTAATCTAGTGTGAAACTTTGTACAGGAGCTTCCTGTCATAAAGACCGCGCACTGCTGCTCTCTCCTTGTGCAGGGTGACTGGTCTTGCCTCCGCCCCCTCCTATAGTTTTCTGCAGGCAGCCTGTAGTGGGTGGGGCCTGCTGGCCCCCTCCCACAGCTCTGCTGCCTGCACAGTCTATGTATAGCACAGTAATGATATCACTGCTAATTGTACAAGGTATCTGGGCTTGCAAAGGCATGTGCACACAAAACACATGTTTATCCTTTGTGGCTCCTGAGGAATATATCGGAATGAGTTTATGTGCCCACAGTTCAGCTTTAAACTAAAATTCCACTTTCCAGTAGTTATTTGCATGTCCCACAGGAGAGTTCCTGCATCACAGAGTGGCACACAGGCTTTCTTAAATCTTAGGCTTCTTCCAGTTGTGGATTCCCCCAGGTAGAGAGACAGTAATAGGCAACTTTCCAGAAAAAATGGTTGGGCATTCTATGGTAGCCTGTATTCTTTGGAAAGCATCATATATAAAGTATTAGACCTTTATTGAATAGATTATACATTTATATGAATGTGTGAAATGAAGTATTGTTAAAGAAATTACATATTCAAAATTGATCTGTTTGGGTTTGCAGGAGCACAGATTTTGATGGACCCACAGTTGGTTTGGCCTTTGTGGGTACTATATGTTCTGACTCCCATTCTTGTGGTGTCATTCAGGTAAGCTGATATTTTCATTTTATTCTTTAAGCTGGATAAAAACTGAATGTGGCCAACATGTTGGCCTTATACTGGGGCTTTTCAGCTCACCACAATATACACTGAGAGCAGTATGGCTTTAATTTAGTGCCACACATTAATGATGTGTACCCTATCCAGTGGGGGCTAGTTAAATTTGAGGATGGGGGGAGCCAGACCCATCCCTCCTTTTTGACCCCTCCCACTTATAAGCCCCACCCCTTATAGAATCCACCCACTCCGTCCCCTGTATTCCACTTGCTTCCACCCACAGTGACAGGAGTATACAGCTCAGCATCACAGGACCGAGTATACAGCCCAGAATCACAGCATACTGATCATCATCATCATCACATCATTGATTATCATCACATTGCATCACTCATCACTGATCACATCACTGATCATCACTTATCATTGTCACATTATTGACCATCAATACATTTCTGATCATCACTGATCATCATCATATCATATTACTGATCATCAATACATCACTGATCATTATCATAGCACTGATCATCAATACATCATTATCACATAACAAATCATTAATGCATCAACAATCATCATCACATTACTAAATACTAATCATCACATTGCATCACTGATCATGGCTAATCATCATACCATCACTGATCACCAATGACCAATGATCACATCAATGAACATCACATTGATGGAACACAGTGTGCCCTTGTACACCTTGCACCCCCTAGAGTCCTCCTAGAGTCCATGAGGTTATATCTATACAGGCTCTTATGTGACAGTCCAATGACCTGTAGTACATAGATAGGACTGTACTCACCACCCGCACTGTCTGCTCGGACTCCAGGCCGGCATGGAGGTGTCAGTGTAGAGAGGAGGGAGGGCTGTTTGCTGTCTTACAAATTCGGGAATCGGATTCTGAATTAAAAAAAAGCTCCGCTCGGGCCGTGCGTTCCACGAAGCTGCTGACGTCACTTCTGGTTTATCACTGGCACAGAAAAACCGTAAGGGATGCCACAACTTCGAGGGAAAGCACTGCCCATGCCCTAGGGCGGTGGCAATCAAAAACAAGGCATCTGTAGTAACACTACGGAAGGGAGTATTCCGGCGCACTGCATTGCGCCACAAAGCAGGTCAAAGCCCCACAAATGAAGCTTTTCGTTTGCACGTGATTGCATAGACGTCACGCTTCCCATAGTCCTCAGTGTCCGGCGTCTGAACACAGTGCACTTAAAGGACCTTTTTTATTTATTTATTTTAAAGGGGCTTTCCTTTTTTTTTTTTTTTTTTTTTTTTTGTGACTGCCCTAGAGGGGGCGGCGCCTGTGCGCCCCCTATGGATGAGCTGCCACCGACCCTGACAATAGCTGCATGTGCTAAAAGTATTAGGCCTCATTCATACTGTAATGTCAAACCTGCATTTATATGCATTTAGAGGACATTTCTAAATGCATATACTGTAAATGCATGTAATGATTCTTCAATGGTGCTATTCACATTGTGCGTTTCGTTTAGCTGCATGTAGAGAAAATAGAATTCTGTGAGTCCAGGCTTCAATTAGACACACCAAATGTGTGTAAATGTAGATAAACACATGTAAATGTGACTAAACATTCCTAAATGCAACTAAACCTGTTTTTAAGAGCATGTAAACACAAGAAAAAGCAATCAGGGAGACATAAGGCCCCATGCACACTGTGCTTTTAGCCCCGATGCACGGAGCCCTGGTGTTAAGTTGCAGGAGGAGGGCACAGGTGCATTGGCTAGCCCTGGAGCTGGTAGCCTGTCAAATACTATGAGATGCTGACAGCTGCTGGGGCTGGACAGTGCATCTAGCAATACAAACATTTAGGGCAGTATAAGTTCAGGGACAAATACCCGCAAAAGACTTCTTGAGACTTTTCTTGTTTCAGGCATTCGTCCCTGGGCACATATTGCCCTAAATGTTCGTACCACTACATCCATCATCAACAGCTGTCAGCCTCTCATAGAGTTTGGCAGGTTGCAGGCAGTCGGGGTGGATGGTGCACCTGCCCATTGCCTGCAGCTAAACGCCACAGCCTCATGCATGGGAGCTAGATTTGCATGTTTATATTGCCCAGATTACTTTTCCAAACACAGGAATGCCAGTGTAAATAAGGCCTTAAATTAAATATGTGCCATTGTGTATCGACAGCTGTAGCCATGGCAAACAGCAGTGGGGTTGATTTACTAAAACTGGAGAGTGCAAAATCTGGTGCAGCTTTGCATAGAGACCAATCAGCTTCCAGGTTTTTTTGTCAAATCTTAATTGAACAAGCTGAAGTCAGAAGCCGATTGGCTACCATGCACAGCTGCACCAGATTTTGTACACTCCAGTTTTAGCCCTGGTTCACATTGATGCGATTTGGCATGCGATTTGACATGTCAAATTGCGGCAATTGCCGACCAAGGCACCGTCTGTTTCCGTACTACTTTTGTCGATTTTGAGGTGCGATTTTCATTGACATCTGTGCAGAAACCCGCACAGATGTCTCTGAAATCGCCCCCCGAAGTCAGGACTGACATGCGGGAATGAAATGGTGCGAGTTCAGAACTTGCACAATTTCAGTGAACCTAGGCTGAATAAATCAACCCCTATGCGTACGTGAAATAACATTTAAGTCTGACCTGATTTGGTTCAGAAAGCGAAGATGCACTGTCACTGTCCATTAAAGCGTATGTGAAAGCAAACAAAAAAAAAAATGCAGTACATTTCTACAATACATGTATATTTATCCATGTGTTATCACTTTAAAGACTTTAAAGCTGATCTGTCAGAAATGCACTCGGCTACTTGTTTCTTTTTTGTGGGCTGATGACACAGCATTGTGTCAGCTCTGCCCAGTTTTTTTTTTTCCCTAAACTACTTAACCATTGTCTTATTCTTCAAAACATAGAAGTTAATTGACTTTATAATTCCAAGATGAGAACTGGGAGGGCTAAATAATCTCTTTGCAATAGCACAGGCAGAGACAGCTCTGAATTTCTGACAAGTTCAACAGAAAAACAGATATCCCAAAATACTATCAATGGTACATTTTTAACAAAGCAAAAGGGAGCAAATAAAAAAAAGTTGATTGTTTGGGTTTGCAAAGATTGTCCCAAGCGCCATCTTCTCACTCTTCTAATATGTTGTTTCCTGTTTTACTCTCTCACTGGCTTCCAGGATCACAGCAGGGTCGCCATATCTGTCGGTGCCACAATTGCCCATGAAATGGGACACAACCTGGGGATGAATCATGACACCGGCTCCTGCACCTGTTCTGCTGATTCCTGTATCATGGCGTCCACTCTGAGGTGGGTTCATGTACTCCAAAAGCCCCATACACACTATCACATTTTCTGCTGATTTTTGTCTTCAGATTTACCAAAACCATATAATATGAGGTCAAATCTTAGGAGTTTCAATTTGTATGAAATCAGGCAGGCCCTTGCACTACATGGTTTTGGTAAATCTGAAGACAAAAATCAGCAGAAAATCTGATAGTGTGTATGGGGCTATACAGTATTTCTTATAAATTCATCAATCTCTGCCAGGAGCAACAAATCTAATTTCATCTATCATTTTTTTTTTTTTAATTTATTTATTTATTTATTTTTCTATAACGATCAGGAAACAAATGTGCATATTTGGTTGTTTGCTAAGGAGACCAATGTTTCAACATCACCCATTGTGCCACTTAAAGCTGAACCCCAAGGCAATATAAAATGCAGCGATAAAAGCACCTTTGTACTTTACGGCAAGCAGTTTAAGTGCCTGAATTCAACTTGGTGTCAGACTCTTCCGATCCACTATAAAGCTTTAATTGGGAGAGGGAACCAAAAGGGCCAATCCGTTGTATGCTGATTGGAGGAGAGATCACAATGACAGAAAGATGAGCTCATTAGTCTACTGCTTCTCTTTTCATTGTCCAGTCAGTTACACACTGGGGAAAGGACAAGACCTGTAAGAGCTATTTAAAGGAGAAGTTTGGCCAAAGCTCTTCACTGTGTTGATGGGGGAATGCCTCCCACTGTCTGGCCGGCAGAACTCAATGATTACTGCTAGCGACTATAACCGCCGTCAGTAAATCAAATGCAAAAGAATTTGACAGGCTGGTTGTACCCAAGACGATCGATGGATTTTGAGGCTTCTGGGGTGTATTTTGAAGTGTGGGACATCAACCACTAGTGTTGCTGTCACTTAAAAGAAGGCTTTAGAATCCCTGTTCAGAACTGCCTTGTGGAAAGATACCGTATACTTTGTTGCGAATACCACATCGAAACAGGGAAAATGGTTTGTATGTTATTGTGTAAAAACCATTGCACATTTTGGAGGACACGCTGTCCTGTTTGAATGGTGGCAGAATGAAGGGTTATTTTTCTTAGTGTTTGCGATGGGGTAACACTAATTATAGGGAATGCACATCTTTAAATGAAGCATCACTCATGACAGCACATTACTGCAGGGACCTGATCATCATCATTTTCTCTCCTTACAGCTATAACACCCCCCATGTCTTCAGTTCCTGCAGTCTTACAAACTTCCGGGAGTTCATTTATGACCGGATGCCAGCGTGTATGCAAACTGAGCCATCAAAAGAGTTTATTGAGTCCCCTTCTGTTTGTGGCAACAAATTCACAGAGATGGGAGAGGACTGTGACTGTGGCAATGTAAAGGTAATCATCTGGTAGAATATCTGGTTGGTATTCAATGTGATTCTCTTTTTTAGTATATTGTAAACTTGCAGAAATACCTTTTTATTGGTGAGATGTGCTCAAGTTGAAAAGTCAATTCTTGTAAAAAAAAAATTAAAAACGTGTAGCGGTACCGCCATGGGGGCTGCTGATTGACTCTATACCCCACTGGCTACCCCAACTCTGCAGATGCTCTATTACATCTGACACCTTGGGTTCCATTCTGCAATGTGACATTAGTAATAAGAAACTCACGCGATATCACTGAACCACTCAGAAAAGTTTACTGAGCTAAGTAATCGAACACAATAAAGCGCATGAATGAACACAAGTTATGATTAACAACAGTTATCACTTAATGCACATATACAAAACTTATAACCTTATAATCACCTCAAAGAGTATATGTGAACAGGTGCACAGAAGGATAGGTACTCAATATCTGTAAGAGATATATTAAATACCTTCCCACTGAGGCTTCAACACACAGACCAAATGCAATATATATACTTTGCATTCAAGAACACAGGCTATACCTAGGCTATAATTCAGAGATCAACTTGTGAGTAGAGCAGCAATGCTTAGTAAAAGAAGAAGATGATAAAAGTTCTTTTAACTCCGGATGTCTTCAGCTAGCCTGATGGTTAAACTGCAGTATAGTGTTGTAACTTGTAATCCACAAAGACAAAGGGAAAAAAATGACTGTAGAACAAAAGGTGTGCTGATGATTGCTTAACTGAAGAAATATCACCACTTGTAGATTCCTCTTTACATGTGAGTGCAATACAGTACTGACCTTACAGCACAGGGGGAGAAAGACAAGGCCCCAAAGTCCAGCTGTATGATGCCTGTGAAGAAGTAGATTCACCTCCGTGAAACTACAAGTCTCACCACCAGTCTGTAGAAAGAACTCACTCAGCAATACTGTAATCTCTACTTGAAAGGGCAGGTGCCCTCTCACCACAATAGACTCCAATGGCTGTGAGGCTCCGCCGATCCCCTCCTGGTGTCTGTCTGGTGAAGATGGCGCCGCCATGCCGTGCTGCAACTCCTGATGGACTGAAGTGCAGGTGGCCTCCAGTTGCTCTGAAGTGCAGGCCGGTCCACTTGCTAGGAATAGCAGGGCTGTCCTCCAAGAAACCTCAGAGGCGGGCAATCCGGCTCTCTGCTGTATAGGACATGCAGTCTCTCACACCTGGTCACACACAGACCTTCTGCTGGCAGGTGTTGAATGGCGTCCAGAGAGGCTAAAAGCAGGCCGCTCCTGTCCTTTTATCACTCCTCCCAGCAGGCAGTTCTGCGCACTTTGCATTGTCTGTCCTGTAGTTCAGGGCTGATCCAGCTAACAGAGTCAGTTCCTCCACCAAACTACATCTCCCACAATACTTTGCTGCATTCCTTCTCAAAGAGTGAGGAAAAATCCTGACAGTCCAGCAGCCACTAGGGGGAGCTCCTTAGCAAACAACAACAAACTGTTAAACTATAATGACTATAATAGCAAACCCTTGGCTACATATGTTTATTAAAAAAATAGCTAATGGCTACAGGATACATACTATAATACAGAATATAAAATTGTGTAAAAAGGTTCAGTTATATAGTTGAGATAAGGTTTCCTTGTTAAGTATGCATATGTGTATTCGTGTATATGTCCTTCTTAATGTGTGCTGCAAAATCTTTTGTCTCCAAAAAGTACAGCTATTTGCCCCTTCCTTCTAATGAACAGGCTGACTTAAAGAGGAGCTGCAGTCTGCTCACATACTTTGTAATAAAAACTTCCTTGCCATTCTGAAGCTTCCCTCCAACCACTTTGCATATTGTTCTATATATACTGTGATTCTGTACTTGGCAAATATGCTGCAGAAATTTCCCTCCACTGAGTCTGGCTGCATCAATTTTAACCGTGGGCAGCTGAAGCTGCTGCCTGTTCACTTCCTGGATTTACACAGACACACAGAGGCACACCTCCAGCTCTGCCGCTCTTATTGGCCCTCTTATGACTCATCCCCCCTCACTCCCTGGCAAACTCTCACAAAAGTGAGAGACAGAGCTGTGCATGATTAATGACCAGACAAGAAACAGGAAGTGGGCTGTATAAGGTATTTACAGGCAGAAAAAAAATGTTTTACTATCCAAAGTTAAAACAACAAGGGCAGAAGATTCAATAGATGGAAAGTTGAAAAAAAATGACTGAAGGTAATATTAATCGTACAAAAGTACAATTCGTACAAAAGTTACATGGCACAAAAGTAGCAGGCGTGGTTGCATCCATGATTAGGGTAGAGAGCTCCATCATTTTGGTTAACATGGATCTGTCTTGCCTGTGTATGACTGCCCAGGGGTCTGCTAATAAATTTATAGCTAGGGGGAACTGTTGGTGTTCAGCTTTGGTCATATTTATATGTTGCCGATTGTTTTGTAGGAATGTACCAATCCTTGCTGTGATGCTGCTACCTGCAAATTCAAAAATAAAGCCCAATGTTCAGATGGAGAATGTTGTGAGAATTGCAAGGTAAGTGGAATATAGAGGATAGGGAAATTTAATTTTTTTTTTACATGTTTCCATTCACATTCTAAAATTAGCATAGAGGGAACAATCCCAGCATCTTTACTACTGTACCTCCCAGCACTCCAGACACTACACCCTAACACCCCAGACACTGCATTATTCTGCCAGCAATCCTGCCAGTGCATACTCAATCCCTGCTTCCCCTTGTCACCTTTGTCAGGGATGTGGATAGAGGACAAGAGGCTGAAACCTCAGTTTCTGGGGTCTCTACCCACTTCCTCCTCCCTCTGATAACATTGTCTCCTCCCCAGTACCGCCTGTAGGGATCAGTCCAGTATTTCAATTTTCCTGGCCTATGAGAGTGATTTTGCTTGAGAAGCAATTTAAATTGCTATTGCAGCTCAATAAACCAAGGCAAATATTGAGTGCAAGTTTTAGGGTGCTATAGGTTCTACAGCAGCTTCATGAATCAGATGCATCCTTATTGGTATTTGGGCTTTCTAGTTTCTAAGTAGAGCTGGGTACTTGCCAAGCTATAACAAAGTAAGAGAGGGTCACACAATGAGAAGCTGAAAGTTTTTACTTTTCTCCTTTTGTTCAAAAATGATTAAAGGAGGCAATCGTAGTTATCTTTACCAACACATCTATGGCCGGCAGAGCTATGATTAAAATTATTGTCCTCTTTCTAAGGCTGGGTTCACACCATTGCGAATTGGAATGCGGGTTTCCTCGCATCCAATTTGCATGTCAGGAGACCGTGACTGGCTCTCAATGGAGCCGGTTCACGCCGCTCTGGGGCGGCTGCGGAGCGAATTTCACAAGAGTCCTGTGCATCTTCTGGTTCGTTTCATGTCCGAATTCAGACAATAAAATCAGACCTAAAACGGTGAATAGGGACACACCGGACCCCTGCTGTGACCTGCTCCTCCCGGCAGTGTGAACCCAACCTTAATTAGACTTTCTACTGACATTTCTTGTCTCCTTGCAGATCAAGAAAGCAGGCATTGTGTGCCGACCTGTAAAGGATGAGTGTGATCTTGCAGATATGTGTGATGGGAAGAATCCGAAATGTCCATCTGATCGTTTCATATTTAATGGACAACCCTGCAATGATGGCCAGGGTTTCTGCTACAATGGGACATGTCCAAGTTTGGTAGGCCAGTGTGTGAACCTATGGGGAGCAGGCAAGTTGAACCTTAACAGCTTTTTGAAATAGGATATATATATATATATATATAATCTCACAAAAGTGAGTACACCCCTCACATTTTTGTAAATATTTTATTATATCTTTTCATGTGACAACACTGAAGAAATGACCCTTTGCTACAATGTAAAGTAGTGATTTTACAGCTTGTATAACAGTGTTAATTTGCTGTCCCCGCAAAATAACTCAACACACAGCCATTAATGTCTAAACCGCTGGCAACAAAAGTGAGTACACCCCCAAATTGGGCCATTTTCCCTCCCCGGTGTCATGTGACTCGTTAGTATTACAAGGTCTCAGGTGTGAATGGGGAGCAGGTGTGTTAAATTTGGTGTTATCACTCTCACTCTCTCACACTGGTCACTGGAAGTTCAACGTGGCACCTCATGGCAAAGAACTCTCTGACGATCTGAAAAGAAGAATTGTTGCTCTACATAAAGATGGCCTAGGCTATTCGAAGATTGCCAAGACCCTGAAACTGAGCTGCAGCATGGAGGACAAGACCATACAGAGGTTTAACAGGACAGGTTCCACTCAGAACAGGCCATGTTCAACCAAAGAAGTTGAGTGCACGTGCTCAGCGTCATATTCAGAGGTTGCCTTTGGGAAATAGATGTATGAGTGCTGCCAGCATTGCTGCAGAGGTTGAAGGGGTGGGGGGTCAACCTGTCAGTGCTCAGACCATAGGCCGCACACTGCATCAAATTCGTCTGCATGTCTGACATCCCAGAAGGAAGCCTTTTCTAAAGATTTTGCTGAAGACAAGCAGACTAAGGACATGGAATACTGGAACCATGTCCTGTGGTCTGATTAGACCAAGATAAGCTTAATTGGTTCAGATGGTGTCAAGCGTGTGTGGCGGTAACCAGGTAAGGAGTACAAAGACAAGTGTGTCTTGCCTACAGTCAAGTATGGTGGTGGGAGTGTCATGGTCTGGGGCTGCATGAGTGCTGCCAGCATTGAGGAGCTACCGTTCATTGGGGGAACCATGAATAGCAACATTTTTTCTTTCTCGAACATCACGGGACACAGAGCCACAGTAATTACTGATGGGTTATATAGGGTATCACTGGTGATTGGACACTGGTACACCCTATCAGGAAGTTCAACCGCCTATATAATCCCTCCCCTTGCAGGGATACCTCAGTTTTTACGCCAGTGTCTTAGGTGATGGACGTGTAAAAATGTCCTGTGCTGAGCTCCAAAGGGAATATCCTATATCCTATACTTGGGCAAGCCAGGCAGACCGAATCCATTCAAAGTGTCCTTTCTAGGCCGAATTGGATGGTACCCGGGCCTCGTGTCCGAAGAAACAAGGTTTTACCTGTAACGCTTCTCTTTTTAGAGAGCTGGACCCCGCATATTAGAAAATGGTTTTCTAGTCTAATTTCTAACCGGGTGCTTTACAGGCCCAGAACTGCAGGATCCCCCTATTCGTAGGGGGCCCCAGTCTCTGACGTTTTTTTCAAACGGAGCCCACCGTGAGAGGTGAAGATTGGGTCTGTGTAAACTGAACCCTGCAGCTGGATAAGGTAAGAGGAGATTCCACAGAATTTTCTAGTTCTAGTAGGTTTCTCCTTTAAGGTAAATGCATGCTATGCCTATTGTGACCACCGGGGGCTGCCAAGAGCACATACCTTCACATGCTGATGTCTGTCTCAAGTGTTCATGCTGCACAAGTTTTCACAGCGCTCCGGCTCCAAGGTAGGATGGATGGGGGGGATTTCTCATGATTGAATGTTCCCCCCAGGTTAGAGCAGGGGCTCAGAAAGTGGTTATACCACTCGGGCACTGCTCCCTCGGCCGCCATTACCGCCATTGCCGTTTTTTTAGGCAGGCTCTTCACTACCAGCCTCTCTCCCTCCTACCCCTCCCCCAGCCTTCCTCCATAGTATTTCAGGAGAGTCGGCCAGCGCGGGAATCGCTCGTTTTTTTCAAAATTCGAGGGGGGGTGGGGGCGGTAGAGGGGGGGGGGACGTCAGCACAGGTGCTTAGACTCCTACTCAGGCCAGTTGCAGGCTATTAAAGCACTCTGTACAGGTGCACACAGCCTTTGGAGGGACACAGAGCTGACGGTCGCATGTAAGGTGGGACACAGGCATTCTCCTAGGCAGCATTTACTAAAGTAACACCAGACTGAGCATTTGGTAGCAGGGCTTTTAGCCAGACTACATCGCTCAGCAGGCAGTGTTCATTTTGGATACCTCACACCTTGTTGCTTTGCAGTATGGGTAGAAGAGGTTCAAGCACCCCAAGAACCAGAGACACTAGGGGATCTTGTTCAGGTTCTGAGGGCCCCCTGTCAGCAGCATCCTCCCCCCCTGAAGGGCCAGGGACGGCTAGCCAGGGAGAGCCGTCGGGGTCAGGGGCTACACCTGCTTCTGGCACTTCAGCGCCTGTATATATTACACAAGAGGTTTTTTCCTCAACCATTAATGGTTTAGAGGAAAGATTAATGGCTGTGATTACAGCTTCACTCAGTGGAAGAAAACGTACTAGGCCTTCCTCTGTTCCCCAAGACCCTCAGAAAGAGGAGCTCTGGGATAAAGGAGAGGAATCCCTTTCAGAGGATCGGGATGGGACGGATGATTCCTCTTCGGAGAAATCAGGTGGAGAGGGGCCCTCTGGGACTTCCCAAGAGGAGAAAGTCTTAGTGCAAATCCTTACTGGATTGGTCCGCTCCACATTTAAGTTGGCCGTACCTGAAACTGTTAAAGAATCCTCTTCTGCTTTGGGGTCACTGAAACATTTCCAAGCAGCACAGGCTTTTCCTGTTCATAATTTACTTGAAAAGCTCATTTATTCTGAGTGGGATCACCCAGACAAACGTTTTTTTCCGCCGAGAAAGTTTTCAACACTTTACCCGATGGAAGAAAAGTTTATTAAAATGTGGGGAATACTGGCCATTGATGCCGCCATTTCTTCCGTAAATAATAGTCTGACTTGTCCTGTAGACATTGCTCAGATGCTCGGGGATCCTGTAGATAAAAGGATGGAATCCCTATTGAAGAATTTTTCCTTAGCAGGTTCAGTGGCTCAACCTGCAGTAGCAGTGATTGGAGTCTGTCAATACTTAAGAGACCATGTTAAGCAGGTCATCAAAGTATTACCTGAACAGCAGGCCCAGGGGTTTGCTAACCTTCCAGCGGCCTTATGCTTTGTGGTTGACGCCATTAGAGATTCTATCGTGCAAACCTCCCGTCTTTCACTGGGGTTGGTGCATATACGTAGAATCCTATGGTTGAAAAATTGGTCAGCCGAAGCACCATGTAAGAAGCTCCTGGTCTTGGCCCCTCCTCTGGCCAGACTAACGGCTCAGGGTATAGCTGTCATGGCATACCTAGACGACCTGCTATTGATAGTTCGGTCGGTAGCCTCCTTGAACGGGAACTTGAGATCCACAGTCAAGTATCTGGAACACCTAGGTTGGATCCTCAACCTAGAAAAATCTTTCCTAAAACCAGTAAAAAGACTGAAGTATTTAGGTCTGATCATAGATACAAGCCAGGAGAAAGTATTTCTACCTCAGGCAAAGATCACTGCTTTAAGGGAGCTGATTCTGGCAGTCAGGACCAAGAAGGGTCCTTCTGTCCGCCTTTGTATGAGGCTGCTAGGGAAGATGGTGTCTTCATTCGAAGCAGTTCCCTATGCTCAGTTTCATTCAAGAATGCTTCAACACAGTATTCTGTCAACCTGGAACAAGGACTTTCTGATGAACCTGTCGCATGCGGTGCGTCAGAGCCTCAATTGGTGGCTCATACCCGAAAACCTGCAGAAGGGGAAATCCTTTCTACCGGTTACCTGGATGGTGGTAACAGATGCCAGTCTGTCAGGTTGGGGAGCAGTTCTGGAACAGTCTGCGGTTCAGGGGATATGGTCCAAGACAGAGAGGACCTTACCCATCAACATTCTGGAGATCTGGGCAGTATATCTAGCCCTAAAAGCCTGGACTATCAGGCTACAGGGTTGCCCGGTCAGGATCCAGTCCAACAATGCCACAGCAGTGGCTTATGTCAATCATCAGGGAGGCACCCGGAGCCGAGCTGCTCAAAAGGAGGTGAACCAGATCTTAGTCTGGGCAGAGATGCATGTGCCATGCATATCAGCAGTTTTTATTCCAGGGATAGGGAACTGGCAGGAGGACTATCTAAGTCGCCAGCAGTTACTCCCAGGGGAATGGTCTCTACACCCAGACGTCTTTTGGGCCATATGCCAAAGATGGGGGGTCCCAGATGTAGATCTCTTTGCATCCCGATTCAACAAAAAGATAGACAGATTTGTGGCAAGGACGAGGGATCCTCTTGCATGCGGGAGCGATGCGTTGGTGATTCCGTGGCATCAGTTCTCACTGATTTACGCATTCCCGCCTATTCTGCTACTGCCACGACTCCTTCACAGGATCAGGCAGGAAAGGAAGTCGGTACTTCTAGTGGCCCTCGCTTGGCCCAGAAGGACTTGGTATGCAGAAATAGTAAGGATGACGGTAGGTTCCCCGTGGACCCTACCGGTACGCCCAGACCTGTTATCTCAAGGTCCAGTGTTCCATCCTGCCTTACAAACGCTAAATTTGGTGGTTTGGCTATTGATACCCACGTTCTGAAGAGTCGTGGGCTTTCAGGTCCTGTCATATCTACCTTGATTAATGCAAGGAAGCCAGCTTCCAGAATGATTTATCATAGAGTCTGGAAAGCTTATGTATCCTGGTGTGAATCCAGAGGTTGGCATCCCAGGAAATATGTCATAGGTAGAATTCTTGATTTTCTACAATTAGGATTAGAGATGAAGCTGGCCTTGAGTACCATCAAGGGCCAGGTCTCGGCTTTATCAGTATTATTTCAACGGCCACTTGATTCGCATTCTTTGGCCTGAAACTTTATACAGGGGGTGATGCGTCTTAATCCTCCGGTTAAAGCACCCCTAAACCCCTGGGACTTGAACTTGGTCCTGGCTGTGTTACAGAAACAGCCTTTTGAACCAATAAGTCAGATTCCTTTGGTCTTGTTGACAAGGAAGTTAATTTTTCTGGTGGCCATCTCTCCTGCTAGAAGAGTTTCAGAATTAGCAGCCCTTTCCTGTAAGGAGCCTTTTTTGATTATACACAAGGATAGAGTGGTACTGCACCCTCATCTTAGTTTTTTACCGAAGGTGGTTTCTGATTTTCATTTAAACCAAGACATTGTTCTGCCTTCCTTTTTTCCAGATCCCTGTTCTCCGGAAGAGAGATCTCTACATTCATTGGATGTAGTAAGAGCAGTGCATCACCGGGCCTCTATGGCTCAAATCTGCAAGGCCGCAACCTGGTCTTCAGTTCATACATTCACCAGATTCTATCAGGTGGATGTGAGAAGGCATGAGGATATCGCCTTTGGGCATAGTGTGCTGCGGGCAGCGGTACGAGGTCCTCAGGTCTGATTGCACCCTACTTGGTTGTGGTTCCCCCCCCTCAGGTAGCATTGCTCTGGGACATTCCATCAGTAATTACTGTGGCTCTGTGTCCCGTGATGTTCGAGAAAGAAAATAGGATTTTTTAAAACAGCTTACCTGTAAAATCCTTTTCTTTCGAAGGACATCACGGGACACAGAGGTCTCTCCCCTCTTCTAATACACGATATTGCTTGGCTACAAAACTGAGGTATCCCTGCAAGGGTAGGGGTTATATAGGGGGTTGAACTTCCTGATAGGGTGTACCAGTTATACCCTATATAACCCATCAGTAATTACTGTGGCTCTGTGTCCCGTGATGTCCTTCGAAAGAAAAGGATTTTACAGGTAAGCTGTTTTAAAAAATCCTATTACTAGAACATACTGAAGCAGAGCATGATCCCCTCCCTTAGGAGACTGGGCCACAGGGCAGTATTCCAACATAACGACCCCAAACACACATCCAAGATGACCACTGCCTTGCTAAAGAATCTGAGGGTAAAGATGATGGCCAAGCATGTCTCCAGACCTAAACCCTATTGAGCATCTGTGGGGCATCCTCAAACGGAAGGTGGAGGAGCGCAAGGTCTCTAACATCCACCAGCTCCGTGATGTCATCGTGGAGAAGTGGAAGAGGACTCCAGTGGCAACCTGTAAAGCTCTGGTGAACTCCATGCCCAAGAGGGTTAAGGCAGTGCTGGAAAATAATGGTGACCACACAAAATATTGACACTTTGGGCCCAATCTGGACATTTTCACTTAGGGGTGTACTCACTTTTGTTGCCAGCGGTTTATACGTTAATGGCTGTGTGAGTTATTTTGAGGGGACAGAAAATTTACACTGTTATACAGTGGGGCAAAACAATTTAGTCAGCCACCAATTGTGCAAGTTCTCCCACTTAAAAAGATGAGAGAGGCCTGTAATTGTCATCATAGGTATACCTCAACTATGAGAGACAAAATGTGGAAACAAATCCAGAGAATCACATTGTCTGATTTTTGAAAGAATTTATTTGCAAATTATGGTGGAAAATAAGTATTATAAGTATTTGGTCACCTACAAACCAGCAAGATTTCTGGCTCTCACAGACCTGTATCTTCTTCTTTAAGAGGCTCTTCTGTCCTCCACTCATTACCTGTATTAATGGCACCTGTTTGAACTTGTTATCAGTATAAAAGACACCTGTTCACAACCTCAAACAGTCACACTCCAAACTCCACTATGGTGAAGACCAAAGAGCTGTCAAAGGTCACCAGAAACAAAATTGTAGACCTGCACCAGGCTGGGAAGATTGAATCTGCAATAGGCAAGTAGCTTGGTGTGAAGAAATCAACTCTGGGAGCAATAATTAGAAAATAGAAGACATACAAGACCACTGATAATCTCCCTCGATCTGGGGCTCCACACAAGATCTCACCCCGTGGGGTCAAAATGATCACAAGAACGGTGAGCAAAAATCCCAGAACCACTCGGGGGGACCTAGTGAATGACCTGCAGAGAGCTGGGACCAACATAACAAAGTCTACCATCAGTAACGCACTACGTCGCCAGGGACTCAGATCCTGCAGTGCCAGACGTGTCCCCCTGCTTAAGCCTGTACATGTCTGGGCCCATCTGGGGTTTGCTAGAGAGCATTTGGATGATCCAGAAGAGGATTGGGAGAATGTCATATGGTCAGATGAAACAAACGTAGAACTGTTTGGTAGAAGCACAACTTGTCGTGTTTGGAGGAGAGAGAATGCTGAGTTGCAACCAAAGAACACCATACCTACTGTGAAGCATGGGGGTGGCAACATCATGGTTTGGGGCTGTTTCTCTGCAAAGGAAACAGGACGACTGATCCGTGTACATGAAAAAATGAATGGGGCCATGTATCGTGAGATTTTGAGTGCAAACCTCCTCCCATCAGCAAGGGCATTGAAGATGAAACGTGGCTGGGTCTTTCAGCATGACCATGATCCCAAACACACCGCCCGGGCATCGAAGGAGTGGCTTCCTAAGAAGCATTTCAAGGTCCTGGAGTGGCCTAGCCAGTCTCCAGATCTCAACCCCATAGAAAACCTTTGGAGGGAGTTGAAAGTCCATGTTGCCCAGCGACAGCCCCAAAACATCATTGCTCTAGAGGAGATCTGCATGGAGGAATGGGTCAACATACCAGCAACAGTGTGTGACAACCTTGTGAAGACTTACAGAAAACGTTTGACCTCTGTCATTGTCAACAAAGGATATATAACAAAGTATTGAGATAAACTTTTGATATTGACCAAATACTTATTTTCCACCATAATTTGCAAATAAATTCTTTCAAAAATCAGACAATGTGATTGTCTGGATTTGTTTCCACATTTTGTCTCTCATGGTTGAGGTATACCTATGATGACAATTACAGGCCTTTCTCATCTTTTTAAGTGGGAGAACTTGCACAATTGGTGGCTGACTAAATACTTTTTTGCCCCACTGTACAAGCTGTACACTCACTACTTTACATTGTAGCAAAGTGTTGTCACATGAAAAGATATAATAACACATTTACAAAAATGTGTACTTAATATATAATTAGTTAGACATAAGCCTATCTAGTTCAACCAATAAATATATATTTATAGAGAGAGAGAGCACATATTGTTTTGTGATTGCAGTTATCATTAACTGTATGTTGATTACAAGACTTGGCAATTTTTTTGGGGGAAGTATTTAGTGAACAAAGATTTGTCAATTGATCAGTTGACGGTAATGTACAACTTAGAGCCAGTATATATTATATTATTTAATGTGACATCAGCTGTCCTCAAATCTTTATCAAATCCACTTGCTATAAAAAACAAAAAACTGAGTCTGTTTAGAAAATATTAGTTGTATGAAGGATTGGACCAAATATCCCCATATTTTCTGTAATAGAGTAATTGCATTACTGTATCTTCTTCGCCATCTATTGGCCAAAATGCAGAATAGTTTTTGGAAATGCCTACAGAGAAAATATACTGCCGTTTGGCCACTAGATGGAGCTAACAATATAAGAATAAATCCATTACAAAAAAAAAAAAAAAAACAGGGAAAAATCGTCCAATCTGCATAAATACTTCTGATGAAAATGAATAGACCCCCTTTTGTGTTGCTCAAAGAAAATTAATAAAAGAATGTTTGATTATATCAGCACTGAGTTCTTTGAGATCTCTATCTAAAGCTGTTTTTTTATTATGATTAAAAAGGTTTAAAAATCAGTCATTGATGATCAGTTTACCTCTTTCCACAGGTGCTTCAGTAGGACAGGACTTTTGTTTTAAATACAATCAAAGAGGCACCAACTATGGATACTGCCAGTACATTGCCAATAAATATGTCGCATGTGGGGAAAAGTGAGTATTCTATTGCAGCTTTGTCTCATTCATAGCCTGTGAGAAATATGGAGGCTCTTGTGGCTGTCCTGACCTCCTTTTGAAAATGCTAGCTGTCTGGTTGTCTGATTTTCAGAGCAACATTGCAGAAAATAAAGTCAGAATCCTGATCTACATAATTCTTCCAGTCAATGACCCAACATTGTGAAGCTAGAGAACCAAAATGACAGAACTTTTATAAGCCAATGAAGGTCACTCATTTCTCTCCAATTTTCAATTCTAACCCTTCAACCAATAGTATGGTAATGTTATGCAATATTCTTCAGCCCCCTACAGGGAATCAGAGCATATATATGTAAATAAAAAAAATGGTGGGGAGTGGGGGCAAGGTTTCTTAATGGACTTCTAACACTAGAGGCTCTAATAGGCTTCAAAAAAGGGTGGGCTCGGGGTGCAGAGCACTGCGCTCCGAACCCACCCAGTTGTGTGACAATAGTGAATGAATATTTGCTATTGTCACACTGATCCTCCTCCCGGCTAATTTAGGAAGCGGGTCTTGAGGCCTATAAATAAATATGCGGCGCTAACTAACCTGTGTAGTAATAAATAGCAAAAGTGCATAAATGTATAAGTTCAGGTAAAAGTGCATAAATGTATAAGTTCAGGTAAAAGTGCATAAATGTAGCAGCAAAATAAAAGTGCAAATTAATTGCAATATCTTCAAAGATGCAATAATAAATAAATAACCCTACTACATAGAGAAATACAACAAAAGGTGCAATATAAAGTTTGTTCTTATTACAGAGTTCTGCGATTTTATATGTAAGTTACTGTGTGTGCTGGATGAAATAAATGTTTTAAAATACTACACAATGGAGCCCCCCTTTTTCTCTTAATATATACCCTCACCATCATTACTGAGTCTGGAGATTGGAGATCGAAGTTGGGTGCTGGATACCGGATGTTCCCTGGAGGTGATAATTGAAGGTTGATCGTTTTGAGGAATCCGCACTGATTGCTGATCCAAGCTCAACTTGGCCCGTGCAGTGAGTGACACAGTTAGCAAAATAAAACAAAAATGACCAAAGAAATAAATACAAAAAATATGTGGTGAAAAACAGAGATCCACTAAATCATATAGTAGAAATCCCAGCAACAAAAATCAGAACTCAATGCAGCAGTCCATAAGTGAAATAAAGTGCCAGTGCAACAAACGATCAATGTGAATAAAGTATATTCCATTCATTCACAATCCGGAGTGCGCCACCTGTTTCCCCCAGCCTCTCACCTCTAGCAGCGGCCCCTACGGGCCAAGTTGAGCTTGGATCAGCAATCAGTGCGGATTCCTCAAAACGATCAACCTTCAATTATCACCTCCAGGGAACATCCAGTATACAGCACCCAAATTCGATCTCTAATCTCCAGACTCAGTAATGATGGTGAGGGTATATATTAAGAGAAAAAGGGGGGCTCCATTGTGTAGTATTTTAAAACATTTATTTCATCCAGCACACACAGTAACTTACATATAAAATATAATAACGAACTTTATATTGCACCTTTTGTTGTATTTCTCTATGTAGTAGGGTTATTTATTTATTATTGCATCTTTGAAGATATTGCCATTAATTTGCACTTTTATTTTGCTGCTACATTTATGCACTTTTACTTGCACTTATACATTTATGCACTTTTATTGATGCACTTTTGCTATTTATTACTACACAGGTTAGTTAGCGCCGCATATTTATTTATATGTACGTTGGAGTTGTGTGAGATCACTTTTCTATGTTGGCAGCTTCTTTCCATTTTCATTTCATATTGTGGTTTTGCGCATGAGTTACCCCCCATTATTCATGGGTCTTGAGGCCTGTCCCCCATTGGCTGAAAGGACAGGCGACCCTATTGGACGCCAAGTAGAAGGAGGGAGGAGACGTATGAGGGGAGCCACCGTGTTGCAGAAGAGAAGAAGAGGACACAGGAGCTGCTGCCCACCGCCCATAGCCCGAGGCTGGTGGATGTTTGCCCCCCCCCCCCCAAAAAAAACACCAGCTGCCACTGTGTATACCCATTCTTTTATGTGATATTTTTTTATGTCCTAATTCTAAAGAACATTTTTACATGGTTTATCTTTTTTATAGAGATCTAAAGTGTGGAGTGCTGTACTGCTCTGGAGGAAGCAGTGATCCCAAAATAAATGCGGCTGTTGCTACAATTTCCACCTGTAAGGGGGTTTTACACTCGGAGGGAATGGTGAAGAATGGAACAATGTGTGGAGAAGGAATGGTAAGCACAAAGAAAAGATGAATGAATAAACACATCTGAAAAATGGCCAAGAAATCATAAAATCTGCCAGGGTATGTAAACTTATGAGCACAAATATATATTTATTACACTATATATATATATATATATATATATATATATATATATATATATATATATATATATATATATATATATTTGTGCTCATAAGTTTACATACCCTGGCAGATTTTATGATTTCTTGGCCATTTTTCAGAGAATTTTAAATGATAACACAAAAACATTTCTTTCACTCATGGTTAGTGTTTGGCTGAAGCCATTTATTATCAATCAACTGTGTTTACTCAGTGTTTAAATCATAATGGCAACAGAAACTACCCAAATGACCCTAATCAAAAGTTTACATACCCTGGTGATTTTGACCTGATAACATGCACACAAGTTGACACAAAGGGTTTTGAATGGCTATTAAAGGTATCCATCCTCACCTGTTATCTGTTTTCTTGTAATTAGTGTGTTTGTATAAAAGGTCAAGGAGTTTCTGTTTTTCAATTATTTTTATTAAATTATTATACAAATGTAAAACCTTACATATCATTCCAAAAGCATATATACAAATCATTCAAAAACACAAGAATGGGTCTCTCCTAGAATATATCATCCTTAAAAATGTCAAAGTTCTTAGAAAAAGTAAAAATTGAAAAAAGGCTCATTCCATTAACTCACCCTGCTCCCCCCCCCCCCCCCCATCCTCCTGTACAAACACCCCCATTTCCTATTACATAATGTGAAGAAAAAAAAAGGGGGGGGGGATTTTTCCACTATTGTGTACAGTAGGTCATTCCCCTTATTCCCTCCCAAGTTATTTAATACCCCTACCAAATGTTCTATTTGTGTAAAGTGAATTCTTGTTTTTCCCTTTTATTTAAGAGGGGGAAATAGTCTCAATCCTCTATCCCCATTTTCCCTAATTCCTTCCCCAAATTTATCAAATATGCCTACCGAATTTTCTATTCCCAATCTCCCTTACTAAACCGTGAATTACAGTGTGTATCAAAAATGTGATTATAGTTTAACATTTTATGAGGGTGGATCCAGGGTAGAATTACTACATATATCCTCCCCCTAGATTCCAACCAGAAAAAAAAAGAGGGGGGGGGATAGGGGAGGAGGGGGAAACCTAGGGAGGGACTATAAATAACGCCCTCACTACCCATGTAACTTAAGTAAATCAAGGATTGTTTGAATTCCAACCAACTCTTCCAGGTCCTATAAAATCTTACTTCAGAGTCATTTTGTAAGTATATTAATTCTTCCATTAGCCTAGTTTTATCTACTTCCCTAAACCAATACTTTATCGTCTGTACTTTCTTTGATTTCCATTGCTTCGGAATGAATGATTTCCCTGCATTTAACAGGAATGGGGTAGTTGCTGCTCTATAGTTTTTCCTTGAGTCACCCCTCGCATGGAAAAAACATTGCCAAGGGTCTTGCCCAATTTCAGCCCTGCTGATCTTCCTAAGTATAATACTTCCTCTCAATATGGCTGAATCAAAGGGCATTGCCACCATATATTAGCATGGGTTCCCACCTCCCCCCATTCCCTCTAACACAGAGGCGAAATATCAGGATTTATTTTATGCAATTTTGGAACATAATACCACTTAGTTAATCATTTATAATTAATTTCTTTTGTCCTTGTGTCCATTGAGGTGGAATGTATGTAATCAATAACTTTACGTTTCAGCATTTCTGACAACGGCTGATTCAATTCCCAACTCTCCAAAAGACACATGGACCCAGAATCTGGGGGGTCTATCAACATCTTTTATATACTAGAAATCCCCTGTCTATTTATTCCCCCTTGGTCAACTAGTCTTTCCCATGGGCTTTACCTGCTGACTGGGTGGAGAGGTTTTGGAAGAGACTCCACAAAATGTTGGAGTTGTCTGTATCTCCAAACATCCCATGGTGTTGTGCCATATCTTTCTCACAATTCTAGTAATGAACAAAGAACATTTCCTTTAAGAACATCTTTTAGTCTCAGACAGTCCGAGAGGGTCCATTTTATGTACAGCTTATTCTCTTTCCCTGGCAGGAAGTAGTTAGTATTTGAGAGAGGCATCAAAGGACTATTATGCTGCCATGATATACAGTGGGAACGGAAAGTATTCAGACCCCCTTAACACTTGACATCCGGAGGCCGTCATATGACGGCCTCCACTTTCAGGGCTTATATCTGAATGATGTCTGAGGCTACAGACATCATTCAGATACCGGCATTTTCAGCCGGCGATTCCGTACACCATAAGAACGATCATAGCGGCTGTTCCGCCGCTTGATCGTTCTTACGGGCGGCGGGAGGGGACATCCCCCCCCTCCCGTCGCCCTCCGGTGCTACTACCGACTCACCTCAGCGATCGATGAGTCGGATAGCGGATCCGCCGGCGCCGGATGTTCACCATAGAGATTTCCGGCGGACCAGATGGTCGCCGGAGTCTCTATGATCATTCGGAGGCCGGGCGCGATGTTATGACGTCACGCCCGGCCTCTGCATTCAAAAAAACGGCGCCGCTTCGGCTGTGAAGCGGCGATCGTTTTATTTTTTTTTTTTATTTTAGGCTTCCCAGCCTAGAGGTGAGATGTGGGGTCTTATTGACCCCATATCTCACTGTAAAGAGGACTGATCGTGTCATATTCCTATTACAAGGGATGTTTACATTCCTTGTAATAGGAATAAAAGTGATCAAAAAAAAAATATTTTTTTAAAGTGTCAAAATAAAAAATTTTAAGTAAAATTAACAATAAAAAAAAAAAAAAAATTTTTAAAGCGCCCCTGTCCCCGTGAGCTCGCACGCAGAAGCGAACGCATACGTAAGTCCCGCCCACATATGAAAACGGTGTTCAAACCACACATGTGAGGTATCACCGCGATCGGTAGAGCGAGAGCAATAATTTTGGTCCTAGACCTCCTCTGTAACTCAAAACATGTAACCTGTAAAAAATTTTAAAGCGTCGCCTATGGGCATTTTTAAGTACCAAAGTTTGGCGCCATTCCACGAGCGTGTGCAATTTTGAAGCGTGACATGTTAGGTATCTATTTACTCGGCATAACTTCATCTTTCACACAATGCAAAGAAATTTGGCTAACTTTGCTGTTTTGTTTTTTTTTTAAGCATGAAACTGTTTTTTTTCCAAAAAAAACGCGTTTGAAAAATTGCTGCGCAAATACTGTGCAAGATAAAAAGTTGCAATGACCGCCATTGTATTCTGTAGGGTCTCTGCTAAAAAAACATATATAATGTTTGGGGGTTCTATGTAATTTTATAGCAAAAAAATGATGATTTTTGACATGTAGGAGCGAAGTGTCAGAAATGGCCCAGATGTGAAGTGGTTAAATTTTTCACTCTTTGTTATATTGCAGCCATTTGCTAAAACCATTTAAGTTACTTTTTTTCCTCATTAATGTACACACAGCACCCCATATTGACAGAAAAACACAGAATTGTTGACATTTTTGCAGATTTATTAAAAAAGAAAAACTGAAATATCACATGGTCCTAAGTATTCAGACCCTTTGCTGTGACACTCATATATTTAACTCAAGTGCTGTCCATTTCTTCTGATCATCCTTGAGATGGTTCTACACCTTCATTTCCAGCTGTGTTTGATTATACTGATTGGACTTGATTAGGAAAGCCACACACCTATCTATATAAGACCTTACGCTCACAGTGCATGTCAGAGCAAATGAGAATCGTGAGGTCAAAGGACAGAATTGTGGCAAGGCACAGATCTGGCCAAGGTTACAAAAAAATTTCTGCTGCACTTAAGGTTCCTAAGAGCACAGTGGCCTCTATAATCCTTAAATGGAAGACATTTGGGACGACCAGAACCCTTCCTAGAGCTGGCCATCCGGCCAAACTGAGCTATCGGGGGAGAAGAGCCTTGGTGAGAGAGGTAAAGAAGAACCCAAATATAACTGTGGCTGAGCTCCAGAGATGCAGTCGGGAGATGGGAGAAAGTTGTAGAAAGTCAATCATCACTGCATCCCTCCACTAGTCAGGGCTTTATGGCAGAGTGGCCCGACGGAAGCCTCTCCTCAGTGCAAGACACATGAAAGCCAGCATGGAGTTTGCTAAATAAACACCTGAAGGACTCCAAGATGGTGAGAAATAGGATTCTGTGGTCTGATGAGACCAAGATAGAACTTTTTGGCCTTAATTCTAAGCGGTGTGTGGAGAAAACCAGGCACTGCTTATCACCTGTCCAATACAGTCCCAACAGTGAAGCATGGTGGTGGCAGCATCATGCTGTGGGGGTGTTTTTCAGCAGCAGGGAAAGATGAATGCGCCCAAGTACAGGGATATCCTGAACAAAAACCTTCTCCAGAGTGCTCAGGACCTCAGACTGGGCTGAAGGTTTACCTTCCAACAAGACAATGACCGAAAGCACACCACTAAAATAACGAAGGAGTGGCTTTACAACAACTCCGTGACTGTTCTTGAATTGCCCAGCCAGAGCCCTGACTTAAACCCAACTGAGCATCTCTGGAGAGAACTAAAAATGGCTGTCCACCAACGTTTAACATCCAACATGACACAACTGGAGAGGATCTGCAAGGAGGAATGGCAGAGGATCCCCAAATCCAGGTGTGAAAAACTTGTTGCATCTTTCCCAAAAAGACTCATGGCTGTATTAGATCAAAAGGGTGCTTCTACTAAATACTGAGCAAAGGGTCTGAATACTTAGGATCATGTGATATTTCAGTTTTTCTTTTTTAAGAAATGTGCAAAAATGTTAACAATTCTGTGTTTTTCTGTCAATATGGGGTGCTGTGTGTACATTAATGAGGAAAAAAAAATGAACTTACCGTATATACTCGAGTATAGGTCGATCCGTATATAAGCCGAAGCCCCTAATTTCCCACAAAAAACTGGCAAAACTTATTGACCCGAGTATAAGCCGAGGGTGAGAAATGCAGCAGCTACTGTAAGTGGAAAAGAGGGTCAACAATGCCCATCTGCAGCTGCATGCCTCCCTGTGTCCTGTGCATACCTCCCTGTGTCCTGTGCATGCCTCCCTGTGTCTATTGCATACCTCCCTATGTCCCGTGCATGCCTCCCTCCCTGTGTCTATTGCATACCTCCCTGTGTCCTGTGCATGCCTCCCTGTGTCTATTGCATACCTCCCTGTGTCCTGTGCATGCCTACCTGTGCAGATCTGCCTACCTCACTGTGTCTTGTGTCCATTGCAGCCTACCTGTGCCAATCTGCATCCTCTGTGTGCTGTGCATGCCTCCTGTGCCAATCTGCATGCCTCCTGTGCCAATCTGCATCCTGTGTCCTCTGCATGCCTCCTGTGCCAATCTGCAGCCTCCGTGTGCCGCTCTGCAGCCACCAATCAGCGTGTCATAAAAACATACGGCGGCCATTCCAGTGTTCAAAAGCCGCGCCTCCTCCTCGTCTGTGATAGGCAGAACACTCAATTTCCCAGCAGTCAGTGTTCAGCCTATCACATACATCCACTCATCCTCATACCACGGACGAGGATGAGAGGATGTCCGTGATAGGCTGAACATTGACTGCTGGGAAATTGAGTGTTCTGACTATCACAGACAAGGAGGAGGCATGGCTTTTGAACACTGGAATGGCCGCCGTATGTCTGCATGACACGCTGATTAGGTAGGCAGACGGCGGTGACTTGAGTATAAGCCGAGGGGGGCACTTTCAGCCTTAAAAAAAGGGCTGAAAATCTCGGCTTATACTCGAGTATATAAATTATTTTAGCAAATGGCTGCAATATAAGAGAGTGTAAAATGTAAGGAGGTCTGAATACTCCCCACTGTAATTTTAAGTAGCTTATCCCATGATCTTAAAGTTTCTATTGTAATTGGGGCCATTTCTCTAGAGAGACCTCTATATTAGGAGGGATATACAACTTAAGCGACGTCACGTGTATATACAGTATATGTACATGAGGAAGCTTCATATTAAAAAATATATTTTTTGGGTAGCAACCCGAATCCTGTATATACCAATAGGCACCCTTCAGTGCTAGTAGATAGTGGCTTGAGATACAAATCTCTGTTCAATCCTTTAAATGCAGCTAACCAGCATTTGGAAGTCTTTAAGGGACTAGTCTTACGTGACCTTGACCATCTCACTCCTAAAAAGAACGTAAATACTAGACATATACAGGAAGGAATTGAAATGTTGAAAAAGAAAAAGGAGATAATAATTAGGCCTGCGGACAAGGGAGGAGGAGTGGTTATTTTGACGAAAGACTTTTATCATGGCCAAATTTCAGAAATGCTTTCTGAAATTCTGATTCTGAGACCTATAGAAATTTAAATGGAGATCCAACTCCTAAAATATAGAGATGAGCTGGAGATATTGGTGGATATGGGTTACCAACAGGTATTTTATCTAATAAGGAAAGGAAATACTTAGTACCTAGTAGTCGTATATCAACGATTTACACCCTTCCAAAGATACACAAAGATTCTTCACACCCCCCCCATCTAGGCCTATTGTTAATAGTATTGGTGCAGTGTCATCCAGAATGGTGCAATATCTCGACCAGTTTCTCCAAAAAAGTGTTGTTCAGACTAGGGCTTACCTTAAGGACACTAAAAACTTTTTGAATTTTTTACAGGATGTGGACTTAGCAGGAAAAGACAAGGTACTGCTTGTAACTGCTGACGTATCATCTCTCTACACAATAATACAGCATGAAGATGCACTTTTGGCCCTGAATTGGCCTTTAAGTCAGAGAGATGACCTTCCACATAATCAAAATGTTTTTTGAGAAACGTTTTAGACTTCTGCTTATCCTACAATTATTTTTGGTACGATAATAATTTTTTCTCCCAGCAGAGAGGTGTTGCCATAGGCGCGAAATTCGCTCCCAGTATTTTTCATGGGAGAATGGGAGGATAAGGTAATTTTTAGTGTAAAAAGAGAAGAATTAATCTTTTACAAACGATACATCGATGACTTGTTTTTCATATGGGCAGGATCAACAGAATCTCTCCAACAGTTCATTCGGAAACAAAACGTTAATAATAATAACATTAAGCTTACAACTCAGTGGAGTAGAGAGGAAATCAACTTTTTGGATGTCAACATATAACGTCATAATGATAAATTAGAGACAAAAGTTTTCTTTAAGCCAACGGATCGTAACAGTTACCTCTCAATACAGAGTGGACATCACCCACTCTGGTTAAATAACATTCCCAAGGGTCAGATCATGAGAGTGAAAAGAAATTGCTCTCAGACTGACAACTTTATCTCCCAGTCAAAAATATTGAGAGACAGGTTTAAGGCTAAGGGATATAACCCACAGTTCCTAGACAACATAGTGGAAGAGGTACTAATAATACCTAGAGAGGATTGTCTAAGGGAAACAGCACTGATTAGACAGAATAACAGCCAAAAGTGAGGCTTTATCTCAGGGAGAAGTGGAATCTATCTTCAAAGAACATTGGCATGTATTACTTTTAGATAAAAAGCTCAATACTGTACTCCCTTCTACTCCAAAATGCATTTACAGAAAAGCACCCAGCTTTGGTGATAGGGTCATAAAAAAGGTATTAGATCCACCCACCAGACCTCCCTCTTTTTGGGATAATGAAGGCTTTTGTTCATGTAGAAGATGTAGAGCTTGCAGGGAAGTCTCTAGACCTCTAATAGGTTTTGTGTCTACCTCTAACAAGAGCTTTAACATTAGGAATTTCATCACCTGTAATACCACACATGTGGTATACGCCCTAGAATGTCCATGCGGGCTTATGTACATAGGACGCACAAAGAGACCCCTAAAGGTGCAAATAGCTGAACATGTTCAGAATATAAAAATTGGATTCAAAGATCACAACGTTTCTGTACATTTCAAACTGAAACACAATCAGGACCCATCAGACCTGAAATTTTGGGGTGTTGAGTGCCTTAAACCAGTTTGGAGAGGTTCCAACGTTCTAGGTACCTCTCAAAACAGGAAACTCATTGGATATTCCTTACAGACACTCTTTCACCCAAAGGGTTAAACATTGAGTTGAACATCAATTGTTTTATCAGTGATTGTTAAATGAGTCCTGACACAGCATATTTTTTAATATATTTTTTACTATAGAAATCTTCATTGTTTACATATGATGGTCTGATTCTATGTGATAGATTTAATTGGGCTAACTGAGGATATTTTGCTAGGGAATGTTCAGAGGATGCCCTTGGGGTATTTCTTCTGAATGTTTTTCAAAATATTTTTCCAAAATATATATAATTTCCTTAAATTGAAAATTTGAAATTAAAAATTAATATTTCTATTAGTGCATATATCTAAAAGGTTTATTTTATGAATTTTCAGACATTTTTTGAAAGTTTTCTCTGCTTGCTTTTGACTTAGTATCTGGTAATTATCGATTTGGAAAATATGTATATTTATTTGCCTATGGAGATTTGTTATATTTGCATTGTCACTGAAAGTGGCTATTTTATATTGTATTGTTTTAATAATAAAAATATGTTAGGATTCCGCCACTCGGCTGTTGGTACCTGTAATTTTATTCCCCCCCCCCCCCCGGTGCCGGACTATAGTATGTTATGTGCTTAGGAGGAGGAATGATCGGCACATAATGGTAAACAGGCCAAGTCACGGATCCAATCCTATTTTAGACCGGATTGTAACGCCGTGAGCTCACGCCCTCGTATGATCATTGAGCCACTCTGGGGAGATCTGAAACGTGCAGTTCATGCAAGACAGCCCAGGAATTAACAGGAACTTGAGTCTTTTGGCCAAGAGGAATGGGCAGCTTTACCATCTGAGAAGATAAAGAGCCTCATCCACAAATCCCACAAAAGATTTCAAGCTGTATTAAGAACTGGGTATGTAAACGGCGTGAGCTCACGCCCTCAGTTGAAATCGGAACTGACGAAACGCGTCAGTTACGTGATCTCCATGATGACCGGAAGTGACGTTTGCGTGTCACGATCAGCTGGGAACCACCAGGAAGAAATCAGCGCGACTGTTCGTATGATACAGGCGGCTTCCTACACAGCAGGACCGGTGACTATGCTACAATTTCTTTTACATTGCTCTATTGTTTTAACAAGCTAGTACGTATATTATGTATGGGGGCCTTTTGGCTACAATAAAACTTTGAAAAACAGGATTACGCTATGTGGCAATTTTATTTTTTTATATGATCTTGCTGCATTGGAGCCATCTACACCTCCATCCTAACAGAATTAGTGGATGACTTGCCTTTAGAGTTACAGCAAAGGATTACCTTAAGGCGTATGAAATATTAATATATGGTGAGTGTATACCCTAAGTGGAGTGTTACTCATGTGGTGGCGTTCTTGGTATGTGGTGCACAAGTGGTAACAACTAGGATCACGGTAACAAGAGCTTCATCCATTTAAAGAAGTAATTTCACCTTTTCTTTTTCTTATCTGTGGACTGACATGAGCGCTGCTATAGCATTTTAAGAACATTGGATGTGTTGGACTTTTTACATGCTATTACTTCTATTTAGACCTCTATATTGCCTTGGGATCCAGATAATCTGGCCCAAAGCTAATTTACTTAATTTTCCTCCAGTGACACCCATTTTTTATCGGAAGTGCTATGAACCCAGTCTATTATTCTCCGTAGTACTGCTGCCTCATGGTACTTCTCAAAGTCTGGTAGGAATACGCCCACCTTTTCTTTTAGTCTACTCATTATTTTATAGGCAATATGTTTGCCTCTATTTTTCCATATGAATTTCTGCAGTACGAGTCTAAAGGTTTTAAAGTATGCCCCAGGGATGTTAATCGGGAGGCTTTGAAAGATATACAAGGCTTTCGGGAGAATCATCATTTTAATTACACTTATCCTGTCAATAAGTTTCTGGGCTCCTGACAGACCCTTGCATCTATCATCCAGTGCTACACTGACGTTTCTGGATTCTGAGTCATGGGGAAAGCAAAAGGAATTGTCAAAGGATCTGTGGGAAAAGGTAGTTGAACTGTATAAAACAGGAAAGGGATATAAAAAGATATTAAAGGAATTGAGAATGCCAATCAGTAGTGTTCAAACTCTAATCAAGAAGTGAAAAATGAGGGGTTCAGTTGAAACCAAACCACGGCCAGGTAGACTAACTAAAATTTCAGCCACAGCTGCCAGGAAAAATGTTCTGAAAGCAAAGAAAAACCCACAAATAACTTCAGGTGAAATACAGGACTCTGCAAACATTTGGTGTGGCTGTTTCAAGATGCACAATAAGGAGGCACTTGAAGAAAGATGGGCTGCATGGTCGAGTCGCCAGAAGAAAGCCATTACTACGTAAATGCCACAAAGTATCCTGCTTACAATACGTCAAACAGCACAGAGACAAGCCTCAAACCTTCTGGCACAAAGTCATTTGGAGTGATGAGACCAAAATTGAGCTTTTTGGCCAAAACCATAAATGCTACATTTGGAGAGGAGTCAACAAGGCCTATGATGAAAGGTACACCATTCCTACTGTGAAACATGGAGGTGGATCGCTGATGTTTTGGGGGTGTGTGAGCTACAAAGGCACAGGAAATTTGGTCAAAATTGTTGGCAAGATGAATGCAGTATGTTATCAAAAAATACTAGAGGAACATTTGCATTCATGAGCCAGAAAGCTGCGCATGGGAAGTACTTAGACATTCCAACATGACAATGATCCAAAACACAAGGCCAAGTCGATCTGTCATTGGTTAAAGCAGAATAAAGTGAAGGTCCTGGAGTGGCCATCTCAGTCTTCTGATTTCAATATCATTGAGCCACTCTGGGGAGATCTGAAACGTGCAGTTTATGCAAGACAGCCCAGGAATTAACGGGAACTTGAGTCTTTTGGCCAAGAGGAATGGGCAGCTTTACCATCTGAGAAGATAAAGAGCCTCATCCACAAATACCACAAAAGATTTCAAGCTGTATTAAGAACTGGGTATGTAAACTTTTGATCAGGGTCATTTGGGTAGTTTCTGTTGCCATTATGATTCAAAAAGACTAAACACTGTTGATTGATAATAAATGGCTTCAGCCACACACTAATCACGAGTGAAAGTTTGTGTTCTTTTTTATATCTTTTTGAAAAATGGCCAAGAAATCATAAATTCTGCCCAGGTATGTAAACTTATGAGCACAACTATGTGTGTGTATGTATATGTGTGTGTGTGTGTATGTGTATGTGTGTGTGTGTATGTGTATGTGTGTGTGTATATGTATATGTGTGTGTGTGTGTGTGTGTGTATGTATATATATATATATATATATATATATATATATATATATATATATATATATATATATATATATATATATATACAGTATCTCACAAAAGTGAGTACACCCCTCACAATGTAAAGTAGTGAGTGTACAGCTTGTATAACAGTATAAATTTGCTGTCCCCTCAAAATAAAACACACAGTCATTAATGTCTAAACTGCTGGCAACAAAAGTGAGTACACCCCTAAGAAAAAACTGTCCAAATTGGGCCTAAAGTGTCAATATTTTGTGTGGCCACCATTATTTTCCAGCACTGCCTTAACCCTCTTGGGCATGGAGTTGACCAGAGCTTCACAGGTTGTCACTGGAGTCCTCTTCCACTCCTCCATGACAACATTATGAAGCTGGATGTGGATGTTAGAGACCTTGCGCTCCTCCACCTTCCGTTTGAGGATGCCCCACAGATGCTCAATAGGGTTTAGGTTTGGAGACATGCTTGGCCAGTCCATCATTTTTATCCTCAGCTTCTTTAGCAAGGCAGTGGTCATCTTGAAAGTGTGTTTGGGGTCATTATCATGTTGGATTACTGCCCTGCAGCCCAGTATCCGTAGAAGGGGGATCATGCTCAGCTTCAGTATGTCACAGTACATGTTGGTATTCGTGGTTCCCCGAATGAACTGTAGCTCCCCAGTGGCGGAAGCACTCATGCAGCCCCAGACCATGACGCTCCCGCCACCATGCTTGACTGCAGGCAAGACACACTTGTCTTTGTACTCCTCCCCTGGTTGCCGCCACACACGCTTGACACCATCTGAACCAAATAAGTTTATCTTGGTCTCATCAGACCACAGGAGATGGTTCAAGTAATTCATGTCCTTAGTCTGCTTGTCTTCAGCAAACTGTTTGCAGGCTTTCTTGTGCATCATCTTTAGAAGAGGCTTCCTTCAGGGACGACAGCCATGCAGACCAATTTTATGCAGCGTGCGGCGTTTGGTCTGAGCACTGACAGGCTGACCCCCTACCCCTTCAACCTCTGCAGCAATGCTGGCAGCACTCATATGTCTATTTCCCAAAGACAACCCCTGCATATGACACTGAGCACGTGCACTCAACTACTTTGGTCGACCATGGCGAGGCCTGTTCTGAGTTGAACCTGTCCTGTTAAACGGCTCTATGGTCTTGGTCACCATGCTGCAGCTCAGTTTCAGGGTCTTGCCACTCTTCTTATAGCCTAGGCCATCTTTATGTAGAGCAACAAATCTTTTTATCAGATCTTCAGAGAGTCCTTTGCCATGAGGTGCGATGTTAAACTACCAGTGATAAGTATGAGAGAGTGAGAGCGATAACACCAAATTTAACACACTTGTTCCCCATTCACACCTGAGACCTTGTAACACTAATAAGTCACATGACACCAGGGAGGAAAAATGGTTAATTGGGCCCAATTTGGACATTTTCACTTAGGGGTGTACTCACTTTTGTTGCCAGCGGTTTAGGTATTAATGGCTGTGTGTTGAGTTATTTTGAGGGGACAGCAAATTTACACTGTTATACAAGCTGTACACTCACTATTTACCACGAGTAGTTCTGAAATACTCCTGTTCCTCCTAAATATAATAACTATATACACTTTTCTTGTAGGTTTGTTACAATGGGAAATGTGTCAGTGTAAACAGTGCCTTCCGCTCAACAAACTGTTCTGCCAGCTGCCCGGGACATGGGGTAAGATCTTACTATGCAGTACTGTGGACATGTTGTTGGGTGGTGTATATTAAAGGGAAACTTGTGTTGAGACAAATATGGGCTGCCATTGTTGACCTCTGTTTCTGAAAATGCCATTTACCTGGCTATCACACTCACTGATCCCATGGCTTCAAAACACTCTGAGTCATTGACTCAAACGACATCTATAGTTACTTTTTAATTATTACTAGAAAAAAAGTCGAATAAACTGCGCAACAAAAAGAAATATTAACCATCTATGCTGTAGAGTCCTATGACACAAACATACAAAATTTTTCTCTTTTTCTCTTTTAATTATTACTGACTACCCGATTTACATAATTGTTCCAAATCAGTGACTGAGAAAATTAATGAAGCCCAAACCCAGGAAATTTGAACAGTATCCCTTGCATTGGGGCTGGACTCACTGCTTGTTTAGTCTAGGGTTGAGGAAAAGCACTTTAACCTACCTGACTATCTTCCCCTCTGAGAGATGGCGCTCCCCTATGCTCTGGTGGTGGACTGTCCCTAGGTGTCCTCACATACAGTGCAGGGCTATGGACCCTGCATTGGTATTGATGATGTCAGGACCTTAGACTACTGAAGCATAGGGGTAAGGGGTACTTTATAAAAAATCCTTTTCGTGATTGAGAGTGTGAAGTTGACATTTTTTTGTTATAAAATCGCCACGCTCAATTTCTTTGAAAGCATTTTTTGGCACACTGTGCTCAAAAGGTTGCCTATCCCCGATCCAGAGTGACATTTTGCTCATTCTTCTTTGCAAAATAGCTCTCAAGTTCTGTCAGATTGGATGGAGAGCTTCTGTGAACAGAAATTTTCAAGTTTTGCCACAGATTCTCAATTAAATTTAGGTCTAAACTTTGGCTGGGCCATTCTAACACATGAATATGCTTTGATTGAAACCATTCCATTGTAGCTCTGGCTGTATGTTTAGGGTCGTTGTCCTGCTGTAAGGTGTCAAGTCTTTTGCAGACTCTACAGACTCTAACAGGTTTACTTCTAAGATTGCCCTGTATTTGGCTCCATCTATCAACTCTGACCAGCTTCCCTGTCCCTGCTGAAAAAAAGCATAAATCCCAGTAAAATACATTTACATTTTTGATGGTAACATGACAAAATGTGGAAAACTGCAAGGGGAATGGATACTTTTTTCAAGGCACTGTATGTGAACATATTCTGCTGTGTTTTTATACTTCGCTTTCTTTTTATAAGTAGTTATAAGAAACCTGCATAAACCAATCAAAGATTATAATCGATTATCTTAAGCACATTCTGATTTCTGTAAGTTACAGTATACCATTGCTTTTTTATGGAATACATCTTAAGATGGTTGTTTGTGAAATAGTAAAGCAATCTGTCTTACTTGATTTCATTCAGGTTTGTGACCATGAGCTGCAGTGTCAGTGCCAGGAAGGTTGGGCACCCCCTTTCTGTGACTCCACCTCTGATACCAGTACGTATATTGTATCATTGACCATTAAATCTGAACTGGTGGGCTAATCACCTGTCAGCTTTCTCAAAGTCCCCAATGTTAAAACAGGGATAATATTAACCATGATATATCACTTGCACTGTTGTACAATTCAATGAATTATACTGATTGTTATGGTATAACAACTGTTAATTTCAGCACTGAGAGCTAAAAGCAATCATTTAAAAATGTCAATTGTTGCAGCACATAACACTCATTATAGCTTGGTGAATTCAGCCTTTAGTTACTTATTGACAGACAGTTTCACCTGATGTGTGTTTCTGAGAATAGAGCACTCTATCATTTTGGATAGAGTAAGAAAGGGTTATGACCCCTGTCAGATATTTTTTTACATCTGTGTCCCATTGGGGAGATTTCCCTTCACTTCCTGTTACATAACCAAAACAGGAATTTAGAGGAAACCCCTCCCAAGTGGTTGAATCCCTGGTTATCACCAGGGTCACCATTGGAAGACTTCCTCTTTTATTCCTGTTCAACTTGGAATTTTCATTCACTTTCACTCATGGTGATAAAAGTAAAAAGGACAAATAGAGAGGGCAGCAATGAAACCTGACAGGTGTTCTAGTCTCCCTCCACACTATTTCCTTTAGTTATACATTAAAGGATCCATACAGAGAGAAAAAAAACTTAGGCTACCATTGCTAGAGTTCTTCTTCTAACAAATGCTACTTGCTTGAGTATATACACACACTCTAAAGGCAATTGTCTGTAGACATCTAACCATCACACCTACTATACCTATATGGTCAATTGTATATGGACATCCCTCTGAATTAGTTCAGTATTTCCAGTGAAGTGCACTGATAATACTCCAACTTGCAAAGACATTTTAGGCAATTGTGCGCTTAACAAAACAACAGTTTGAGGAAAGTAATTTTCTGTTACAGCTTTGCTTTGCCCCTGTGTACAAAGCCAGCTCTATAAAGACATGGGATTCATTTACTAAAGGCTAGTAGACTATTCACCTTGCAAAGGAATTTTCCCCAGACCTTAGTGAATGAGGTAAATCTCAGCTGACTGCCATCATCCAATCATGTGCAAGCAAAAATGCTGTTTTTTCTTTTATTATTTTTACACACGTTGGGTATTCTTTGCAAATTAATTTGCAACATATAAATTCCCTTGCAAAGTCTAACATCCATTGTGAAGTGACCAGCGTATTTGCCTTTAGAAAATTAACCCCATGGTTTTATGAATTTGGTGTGGAGGAACTTGAGCGACTTGCACATGGCACTGACATCAACCCTATAGGACACCTTTGGGAAGAAATGACAAGCCAATTTCTATCCAGATATTCTTATCCAACAGCAGCAGCTCTTTTGGCTGAATAGGCAAAAATTCCCAAAGATAGACAAAGTATTACGGGAAGCCTTTCCAGAAGAATGGAGGCTGCTAAAACTCTATATTAGTTCCTGTGGTTTTGGAAGGCAATGTTGACCAAGCTGATATAAGTGTGATGTTCAGGTGTCCACAAACTTTTGATCTTATAGAGAATCCTTTGATCCAGGGGCTTCAATATGTTCTCAGCCGCCAACCTGTAACAAATCTGGAATGTTCTGACTTCCCCCATCTGCTAATTTACGGCAGGTCAGTGACTCAAATGTCGTGTACACACAATTGAACTTCTTGTCAGAAAAAGATATGACGGCTTTTCCGATGGGATTCCGCTCAAGTTTGCCTTGCATACACACGGTCACACAAAAGTTCCCTGAACTTATGACCGTCAAGAATGCGATGACGTACAACACTACGACGAGCTGAGAAAATGAAGTTCAATGCTTCCGAGCATGCGTCAAATTGTTTCTGTGCATGCGTAGAAATTTTGCGCGTCAGAATTGCCACAAAGTATCGCATTTTCGGATAGGAACTTTTCCTGACCAAAAAATTGAGAACATGCTCCCAATCTTTTGCTGGCTGGAATTCGGCCAGCAAAAGTCCGATGGAGCATACACACGGTCGCATTTTCCGACAAAAAACTCTCATCTGTCTTTTGCGGGCCAAAATTCCGATTGTGTGTACGCGGCATAAGAGTAATGACCACATGCATTTTTTCCCTACTTTTTTAATTTGCTTTTTTTAAAGTAAAAAAATGTCATGGCCGCCTTTGCAGAGGGAGGGAGGGGGATGTGCTGAGATCTCAAAGGAAGAGGTGGGGTAGTATGTACTTCACCAAGGTCTTGCAAAGTTTAAGAAGTCTGTGTGTGAGCATTTTTTTTTTTTTTACCAGGACTGGATGTTGTGGCATTATATTTCACCTATGCTGCCACTTGCAGGTAACGTTTGGTATGATAGCATGACTATTTAGAAGAATGGTGCATTATGAGTACTATTGTTACTGAAAGATCAGTATTCAGGCCTCAACATCAACAAAACAAGGTCCTGCTATCATTTTTGTCCTGCCCATTTTTGGGTACACCATAACATTTTACAGTAACTGCAGTGTAATGCAGAATAACATTCCTCCTAATTTATTCTTTCTTTGTCTTTGCAGATATTGTGCTCATCGTTGTTGTGGTCTTGATCGCTGTGGCTCTGATAGTTGGACTGGTGTTATTGTTGGTGTTCCGCAAGAAATTTAAGCAATGTGGACAAAAGTACGAACAGCTGTAATGAAAACTTAGAATGAAAGATAGTTCTAGTGGATGCTAAACCACAAATTTGGTCTATATAGGTGGGAAAACTGAGCTGGATAGGTTTCCTGGAGTAATATGAACCCTTTTTTTTCTTCTTTTTTTTTTTTACATTCTTTAATCTGCCACCCCCTCTAAAATATTGGTGGAAAGTGATCAGATATTTCTCATATAGATAAATAATATCTATAGTGGCACATACGCCACATGGCATTTTTATTTGGGTAGAGATGAATTCTGGGTTAAAGAAAAATTGTCTAATCAAAAGAGCTTTATGTATTACTTAAATCTTGGGGGTCGATGTATTAAAAAAGAGTCACCAAATGGATGTCTTAAGGATTCACACAGGAACAACAAATGATTGCCTCATTTGTTTGAAAAATAATTATCTTCTATGGTCATCTGCTCCATCTAGGGGCCATAATGCTTTTTTTTAATTGAGGTATTTAGGAAAAATATTGAATTATGGCACTAGATGGAGCTGATAATCAGAGGAGATAATCATATTACAAAAAATACAGGGGTCATTCATGTGCGAATGCTTAAAACATGCACATGGAAACATTTTTTATACATAGACCAAACTCTGCTAGTGCAAGGATTATGCCACAGCTACGTTTAGAATGTATTAAATGGGCTTGCAAAGGCATTTGGTTCACACTGAAAGGGAATTTATATCTTTGCTGGCTATTAAGGTGTAAATTTAAATGAATGTCTTTGTGCCCCAGAGTTTGGTTTTAACTCTGTCAGATGTGACCACATCCATAGCAAGCAGACTTTTTGCAGTCCCCAGTGGGATGGTGCTATAACAAGAGTGATTTTCCATGCTGTACAGAATGAGAACTGTTGGATATGTTTTTGACAGTAGCTGTGTCTCTGACAGATCTCCATCCGGAATATCAGGTGCTACAAATGCAGCATACATCGACCAGAAGCCACAGAAAAAGGCTCGCTCTAATCAATCCCCACCACAGGTAACACTTTATTATTATTATACAGGATTTATATAGCGCCAACAGTTTGCGCAGCGCTTTACAACATGAGGGCAGACAGTACACTTACGATACAAATCAATACAGCAGGGATCAGAGGGCCCTGCTCGTTAGAGCTTACAATCTAGAAGGGAGGGTCAAGTGGAAACAAGGGGTAATAACTGTGGGGGATGAGCTGATGGAAAAAATGAAAACACAGTTGTTAAGTGTGAGTAAGATAGGCTACTCTGAAAAGAAGGGTTTTCAGGGATCGTCTAAAAGCTAAGAGATTAGGAGATAAGCGGACAGATTGGCGTAGGGCATTCCATAGGATTGGATAGGCTTTGGAAAAGTCCTGAAGGCGAGCATGGGAGGAGGGGACGAGGGAGCTAGAGAGCAGGAGGTCTTGAGAGGAACGAAGAGAATGAGTAGGTTGGTATTTAGAGACTAAGCTAGTGATGTAGCTGGGGGCGAAATTGTGGATAGCTTTGAACGTAGTTGTTAGAATTTTGAATTTAATTCTTTGGCCGAGCGGAAGCCAGTGGAGGGATTGACAGAGAGGAGTGGCAGACACAGAGCGATTGGTAAGGTGGATGAGTCTGGCAGGGGCATTCATGATGGATTGAAGAGGTGATAGACTATGTAGAGGTAAGCCAATGAGAAGGGAGTTGCAGTAGTCGAGGGGAGAGATGACCAGCGAGTGAATTAAGAGCTTTGTTGTGTCATTGGTTAGAAAGGGGTGTATTTTGGAGATGTTGCGGAGGTTGAGACGGCAGGATTTGGACAGTGATTGGATGTGTTGCTTGAAGGAGAGTTCAGAGTCTAGGACTACACCTAGAACCTTGGCATGTGGGGATGGGCTTATAGTTGTGCCATCGATTTTGACAGAGAAAGGGGCATATGGGGGAGGAAAAATTATAAGTACGGTTTTGGATAGATTGAGTTTGAGGAAGTGGTGTGACATCCAGACTGATATATATTTGATAGTAAATTAGTGATACGTGAGGAGACAGAGGGAGTGAGCTGGGTGAGTGAGCTGAGGGGTAGAGAAATAGATTTGGGTGTCGTCAGCATAGAGGTGGTAATGGAAGCCATGGGAGGCTATCAGTTGACCCAGGGAGGCAGTATAGATTGAAAATAGGAGAGGTCCAAGAACAGAACCCTGGGGGACCCCAACAGAGAAAGGAAGAGGAGAGGAGGAAGTAGAGTTGTAAGAAACACTAAAGGTGCGGTTGGATAAGTAGGAAGAGAACTGTTTGCTGTTTGCTGTCTGTTTGCTGGGTTGCATTTTTGGGGCTTTCCCTTTTAGTTTTTAATTTGCCTTTTGCTGTCACTTTTTAAATAGCTTTTTTTTATTTTATTTTTTTTTTCCTGGTTTCATCAGTCTATCAATTAAGGGGTGTGGTTAATTGCTCACAGGTGCCTATTTAACTGGTTGTAGGACTCAGTCTGAGCGTGCTCAGTCTGGAGCTGTGGAGCTTGGTGTAAGTGGGAGTTAAAAGCCAGAGTTTAAAACAGGAGGTTATAACAGGGGTCATAGTACCTGTGTAGTGTGAGTATCTGAGTGTTGTCTGAGTAGTGTGTGTGGATCGTTAGTACTTGTGTATTGTGTACTTGTGTATTGCGAGTGCACGTAGGTCTGTGAGTACCTGTGTATTGTCTTGTTGTGTACCTGTGTATTGTCGTGTACCTGTGTATTGTCTTGAGTATTAGGGCCAGGAAGCTAGCTGTTAGGTAATTTGGACAGGGTAAAATCCCTAAATCCTCACTAAATTTAATAGGTACGATGCCCGGTGGGTGTGGAGAGGCGACTCTTTGTAGATCTTGCCGCATGTATGCGTTCCTTGATCATCCGATCGAGGGCGAATACTGCTGTGCAAAATGTAAGCACATTGTTTCCCTGGAAGCCCAGGTTCTGAATCTGGGGAAGCAACTTTCAGCACTGAGAAGTCCCTCCATACTAAAGGTGAGCCAGGAACGTACACGGCAGGTGCCGGCAGGGGCCAGCACAGAGGCGGGTGGAGACAAAGAGGTGCAGGCACTAGCAAAGAGTAGATGGGTGACAATCAGGAGGGGTAGAGGGGGAAGTGCCAGAGAGGCCGATCCAGGACTGGAGCAACCCAATAAGTACGCTCCATTGAGTGACATTGGTGAAACCAGTCAGGGACCAGCACTGCTGGAGATGAGGGACTCTCCTAGCTGCCAGCGGAAGAACTCCTCCAGTGAGAGTGGGGGGGCAGCAAAGGGAAAGGAAAGACAGATTCTGGTGGTAGGGGACTCAATTCTTAGAAGGACAGAGAGGGCAATCTGTAACCAAGACCTGAAGCGCCGAACAGTATGTTGTCTACTGGGCGCTGGGGTTCGGCACATCACGGATCTTGTGGACAGATTACTGGGAGGGGCTGGGGAAGACCCGGCTGTCATGGTGCACGTTGGCACCAATGACAAAGTCAGAGGCAGATGGAGTGTCCTAAAGAAAGATTTTAGGGACTTAGGAGCTAAATTGAGGAAAAGGACCTCCAAGGTAGTTTTCTCAGGAATACTACCGGTACATCGAGCCACACCAGAAAGGCAGAGGGAGATTAGGGAAAGGAGAGGTTTGGGTTCCTGGAGGACTGGACCGACTTCTCAGTCGGTAATCGGTACTATAGAAGGGACGGACTGCACCTAAATGAGGAGGGTGCAGATCTGCTGGGAATGAAGATGGCCAAAAAGTTAGAGGGGTTTTTAAACTAGGCGATGGGGGGGAGGGTCCAGAGACAGTGATAGCCAGCGCGGAAGATATTCCAGAGGGTAGTATTGGGGGCATTAGTGGTAGGTTAACCAAAGCACAAAAACACAAGGTGAGTATAGTAGCAAGTCCTAGTTGCAATCTTGAAACACCCAATACGAGGACAATATGCGACCGGTCTAAACTATGTGGCATGTTCACTAATGCCAGGAGCATGGCGGACAAGATGGGTGAACTGGAGATACTGTTGTACAAGGAGGATTTGGATTTTGTGGGAATTTCAGAGACCTGGTTCAACAGCTCTCATGATTGGCTGGCAAACATTCAAGGGTATACCCTATACCGCAAGGATAGACAGGGTAAAAAAGGGGGAGGGGTATGCCTATATATCAAGAATAATGTACAAGTGAATGTGAGAGATGACATCACTGAGGGGGCTAGGGAGGAGGTGGAATCTTTATGGGTAGAGCTCCAAAGGGATGAAGCTAAGGGGAAAATAATACTGGGAGTATGCTATAGACCCCCTAACCTGAGGGAGGAAGTGGAGACGGATCTCCTATCACAAATTGGATTAGCAGCAAGGATGGGAAGTGTTATCATAATGGGGGATTTTAATTATCCAGACATAGACTGGGCGGAGAGAACCGCGCATTCATTTAAGGCTCGCCAGTTCCTTAGTGTCTTGCAGGACAATTTTATGGGTCAGATGGTAGACGCACCAACTAGAAATAAAACATTACTAGATCTACTGATTACCAACAATACAGACCTGATAACAGAAATACGGGGCAATTTAGGTAACAGCGATCACAGGTCAATTAGTTTCAGTATAAATCACACAAATAGGAAACATGAAGGGAACACAAAGACACTGAATTTCAAAAGAGCCAACTTCCCTAAACTACAAACCTTGCTAAAAGGCATAAATTGGGATAAAATATTAGGAACAAAGAATACGGAGGAGAGATGGGTTTGCTTTAAGAGCATATTAAATAAGGGCATTAGCCAATGTATCCCATTGGGTAATAAATTTAAAAGAGCGAACAAACATCCTGGATGGCTTAGCTCCAATGTAAAAATGCATATAAAAGCAAAGGAGAAGGCCTTCAAAAAATACAAGGTTGAGGGATCATCCTCAGCATTCAGAATTTATAAAGAATGCAATAAGAAATGTAAGGGTGCAATTAGGATGGCTAAGATAGAACATGAAAGACACATAGCGGAGGAGAGCAAAAAAAATCCCAAGAAATTCTTTAAGTATGTAAACAGTAAAAAAGGGAGGACAGACCATATTGGCCCCATAAAGAATGAGGAAGGACATCTGGTTACAAAGGATGGGGAGATGGCAAAGGTATTGAATTTTTTCTTCTCCTCAGTCTTCACGAGTGAATCGGGGGGGCTTCAGTAACCAAAACTGCAGTGTTTATCCTCATGACACAACACAGGAAGCATCTACATGGTTAACAGAGGACGGAATTAAAATTAGACTTGAGAAACTTAACATTAATAAATCACCGGGACCAGATGGCTTGCATCCGAGGGTACTTAAGGAACTCAGTCAGGTGATTGCCAGACCGTTGTTCCTAATTTTTACAGACAGTTTATTGACTGGAATAGTACCAGCTGATTGGAGAAAAGCCAATGTAGCACCAATATTTAAAAAGGGCCCAAAAAACATCCCTGGGAATTACAGCCCAGTTAGCCTAACATCAATAGTATGTAAACTCTTGGAGGGGATGATAAGGGACTATATCCAAGATTTTAATAAGAATGATATCATTAGCAGTAATCAGCATGGATTCATGAAGAATCGTTCTTGCCAAACCAATCTATTAACCTTCTATGAGGAGGTGAGTTGCCATCTAGATAAAGGAAGGCCCATAGACGTGGTGTATCTGGATTTTGCAAAAGCATTTGACACAGTTCCCCATAAACGTTTACTGTACAAAATAAGGTGCGTTGGCATGGACCATAGGGTGAGTACATGGATTGAAAACTGGCTACAAGGGCGTATTCAGAGGGTGGTGATAAATGGGGAGTACTCAGAATGGTCAGGGGTGGGTAGTGGGGTTCCCCAGGGTTCTGTGCTGGGACCAATACTATTTAATTTGTTCATAAACGACCTGGAGGATGGGATAAACAGTTCAATCTCTGTATTTGCAGACGATGCTAAGCTAAGCAGGGCAATAACTTCTCCGCAGGATGTGGAAATCTTGCAAAAAGACCTGAACAAATTAATGGGGTGGGCGACTACATGGCAAATGAGGTTCAATGTAGAAAAATGTAAAATAATGCATTTGGGTGGCAAAAATATGAATGCAATCTATACACTGGAGGGAGAAGCTTTGGGGGAATCTAGGATGGAAAAGGACCTGGGGGTCCTAGTAGATGATAGGCTCAGCAATGGCATGCAATGCCAAGCTGCTGCTAATAAAGCAAACAGAATATTGGCATGCATTAAAAAGGCAATCAACTGCAGAGATAAAACGATAATTCTCCCGATCTACAAGACTCTGGTCCAGCCGCACCTGGAGTATGCTGTCCAGTTCTGGGCACCAGTCCTCAGGAGGGACGTACTGGAAATGGAGCGAGTACAAAGAAGGGCAACAAAGCTAATAAAGGGTCTGGAGGATCTTAGTTATGAGGAAAGGTTGCGAGCACTGAACTTATTCTCTCTGGAGAAGAGACGCTTGAGAGGGGATATGATTTCAATTTACAAATACTGTACTGGTGACCCCACAATAGGGATAAAACTTTTTCGCAGAAGAGAGTTTAATAAGATTCGTGGCCACTCATTACAATTAGAAGAAAAGAGGTTTAACCTTAAACTACGTAGAGGGTTCTTTACTGTAAGAGCGGCAAGGATGTGGAATTCCCTTCCACAGGCGGTGGTCTCAGCGGGGAGCATTGATAGCTTCAAGAAACTATTAGATAATCACCTGAATGACCGCAATATACAGGGATATGTAATGTAATACTGACACATAATCACACACATGTACAGAATAGTGTTGATTGGTTTTGGCCGTTAGTAAATCGTTTGTTAGTTTTAGGAGAGCAGTTTCTGTGGAGTGTTGAGGATGAAATCCAGACTGAAGGGGATCAAGAAGGTTATTATCAGCGAGGTGGATGCTCAGTCAGTTGTAGACCAGACGTTCAAGGAGTTTGGATAAGAAGGGGAGCAAGGAGATGGGGCGTAGGTTGTTAAGATTGGATGGGTCCAGTGAGGGCTTTTTAAGTATGGGTTTGACAAGTGCATGTTTTAGAGAGTTGGGGGAGATGCCAGAAGAGAGGGAGAGATTGAATATGTGGGTTAGAGAGTGTAGCATAGGGCCAGAGGGTGAACGTAGCATTTGTGAGGGAACGGGATCCAGATGGCAGGTGGTAAGGTGGACATTAGCAAGTAGTTTAGCAACTTCGTCTGTAGTGGTGGGGTTGAAAGTGGGAAGTAATGATTGTGCCTGTGGGCATGAAGTGTAAAGCGTGGGGGGTATCGGAACAATAGAGATCTCCACGCAAATTGTATCAATCTTTTGTTTGAAGTGATTGGCGATCTCCTGGGCAGTGAGTGAGTTAGCGGGTGGAGGCGGTGGAGGATGAAGTAGAGAGTTGAAGGTGGAGAAGAGTTGACGGGGACGGGATGATAAGTTGCTAATGAGTGGTAAAATAGGTCTGCTTGGCAGAGAGGAGGCTGGAATTATATTTTTGGAGGGCAGATTTATATTGGTTGAAATCTCTCTGAGACTTGGTGTTACGCCACAGGCGTTCAAGAGCACGACTACGTTTTTTCAGACTTCTAATATCATCTGTTTGCCATGGTTGAAGAGGTCGGGGCTTGATTCTGTGTGTAGTGAGGGGGGCCAGTGAGTCCAGTGAGGCTAGAAGAAAAGCATTGTAGACAGAAGTGGCTAGGTTGGTGCAGGATAGGATTGAGATTTTGTCGTAGAGGTTGTTGATAGCAGAGAAGAGAAGGGTTGAGATGACGTAGGGTAACTGCGGGTAACTTTAAGGCGGTTGGAGGGAGAGGGGGTAAAGGAAAGGGAGAGAGTGAAACTAATAAGGTGGTGATCAGAGAGGCAATGGATAGTTAGAGAGGTTGCATGGAGTGCAAAGGTGAGAGAAAATGAGGTCAAGGATATTGCCTTCTGAGTGAGTAGGAGCATGTATCCACTGCTTCAGGTCAAAGGAGGATGTTAGGCTGAGAAGTTTGGAAGTGGCAGGAGTGTTATTATTAATAGGGATGTTGAAGTCCCCGAGAATGATTGTGGGGATTTCAGAAGAAAGAAAGAAGGGTAGCCAGGCAGAGAAGTCATCAAGAAAGGTTGATACTGATCCAGGGGGCCTGTAGATCATGGCTATCCTTAGAGAGATTGGAGTGAAAAGACGAATACAGTGTACTTCGAAAGAGGAGAGTGACAGAGAGGGAGGTGGCTGAAGTACCTGAAAGGTGCTATGTGGGGCTAGGAGGATCCCGACACCTCCTCCCTTACGTCCACTGGATCTGGGGGAGTGAGTCCAGAGAAGACCACCATGGGATAGGGCAGCAGAAGACGCAGTGTCGGATTCGTGGAGCCAGGATTCAGTAATGGCGAGTAGGTTAAATGAGTTGGTGATAAAGAGGTCATGGAGAGAGATGAGTTTGTTGCACACAGAGCGGGAGTTCCAAAGGGCACAAGAGAAAGGCAGTCTGGTCTTGGGAAGAATAGAAATGGGAACTAAATTGTGTTGATTGCGGCTGCTGCCAGAGGGTGCAGGGTGATGGGGGCATGGGGTACAGTTAAATGATGGAGGCCCAGGGTTTGGGGATATATCTCCAGAGGTTAGGAGAAGCAAGAGGGTGAGGAATTATTTCTACTAACCCATCATAATCAAATCTCTAAGCTGTTCATTCCAAGCCTTCAAATTTTTTTTTAAACTGCACTGCAAAAAAAAACACTTATTTTATTAATTTCTTGTTACCCTGCACATTGCACATTCTGTATACATATTTGTGCTCCAATGCTGATTTAATATTGTGAAGGTGACTGAGGTTACTAACATAGAATGTAACTGCGCACCTTGCAAAGGTACAGCTGCTTGGTGTCCAACTCAGGAGTGCAAAGGAAAGGGTGAGAACACAGTAACTTGCTTGAGTTGGCTTTGTCACCTGGGCAAAGGAAGTACTTGGGAACACTTTGCTGGTAGGATCCCCAGGAATATTTCAATTGAAAGCAGTAGATAAAAAAAAAAAAAACAGAATCAAACTTTTTCACATTACAGGAGCATGTGCAAAAACCTTTTTGGCTTCGGTAGGCCTGTGAAAATTAGCAGTAGAGGCAAAGAGACCAGAAAACACATTTTTGAAATATCCTCAGTAGAAACAGTTATCACACAAGCTTAGTTCTCCCCATCCCCCTGAGTGCTGCCCACCTGGTCTTATACTTAACATCACCTCCATTCCAGCAGTCTTCAGTGTGCAGTCCCGCTCCAAGCTGCCCAGGATTTCTCCCAACAATGTATGCTTCATACTGCATATGCATTTCACAGCCTTATTCATTCCGATTGTGACAGCTTGAGGCCACCATGAGTATGGCTTTCTCATTGGATTGAATGGGGCTAAAACCTGCCATTTGTGAAGGAAAGGCTGTGTTGTTTAGAGGGAGGCTGCACAGTAAAAACCTCTGGGTTGGGCTGTAAGCTTACATGAGACTGCATTTCTATTGATGATCTATTAAAATGTGTTTCTCTCTGCTTCTACTGACTATATGCACAGGCCAACTGAGTCGAAAAGTTAATGTGGCTCTGTTGTCATTAGATATCCACATGCATAACCAGATCTTTAGAAATGATCTAAGAATGGGCTAAACATGGTCTTTGTTGCAAAGTATATTTCTAATAGAAACTCTGCAAAAATACAAAAAAAAGTATAAATAAAAATATATAAAATGTAAACAAAATTAATAATACTATTAAAAGTAATAATATTTTATAATAGGAAAAAAACAATAATAATAGTAATAATAGATGTATTTTATTAGGATATTATAATAAAATAAATATAAATACATTTAAAAATATATACACAACATTTACAAAAACTTTAATACAAACTTTATGAACCAATCAGGTACTATGTGTGTGTGTGTTTTTTTTTTTTTTTTTAAAGCTTCAAATAAAATCTTGTGATTCAAAAAGTTTCAAGTAGCGTCAAAGCTTTCTAAAAACCTGATGAAGCCAGTCAGTAAAGTGACATCCAGCACTACCATTATGATCTATGTTTAACATCTCCAAACAAGAACTAAAGGGCTGCTTTAAAGAGTTCAAAAAAAGTGTTTGGAGCTGTCTGAAATCTTCGTAAAAGAGGTCTGCACGCACTACTTTAATGTGAATTAAAGTTTGTGTGTACAAGGCTTAAGACTGGCCATGCACTCTTAGATTTCACTTGTTTCTCTATTGACTAGTCATCAACTCTAAAACAACATGGATGGAGGAATCTTCCCTGCCAGCTATTCTGACAGCTGATGCAACTGTCAGAGAACCTTAACAGTGACTGTAGCGAAATGGATGTACTCACTGTTTGGCTGACAATTTTCAGCTGCAGGTCCTCATGTACAGCTTCCTCTCCAACAAGGAGCACAGTGAGCAGCACAGTAGTGAAATCACCAAATTCCATTAGAATAGCAACTTACTAATAATTTTTTATTTCTTATTTCCCTCACAGCCACAGATCAAAGATGGATATTGGGCCCCACAGTACTCTGTGGTAAGTACACACCTACTTTACACTGATCAGTTAGAGCTTTAGGCGTGCAAGCAAAAATATCCTCCCCTTTCTCTCAGGAGACATGCATTACTCCCCTCAATACTGAGGGAAATTTTACTACACTTCCCATTTCAGGGATTCAACAGGAAACAAGAGGAAATCTCCTCAATGAAAGGAAAAATAGACTTTTTAAGGCTTTCACTGTAATACACACGATCAGACTTCACGGCATACTTGGTCCGGCGTACCGGATTTCGTTGGACAATTCGATCGTGTGTGGGCTCCAGCGGACTTTGATTTCTCAAAAGTTTGACGGACTTTAGATTTGAAACATGCTTCAAATCTGTCCGACGGACCCGAGTCCGGTCGAAAAGTCCGCTCGTCTGTATGCTAGTCCGACGGACAAAAAACGACGCTAGGGCAGCTATTGGCTACTGGCCATGAACTTCCTTGTTTTAGTCCGGTCGTACGTCATCACGTTTGAATCCGTCGGACTTTGGTTGATTGTGTGTAGGCAAGTCCGTTCATTCGGAAAGTCCGTGGAAAAGTACGCCGGACAAAGTCTGCCGTAAAGTCCGCTCGTGTGTACGCGGTATATCATGTACCTTTACTGGGAGATTTCTCTTCATGTCCTGTTCTGGCAACAAGCATTTATACATTACTTTTAGCTTTCCCCTCATTTTCTTAGTCGGCAATCATTAGGGTAGAACGTTTTTAATTTAATTCATCACTCAGTACATTTTTTAAACTGTATATTTTAAACAAACTTTGTTATATGCGTATATATATGTATCTATTTTCTTTTGTCAACAGACTACATCAGTAGAACCAAGTACAAATTCCCCGGTAAGTCATACCATAGCTCAAGACCTATAAGTAAAAAAGTGATTTAATTGTTTGAATTATGAATATGTGATATTAATGTGAGTGTCATATTTTAGGCAATACAGAGGCCAACCATAGCTCCACCACCTGTACCAGCCATGGCATCACCACCTGTACATGTCACCAAACCAGTACCAGCTACACCTCCACCACCAGTACCTGCTGCCAAACCAGTACCAGCTACAGCTCCACCACCTGCTGCCAAACCAGTACCAGCCCTGGTTCTACCACCTGTACCTGCCACCAAACCGGTACCAGCCACAGCTCCACCACCGATACCTGCTACCAAACCAGTTCTTCCCACTCCCCCAACAAAGGTACATTTAAATGGCTGCATCCATTTGTCTGCTACAATCTACACTATTTATAGTCATCCTAAAAACTTAGTTTTTTAGAAAACCTTTCAGGACCCTTATTATTTAAAGTGAAACTGTTATAATAGAATAATGGACAATTAAAACTTCTAGGGAAATAAAACAAGAAAGAGTAATTAGATGTTTTACTGTTAAAAATTGCAACTAATGTTCTTGTTTAATGCACTTGACAGATTTTCCTTTTTAATTATTAAATAAACCTCATAAAATTGTAATTACAATGGTGGACCCACGACAACCATTGTTTTCAACGTATCAAGGAGAATACTATAGCAATGTAGTCCATTTTGTATCAAGTTTTCTGTATGCTCACATACAGGTGATAGTCCTAATGACAACCCAGTATGAGCCAATTAAGTGTGTAGATCAGTGGTTGTCAACGGGTAGCATAGGGGGCCTCAAATGCACCCTGGACCATGATGTTCAGTATATGTAATGCTAGAGAGGACTTTCAGACTTCAGACATACTACAGGAAATGATGGTGAGATATTGCAGACAGGTTTGGTTAAAGGCTGGAGACATGCTGCAGAAGACAGCAAGAGACTGGGAACATGTTACACAAGGCTTCTGGAGACTACTGCTATTACACCTTTAAAAATAATGCTTCCAATCCCACTACTGACTGCTGGAGTCCAAGGACTGCACAATAAATATCAAAGGGCTGCATGTGGCCCCCAAGCCACAGGTTGGGCACCACGAGTGTAAGTACACTCACTCAGGGTCCTACATATAAAGTCATGTGCTTAAAATATTACCAGGGCCAAGGACAAAAAAATAGTCAACACTATGACCAAGCAGCTGTGGGGTCCTGGGTTTAGTTTTCACTAGGGCCACTATCTGTAAAAAATTAGTATGGATTTCCTCCGGAGTGATTAGAAGCCCAAAAATATACCTGTAGGTAATTGAATTCCACTTAAATTGTTCCTGGGGCGTATGCATGACTAATAGGAGTAAGTATGTTCAGGAGCAGAAACTGATTGGGATGTACTACATATCCTGGACATTGCATAATATACTTGTGTTAGGTAAATTAACAAAATATTAAAGTGACATGGTGCAGTCTTTCATAGTAAAAAACATTCTAATACCTATTTCGAGTAATGATAGAGCCATAAACTGCCTGTACATGAATTGCAACAATATACTCTATCACCAGCACCCTGGTAGAAATTGTACCTGTAATTTGTTGTTGTTGGGGGAATTTCAGTTCTAAAGTTTATCACAATTACCACCTGCACAAATTTATTGTACATAGGTAAATGTTCTTTATCCGTACTTATTCATCATTTATACATCTAACCTAACCTAGTATCACACCTGAAAAAGGACTAAAAATAGGTTGCTCCAGCTAAGCTCTAACCCAAAACTAAATCTCAACCTAATCCTTAACTTTACCTTAGCTCCTAAACTTTTATCTCAAACTAACAATGAACTTCATATAAATGCCTAACCCTGATTATAAACACAGCCACATCACCAGTCCACATTGACCTAAACCATAAGACCCCATTCACACAGGGTCAACACGACTTGCAGGTCGCCTCAGCGAGGCGACCTGCAAACGACTGCCCGGGCGACTTGCAAAATGACTTCTGTATAAAAGTCTATGCAAGTCGCCCCAAGTCGCCCCCGAAGTTGTACAGGAACCTTTTTCTAAGTCGGAGCGACTTGCGTCGCTCCCCTTAGAACGGTTCCATAGCACAGAACGGGAGGCGACTTGTCAGACAACTAGGTCGCCTGACAAGTCGTCCCTGTGTGAACCGGGTCTCAAGCTAACCCTAAAGCGGACCTATTCTTTACCTATAAAAGGTAAAACATTCACTATACTTAAAGCAGACTTTCAGTCTTCCCTTCAACTTTAGTTCTGCTTGAGCCTGGGTTCACACTATTGTGAACACAGACATCGGATGTGATTCTCACCCGCACTGCTATGCCGATCACACGCAGTGTCTGTGTAATGCGAGTTCAGCCATACAATTGTATGGCTGAACTCACATTGGATTCGCATAAAAAAGGTGCAGGGACTTTTTTTCCCATACTGGAATCGGATCGCATGGGTGTTCACACCCATGCGATATGATTCTTGTCCGAATCCACAGTTCGCACTGCTATTTGTGAACCGATCTGGGGGTGTCATTAACCTTGTATTGACACCCGCAGCTGTTCGCAGAGGGCAGTGTGAACTGCCTGAGGGAGAGATGCGATGCAGGAACCGGCGCTGGAATCTTGCTGGTTCCCGCATCACTATAGTGTGAACCCAGGCTGAAGGGCCCTTCTCACCAATGTTTATTTTAAAATGTATTTTTTAACATTTGTTTTTATTTATTTATTGAGTTGTATTGCATTAAAGTAGTCTGTTCACTTTGAATGGGCACTTAACGAGCATGAAAAAACATACCTATGCTGTTTTTTGGCCAATTTGGCACACCACAATGCATAGTGCATTGTGGTGCTCAGGACAGGTGTGTTACATTAAACTTTAAGTACGTTAAGTAACATTCAGGTACATATCGTGCCTTCTGTGTTGAATTAATACGCATCACAGCGCCTGTAACTAGCACACTTGAATATATAATTCTCAATTCTTTTTTCTTTACAGGCGCTGAAGCCCCCAGTAAAAAAAGAACAAGGACAATAAAGGAGCTTATTTGAAATGCTCTTTAACGTTTAGGACTTGAATAGCCCTGTGTGGACTGACAGCCAAACTACAAGTCAAGGAAAAGCACAAGTGCAGTACACATTTCTGAGGGTTGCATTAATGGACTCTGGTGATGTAAGGATCGCCTGTAAAAACTATTTCATCCAGTTTATCTGAATAGACTTTTTTCTTCTTTTTTCCCTGGCAATTTTTTTTATATATCGAAGCATATATTTTTAATGTTTTTAAAAACAAACAAACAAAAAAAAAAGCTTTTTAATATAGGATCAAACATGTTTATTTACATTGTGCAAAAAAAAAAAAAATCTAAATGTTTTTGAGTCATGTGATTGAGGTTAATAACAAAAAGTGTACATACTTTTAATGTATGAAAGGTTATATAATTTTTTTTGTACAGGGATAGGCGCTTTAAATTGACCCTGCCGCCAGACCATTAATTTTAACAATTATCCTATAGGGTTAGATGTGCATTTGATGTATTTTATGCATGTTCTGTACCTGTAAAAGCCTCCCTTGGGTAGACATCCAAAAGCCTGGAGACTACAGCTTGATGCCACCATCTTGGATGTGATGTCAGCAGCCCTAGCAGACTCAGAGCTGTCTTGAGAGTCAGAACACCCTTGAGAGTCTCTTTAAAGTGGCAATAAACACTCCTCTCCTGCTGCTTACACTACTCCATTGAAGAGAGATCCCCAGCTGAAGTTTATTTGGAAGCTAAAACGTCCAGCATTGTTGGTCTTCCACTCCCCTTCCAAGATCAGTGGTTCCTCCTGCTGACCCCAACGTCCTACAGGACACAGCACTGACTTTGGGTAGGCAGGAGAAATTACCAAGTGCTACGTTTTCTTTTCAATGGGGCAACATCTAGTGACTAGGACAGCAGGAGAGGTAAGTATTTGCTTTCTCCTTTCAGGGACATTATTTATTGCCATGTTAAATTAGACAACAGGCTTTCTGGAAAAGAAGACTATATCCCACAACGGAAAATGTAATTTTATGTAAAAGAGCTGCTCAAAAGCATTTACAGGTGTGTATAAAGTACCTCTATTATGTCTTTTACCCAAACCAACTTTTTTTAAAGGGCCCTTTACAATAAAAATAAGCCCTTGTGTCTTCTTTTACAGACTGTTAGTTTTTACAAATGAAATAAAAAAGCAACTCATGGTAAACAGTCAGTAGCTGGCTACATGGAGGACAAAAATGTCTTGCGATAGATTATGTTATTCCAGGGTTTATGTTCTACAACCTGTTACATTCCTTCAGATGCTGGTGCAATAGGCACTACTGTTTTCTAAACTTTTTAATAAGAACTCATTGTTACAGGATCATAGGTCTCTGTGTTAGGAGGCCACAATTTTTACTTTGTTTATTGAAATGTTTTTATTTATGTGCCACTTGTAAATAATAAAACTATATTTAAATATCTGTCTGAAACACTAAGAGAACTACAGCCAAAGCTCTTTTAGCCATATTACTCCTGTGGGTCACAGGAATTCACCTAGATCTGCTTTCCCAGACTCAGGTGACAGCGGCCTAAAGTCCACTGTTGACTGACGTCACAGAGCTGCTCCAGACTCTGGAGGGATCCCAACAATAATGTTGTGATCCACCCAGATGCCTTACAGGCAGCTGGCTCTGCCTCTCAGTCTGCTGCTGAGAGCCTGAGACAGCCACTCCTGCTCCCTCCACAGCCCGGTGCTCCAGTGATCACTGGAGGAGCAGAGCACAGAGCGGTGACTGACAGTCATCGCTCCTTGCTCAGAGCAGACCCGAGAACTGAGCGATCATCAGTCACATGATCAATCAGTTCTAGGGTTTAGAGTCGACAGGGGACAGCTTGCACTGATCGATGCTGCAGCAGGTAGTTAAGTATGTGTGTTTGTATTTTAAAATACCCACACTTCTCCTTTTAAGCACATCTAAACAAAATGATGACATATTGCAGTTTATCAAACCTTAGATGAGGTGGCTGCATTAAGTCCTGCAATTGGCACACCTTCTGTCTCTTGGCGGCTACACTCCCTCCTCCATTCTACCCCTGGAGGGAGCCATTGTTGCCCCCCAGGCTGGATTTCAAGCATATCTTCCTCTCTTCATCTCTCTTACATGAAGGGTCTCATAAGTTCCCTGGGCGCATTGACATCTAAGGACTTGGCAACTAGATCATCATTACTAGGGAACCCTACAAATAAGGCAGCCATAGTTTAGAATATTAACATGAAATTTAAATGTATTTCTTTTACTTTCAAGGTATTTTATTTGAAAAACAAAACACCACTATTTATCTCTCCTCCTTCCTAAACTATTGAACCCTCTATATCACATATGTCAAACACAAGGCCCGCAGGCCGATGCGGGCCCTCTAGGCCTTGTCATGTGGCCCTTGCACCCAGTTTTGCAGCTGGAACGTGGTGGAACTCCATCCCCCCAACTCCGGCTCTCATCCTCCACTCAGGATTTCTTCTGTCACTTGAAAACACAGAAGTCTTCTGTGTTTACAAGGGACAACTTTGCTCTCAGTGGCTCCCCAGTCTAACAGATCCCTGCACACATTCATGGTGGGGACACATCTCTTGAATCTGAGGAACTGAGGTTGCACACCCTGCACTCTGTGCACAGCGCACCCCTGAACTTTGCACTCTGTACATAGCGCACCCCTAAACCCTGCATTCTGTACATGGCACTCCCCTAAACCCTGCACTCTGTACATAACACACTCCTGAACCCTGCACTCTGTATATAGCACACCCCAGATACAACTGGGCCTTTGAGGGTAACCATACTGCAGATGCCACCCACAATGAAATTTAGTTTGACACCCCTGCTTATTATTTTAAACATGCAATCCCTGTGTCAGGCTGAAACTAGAGGTGTACCTAAAGCTCAATTTTACTTCCTAATACTTCTTTTACAATAAGGATAGTATAGAAAGTATAATATCCTTGAAGTTTGCCCGCTGGATCATCTCTGCTTTCCAGATTGGCTGGAATTATTTTTTTCTGCTGGCTTAAAGCACTATTCTTTCTTAAATCTGCTGCCAGACCATCTGCAATTACTGTGCACCTTTACACAAAGTTAAAGATTACACAGGGCCAAGAAAGGGTCCTCTTGCCCTCATGTGACAGTGCTCAGGCACTGATTGGCTGCTAGGGCCTCACAGTGATTGGCTGGTCAGTAGAGCTGCACGATTAAGCGTCAAGAATCATTATCACGATCTTGACTAAAGTCTTTCCCGATTCTTTCTATGCAAAGAATTTTCTCTGCTCTTCTGAAGCCACAGCCATCAAAAGAAAGGAAGAGAAAAACTGGGCAGCCTGCCAAGAATCAAAACATTCTTTATCAGTTGAACTAAGTGTGGTCAGGCACTAAACACTAAATTTATGAGAGGCAGGTGAGAGTCACATGTACCTCCATATCCAGAAATACAGGGATTTTTACCCAAAAGCAAATCAATAGGCTGGGAAGCACTGGCACAGTACAATCCCGCACCTTATATTGCCGGCTACACATTCTGTTCACCATAAGTGGACAGATACACATTATCTCTAGCCACTGTCGGTAGAAAGCTTTGGTTTGGAGCAATGTACAGGTAGTGGGGAGTGCAGTCCTGAATCCCGGCCTGTCAGCAACATGGTGGTGGACTGAGCTGTCATCTAGCAAGAGCTACTTCCATCTTCCTCTGCATGGTAGTGCAGCCCTTACCTATGGTAGAATATGAGTGCAATACCATGTTTGGTTTTATCATTAAAATGTGTTTAATTGCGCCAGATCTGTGCACAATCTTCTCTCTGTTTTTCATTGAAGTTTCGTATGCACTCTTGTGCTATCCAAAAAAGCTGCAAATTGATATGGGATTGAAGGAGGACAATGAGATCATTAGTGATGGATTTTGCTAAGAAGGAGTGTGTTTAACGCAGATTGATACTTTTTTTCTGTAGATTTTTCCTTACATGTTTTAAAAACCTGCTATAGAAAAATACCTGTTGCCATCTGATTGGTTACTTCGGGTGACATCTGCACGTTTTATTTTATGCACTTTTGGAAATCAGCCTTATGTTGTGTTATATAGTTTGATTGTATGCTAAGAATATAATTTGTCTCCTTTTCAACCATTCTAAAATTCTGTTGCAATGCTCTAGAGCTCATGCACACATGGGTACATTTCTTCCTACAGTGTAAACATAGACCTGAATGCGGGTATAGGCAGCCATATGCAGGTATGCACTGCTACTTGGCTCATGCATACAGATGTAACCTTCTGAACACAGACAGCCTGCATATGATGGTACTTGTACTTGATGCAAATAGTGGCATATACCTGCATACAGCTGCCTACAACCATTGATTGTCTATAGATGGTTGTACACCGCACCAGGGGCTCCCAGCCACCAAAATTACACTAGCACATTTATGCTGTGGGGAGGAATGTACCCGTGCAAGAGCCCTTATACAGCTGGTTTTTATTTTGGCACATTATACTTGTCTCATATCTGTAAAGTCATCGTATTCTGCACAGTGCCTCTGCCATAGTTTTTGTCATGCAGATTTGTTTTTTAGTTCGACACCTATGGAGAAATCAAATAAAATAATATCATTTCAAGTGGCTTCATGTGGTGTTTTCTTAGTTCGTTCACTGACTCATTGGGTTTGATTTACTAAAGAAGTACAGAATGTTCACTTTGAGAAAAAAATGTTAACTTAGTGAATATGGTGAAGCTATGGTTACTTGTAATACCACATTACGTGTAGTAAAAATGTAAAAGGATTTTTGCTTGTACATGACTGGATGATTGACTTTTCCTACAACAATTAAAAAAACAATGCACAATGGCTTGCCATGTTGAAGATAATAAATTAATGGAAGCCCTAACTAGCTCCCTCAAAAGGACAAACTTTAAGTTCCGGGTCATGTGGTTCTACTGGATAGACTTCTTCATCAAAGAATACAAATGGCTCTTTGCCAGTCCCACGCAATCTAGCCCTGACCTAGGCCCTCCCCACTACACACTAAGTAACGGTACTAACCCACATCTCCATCTGTCTCTATCTTAACACTCTTAATCTCCCTCTGCTCCCTCTCATCCCACCATAATTCTTTCCTTCTTCCCTTTTACCTTGTTTGGGGAACACATGTCTGCACTGGCTAGACTTTCACCTAGGCCCACAGCCTCCTGGGATACTTATGTCCGCATCCCAAGGAGGCCTCTGGGTACTTCACAGCGACTGAGCTGCAGTGTGGAATCAGGGGGCTGGCTGTCTCTTCCCAGTTCTTGCAACCAACTCCTGAGGATTTTAGAAAAGAAGATGGTGGCATGAGACTGGGTGACCAGCAGTTAAGTGGCACATCCATTAAAGAACATTGCTGGATTTGCTGGACATATAAGTATGTGTTGTGTGTTTTTTTTTTTTTTTAATAGATAACCTGGGAAAAAGGTAAGCTCCAGAGAGAGAGAGATATCATTTTTCCCCTGTACAAATCATTAGTAAGACCTCATCTGGAATATGCAGTTCAGTTTTGGGCACCAGTTCTCAAAAAGGATATCGGGGAACTGGAGAGTGCAGAGAAGGGCAACCAAACTGATAAGAGGCATGGAGGAGCTCAGCTACGAGGAAAGTTTAGAGGAGCTGAATTTCTTCTCTCTTGAGAAGAGGAGATTAAGGGGAGATATGATCACCATGTATAAATATATAAGGGGTCCATATAGTGAACTTGGTGTTGAGTTATTCAATTTACGGTCAACACTGAGGACAAGGGGGCACTCTTTACTTCTAGGGGAAAAGAGATTTCATCTCCAAATATGGAAATGTTTCTTCACAGTAAGAACTGTGAAAATGTGGAATAGACTCCCTCCAGAGGTGGTTCCGGCCAGCTCAGTAGATTGCTTTAACCACTTCAGCCCCGGACCATTTGGCTGGCCAAAGACCAGAGCACTTTTTGTGATTCGGCACTGCGTCACTTTAACTAACAATTGCGCGGTCGTGCGACGTGGCTCCCAAACAAAACTGATGTCCTTTTTTTCCCACAAATAGAGCTTTCTTTTGGTGGTTTTTGATCACCTCTGCGGTTTTTATTTTTTGCACTGTAAACAAAAAAAAGCGACAATTTTGAAAAAAACGCATTTTTTTTTACTTTTTGCTATAATAAATATCCCTCAAAATAATATAATTTTTTTTTTTTTCCTCAGTTTAGGCCGATACATATTCTTCTACGTATTTTTGGTAAAAAAAACCCCGCAATAAGCGTTTATTGATTGGTTTGCGCAAAAGTTATAGCGTCTACAAAATAGGGGATAGTTTTATAGCATTTTTATATAATATTCGATCAGCGATTTTTATCGTGACTGCGACATTATGGCAGGTACATCGGACAATTTTGACACATTTTTGGGACCATTCACATTTATACAGCGATCAGTGCGATTAAAAATGCATTGATTACTGTGTAAATGTGACTGGCAGTGAAGGGGTTAACACTAGGTGGCGCTGTAAGGGTTAAGTGTGTGATTCTAACTGTGGGGGGGGGGGCTACATGTGACACATCACTGATCACCGCTCCCGATTACAGGGAGCTGTAATCAATGATAGTGTCACTAGGCAAAAATGCTTGTTTACATTAGCATTTCCCCATTCTTCCTCTCCGTGAGACGATCACGGGTATCCCTGCGGACATGGAGTCCTCGGCACCCGCGACCCAACTCACGGAGCTCGCGGCGGGTGCGCACGTGATGGTACGGCGGCAAATTCAAAGGGACGTACAGATACGCTCATTTGCCTGGATTCATTCCTAAATGTACATAATATAACTGGATACTAACATTTATAGGTAAAGTTGATCCAGGGAAAATTCGATTGCATCTCTGGGATCAGGAAGGAATTTTTTCCCCTGCTGTAGCAAATCGGATCCTGCTTTTCTGGGGGGGGGGGGGGGGGGGTGTCTTGTGTCAACCTGACTAACTATGTAACTATGTAAGCGAGGGGTAGTGAAGTTCCTCTTTAATTGCATGTCTACCAGTGCTGTTTATAAATAGTGGCTGGAAGACAGGGATTTTAAATTTGTAGCATGAGATAAGGTTGGAGTTGCCACCTCACCCCTTAAAACCCAAGCACACATGAATTACACAGATTCTGTTTCTAATTTAATGCAGATAAGCCACCAAGTGAGTTTAATTACCACCTTAATCAGCCACAGAACCTATGTAATTAATATGTGTTCGGTTTTAAAGGGATGAGGTGGCAACCCTAGATTAGGTACTGTCCCCGCCATGTAACTGGCCCACCTGTAGACATGGGTTTGACATGGCGGTGTCAGGCGTAGAACAGAGGGAGACTGGCCACACACACACCTATGGCTTATTTATCTATAGCATAGATCTACTGCGGATATACAGAGCTGGAACAAATCTTTCCCTGCCCTCTGAATGGAAATGTTCTGACATTACTTGTGACATAACTACACTCCTGATGTAAACAGAATGTGGAAGCATTCTGTTTACTTTTGCTTTTACAACACACGCCTATGGATCGATATGTACAAGCAGCGGAATCAGCCCCGGGGCTTAGTGTTGGATGCCAGCCTTCACAGACCAGGACCACCAGAGCTGCTGAGACCAGATGCTGTTTTAAAATGACAATGGGACCAATAGTGGTTAAAAAAAGCACTGCAGAAACAAAGAGTCTGTAAATGCAAACAAAATATAATTATAAAGGTAAGAGAAATTCTAGCATCAAACAAATAACAGTGCTAGCTAGGTGGCCTATCTATAAGCAATAGGCAGGGGGGATGGGGGCAAATTAAATAAAGGAAAAAAAAAAGAAAACAAAGTTGTCCTTTAGACTAGGTTCACATTGCACACTTTCCCAACATGCACAGAAACCCTCTTCCCCTTAGCAGATGTACGGCAGTGACATTAATTGTTAATTGATCGCGGCCGTTTACCATGTGATCGCTCCGTCAAATGATGGAGCGATCACATGTAAACAAACCGGCGTCATGTCATGACGCCAGTTCCTCCCTCCCCTCTCTGTACCGATCGGTACAGAGGGGGAGAGATCGGATGTGAGCCGCGCTGTGGGCTGGATGTGTAGTGCCCACAGCGCAGCTCAGTGACATGTACAGTCACATCCATCCATCCCTCCATGCTCAGCCATCCCCCCCCCCCCCCTATGCTCTGCAATTACTCTGTAACCCTGTGCAATACTCTGCAACCCTGTGCAATACTCTGCAACCCTGTGAAATACTCTGCAACCCTGTGCAATACTCTGCAACCCTGTGCAATACTCTGCAACCCTGTGCAATACTCTGCAATGATCCTGTGCAATACTCTGCAATGATCCTGTGCAACCCTGTGCCATACTCGTCCATACTCCGCCATACTCCGCCATGCCCCGCCATGCCCCGCCATGCCCCGCCATACTCCACCATACCCCACCATGCCCCGCCATACTCCGCCATACTCCGCCATGCCCCGCCATACCCCGCCATACTCCGCCATGCCCCGCCATACTCCGCCATACTTTGCCATGCTCAGCCATACTCGGCCATGCTCGGCTGTACTCGGCCTCTGTATGTGGCCAGGCTGTGGAAGTCTCACACATGTGGTATCGCCGTACTCAGGAGGAGCAGGGGAATCTATTTTGGGGGGGTCATTTTTGGTATGTCGTCATACGACGTCCTTGACTTTGTGCGGGGATATCTGAATGATGGGTGCAGCTACAGGCATCATTCAGATATCATCTTTTTCAGCCGGCGATTCCCTACACCATAAGAACGATCATAGCGGCTGTTCCACTGCTTGATCATTCTTACGGGAGGCAAGAGTGGGGGGCGTCCCCTCTGAAGCCCTCAGGTGCTTCTACCGACTCACTGCTACGATCGAAGCCAGGATCATTTTTTTTTTTTTTTATTTCAGGCTTCCTAGCCTAGAGGTGAGATGTGGGGTCTTATTGACCCCATAGCTCACTGTAAAGAGGACCTGTCATGCCATATTCCTATTACAGGGGATGTTTACATTCCTTGTAATAGAAATAAAAGTGATCAAAAAATGTATTTTTTGGAAAAAAGCCTCAAACTAAAATAAAGTAAAATGAACAATAAAAAAAAAAAATTAAAAAAAAAATTCCCTGTGTCCCCGTGTGCTCGCGGTCAGAAGCGAACGCATACGTAAGTTCCGCCCACATATGAAAATGGTGTTCAAACCACACATGTGAGGTATCGCTGCGATCGGTAGAGCGAGAGCAATAATTTTGGCCCTAGACCTCCTCTGTAACTCACAACATGTAACCAGTAAAATTTTTTAAAGCGTCTCCTATGGGGATTTTTAAGTAGCGAAGTTTGGCGCCATTCCACGAGCGTGTGCAATTTTGAAGGGTGACATGTTAGGTATCTATTTACTCGGCATAACTTCATTATTCACATTATGTAAAAACATTGGGCTAACTTTACTGTTTTGTTTTTTTTGAAAGCACAAAACTGTTTTTTTTTCGAACAAAACGTGTTCGAAAAATTGCTGCGCAAATACAGTGCGAGATAAAAAGTTGCAATGACCGCCATTGTATTCTCTAGGGTCTTTGCTAAAAAAATATATATAATGTTTTGGGTTTCTATGTAATTTTCTAGCAAATAAATTATGATTTTTACATGTAGGAGAGAAATGTCAGAATTGGCCTGGGTGCTCCAGAATGCCTGATGGTGTTCCGTGCATGTTGGGCCTCTGTATGTGGCCACGCCGTGTAAAAGTCTCACACATGTGGTGTCGCCGTATTCGGGAGTAATAGCAGAATGTGTTTTGGGGTGTAATTTGTGGTATGCATATGCGGTGTGTGAGAAATAACCTGCTAATATGACAATTTTGTGAAAAAAAAAAAAAAAGTAAAAAAAAATCTTGATTTTGCAAAGAATTGTGGGAAAAAATGACAACTTCAAAAAACTCATCATGCATCTTTCTAAATACCTTGGAATGTCTTCTTTCCAAAAAGGGGTCATTTGGGGAGTATTTGTACTTTTCTGGCATGTTAGGGTCTCAAGAAATGAGATAGGCCGTCAGTACTTCAGGTGTGATCAATTTTCAGAGATTGGCACCATAGCGTGTGGACTCTATAACTTTCACAAAGACCAAATAATATTCACTAATTTGGGTTATTTTTACCAAAGATATGTAGCGGTAAAAATTTTGGCCAAAATATATGAAGAAAAAATTACTAATTTGCAAAATTTTATAACAGAAACGAAGAAAAATGCATTTTTTTACAGAATTTTCGGTCTTTTTTCTTTTATAGCGCAAAAAATAAAGAACCCAGCGGTGATTAAATACCACCAAAAGAAAGCTCTATTTGTGTGAAAAAAAGGACAAAAAATTCATTTGGGTACAGTGTTGCATGACTGAGTAATTGTCATTCAAAGTGTGAGAGCACCGAAAGCTGAAAATTGGTCTGTTAGGAAGGGGGTTTAAGTGCCCAGTGGTCAAGTGGTTAAAAAGATAAGACAACTGATATTTAACCCCTTCCCGCCGACCGTACGCACATATGCGTACTCGGCTTTCCGGGGTTATACCGGGATGATGCCCGCAGCTGCAGGCATCATCCCGGTACCGTTGTTTACAGCGGGCGATCGGCTACCCGTGTATAACAACCGATGCGGCTAAAAGCCGCTCGGTTGTTATACCGGGGGAGCGGGAGGGGACATCCCCCCCCTCCCGCCGCCTCCCGCCGCTGTTACCGGGCCTCCCGTGCGATCGGGAAGCTCGGTATCCAATCGGGTACTTTCGGCGGTTGGGGGCGGACTGGAACGAAGCTGCGAGCGGCTTCGTTTCAGCCTTCTTGTTGTAAACGCGGAAGCGACGTCATGACGTCACTTCCCGTTTACTCGGCTGCCAATGGCGCCGAATTTAAAAAAGTACACAGTATTCAGAATCGCCGTTTTCGGCGATCTGAATACTTTGAAGTGTAAAGGAGGGATGGGGGGGTCTTTTAGACCCCCGATCTCTCCATAAAGAGTACCTGTCACCACCTATTACTGTCACAAGGGATGTTTACATTCCTTGTGACAGCAATAAAAGTAAAAAAAAAAAAAAAAAAAAATTTAAAACACAATTTATAAAGTAAAAAAAAAATAAAAAAAATAAAAAAAAATACAAATTTTTTTTAAAGTGCCCCTGTCCCCGCAAGCTCGCGCAGCGAAGAAAACGCATACGGAAGTCGCGCCCGCATATGTAAACGGTGTTCAAATCACACATGTGAGGTATCGCCGCGACCGTCAGAGCGAGAGCAATAATTCTAGCCCTATACCTCCTCTGTAACTCTAACCTGGTAACCGTAAAAAAATTTTAAAGCGTCGCCTATGGAAATTCATAGGTACCGTAGTTTGTCGCCATTCCACGAGTGCGTGCAATTATAAAAGGTGACATGTTTGGTATCTATTTACTCAGCGTAACATCATCTTTCACTTTATACAACAAAATTGGGGTAACTTTACTGTTTGGATTTTTTAAAATTCATGAAAGTGTCCCTTTTCCAAAAATTTGCGTTTAAAACACCGCTGCACAAATACCGTGTGATAAAAAATATTGCAACAGTTGCCATTTTATTCTCTAGATTCTCTGCTAAAAAAATATATATAATGTTTGGGGGCTCTAAGTAATTTTCTAGCAAAAAATATGGATTTTAACTTGTAAACACCAAATTTCAAAAATAGGCTTAGTCGTGAAAGGGTTAAACTCTATAAACACAATATGGAAACACTGATGATACACCTAACACCTAATTTGCCTGGTTATTTACAGACAGTTGTGAAAAATCACAGATTTTTACAAACTGACAGTAAATTTTACTGACAGTTGGCAACCCTGGGTGTATGGCCCTCTGCAGCCATGGGAATGAGCCCTGAGGTGGGTGAAAACTGAGCGGATTATTGAGGTAAATCCTCTCCCACTATATTGCTGGGAACACTAAAGCTGGCTAAAATTGAACAATATAGTTTTCATCGAATGAATTTCACTTATTACACATCATCACTCCAGTTTCGCACTCTGTTATTCCATCTACTCAGTGGCTTTATTGTCAATTATAGCAAGTCAGGCCAACAGAATCTAAATACATGAGGCCTCAGTAAGTGAGAGACATGGAGATCAGGTGTCTCCTTCACTAGATCTTCCCTTTTGGAGTGGCAGACATTTTTTTGAAGACCAAATGTAATTCACACACATACAATCATCACCACAAAAATGGCCACTGTAGAGCAGACATACCACAAAACAATGATTCATATTTGCTCTCTGATTCAGCCTGGTGTCACAACAGTGAGACTTCTGCAGGAGATTGTTCTCCAGGTAATACTTGTATTCATAAAGCGTTCAATGTTCATTAGAAGGATTTTTATTTTTGAGTTTTTAAAATGTAAATAGCAGCCCTGAAAGCTTTTCTTTACATTTGTGTCACTTGAGTAACACATCATTAGGCTGATATATGAAGACAGGCCGAGGGGACATTTCTTGTTGCCCACAGCAACCAATTATGATTTTTCTAAATGTAAAAACGTAGACTTCTATACCTTTTGTAAAGAAGCTGTGTTTGCTTGCTGTGGGCATTTACCCCCTTCCTGACCAGAGCACTTTTTGCGATTCGGCACTGCGTCGCTTTAACTGACAATTGCGCGGTCGTGCGACGTTGCACCCAAACAAAATTGACGTCCTTTTTTTCCCACAAATAGAACTTTCTTTTGGTGGTATTTAATCACCTGTGCGCTTTTTATTTTTTGCGCTATAAACAAAAAAAAGCGACAAATTTGAAAAAATCAATATTTTTTTACTTTTTGCTATCAGTTTAGTTTAGTTTACCCTCAGTTTAGTCCGATTATGTATTCTTCTACATATTTTTGGTAAAAAAAAAATCGCAATAAGCGTATATTGATTGGTTTGCGCAAAAGTTATAGCGTTTACAAAATAGGGGATAGTTTTATGGCATTTTTATTATTATTTTTTTTTTATTAGTAATGGCGGCGATCTGCGATTTTTATCGTGACTGCGTCATTATGGTGGACACATCGGACACTTTTGACACTATTTAGGGACCATTGTCATTTATACAGCGATCAGTGCTATAAAAATGCACTGATTACTGTATAAATGACACTGGCAGGGAAGTGGCGATCAAGGGGTTAAGTGTGTCCTAGGGAGCGATTCTAACTTTGGGGGGGATGGGCTACTACTCACATGACAGCGATCACTGCTCCTGATGACCGGGAGCAGTAGATCTCTGTCATGTCTCTAGGCAGAACGGGGAAATGCCTTGTTTACATAGACATCTCCACGTTCTTTTGCTCCGTGACACGATTGCGGACATCGAGTCTGCGGGACTGTAGCAGGAATCTCTGCATTTACTACATGAATGCCTCTGATCGACCTGTAGTTGCCATGGTGCTGAACATGTGATTTGTTATGACACCAGCTATTTGAGGACTTGACAGATCCATTTAGAACAGAAGCAACTGTGACCGTTATCATTCAAGGCATATACTAAAAACTTGTGAACATTGCTATGGAAGTTCTTAAGATGTGACCAAAAAGAATTATAACAAACTAAAATATAAAAAGAAAACTCTACCAAATCAACATTTAAGTGGTGTTCCGGCTGAAATTATTATATATTTTTATATAAAAATACCCCTACAATACACAAGCTTAAAGTGGTGTTCCAGCCGAAATTATACTTTTTAAAAAAAAATACCCCTATAATACACAAGCTTAATGTATTCTAGTAAAGTTAGTCTGTAAACTAAGGTCTGTTTTGTTAGTTTATAGCAGTAGTTTGTTATTTCATAAACTTACAGCAGGCCGTGGCCATCTTAAGTGTGGGCATCTGAAGCCAGACTGTATTTCTTCCTCAGTGCTCAGTGCAGCACAAGCAGTGTAATAGGTTTCAGGTCAGGTTTCCATAGCAACGGCAGTGTCAGAGGAAATTGCCTCCCCTTCCCAGGAGGCATTGCAAACAGGAAATGATGCGATGGGCCGCGGCCAGGGAGGAGGAAGTGAAAAATGAATACAGCAGATATACAGTTGGTGCTGAGAAAAAAAAATTTAAAAATATCCAATTCGTTTACAGTGCACAGTTTAGTGAGGGATGCTGAAGAGTTGTAAAAGTGGGTGGAACTCCACTTTAATGTATTCTAGTAAAGTTAGTCTGTAAACTAAAGTCTGTTTTGTTAGTTTATAGCAGTAGTTTGTAAACTTACAGCAGGCCGTGGCCATCTTAAGTGTGGGCATCTGAAGCCAGACTGTATTTCTTCCTGGATCTCACCCTTGCAGATCTCGCACATGCTCAGTGCAGCACAAGCAGTGTAATAGGTTTCAGGTCAGGTTTCCATAGTAACGGCAGTTTCAGAGGAAGTTGCCGCCCCTTCCCAGAAGACATTGCAAACAGGAAATGATGCGATGGGCCGCGGCCAGGGAGGAGGAAGTGAAAAATGAATACAGCAGATATACAGTAGGTGCTGAGAAAAAAAATAAAACAAATATCCAATTTGTTTATAGTGCACAGTTTAGTGAGGGATGCTGAAGAGTTTTAAAAGTGGGTGGAACTCCACTTTAATTTATCCTCATAAAGTCCATATAAAGCATATGATAATGTTACTGTGCCATTTTCACTGTGCACATGCTTGACAAATATTAATTGTGCTCCAAAGTGCCAAAAGAACAATCCATGTACTTGGTGCCATGTGGCCTCCTTGCAGTCAAGACTCACCAGAAACTTTTGACCTTGTGTCACATAGGGAGCAATATTCCCTTTTTATGGTAAAGACCATGGAGCTCTGCCTTTTATCGCCACATTCCCACCAGAACTCTCTGATCTAAGCTATAGTCTCCAGCTCATGTATGTAGGTGGAAAAAGCCACAAGGAAACCATCATCATAAAATTTATTAAACTTAAAAATATTCCCTCATACATAAAAACTTTGTATTGCACACTCGTTTGCATGAGATCCTGGGGTTTTGGTGCAGACGAAAGACACAAGGGCACCATTCAGCCACACTGACAGACGCCTGTAAAATGCAACGAGAGGCGGTAAGCTACAGAGGCTGGACAGGGCTGGACGGTGCACCAAGTGGTACTAACAATTGGGGCAGTATGTGCCTAGGGCTGAATGTCCAGAATGCAGACTACTTGTGTTCTGGACATTCCACTTTAGGCACATTCTGCCTTGAATGTTAGTACCAATCGGTGCACTATCCAGCCCTGTCCAGACTCAGTCGTCTTCGGCAGTGCTGGATGTTGCCTTCCAACCATACCAAATGGCACAATCTTACAGCGCTAAATGCCCAGGGTACATAAAGTACAGCCAAAGCTTGTTTGGCTGTATTTCTCCTGTATATCACATGAGTGCAGTCCGTTGTGTACTCCTGTGACCCGTTTTCAGCCGATAGTGGGCTGAAGCATGAAAAATGTCACAAATTCTTTACAGAATTACAACTAGTGGTGTTTGTTGAAACTCATCAAAAAGTTCTTTTTGCAGAATCAGAAAATGCTGAGTCCTCTGGTTCTACTCACACTGCTGATCCAAAGCCTAAGTAAGTCCGTAAACTAGACAATTTTTTACAACAGCTTGTTGACTGCTTAGTTTTGACCTGAACATATAGGGGTTTAAAGCTAGAGAGGGAAAAGTTAGTCACAATTCTGCATAGAAACCAATCAGCTGCCAGGTTTTATTGCCAAAGCTTAATTGAACAAGCTGAGGTTAGAAGCTGATTGGTTTCTATGCAGAATTGTAACAAATTTTTCCCTCTCAGTCTCTAGCTTTAGTAAATAAACCCCACAGTAACTAGACTTAAGAGCCCTAAAGTAAAGATCTATCTTTAAGGCTCCACCCCTCGGACCATTTTACACTCGTACTGAAGGTGTAACATAACATTGTGAAAATCAGACAACGACCACCCCAAACCCTTCTTTTCTATCACATGCGTATAGGGAGTTCTTTTCCTCCCACACAGCCGTGCCCTTTATTCACAGAGCACAGAGACATGTTAACCGCTTCAGCCACGGAAGATTTTACCCCCTTCCTGACCAGAGCACTTTTTGCGATTCGGCACTGCGTCGCTTTAACTGACAATTGCGCGTTTGTGCGGCGTTGCACCCAAACAAAATTGACGCCTTTTTTTTTCCACAAATAGAGCTTTCTTTTGGTGGCATTTGATCACCTCTGCGTTTTTTGTTTTTTTTTGCGCTATAAACAAAAAAAGAGCGTCAATTCTGAAAAAAAAACGCATTATTTTTCACTTTTTGCTATAATAAATATCCCCCAAAAATACATAAAAAAAACAACTTTTTTCCTCAGTTTAGGCGATATGTATTATTCGACATATTTTTGGTAAAAAAAAATCTCAATAAGTGAATATTGATTGGTTTGCGCAAAAGTTATAGCGTCTACAAAATAGGGGATAGTTTTATGGCATTTTTATTTTATTTTTTTTTTGTATTAGTAATGGCGGCGATCTGCGATTTTTATCGGGTATCGGGACTGCGACATTATGGTGGACATTTTTGACACTATTTTGGGCCATTGTCATTTATACAGCGATCAGTGCTATAAAAATGCATTGATTACTGTGTAAATTACACTGGCAGTGAATGGGTTAAACACTAGGGGGCAATGAAGGGGTTAAGTGTGTCCTAGGGAGTGATTCTAACTGTGGGGAGGATGGGCTTCAAGTCACATGACAGCGATCACTGCTTTTGATGACAGAGAGCAGTGATCTGTCATGACACAAGCCAGAACGGGGAAATGCCTTGTTTATATGGGCACTTCCCCGTTATGAGGATCGCCGGGAGACTGGCGGACATCGAGTCCGCCGGCTCCGCAGGCACGGTCACGCTGTACGCGGCAGGCGTGCGCCTGCTATCCCCGGCTCTTAAAGGGTACATACAGGTACGCACATTTGCCCACCGCTGCCAATGTACCGACGTATATTGGCGTGTGGCGGTGGGCAACTGGTTAAAGCGGACCTCCACCCAAAAGGGGAAGTTCCACTTTGAGGCCTCCTCCCCGCCTCTTGTTTGTGAAATTAAGCTTTTTTTTGGGGGGGGGGGGGGTGAGCGGGTACCCGATTTTGACAGGTACCTGCTCCCACTGCTTGTGCTTTACCGCTTAATTCACTTTTTTATCTCTTTTACACACATTAAAACCTGCATATTTTCTGAAAGCAGAAGCCCCATAAAATAAAATCATGGCAGTTTAAAATGTTGTCACATGATAGTTGTGCAACTGTTTATCAAATCTATATTTTCAGGAAAAAGTACACTAAAATGCAATTTATTACACAAAAACACAATATAATATCCAAATATTTGGCACAATATAAAATATGGTAAATAGGTACCAAACACATCAAGCCTCAAAACTGCATGCGCTCATAAAATGTTGACAAAAATGTTGTCGACAGCAGGGCTTTTTTTCAGGGGGAACTTGGTGGAACTCAGTTCCACCACCTTTGGCTCAGACCCTTTGGTGCCTGCTCACCACAATCACTTGTAAACACAGAAGTGAAAGCTCTGCACTCCGTGTGTAACCCCCATGAACTCTGCACTCTGTATGTAATGCAGTCCTGATATGTAATGCCCCTTTAAGACCCTTCTACTGTTTGTGAAATATGACCACACCCACTATTTGATGTGATTTGGAGGGTGTGTGTGGGGGGAGGGGTTTTGGGGGGTCATGGTTGAGTTCCAGCACCAATTGTTTGAGAAAAAAAGCCCTGGTCGACAGAGAATGCATTAAGGTGAAAAACGGCGAGGGTTTACAACCCTTTTAAGCTATGGTATAAGTTGTGCTAGTCAAGGTTGCTTCATATGTTAGAGGTACATTTGTGTGTTTGGTATGCAGGGTATAGTCAGCAGTCTGAAGGGCAGAAATATGAGGTTGTCTTTCCTCGAAAGCTCCTTGCGGTCTACAGGAGAAACGCACAGGTATGTGGACTGCCGCAATGTACATGGATGAATTTGGGATACTGTATACTGTTTGACCAGTGTTACCCCCCGAGTATCTTTGTGTCTCCTTTTCATTATTCAGGTGTAGTAAAATATTTGTTTTTTATTACAACCCAATAGAGTTAATGTCATACAATATGTAAACTCAACATTTCATATTCCTGATATGTGCCTGCAGTATGAATGGGTTGACTTACAAGGTGAGGGTGTACATATACAGTACTTTAAAGTATATGTAAATCCATTTACTAAAATCTTGAAATCATTTTATTGTTATGTAGCCCACTTTTTTTGCGGGGGGGGGGTATGAGAAATGGCCTTACCCAAACAAGATATTGAGCTAAACCTGTAGGTAAATAAGAGAACCAGAACCTTCGCTAAGTGGAAAAGTGGGATTGATAATGAAGTTGGCGTTGCCTCCACCCTGGGCAGGCCTCTGTGAACAGAGGGGATTCCCTTATGCCGCGTACACGCGTTCGGAAATTCGGCCAGCAAAAGACCGATGAGAGCTTTTGGTCGGAAAATGCGATCGTGTGTATGATCCATCAGACTTTTGCCGGTCTAATTCCAGCCAGCAAAAGATTCAGAACATGTTCTCAATTTTTCGGTCGGAAAAAGTTCCTATCCGAAAATGTGATCGTCTGTAGCAATTCCAACGCGCTAAATTCCTATGCATGCTCGTAAACAGTTCGACGCATGCTCGGAAGCATTGAACTTCATTTTCTCAGCTTGTCGCAGTGTTGTACGTCACCGCGTTCTTGACGGTCGAAAGTTCAGCGAACTTTTGTGTGGCCGTGTGTATGCAGGGCAAGCTTGAGCGGAATCCCGTCTGAAAACCCATTATATCTTTTTCCGACGAGAATTCCGATCGTGTGTATGCGGCATTATTGGGAAATTAACCAGTAATCTAATCAAAGTAATTGGGACAAAGGAACTACTGCAACCAGCATATAACATGTTACCAAAAGTACAGTATATACAATGTGTAGACGCAGACCAGTATGGAAATGATACAAGCTTTATATAAGAAAAGATTAAAAATAATTCATACATCCAAGGTACATTCATACATCCAAGGTACAAAAAATAAAGGGCCCAACAAGAGTCCTAGTAGAATTGTGCACATATACCCAGGTATATATAGTTATTATAGATAAAGAAGGGATTCATGGGACTTTTCAGGTGCAATATATCAATTGGTAACCAAGTCCTTAAAAATTCTATTATTTATTAGAAAATTAGGTTAAAATATTTTGACATAAAAACATATACAATCATGATTCAATATATACAGTCCCTGATATCATAGCGGCATTGTGATGAGGAATTCCGATGTTTCGCCCTCTATGCTTCTTCAGGGGATGTCTTATCTGCACAGAAACACACAGTACAAATATTTATAAACCATATTACAAAGATATTTATAATTATTTATAAATACTCAATAGTGTTGACCCTTTATGCTTACCCCACAATTACACATATAGCTTCAAATGTATGATTTGAACACAGAAAGGTCAAATGATAATAACACAAGTCACATAATGTTTATACATCATTTATATGTTATAATTTTTGTGGAGGTCAGAGGGTATTTTATTACAAATTTTAGTATTTTGTATAACAATTTAATGGACCTGTATGCACAGAGTATATTTATTTTCGTGAAATTATTAAGGTAGTTACCACTGTACTATATAGTAGGGATGGGCCCGATGAACATTGGGTGTTTGCCTGTTCGCCGACTAGCGAACGCGAACATTATGGGGCGTTTGCGGCAAATTTGAGTGCCGCAGAATGCCCCCATAATGCACTGCGAGATCGCTGTGATCGGCAAAAGGCAGGGTGCATTTAGCCAATCATGGCTCAGAGGGCTAAGTCCACGCCCCACACTATATAAGGCTGCTTACACGGTGGCCGTATATAGTGTTATAATTGGGAGAATGTTAGTTAGAGGCAGGTTAGTGGCGTGCAGGCAGTTTAGTATATGTATATATACTGTATATACAGTGTAGTCAGTGTAGTGTAGACTATATATACAGTGCAGGCAGTGTATTAATATATATATGTATACACATATACATATATATACAGTGTAGTATATATATATATATATATATATATATATATATATATATATATACACATATATACACACAGTTGTGCTCATAAGTTTACATACCCTGGCAGAATTTATGATTTCTTGGCCATTTTTCAGAGAATATGAATGATAACGCAAAAACATTTCTTTCACTCATCGTCAGTGTTTGGCTGAAGCCATTTATTATCAATCAACTGTGTTTACTCTTTTTAAATCATAATGACAACAGAAACTACCCAAATGACCCTGATCAAAAGTTTACACACCCTGGTGATTTTGGCCTGATAACATACACACAAGTTGACACAAAGGGGTTTGAATAGCTATTAAAGGTAACCATTAGACACGTGCAATTCGTTTAGTTCCGAATTCTTTTTTAACAAATTTTGACAAATTAGTTAATTTCCGAATTTCCAAATTTTTCAATTTCCGAATTTCCAAATTTTCGAATTTCCGAAAAAAGCAAAGAAAACGAATGAAACGAAAACGAACAATTTTTTTGTCAGTGCACATGTCCAGTAACCATCCTCACCTGTGATCTGTTTGCTTGTAATTATTGTGTGTGTATGGGAGAATGGTAAGTCTGGAGCACGGCAGTACGGAGACTCTCTGGGACAAAGCAGCGGTCACAAGGTTTCTCAGGAGGAGCATGGACCTGAGCAGCAAGAATTTTGTCACCCAAAGGAGAAGTGAGACTGGTGTGAATCGTAGCCAAAATACGATCAGGAGGAATCACAGGAACCGGACTCCGACTCTAGGAACCGACTCCAACTTGGAAGTGGAGGAAAATTGTAATGACAAGGCATCAGCCCTTACATTCTTAGTACCGGGTAAGATTGAGATAATGTAATTGAAACTTGACAAGAAAAGAGCCCATCGCACCCTTCTGGGAGAGAGGCGTTTAGCCTCAGACATGAATATGGGATTCTTATGGTCAGTAAGAATGAGAACCGGCACAGTGCTACCTTCGAGGAGATGTCTCCATTCTTTCAGGACTAAAATGATCGCCAACAGCTCTCTGTCACCAATCTCGTAATTGCACTCCGCAGGTGACAATTTCTTGGAAAAGTAGCCACAAGGATGCAAAGTGCTCTCAGAGCTAGGACGTTGAGACAGAAGGGTGCCAACACCAGTCTCAGAAGCATCAATCACAAGGATAAAAGGTAACATAGGATCAGGATGTGCCAACACAGGAGCAGAAACGAAGGCAACCTTGAGTTTCTCAAAGGCCTTAACGGACGTTACGAATAAACTTCTGTTAATAGTTGGCAAAGCCCAGGAAACGCTGCAGAGGATGTAAGGGCCACTGTAGGACTGCTGAAAGTTTCTCTGGGTTCATCGAAAAACCAGCAGTGGAAATGACATAACCCAGGAATTTAACCTGTTCACGATGGAACTCGCACTTCTCCAATTTACAATAGAGATTGTTCTCTCTTAGTTTCTGAACACACGACGGACATCTGTGTGGTGGCTCTCCAGGGACTTAGAAAAAATGAGGATATTGTCGAGATAAACCACCACACATAACTGCAACAAATCTCGGAGGACATAAATAAATTCCTGGAAAATTGCCGGGGTGTTACAAAGGCCAAAAGGCATTAAAAGGTACTCATAATGGCCTGTTCTGGTAATAAACGTAGTTTTACACTCGTCGCCCTCCTTAATTCTCACGAGATTGTATGCCCCTTTCAAATCAAGCTTTGTGAAAACCGTTGCTCCCTTGAGGCGGTCAAATAACTCCGTAATCAATGGAATCGGATAGGCATTCTTAATTGTGAAACGATTGAGACCCCTATAATCAATACAAGGTCTCAGTTCACCACTCTTCTTATTCACAAAGAAGAAACCAGACCCAGCAGGAGACAAGGATTTGTGGATGAAACCTCAAGAAAGTGAGTCTGCAACATACTCCTCTATGGCATTATCCTCCAAGACCATCAAGGGGTAAACCCGGCCATGAGGGGGTATGGCACCAGGTTGAAGGTCAATTGCACAATCATACGGCCGGTGTGGAGGCAAACTACCGGCTTGACCTTTGTCAAAGACAACGCTAAAATCGCGGTACTCCTCCGGCAGGGAGGAGAGCGAAGAGGTGCACAGGACCTTGGCTACCTTCTGGAAGCATGTCTTACTGCATTGTGGCAACCAGGAGAGAACCTCAGCATGGAGCCAATCGAAAGAGGGGTTGTGTCTCTGTAACCAAGGATAACAAATAACCAGCGGAAACTTAGGTGAGGAAATAAATTGGAATTGGATTATCAAATGGTGAAGAGCCCCTATGGCCATGGACAACGGAACCGTCTCATGAGTCACATGGGCAGGCTGTAGGGGTCTCCCATCAAGAGCCTCAATGGCAAGTGGAGTGTCACACAGCTGCACTAGTGCTTCGATACAAAGGCAGCATTAACGAACAGGCCTGCAGCCCCAGAGTCAATTAGAGCCTGTAACTCAATGGACGACTCAGCCCAAGAAAGGGTGACCGAAACCAGGGGCTTATCCTTTTGGATAACTGGGGACGAAACAGCGCCAACTAAAGGCGTTCCCTGGATGGGTAGAACAAGACTTCAAAAAGTGACCTGCCTGGCCACAATAAAAGCACTCTCCCTCCTCCTAAAGGTTCTCTCATCTGCAGAGAAACGCGTGAAGCCCAAGTGCTTGGGTTCATCTTCACTGACCGACTCTGTACCAGGAGGCATGGGAGGTGAGGGAGGCATGGGTGGGACTGCAAAACTCGGAGGTAAACGTACAGGAGGCTTCCACAAAATGAGGATATCGTCGAGATAAACCACCACACATAACTGCAACAAATCTCGGAGGACATCGTTAATAAATTCCTGGAACGGCAAGGAATTGTCAAAAACTGTCTTTTGTGGTTTTTACTTTTTGACACTTTTTTTTGGTGAATGAGTAGGGGTACAATGTACCCGATAACCATTCACAGGGGGGGCCGGGATTTGGGGGACCCCTTGTTAAAGGGGGCTTCCATATTTCGATAAGCCCCTCTGCCCGCAGACCCCCACAACCACCGGGCAAGGGTTGTGTGGACGAGGCCCTTGTCCTCATCAACATTGGGACAAGGTGCTTTGGGGTCCCCCAAAGTACCCGCCCTAGGTTAAGGGCACGTGGCCTGGTATGGTTCAGGAGGGGGGGCGCTCGCTCGCCCCCCCATCCTGTCCTCCAGGCTGCATGCTCGGATAAGGGTCGGGTATGGATTTTGGGGTGACCCCACGCCCATTTATTTTTTAAATTTTGGCATGGAGTTCCCCTTAAAACCTATACCAGACCCGAAGGGCCTGGTATGGACTGGGGGGGAACCCATGCCGATTTTTTTCTTGATTTTTTATCTATATTGCCGGCAGCCGATTTAAATTACATTTTTTCCTTTAGAAATGTAATTTTGGAAATTAAAGTAATATTTTATTTTTATTGTTTCACTTTAAGCATTATTAAAATCACTGCTCCTTTTTTTTTTGCATTGATACATGTCCCTTGGGGCAGGACCCGGGTCCCGATACACTTTATATGGAAAAAACTTGCATATAAGCCTTTAAAATGAGCACTTTTTTTTTTTTAATGTTCATGTCCCACAGACTTTAATAGGGTTTGCATGTTCGCACAAATTTTTTGCCTGTTCGCATGTTTTGGTGCGAACCGAACCGGGGGGGGGGGGGGGGGGGGGTGTTCGGCCCATCCCTACTATATAGCCAAATGGCACTGTATATTTATTTATTTAATAATATCATAGGTAGCTTATAACACTTATATACAGTGCATAAAGCCGCGCACTGAATTAATAACATATGGAAAAGATAGCGCAGATTATTCACATTTCCTGTTATAGGGTGACAGTGCTCTTTTACTGTCACACACTTTCCCAATGGGGACTACAAGCAGCAATATTAAAGCACAATAAACAGACATGCCTCATTGTTGTCACCATCAGAAAACCCATCCTGAGAAATGCTATACTGTCATCGCAAGAGTGCATATAGACATGAAGTGGCTACAAAGAGGCTGCAGAAGATGAGCAGTGTTAATATGCAACAAAGGATTTACATATACAATGCATTTTAATTATCTATAAAATGTAACATAACTACTGGACCTTGAGATACAGACTTGAGAAGATGGACAAATGCAACACACTTTCAGGTGCTTTCAGACTAAATTTCAGATGTGGTACATTTGACCTACTTCAGACCTAAATATGACCACCTGCTAAGGTGCACCAAGGTGCTGCTGTATTCTCATTGACTCCCAATGAGATAAAAGTAGTTTGGATACAAACATAAGCCTATTTACACAAGGGAATATTATCTTTAACCACTTGACTTTTGAAAGATTTACCCATGACCAGGCGTTTTCTTGCGATACGGCACTGCGTTACTTTAACTGACAATTGCGCGGTCGTGCAATGTTGTACCCAAATAAAATTTATGTCCTCTTTTTCCCACAAATAGAGCTTTCTTTTGGTGATATTTGATCACCTCTGCGTTTTTCATTTTTACTTTCTACTATAAAAGATATCCAATTAAAAAATTGCTTCATCAATTTAGGCCAATTTGTATTCTGCTACATGTTTTTTTGTAAAAAAAATGCAATAAGCGTATATTGATTGGTTTAAGCAAACTTTATAATGTCTACAAACTATGGTATATATTTATGGAATTTTTATTTATTTATTTATTTATTTATTTTATACTAGTAATAGTGGTGAACTATCAGACACTAACTGACACTTTTGACACTTTGCGGGAACCAGTGACACTAATACAGTGCTAAAAATATGCACTGTCACTGTACCAATGTCGCTGTCTGGGAAGGGGTTAAACATCTAGGGCGATCAAAGGGATAACTGTGTGCCTAGCCAGTGTTTTTGTGTACAAAGTGTGATGCTTTCACTAGGGGAACAGATCAATTCTAGTCCCTGCTTTGCAAGAACACAGGATCAGTCCCTTCCCCCCTGTCAGCACTGAGATTTGCCTTGTTTGCATATGCATAGCTCAGTTCTCTGTGTATTTCTGAAGATCTGGGGGTGCCAGAGAACATCAGGTGCCCAGCACCTGCAGATCGGCTTCTGCTGTGAATTTTCACAGCATGAATCATGTACACTATATTACCAAAAGTATTGGGACACCTGCCTTTACATGCACATAAACTTTAATGGCTTAGTCCATAGGATTCACTATTGAGTTGGCCCACCCTTTGCAACTTTACAGCTTCCACTCTTCTGGAAAAACTGTCCACAAGGTTTAGGAGTGTGTCTTTGGGAATGTTTGACCATTCTTCCAGAAGCGCATTTGTGAGGTCAGACACTTGTTGGATGAGAAGGCCTGGCTCGCAGTCTCTGCTGTAATTCATCCCAAAGGTGTTCTATTGGATTGGGGTCAGGACTCTGTGCAGGCCAGTCAAGTTCCTCCACCCCAAACTCGCTCATCCATGTCTATATGGACCTTGCTTTGTGCACTGGTGTAAAGTCATTTTAGAACAGGAAGGGGCCATCCCCAAACTGTTCCCACTAAGTTGGGAGCATGACATTGTCCAAAATGGCTTGGTATGCTGACGCCTTAAGAGTTCCCTTCACTGGAACTAAGGGGCCAAGCCCAACCACTGAAAAACAACCCCACACCATAATTCCCCTCCACCAAATGATTTGTACCAGTGCACAAAGTAAGGTCCGTACAGCTGCCGCCATGTAGCAGTAAAAGTGCTATAGGGCAGTCAGCAAGCAGTTAAAAGACAAAACTTTTCTTTTGTTTTGGATCGAGTGTCGAGGGTTCAGGACCCCCGTCAGTTTTTATTGCTATTTCCCCGTTAGAGAGGTTTGTTTTCTCTAATTGTCCTAATCACCAATGTCACTAGTAAAGAAAGTGAGGGTAAATCCCAAATTTTTAGTTGCCACCAGAACAGGGGGAAACTTTGCAATAGGGACACTTAGTTCTGAGACAACTGTCTAAAGCTGGACATACACCATAAGATTTCTCTGATTCAGCGTCTGATTCAGGCTCTCCATATATTTTATTTTATCTTTTATTTTATTGTCTCAAAATTTTAAAGCCCAGCTCTAGGCACAGCTAATTTTAATTTAAATCTTTATTTTTCATATATAACACTGTCCTTAAAGTGGTTGTAAAGCCAAATCCAAAGAGGCTTACCAATCATTAGATTAGATTGATAGGTGTTTTTTTCCCCTCTGTTTTCACCTGGTGATCTAACCAGTAACACACCTCCTGTATTAGTGTCTCCACTCTGGATGAAGAAGCAACAGAGACACTTTTTCATTGTCAGTCTGGGGGGAGAGGAGTGTTTGATAAACTAGCAGATTTCAATACACCAACAAATTCAAACTAAACAAAGACAAATTCCAGCTCACACTTTATAAGCAGTCACAGTAAACAGTATTTTTTTTTTTTTTTTGGATAAAGGTTTTACATCAATAAATAAAATCTGTCAGTGTCAAATGGTTTGTCTTATCTCTGTAACTGATGCAATATGCTGTACAGCCTGCTCTTATGGCAGACTTACTGGCCAGATCACAGCTGAAAATAGAAAAAAAATAAGGCCTAAAAAAAGAAAACTATTGCAGCCATCACATCTAAAGCCTCGTACACACGATCGGATTTTCGTCCGGGAATTGTGTGATGACAGACTGTTTGCCTAAAATCTAACTGTTAGCACGCTCCATCAGACAATTGTTGTCCAACTTTCACACGCACTTCAGACAAAAGTCTGACGCTTTGTTGGCCAACAATCTGATCATGTGTATGAGGCTTAAGAAATGGTAAGCTGCAATAGATTAATTTATTGGCCTTGGGCTCCCTTTAGAGCTGATATGTACAGCAAGAAGCCGCACCTCAAGCTTCCCATTGTTCATAGTACCTATGAATGACAACGTATGGGAGCTATCTTTTGCAGATGCCCATATGCTGTACTCGTGTTTAGGACAGCACTACTGTATTCATGAGTAGCAAGGCTGTACGCTGTACCTGGGCTGCCTAAATGAAGGAAATATGCCAACAATTATGCTGAATAGGGCTCAGTCACCCCATGTGCAAAAGCCCTAAAATACATGAAGCTCAGGCATCAAACTGTGTCAAGGGCCTTGGTGAAAATGTAAGAGAATCTCTGATTTACTGTATGCCTGTGTATTTCCTCAGAGCACATACCCAGACCTGGTTCACTATGAATTAAGGCTGAATGGAAACCTCACGGTGATTCATATTGAGAAGAGTGTGTAAGTAGCTGTATGACATTTCTTTCGATTAAATTAACTAATTTTTGCCATATTACAGTTGTACAAGATTATATTATATACCTACATAAAATGGCATTTCAAAATTTGTGGAGCCCCAGGCTACCAAGCAACACCACAGGCAAATATAGAAAATGATCCAAAATTCTGTTCTAAACCAATAAAAACATAAAATGTATAAATGCCTCAACTTCTAAACTTTAATTTGAGGGTCTAGGACTCCTCCAGAGGTTGCTAGGGGTTCCTTGAGCAATGAGCCATTCCTGCCTCTCAGATACTGTAAGTCCCCACTGACACCATTGATCCTTTTAGCAATCTGTAAGAGGGAAATTCTTCCCACTGACCATTACACCAATGTATCATGAGTTGTAGATGTAATCATTTATAGCAGGGGTTCACTGGGATCAGAAGGTTATTTCAAAGGTTCCTTTGTATTGAACAGGTTGCAAATGGCTGCTTTAAAGTCATTGTAAAGTCTGTTTTTTTTTTTTAAATAACAAACATGTCATACTTACCTGCCCTGTTGCAGTGGTTTTGCACAGAGCAGCCTGGATCCCCCTCTTCCTGGGTCCCTCTTCAGGCACCTGAGCCAAGCTGCAGCTCCTTGTACAGTATCCATTCAGCCACAGAGCTGCCGTTCGCCCCACTCCCTCTCTCTCCTTATTGGATAACTGACTTTGTTTGACAGCCGTGGGAGCCAATGGCGCTGCTGCTGCTGTATCTCATCCAATCAGGGGGGGAGAGTCTCGGATGGCTGAGGTACTCGTGGAAATCGCTGGATAGAGATGGGGATCATGTAAGTATTAGGGGGGCTGCTGCACACAGAAGGCTTTTTATTTTAATGCATAGAATGCATTAAGATAAAAAAGCTTCTGCCTTTACAACTCCTTTAAGGCCTCATGCACACAGGGCGTTTGTCCATCTTTCCTAGATGTCTTTCCTGCTGGCAGCAGTGTTTCGGCCAACAGTGTGTAAAGCATTTAAGCATATCAAGTGCTTGAGCATTAATTAATTTCATTGGCCAGAATATATTCTGACCATTTAAATTAATCTTTGCTCAAGTGCTTGATTCGCTTAGTGTTAATGCACATTTATACACGTTTACATGCCAAGCATTTTTCTGCCAAAACACTGCTGTTCCTGGACGCTCTGGCAGTGAGACACGTAAGCTAACATGCAGGGCCGTTTAGAGGCAGAAAAAACAAAACACCGGACTCAACTTACAGCAGCATTAAAAACGTCCAGTGTGTATGAGGCCTTAAGTTGGTGGTGTATTTAGGCCACTAAGTGGCAAGGTTTAGTTAAGAGTAGGAAATGGTAGTATTTGACTGATATAGTGATTTATGTGCTTTAACCGCTTGCCGCCCACCCACCGTCAAATGACTTAGGGACGGTGCGGCTCTCGTTCTGGGAGGACATCATATGGCGCAACCCCAATCTCTATAAAGAGCCGCGGCTCATCAGTGCCCATCAGCAGTGCTCATCACTGCTGCCTATCCTTGCCGCCTATTAGTGCCCACCAGTGATGCCCATCAGCACTCATCACTGTCGCCTATCAGTGCTCACCAGTGCCACCTATTAGTGCCCACCAGTGCCACCTATCAATGCTCACCAGTGCCGCATATCAGTGCCGCATATTAGTGCCACCTCATCCGTGCCACCTAATCAGTGCCCATAAATGCCGCCTCATCAGTGCCCATAAGTGCCACCTCATCATTGCCCATCAGTGCAGCCTATCAGTGCCCATCAGTGCAGCCTCATCAGCACACATCAGTGAAAGACAAAAATTGCTTATTTACAAAATTTACTGACAGAAAATAAGAAAAACATTTTTTTTTCAAAATTTTTGATCTTTTTTTTTTATATAAAAAATAAAAATCCCAGCAGTGATTACATATCATCAAAAGAAAGCTCTATTTGTGTGAAGAAAAAAAATGTATTTGGGTACAGTGTTGGATGACCACGCAATTGTCATTCACAGTGCGACAGCGCTGAAAGATAAAAAATGGCCTGGGCAGGAAGAGGGTGAAAGTGCCCAGTATTGAGGTGGTTAAAGTAGATAATGCACACCTGCATTAGTGTTACGCTTAGATGTGATCAGGAAATGTTATGTTTATTAGCGTGAACTTTTGGAGAGTTATCCCTTTGGGGATAGTGCTTCAATCCTCATACTGTTAAGTAGGTTGTACATATTAGTGTGGTATGCCCCGTACACACGGTCGGATTTTCCGACGGGAAATGTGTGATAGGACCTTGTTGTCGGAAATTCCGACCGTGTGTAGGCTCCATCACACATTTTCCATCGGATTTTCCGACACACAAAGTTTGAGAGCAGGATATAAAATTTTCCGACAACAAAATCTGTTGTCGGAAATTCCGATCGTGTGTACACAAATCCAATGGACAAAGTGCCACGCATGCTCAGAATAAATAAAGAGATGAAAGCTATTGGCCACTGCCCCATTTATAGTCCCAACGTGCGTGTTTTGCGTCACCGTGTTTAGAACGATCGGATTTTCTGACAACTTTGTGTGACGGTGTGTATGCAAGACAAGTTTGAGCCAACATCCTAGGATTTTGTTGTCGGAATGTCCGAACAAAGTCCGACCGTGTGTACGGGGCAGTAGTGTGTATAAGTGTGGTAGGATGTACTAACTCTGCTTTATTCTAGGTGAAGACTGTTGAACTTCAGGTGCAGTACTGACCTATAACTGTAAATACTTGTGTGCTTAGATAGTCATATGGATTTAGTTAGGATAAGCTGTACTTATTAGTATATGATTTCTGCATGAGAAATGTATATATTTGCTATGTCACCTCACCACTCTATTTGTTTGCCTGTTCTTTATTGTCTCTCATTATGTAAGCACCATAGATTATCTATTGTTTTTGCGAATGTTCCTCGTATATGGTTATGTTATGTTTAGCAGATCATTGTTTGTTTTCACAAATCTTTATAGCCCAATAAGGGGTACCTTTTTGTTGACTACAAAAAAAGTTCAGTGTATATAAGCTGACTCATTTGGGATGTTTTTTTACACATCATACATAGAATGTATAGTTGTATTTCTTTGTGTTTCTGCTGATAATCATCACAAGTTTAGAATATCCTTTAAATGCTTGTATATGTGTATTATTCAACTTGTAGAGGCTTGTTTGCTGGTAACTACACAGAAAGTCATTACAAGAAAGATGGAACTCTAGTAACCAACAGTCCCAGATACCAGGTACCAACCATATGTGAGCTTAGAAGTACGTAGATACGTTGTATTAAGGAAGAAGACGGTTGTGGGTGGGGCTTATTGCACCCAGTGGGGACAGTGCAAAACAGCGCTCGCTAATGCCTGAAATAAACTTATTAATACAAACAAGATCATTGTGTACAAATAACAAGCAGATGTTTGGTCACTCTGACTGAGATCCAAAGATACTGTGTGTAGATGGGACAATTTCGAGAATGACAAAGGCAACCATCACTGCAGGCCTCCACTGATGTGGCCTTTATTATGGCAGAATGGCTAGATGAAGATGGAAGCCTCTTCTCATTGCAAGACATATAAAAGTCTTCTTGGATTTTTCAAAAAAGCACCTGAAAGGCTCTTAGACTGTGAGGAACAAGAATAATCTCTGGTTTGAAGAAAGAGAGAAATATAGAATTTTTTTGCCTCAATTGTAAATGTTATTTATGTAGGAAACCTAGTCTCTGCTCATCATCACCTGCCCAATACCATCCCAGCAGTGGAGCATGGTGGTGGCAGACCATGTTCTGCTGTGGGGTTGTGTGTGTTTTCCAGCAGCATTATAGACTGGGACAGGTAGACTTGTCAGGGTCCATGGTTTGAGGCTCAATGAAAACCTTCTTCCTAATCCACACACAGCAATCCGGACCTCAGGCTGGGCTAAATGTTCTCCTTCCTTCCAACATGACAATAATCTTAAGCATACAACCTAGACCAATCCAAAGTGCTTAAAGTGGTGTTCCGGCCGAAATGATACTTTTTAAATAAAAATACCCCTATAATACACAAGCTTAATGTATTCTAGTAAAGTTAGTCTGTAAACTAAGGTCTGTTTTGTTAGTTTATAGCAGTAGTTTGTTATTTTATAAACTTACAGCAGGACGTGGCCATCTTAAGTGTGGGCATCTGAAGCCAGACTGTATTTCTTCCTGGATCTCATCCTTGCAGATCTCGCACATGCTCAGTGCAGCACAAGCAGTGTAATAGGTTTAAGGTTAGGTTTCCATAGAAAACGGCAGTGTCAGAGGAAGTTGCCGCCCCTTTCCCAGAAGGCATTGCAAACAGGAAATGATGCGATGGGCCGCGGCCAGGGAGGAGGAAGTGAAAAATGAATACAGCAGATATACAGTAGGTGCTGAGAAAAAAAAAATAAAAAAATATCCATTTCGTTTACAGTGCGCAGTTTAGTGAGGGATGCTGAAGTGTTGTAAAAGTGGGTGGAACTCCACTTTAAAGCTGGCCATAGATGGTTCAATCTAATCTTGGTCAGTTCAGCAGGTACTGGCTGAGATTCCAACCAAAAAGGGGCACACTTTGAGCGTTTGCGTTCTTGTGTATATTTGCTGTGATTCTGCCAAAAATGCTCCGCACAAACTACAAATTGCACTATGCCTGTTTGGGTGCCATGCATTTTCAATGCCAAGAAAATGCACAGTGGTTCTGCTGTGTCTGTCACAAGATAAATTGCACTCAAATAGTTTTGCAATCGTGGTAAATTGGAACTTGCGCAGCTTATTGCCCGCACCAAGCTCCGGTTCATATTTTAGCGTCAAACTATGTTTTGCTGCGACTTGTGAGTAATTTTTGCCGTGATGCTTGCAGCATTTTGAAATTTGTAGTTTGTGCAGAATATTTTTTGCTCACATGTAGAATTACATTAACACCTAACCTAGTTCCATAAGTACTTGAGAAATAAAATAATTGTATTAATTTTGGCATTGTTTGTCAGTCAGTTCCGAAAGCAAAATGCACTTCTTAAATATAAACATTTCGGCTGCCGCATTCGAATAGAAAAAAAATCTAAATTTTTTGATTCGGCCAATTGTAAATTTTTTGGTTCGAACGTTTCGAATCAAAAAAAAAAAAAATCAGGAAATTAGAAGAAAATGTAAAATAATAGATTAAACGAATTCCAAATACGAATCCCAAATATGAATTCAACAAATCAACCAAATTTAATGAAATAAACAATTAGATTAACAAGCCTAAACTAAACGAATGCTTTCGTCATGCACATGTCTACTCAAGACACATCTATGCACCCAGGGTTAATGAAATTCCTTCTCTTCAAAGACCACAACACCAATTTGATCAGCACTTTGAGCCCCCCAGGGAGAAAAACGCTATAGAATTTTTTTTAATATTTAAATATTTACCTCTCTCTTTTGCAGGATCACTGCTATTACCAGGGACATATAAAGGGTGAAGACGCCTCTTCTGTTCTTCTTAGCATATGTAAAGGTTTAAGGTATTGTGTGTTTGTTAATAGATAAGTTCACCTTTAGTAACATGTTACATGTTATACCTATATTTAGGGTGTAACATGTAAGCTGTCACTATGCAGCATCCCACCCCCACCATCCAACCATGACAGTGGGTGTGGGTTCCTCTTCCCACACCCGCAGTCAAAGTTTAAAATTGGTAAGCAATCTGTGAATGAACGACCTACAAGTACCATCTCTGGCTGCAGATGGCTTTTAGTTCTTAAACGGCTTGAAGTTTTCAATTTACTACAAGTGCACGGATTAGCGTCCCTTTAGTTCACTGACACTTTCTGCAGCTGAGTAACTACAGTATCTGCCCGTATAAAGGTACGGACAGAGAGCTGTCAGCAGTGTCTGCAAGAACCTGACATTGCACAAATACACTGATCGCAGCTGCAATGTTTTGCAGGCTCCAGTGTAAAAAAGTAATACATTAACATTTGTTTACCTGCAAAATCATGTGCGTTCATTTTTTTTTTTTAAAGATTAAATTATCCTTTAAAGGGAAACTGCTATGAAAGATTTGAATTTTCTTATTCTTTCATTTTTTAAGATAAGTCTATTTTTTCACTAGAGAAAATAAACAGGAAATGTGTGTACTCTCAGTGAGCACAAACTATAGTTATATTGTCAGTGTTTGCCTTAAAGTACAGTCGTTTGCAGGTTGCCATTACTGGCCCTTTCCTAAAAAATGCTAGATGCCTAGCTGTGTCTGTTTTGAATTCATCTGACCCAGAGCAAGCATGCACCAAATGAGAATAATGCCCCGTACACACGGTCGGATTTTCCGATGGAAAATGTCCGATCGGAGCGTGTTGTCGGAAATTCCGACCGTGTGTGGGCTCCATCGGACATTTTCCATCGGATTTTCCGACACACAAAGTTGGAGAGCAGGAGATAAAATTTTCCGACAACAAAATCCGTTGTCGGAAATTCCGATCGTGTGTACACAAATCCGACAGACAAAGTGCCACGCATGCTCAGAATAAATAAAGAGATGAAAGCTATTGGCCACTGCCCCGTTTATAGTCCCGACGTACGTGTTTTACGTCACCGCGTTCAGAACGATCGGATTTTCAGACAACTTTGTGTGACCGTGTGTATGCAAGACAAGTTTGAGCCAACATCCGTCTGAAAAAATCCTAGGATTTTGTTGTCGGAATGTCCGAACAAAGTCCAACCGTGTGTACGGGGCATAAGAAAAAACAGAGATCCATATGTCTATACCTGTAATAGGTCTGTAGACAAAACAAACAAAAAAAATCACTGGAGTTCCATTTTAAATGAAGTGCACAAATGTGCTGCATGCACCTTTTTAAGACATGTCAGCTCAGCACATGAGAATATAGCCCAGAAAGGAATACTGGATTTTCTAGATTAATTATGATGGAACCCTGAAAACTGGTGTAATGTATTTTTTTTTTTATTCGTCATTTAGTGGGACTATCCAGACCAGTGAGAAGATCTTCCTCATTAAGCCCCTGAAGATGACAGACACTGAGGAACACGCTATATATGAGGCAAAAGACATTCTGAACCACACTTGTGGTGTCACCAGCATCTCCCTCCCAGCAAAGCCTCCAAAGTTTAAATTATTGCAGGTCACAGATGCAGAGGTAATATAATCAGGATAGAAACTATTTATGTTTTAAAGTTTTTTTAAATTGACTTTAAATTGATTTTAAAAAGAGACATTAAACCCAAAACCAAAAGTGTAATATATTGCAGCTTACCAATCACTAGGTGGCTGCATGTTTCCTTATTTTAGGCTTTTTTCCTTTTGTTTTTCACTTGGTGATCTTGCCTGTACCACACCTCCTGTATTAGGCTGGATTCACACCTATGCATTTTTAGTGCTTTTTGCATTTTGCAGATTTGCACTACAGAATGTGTCCCATAGGAAACCATGTTAAATGGACTGTAGGGCAAATATTGCAAAATGCAAAAAGCACTAAAAATGCATAAGTGTGAATCCAGCCTTAGAGTGCCCCCTCCCGCTCTGGATAAAGGAGCACTGGGGTACCTTTGGACAGCAGCATTGTCAGTCTGTTGGGAGGAGAGTGTTTGATGAACTAGCAGATTTCAATACACTAACAAATTCATGCCAAAGTCCAGTTCACACTTTATAAGCAGTTACAGAAAACAGTTTTTGTTTTCTTCTGGGATAAAGGTTTTATAACTGATACATTATGCTGCACACATTCTTTTGATAAACAACAGTCTTACTGACCAGATCACCAGATGAAGATAGAAAAAAGAAGGCCTAAAAAAGAAAACAAATGCAGCCATCACATCTAAGAAATGGTAAGCTGCAATATAATAAATGTTTACTTTTGGGTTAAATATCATTTTTAGAAAAATTGAGTAGAGTATCTTTCTTTTTGGAACTGTAGGAAGAGTTAAACAGGGGTGGATATACTGCCTGTGCAGGGGCACAGATGTGCTTATGAGATACCTGTACAGGAGTCAGAATCTTAGGCCCCTTTCACACTGAGGCAGTTTGCAGGCCATATTGCGCTAAAAACAGCGCCTGCAAACCGACCTGAAAATAGCTGTTGCTGTGTCTCCATGGTGAAAGCTTTGGGGCTTTCACACTGGAGCGGTGCGCTAGCAGGACGGTAAAAAAAGTCCTGCTAGCAGCATCTTTGGAGCGGTGAAGGAGCGGTGTGTATACCGCTCCTTCACCGCTCCTGCCCATTGAAATGAATGGGACACCACGGCTATGCCGCCGGCAAAGCGCCTCTGCAGAGAAGCTTTGCAGTGGTTTTTAACCCTTTCTCGGACGCTAGCGGGGGTAAAACCGCCCCGCTAGCATCCGAATACCGCCGCTAAAACGACGGTAAAGCGGCGCTAAAAATAGTGCCATTTTACTGCTGACGCCCGCACCGCCCCAGTGTGAAAGGGGCCTTAGAGGCTGGATGAAGGCTAGGGTACTGTCAGGTAATAAAATACCCTGGCTGGCTTCTAGACTCCAGCCTTACTTGGATTGACCTTCACTCAATGGTGCCCACCATAAGTGCAAAGGAAGGGCAGGCCCAGATGTAACAGCTGAAGGTGGGGGGGGGGGGGGTATTGAGTTAGGATGTTATGCAGCAGTAGCAGTCAGATATGAAAGCAAGAACAATATCAGCACTCTGGGACTCTGCCTAAGATGGGTTGGTGATGCAAACAGCAGAAGGTGTAATGGGTCTCTGATTATAATTTGTTAACAAGTGAATGCAACTTAGTAATGGATCTGCAACTTTAAGTTGATAGCAGGTGGTTATAACCTAATGGTGGGTCTGTGACTCTCTCACCAACTTTCTTCTCGACAGTCCTCCGATGGTGATGAGTTAAAGTGTTACTAACCCAGGACCCTGCATTCACTCTATCTGGTCTCCCACAGTACAGAGAACATGGAAATGCAATTATTTTAGTAAATATAAACTGCTAAATACCTTTTCTCATCGGCAGTATATAGCAGTATTGTGACTTCTATCAGTGTCTGGTTAAAGCTTGTAGGAGGAATTTTCATTCTCCTCTGACTGTCCTATGAGGCTGTGGAACCCCTGACCCTGTGTCTGGACAGTGCTGGTTGGCCCTGTGCTGATCACATGCACCCTCCCAAGAAAAAAATAACTCTCTAGCAATACATGCCAAACTGAGCATGTGCAGAGTGACTCCGAAGGCTCTGTCTTATCAGAAGATGGATTGGGGACAGTGGAAAAAGGGGAGAATCAGAGAATAAAGGATCAAACAGCCTTTTTACACAATGCGGAGGATTAAACCTTTAGGTTCCACAGTCAGTATAATAAGCATGCTTTACTGCATATACAGATTGATTTTACTGTTGAGGGTTTAGTAACACTTTAACTGCACGTGGGTGCCCCCCTTATCCTGTAATACAGCATTGGTGGCAACAGGTGCAATGATGATCTTCTCAGTGACTCTAGAGGATAATGTCCTGAATCACCACAGCATTATAGAAAAGTCCCCAGACCGCCGATACTGCAGCAGACTCACACCAGTTCAGCCTCCTGGCTCTAATGTACCGCAGTGTTCAGTGAATTCAGCACAGCAACTTGCTCACTGGGCACAGCATCTTTTCTCTTGTTCTTCTCCAGTTGGTGTGCTCCCCAACTGCCCTCAACACTTTCCTAGGCTTTTCCTTATATCTGACCCCTCCTGCTCTCAGGGGTACATGGGCATTGTATTTGCTGCCCAGGGATGGTTATTGATTAATTCTCATCAAAACTACATCTCCCAGACTGCTCCTGTGTAAAGCCAGCAATTAGCTAAACAAGGCACTGTCATCGCTATCTTGTGGACAAAAAAGAGTTCTGCAATCAGTAAAATTGCCCAGTGTTACACATTCTAAATAAGTGCCCTGGGGGTATATTACATTGAGTGTCTGCCAGGAAACTAGTATTTTCTGTACATTATGAGTGGCAGCCTACATGTTTCCCTCTGCAAAAACTTTATTCCAGCAATGGTGAGTGTGTATTTATTTTATTAGTTACCTTCATATACTTATTTATAGTAATGAATATTTCAATTTTACATTTTTTCAGAAGCAAAATCTGTTGAATGCTAAAAAATATGTTGAATTGTACATGGTGGCCGATCACAGCATAGTAAGTCTAATGTGCTTATTACAGTATTATGTTAAATTATATACTCCATTAGATTATAGTTATGATGTGCCTTCTAGTGTAAAATTAAAGTGACCCTGTCATTCACCTAAAACAATCTAACTGGCAGGTCCTGCGATAGAAGAGCTATTGAACTAATATCTCTGCTGACCTTTGTCCCCTCTCTATCCTCAACCCCTTAGTCACTACTACTATGTCTTGTAGTGACCTAGATGTCAAAGGAAGGAACCATAACGTGCGGTGGGGTAGACAGAAATATAACATTCCTGGAAGCTGTGGAGTCTGATGCAGACTACAGCACTGGGAAATGGAGGGCAGGTAAATGGAATGGGCCACCAGAGAGGTAAGTATAAAAACTCTACTATTGCAAGAAGCAACAACTGCACACATTTTGATTAGGTTACATTTCTTGCTACTACAATGGCTGGAGCTTAAAAGGAGCCTGACAGAATAGGAATTTATTATTATTATTTAAGGTACTTATATAGCGCCGTCAATTTACATATACATTGTACATTCACATCAGTCCCTACCCTCAAGGAGCTTAAACGTATTCACCCCCCCCCCCCCCACCTTGGCATTTTTCGTGTTTTGTTGCCTCACAACCAGGAATTAGTTTAAGGATTTGCATAATTTAATTTACAGAACATGCCCACAACTTTGAAGATGTTTTTTTTTTCATTATTTTGAAGCAAACAACAAATAGGACAAAATGACAGAAAAAGTCAATGTGCATAACTATATAAGTCAATACTTTGTAGAGCCACCTTTTGCGGCTATCGCAGCTCCAAGTCACTTTGGATAAGTCTCTATGAGCTTGCCACATCTTATCACTGGGATTTTTGCCCATTCCTCCTTGTAAAACTAATCCAGCTCCTTCAAGTTGGATGGTTTGTGCTTGTAACCAGCAATCTTTAAGTCTGACCACAGATTTTCTATTGGATTGAGGTCTGGGCTTTGACTAGGCCATTCCAACACATTTACATGTTTCCCCTTAAACCACTCAAGTGTTGCTTTAGCAGTGTGTTTGGGGTCATTGTCCTGCTGGAAGGTGAACCTCAATCCTAGCCTCAAATCACACACAGAGTGGTACGGGTTTTGCTGAAGAATATCCCTGTATTTAGCACCATCCATCTTTCCCTCAACTCTGACCAGTTTCCCAGTCCCAACTGCCTTAAAACATCCCCACAGCATGATGCTGCCACCACCATGTTTCACTGTGGGGATGGTGTTCTTTGGGTGATGTGACATGTTGGGCTTGCGCCAGACATAGCATTTTCTTTGATGGCCAAAAAGTTAAATTTTAGTCTCATCAGACCAGAGCACCCTCCTCCATACATTTTGGGAGTCTTTTTGGGAGTCTCCCACATGCCTTTTTGCAAACTCAAAACGTGCCATTTTGTTTTTTGCTGAAAGTAATGGCTTTCTTCTGGCCATAAAGCCCAACTCTATGGAGTGTATGACTTATTGTCGTCCTATGTGCAGACACTCCAGTCTCTGCTGTTTGAACTCTGCAGCTCCTCCAGGGTTATCTTAGGTCTCTGTGCTGCCTCTCTGATTAATGCCTTCCTTGCCCGGTCTGTGAGTTTAGGTGTGCGGCCGTATCTTGGCAGGTTTGCTGTTGTGCCATGTTCTTTCCATTTGGTTATGATAGATTTGATGGTGCTCCTAGGGATCATCAAAGATTTGGATATTTTTTTATAACCTAACCCGGACTTGTACTTCTCAACAACATTGTCCCTTACTTGTTTGGAGAGTTCCTTGGTCTTCATGGCAGTGTTTGGTTAGTGGTGCCTCTTTCACTAATTATGTGACTTCTGAAGGCAATTGGTTGCACCAGAGCTTTATATGGGCTTCATAACAAAGGGGGTGAATACATACGCACATGCAAGTTATGAGTTTTTTATTTCTGAAAAAGTTTTATGTATATATTTTTCTAATTTTACTTCACCAACTTAGACTATTGTGTTCTGATCCATCACATATAATTCATATTAAAAAAAAATTGAACTAAAGGCTGTAATGTAACAAAATAGGTAAAAAGCCAAGGGGGTGAATACTTTTGCAAGGCACTGTATATGTGACATATTTAGAATTATGTTCAGCCACTTTTGTGATTTTTACACCCCTGGCACACTGCATAGCCAGGAGACTGACACTACTGTCTCTGTTGCGGTCAAATACAGTGAAGGTGTTCTATGCCTTAGCCCAATGAATAAACAACAAAGGAGAAGCAGCACACTGATAAAAGGATTTGTATGCTCTTTTCTCCTGTAAACATATTCCCTGTGTTGGCTGACCACTGTAGAGCCTGATTGACTAAAACTGTGCTGAGGATTACAGGAAGCGGATGTAAAGACAAATTCATAAACTTCTATATGTATTTTTAATGAATATTTAACCACTGTAAATGAAAGCGGAACTAAACCCATCGATTTAAGGCTGCATTTACACCTTAGCAGAGCGATTTTAGGGGGTTTTTTTATGAGCTTATTTTTAGCTTTTTTTGTATACAGACATTTTTAGAAGAGTATTACAGGCATTTTATATGTGTATTCAAGCTTCTGGTCTATGGGGCCCAAAACACTCAATTCTGCCTGAAGAGTAGCTCATGTATTTTTTTGAGCGACAAGCGTTTTGTTACTAATGACAGAACGCTCAGATGTGAACAAGAGCTATTGAAAACAATGGGTTTTCACTTGAGTGTTTTTGAGCTTCGACCTACAAGCTACAAAAGCACTCAAGTGTGCACGGGCCTCACAGTTTAAAAAAACTGTTACATTCCCGCCAACTGTCACATTGGTTGTGGTCTCAACCAAACTGTCAAATCATCAAATGGCTGATGCCATAACTGATCACATGTGCAGCATCATGGCAGTTGAAGATCAAACAGAGGCCAAGATGGCAGCTTACTTGGCTGAAAATGATAGGGTTTAGTTCCACTTTAAAGTGTGCTTCTTTTTTTATCTTTCTGGAGTTAAACATCAAACCATGCACGCAGGCTTTGTTCTATTATCTGTTTACACTCAGAATAAATTTATACCAACCCAACTGCTTATTCAAATGTATACAAACAAACTGATGACATCACTGTGGATGCAACTTTATTGAGCCAGCACAAAACACACTGAAGTCACCACACTTTTTGACACGTATCACCCTTTTGGGCTTAGTCATTGAAAACATCTCTATGGCTAAGCCTGTGGAGGTGAAGGATGTCAGAGATGGCTGGGCAACATGTAGGTGGGGGCTTCAGTGTGTTTTGTGCTGGCACAATAAAGTCGCATCCACTGTGACGTCATTGCATTTGTAGCATAGACGGTCTCCCTTCAGCTAGCACATGATATAGCTCCAATGAGAACGGAGGAATCTTACTGGAACTTTGAGCAGTGTCCACATTGTATATCTGCTTATTTACATATTTAGGAAAGTTGCTGCCCGCCCCACTGTTTGCATTCTCTATCCAAAATCTTTCTTCCCGTTTCCCGGGGAAGATTTCTGGGAAGGAAGGTGGTTGAATTGTGGATCAGTAGGATTAGGCAGTGGAGTTAAGTCTACTTTGAATGTACATCTACCTTTGAAAACTTTCTGAGTAAAAATAAAAGTCATTGTGTCACAATGTACAGAAATTTACATCTTCTTTTGACATCTTAGTTTTGTATTTGTCTTCCAGTTCAATAAATATGGCAGCAGCATCAAATCTGTGAAACACAGGCTGTTTGATATTGTGAATTACATAAACAAGGTAATGCAATGGTTTATTAGCGCTTCTCGTTTCTAGGACTTGGTTGGGGTTTCTATGAACAGTTACAGAACCATGAGATGACATTTCTTTGGTGCTCATCAATGATAGTGTCTGGCCTTTAATGACAGGGAATGAGCATTTGGATATGTTAGAAAACCTGTCCCTTCTGACAGGCCAAGGCCAAGTTATTCCTCCCTCCACTAAGCACTCTACAGTGCTCCACATTCAGCTGCCTTGATGACAGTCGAACCATGCTTGCACAAAAGACTCCCAAGACTATGAACAGTTTGCTTCATTACTCCAAAACAGGGATTGATAACCATTAGATAGGGATGAGCCGAACACCCCCCGGTTCGGTTCGCACCAGAACCCGCGAACGGACCGCAAGTTCGCACGAACGTTAGAACCCCATTGACGTCTATGGGACTCGAACGTTCGAAATCAAAAGTGCTCATTTTAAAGGCTAATTTGCATGGTATTGTCCTAAAAAGGGTTTGGGGACCCGGGTCCTACCCCAGGGGACATGTATCAATGCAAAAAAAACTTTTAAAAACGGCCGTTTTTTCGGGAGCAGTGATTTTAATGATGCTTAAAGTTAAAAAAAAAAAAAGTGAAATATTCCTTTAAATATCGTACCTGGGGGGTGTCTATAGTATGCCTGTAAAGTGACGCGTGTTTCCCATGTTTAGAACAGTCCCTGCACCAAATGTCATTTTTAAAGGAAAAAATCTCATTTAAAACTGCTTGCGGGTTTAATGTCATGTCGGGTCATGGCAATATGGATGAAAATCAGTGAGACAAACGGCATGGGTACCCCCCAGTCCATTACCAGGCCCTTTGGGTCTTGTATGGATATTAAGGGGAACCCCGCACCCAAATTAAAATAAGGAAAGGTCCCTATATACTCTGAACAGCAGTATTCAGGCGGTGCAAACAAGACAGGGACTGTAGCTTTGTTGTTAAGTAGAATCTGTTTGTAATTTTGAACATTTTTAATGTGTTTAGCTCCAGCCAAAAAATCTTTTCTAAGCTTTTTGGAAAACATAGGGAAGGGTTATCACCCCTGTGACATTTGTTTTGCGTCTTTCCTCCTCTTCAGAAGATTTCACCTCACTTTTTTGTCCCAATGAAAAATGTTTTTTGAAAATTTGGGTTTTTTTGTGGAACAAGGATTGGAAAGCATCAGTGGAAAGGAGAAATTGTTTTCCCATATTAACTCTTACAGGAGAGAATTTCCCTTCCTTAGGGGTAGATTTCATCTCACTTCCTGTTGTCTCCTTCCGTTTGCAAGTAGGAGTCGTTTGTAAGTTAGATGTTTGAAAGTAGGGTCCTGCCCTATATACTCAGCAGAAATTTGGGCCTTAGGTGTTGCTGTGGCCAAAACACTGTAAGCCCTCACAGGGCCCTGCTGTGAAATATTAGATCAAGAATTGTAATTACATGCCCCTGTTGAACAGGAGCTGAAAAATTAGGCCTTAGGCACTGGTGCTGGTGCCACAACACTGCAACCCCTCACAGACACTCTAGTTGGAACGCAGGAACGAGCCCTGCTGCAAAGTATTGCATCAAAAATTGTAATTACACGCCCCTGTTAGACAGGGGCAGAAAAATTGGGTCTTAGGCACTGGTGCTGGTGCCACAACACTGCAACCCCTCACAGACACTCTAGTTGAAACGCAGGAACAAGCCCTGCTGCAAAGTATTGCATCAAAAATTGTAATTACACGCCCCTGTTAGACAGGGGCTGAAAAATTGGGTCTTAGGCACTGGTGCTGGTGCCACAACACTGCAACCCCTCACAGACACTCTAGTTGGAATGCAGGAACGAGCCCTGCTGCAAAGTATTACATCAAAAATTGTAATTACACGCCCCTGTTAAACAGGGGCTGAAAAATTGTGCCTTAGGCACTGGTGGTGGCGCCCAGAACCAAAAATGTTCTTACAAGCTATCAGCGTGATGATTGAGGAGGAAGAGGATAATTACTCAGGGATAGTCACTCAGCATCAGCATAGGCAGTCTTTGAAGGGATCTGAGATTTCAAAAAAAATTATTCGGTTACATCTGCATCAGGTGCTTGGTAGCTGGTGGTGATCCAAGACTGATTCATTTTTATGAAGGTCAGCCGATCGACCGAGTCGGTGGACAGACGCACCCTGTGATCGGTTACCACGCCTCCAGCAGCACTGAATGTGCGTTCCGAAAGAACGCTGGATGCAGGACAGGCCAGTAGCTCAATTGCATACTGTGCAAGCTCTGGCCAGTGATCCATCCTCAAGACCCAGTAACCCAGAGGATTTTCGGTGGGAAAGGTGTCCAAGTCTGATCTTGCCCCTAGGTATTCCTGCACCATGTAAAACAGACGCTGGCGATGGTTGCTGGAACCGATCATACCTTGGGGCTGCGGACCAAAAAATTGTCTGAACGCATCGGTCAGACGGCCACCTTCTCCACCGCTCCTTCTTTGACTGACCGAAGCCTCAGCAACACGTTGTCCAGAAACAGGAGTTTGTAACCTCCCAGTCTCTGGGAACGCGTTGCACAGACCTTTCTGCAAGGCCTCCCGAAGATGTTTCATCCTCTGCTCCCTCTGTGATGGCAAGATAAGGTCCGCAACCTTACCCTTGTAACGTGGATCAAGGAGGGTTGCCAGCCAGTATTGGTCCTTCTCCTTGATACCACGAATACGAGGATCCTTACGCAGGCTTTGCAGGATCAGGGAGGCCATGCAGCGTAGGTTTGCTGAGGCATTCGGTCCGGAGTCCTCTGGGTCACTAAGGACAACAACGTCCGCAGCCACCTCCTCCCAGCCACGTACAAGTCCATGTGTTCCTTGGGACTGATCCCTTAAAGACTGCTGATGCTGAGTGCCAGGCTCCACCTCCATACTGACACAATCTTCCTCCTCCTCCTCCTCCTCCTCCTCCTCCTCGTCCTCTTCCTGTGTGATCGGCGGGCACGCAGGAACACTGTCTGGATAAAGGGGGCCTTGAGAGCTAAGGAAGTCCTCCTCTTCCTGCCTCTGTTCTGCCTCAAGTGCCCTGTCCATTATTCCACGCAGCGTGTGCTCCAACAGGTGGACAAGGGGGACAGTGTCACTGATGCATGCACTGTCAGTGCTCACCATCCTCGTGGCCTCCTCGAATGGTGACAGGACAGTGCATGCATCCCTGATCATGGCCCACTGGCGTGGGGAAAAAAAACCAAGGTCCCCTGACCCTGTCCTGGTGCCATAGTCGCACAGGTACTCATTGATGGCCCTCTGCTGCGTGTGCAGCCGCTGCAGCATGGCCAACGTCGAGTTCCACCTGGTGGGCATGTCACAGATTAGGCGGTTCTTGGGCAGGTTAAACTCCTTTTGGAGGTCCGTCAGCCGAGCACTGGCATTATATGACCGGCGGAAATGCACAGAGACTTTCCTGGCCTGCCTCAGGACATCCTGTAAGCCCGGGTACCTGCCCAAGAACCGCTGCACCACCAAGTTAAGGACGTGAGCCAAACAGGGCACATGGGTCAGTTGTCCCTGTCGGAGGGCAGAGAGGAGGTTGGTGCCATTGTCGCAAACCACCATTCCTGCCTTAAGTTGGCGTGGCGTCAACCACCTCTGAACCTGCCCCTGCAGAGCTGACAGAACCTCTGCCCCAGTGTGGCTCCTGTCCCCCAAGCACACCAGCTCAAGCACCGCATGGCATCTTTTGGCCTGCGTACTTGCGTAGCCCCTTGAACGCCTACGGAGCACCGCTGGTTCCGAGGAAGAGGCCATGGAGGAAGAAGAAGAGGAGGGGGTGGAGGAGAGAGGTGTGTCACAATCAGCATTTTGGAGGCGTGGTGGCGGAACAACCTCCAACACTACTGCACCTTGTCCTGCATCCTTCCCAGCTGCCAGCAGAGTCACCCAATGCGCCGTGAAACTTAAGTAACGTCCCTGTCCATGCCTGCTGGACCATGAGTCAGCGGTAATATGCACCTTACCGCTGACCGCCCTGTCCAGCGAGGCATGGACATTGCCTTCCACATGCCGGTAGAGAGCCGGAATCGCCTTCCGTGAGAAAAAGTGGCGTTTGGGTACCTGCCACTGAGGAACCGCACATTCCACAAACTCACGGAAGGGGGCAGAGTCTACCAACTGAAAAGGCAGCAGTTGAAGTGCTAGCAATTTTGCCAAGCTAGCATTCAACCGCTGGGCATGTGGATGGCTGGGAGCAAACTTCTTTCGGCGGTGCAGCAGCTGGGGCAGGGAAATTTGCCTGGTACAATCTGACGTCGGTGTACCAAAAGCAGATTGCCCACAAGTACTTGGCTGTGACACACCTAATTCTACACCTTCATTCCTCTCACTGCAGGTCGCAGAGAGGACTGAAGGTCTAGTGGGGTTGGAAATCTCAGCTGATGAGGAGCAAGGAGAGATCGTCTTTGTTCTTTGGTGTGGGTCTTTTAGATACGCTTGCCAACGAACTGCATGGCAGGTCAACATATGTCTGGTCAAGCATGTGGTACCCAAGCGGGAGATGTTTTGGCCACGCGAGATACGCTTGAGACATATGTTGCAAATAGCAGCGGTGCGATCTGATGCACTCGTCTCAAAAAAGGCCCACACCAAAGAACTTTTTGAATAACGCGCAGAGACTGCAGCGCCCTGCACATGTGGAGCTTTGGGGTGTGATGCAGTCAATGTGCTGCCCTTAGGCTGGCCCCTGGAGGGCATCCTGCCTAGTTGGTGATGTGCCACCTCCTCCTCCTCCTCCTCCTCCTCCTCCTCTCTCCTATCAGGCACCCACGTTGAGTCAGTGACCTCATCATCCCCTCCCTCCTCATCACTGGAGCAAACCTGGCAGTATGCTGCAGCAGGGGGAGCATGACTGCCAGATTGCTGTCCTTCTTGGGCACCCCCTCTGTCCGTGCTCATGTTACTGCCTTCATTGAGCTCAGTATCATCATCAGAGCCTTCCAAACGCTGGGCATCCTCCTGGAGCATGTACCCAACACTGTGGTCAAACAGTTTGAGGGAATCCTCATGAGGACATGGTGGAGCTAGGGAAGGAGTCACTGATGACATTGAGCTGAGGGAAGAGGCCGCTGCTTTGCCAGACAAAGCACCCTGGGCATGGGTGAGAGAGGATGAGGAGGATGAGGACGGCTTGGTCATCCACTCGACCAAGTCTTCCGCATGTTGCGGCTCAACACGGCCAGCTGCCGAAAAAAAGGCCAAGCGTGTCCCATGGCCACGTGCTGATGAGGATGCACCGTCTCCACGACCAGCACTAGACACAGAGCCTGCTTGCCCTCTCTTATTGGCTTGTGACTGTCTGCCTCTCCTTCTTGGCCTTCCAGACATACTAATGGCCTGTAGCTGCACTAAGCTGGGATAGAACACCTGTAATTTTCTTCAGGTAGCTTTATATACTGTAACCAGACAAGCCTGCCTGTCAGTAGGAAGATAACAGGAACGGATCTAGCTGAACACTGTGAGCAGGACGTACTGCACTAAATGTATATAGCAGGAACGGATCTAGCTGAACACTGTGAGCAGGACGCACTGCACTGAATGTAAATACCAGGAACGGATCTAGCTGAACACTGTGAGCAGGACGCACTGCACTGAATGTAAATAGCAAGAACGGATCTAGCTGAACACTGTGAGCAGGACGCACTGCACTGAATGTAAATAGTCTAGCTGCCTGACCGTGGTACTAATAGGATCAAAAAGAACACCTGTAATTTTCTTAAGGTAGCTTTATATACTGTAACCAGACAAGCCTGCCTGTCAGTAGGAAGATAACAGGAACGGATCTAGCTGAACACTGTGAGCAGGACACACTGTACTAAATGTAAATAGTCTAGCTGCCTGACCGTGGTACTAATAGGATCAAAAAGAACACCTGTAATTTTCTTCAGGTAGCTTTATATACTGTAACCAGACAAGCCTGCCTGTCAGTAGGAAGATAACAGGAACGGATCTAGCTGAACACTGTGAGCAGGACGTACTGCACTAAATGTATATAGCAGGAACGGATCTAGCTGAACACTGTGAGCAGGACGCACTGCACTGAATGTAAATAGCAGGAACGGATCTAGCTGAACACTGTGAGCAGGACGCACTGCACTAAATGTAAATAGCAGGAACGGATCTAGCTGAACACTGTGAGCAGGACGCACTGCACTGAATGTAAATAGCAGGAACGGATCTAGCTGAACACTGTGAGCAGGACGCACTGCACTGAATGTAAATAGCAGGAACGGATCTAGCTGAACACTGTGAGCAGGACGCACTGCACTGAATGTAAACAGCAGGAACGGATGTAGCTGAACACTGTGAGCAGGACGCACTGCACTGAATGTAAATAGCAGGAACGGATCTAGCTGAACACTGTGAGCAGGACGCACTGCACTGAATGTAAATAGCAGGAACGGATCTAGCTGAACACTGTGAGCAGGACGCACTGCACTAAATGTAAATACCAGGAACGGATCTAGCTGAACACTGTGAGCAGGACGCACTGCACTGAATGTAAATAGCAGGAACGGATCTAGCTGAACACTGTGAGCAGGACGCACTGCACTAAATGTAAATACCAGGAACGGATCTAGCTGAACACTGTGAGCAGGACGCACTGCACTGAATGTAAATAGCAGGAACGGATCTAGCTGAACACTGTGAGCAGGACGCACTGCACTGAATGTAAATAGCAGGAACGGATCTAGCTGAACACTGTGAGCAGGACGCACTGCACTGAATGTAAATAGCAGGAACGGATCTAGCTGAACACTGTGAGCAGGACGCACTGCACTGAATGTAAATAGCAGGAACGGATCTAGCTGAACACTGTGAGCAGGACGCACTGCACTGAATGTAAATAGCAGGAACGGATGTAGCTGAACACTGTGAGCAGGACGCACTGCACTGAATGTAAATAGCAGGAACGGATGTAGCTGAACACTGTGAGCAGGATGCACTGCACTGAATGTAAATAGCAGGAACGGATCTAGCTGAACACTGTGAGCAGGACGCACTGCACTGAATGTAAATAGCAGGAACGGATCTAGCTGAACACTGTGAGCAGGACACACTGCACTAAATGTAAATAGTCTAGATAGAAGATAACAGGAACGGATCTAGCTAAACTGAATACAGTGTATATATATATATGCAACACCTGGGATGCATATATATACACAATACACTGTAAGTGCAGCTAACTGACTGACTGTTCTGCCTAATCTATCTAACTCAAATCAAATGACACTGTCTCTCTCTCTCTCTATCTCTCAGCACACCGGAACACACACTACACAGGGCCGCCGTGCAGGCGGCCTTATATAGTGTGGGGTGTGTACTAAATCCCCTGAGCCATAATTGGCCAAAGCCACCCTGGCTTTGGCCAATTACAGCTCTCTCTACTGACGGCGCTGTGATTGGCCAAGCATGCGGGTCATAGTGCATGCTTGGCCAATCATCAGCCAGCAATGCACTGCGATGCCGCAGTGAATTATGGGCCGTGACGCGCCACACGAATTTGGCGCGAACGGCCCATATCGTTCGCAATTCGACGGACGGTCGAACAGCCGATGTTCGAGTCGAACATGGGTTCGACTCGAACACGAAGCTCATCCCTACCATTAGACCATGTCAAATGGGAACAGAATCATTATGCAAGTTAAGAAACTCCTCTGCTGAGGATTTTCTACCTAATGAATGTCTTTGAGCATATGTACCCTCTCAGACCTTTCTTGTTTTTATTATACAGGTATATAAAAGTATCAATATTTATGTAGCTCTGATTGGGATTGAAATATGGGACAGCAGTGATCAGATTGAAGTGGTCTCCAATGTTGACACACTTTTACATCGATTTTCACAGTGGAGGATAAATAATCTGCTGCCCAGAAAACATCACGACAATGCCCAGTTCCTTACGTAAGTCCTTATTACTAAAATATACATCACTTCATGTGTAATGTATGCTCCTGGCTGCCTGTGCAGCTGCTACCTATCACTTAGATGCTCTTTAGAGAGGTGACACACAGGCATCAGATGTGCCAAAGTGGATATTCACTACTTTAAATTTTTAAAGGAAAATTTAAAAGGAAAACTGTAGTGGGATTTTATCAATTTTACTTACATTTTTCATAATAATTATCACAGGGTGCTTCCATGATAAAGTGTTTTCAGACGATATTGGGCTTTCTGACTAGGGTCAGCAGTGATTGCTCACTTACTGATGGGTTATGCCCAACTGAAACACAGACAGAGTGGGAGAGATTTACTAAAACATAATCTGGTGCAGATGATTTGAATGAGTCATTTAAAATTTGGTGAATTAACTTTGAGTACACCATCTGCTGGAATACATTTTTCTGAACTTAAAGTAGTTCTAAAGGTAGTTATGCATTAAAATGACACTAAAGGTTCATTTTTTTTTGTTTTTAATAACAAACATATCATACTTACCTCCACTGTGCAGCTCGTTTTGCACAGAGTGGCCCCAAACCTGCTCTTCTGGGGTCCCTCGGCAGCTCTCTTGGCTCCTCCCCGCATCAGATAACCCCCTGGGAGAAGCTCCCAGATGCCGTCCATAGATGCCGAATGCAGGACTCGACCCCGCCCCCCTGGCGGCCGCGTCATTTGATTTGATTGACAGCAGCGGGAGCCAATAGCTGCACTGCTATCAATCTATCCAATCAACAGCCGAGAACCCCCTAGCAGAGAGACAGCGCGTCCCGTGAGACAAGTTCGAGGGTTCAGGTAAGTAAAACGGGGGGGCTGGGGGGCCGGTCACTGACAGGTGTTTTTTCACCTTAATGCATAGGATGCATTAAGGTGAAAAAACACAAAACTTTACAACCCCTTTAAGGTAAAAAACCTTGTGCATGGAGCCCCCCCCCCCCCCCATACTTACCTGAGCCTGATCTGGATCCAACAATGTGCACAAAAGCAGCAACTCTCTCAGCTTTCTCTCTCTTTCATTGTACTATTGGCTGCTTCTAGTGTCAATCACAGCCAGCGTGGAGAGAGAGGGTGCACCCAAGAGTGAATATGCACGAGTGCCCCCATATCAAGTGGCTTCCTATGTGGGCACTCGACAAGGGGGAGGAGCCTGTAGTACCGGTGGGGGACCTGAGAAGAGGAGGATCAGGGCTGATCTGTGCAAAACCATTACACAGAGCAGGTACATATGACAACAGACCCTGAATGTTTGCAATAACGCTAATGCATTCTATGCATTATGGTAAAGAGCCTTCTTTGTTCAGCCCCCACACAGTGACGCACTAAGCTTTCACTGATTAACAAACAAAGGTAAAAAGCCCAGCTTCTAGATCTTTAACCCTTTGTTAGGATAGGCAGAGATCAAATCTGGTTTACAACTGATAATGAAACATGTCAGCACAGTTGTATACATGTCAGACCATTGGGGGTGATTGGACACTGGCAATTAAAGCTGTAAGGACAACCCTTGCATAAACTCTCCCACTCCCAGCAAGCATCAGTTTTTTGCTAGTAACCTAATATAAACAAACATCTTTCTGCTATTTTTATATTAAGACTTTTATAACACGTTTACTAGCTGCTCATAGCCACTGCGGTTGACCCATGGGCTGTGCCTTCAGGGACCAGAATCCGCCAGGAAGAAAATGTGGGGCTACCTGTAACATTGCTTCAGGTGCTAAATTTTGGGTTTGGAACTCACCTAGGTACATAGTGTAATATGATAAGTTAGCCGCAGGCTGCTATGGTGGTCCAGGGCCTGTGGTCCACCCACCAGTGGAACCCAGGGGGTGAAGGCCACCATAAGTCACAGTTGTAGTTCTATCTGGAAGCTCATGGTGCGGAATCCAGTCCCTGCGGATTTAATATGATAATAATAATAATTAATATGGCCTGGGCTGTGACTCTTTTGGTTTCAGCTTGTGGTGGGAGTAGTCAGTTACTGGGTTTCAATTGCTGAGCTTTTCAGAGCCTCCCCCCCTCCCAGCTCCTTCTTCCAGTGCTTCTGTTATTATGGTCGCAGTACACACATATCTTGTTTTGATGCAGCCTATATTGGCCTAACTAAAGGTCACTAGCCTAGGTTTCTTAAAATTTGTTTGGTCAACCAAAACATTCCGTGTACACTTTCTTCTAGAGCCTGTTTTGTTTGGAGACTGGCTTCTCCCTAAAAAATGTTGTCCCTCCCAAGCTCTTTACTAAAGAAACCCTGAGGAGGGGTTCCTAAAAAAAAAAAAGGACAGTCCTTGTCATTGACCTGTTGAGGATGTCCCTGTTTTCAAGGACCATGTGGCCTCTTCAAGGCATTGTTATCTTTCATTGTTTTCTATGCAACCAGCCATCGTAAACTTGTCTAGCTGTCTGGTCCAAGAACAGGCACGGTATCCTGAGCCAGTTCTCACTGATTCATCTGTCCTCGATCAGCTTACCTGTAGTCTGCACTACTGTGTGGTTTAGCGGATCGCATCAATCAAATATACAGGATAAGCCTCCCCTCAGTGCATATATGAAGATCCTTTGGCTCAAGTGTTGGTCTGCAAAACTTCTGTGCAAGGAGTGCCTTGTAAGGATGCCCTTCAAAGGAGAATGTCAACTGGCGGACTTCTTGGACATCTACATTAAGGAAGGGAGGTAACAGTACCCTCTTACCCCAGAAGAGGAAGGCAAAAGTTTCTGCAAGCAAGCCTTCAGTTCCAGAGATTAAGGGGAGTTACTTTAGTTTCTCTCAGGCCTTCAAGATCAATTTCAAGCCCAGTGCATGACGCACATTTCTACCAGAATACCTGGACTTTCAAACCCACCAAATTCGTGAAGAAGCCCTTCTTACAAGGGTTGCTTTCACTTGTCAGAAGTATTTTGAGAGGACAGGGACAGTTAACCCTTGGCACCGCATCCCTATTAAATTACAAAGAAAGAAGGGGGGTTGGGGTATGAATACCCCTGGGACTTTTAAGGTGCCTTTCAAAATTTCAGTGGATCAATAAGGGAAAATAGATCAACATCAAGAAAAAAGAAAGAAAGAAGACACTGTATGCAAATTGCCAAGCTTGGCAATTTGCATACAGTGTCTTCTTTCTTTCTTTTTTCTTGATGTTGATCTATTTTCCCTTATTGATCCACTGAAATTTTGAAAGGCACCTTAAAAGTCCCAGGGGTATTCATACCCCAACCCCCCTTCTTTCACTTGTCAGAGTGGGGGAGTCTTGTCTGTCTTCAGGGCTATCTGTGCACAAGACATTTCAAACATCTTGGTCACGCACCTCGTATCCAGGCATTACAGTCTAGAGTTTGCCTCTAGCCTGCCTGATGTGCTCTCCAGCAGCTCCTGTCACAGGGGATTCAGTGGATCCCCTGTACCAGAAAAAGGTTTTAGGTGTTCTACTCAAATCTGGTCACTGTCTCCAAGGCAAAGGGAGGCCCTTTACTCCATTCTGGATCTAAAGTTCTCAACAGGTTCTTCCGTGTTCAAAAAAAAAATTTCTAGAGTCTTCTAGGTCAGTCATTGCTTCCCTTTTGACCTCTCTGGACATAAAGGATGCCTACTTGCACATCACCATCTTCCTTCTATATCAAAGCTACCTGTGTATTTCTTTGGGCACGCAACATTACCAATTTGTTACTCTTCCCTTTGGCTTGTCCATGGCACCTTGGGTCTGGAGCCAATGTGTTAGCCCCTGTTCTAGCTCTGCTGCACTCTCAGAATATTCCCACAGTGGGATACCTGGATTACCTCCTGCTGAAGGAACAGTTGGTTCAGGTCTTCTCAGTCAATGTCCAGACCCTGACGTCTTCAGGTGTTAGCACTGGAACTGACTCACAGCTTGGAGTATCTAGGTCCAATTGGGCATGGCCCGATCCAAGGATTTTCTTCCTCTGGACAAGCTCCTGGCTCTCCACTCCCAAGTTCGGACTCTATGATCCAGGGGACAGTCCATTTACTTTTGAATGAGGGATTTGAACCTGTTGGTAGCCTCCTTTAAATCAGTTCGTACACCCAATTTCACTCCAGACTAGAAGTGCTCACAATGAACAACATGATGGAGGTGGAGTCTTGAATAAGTCCTAAGTTCAGGGGACTTGGTCATTGGTGGAAACCTGGCTTCTGATATACATCCTAGAATTCGCTTGTCCGTACAACACTGGGCCTTTTCACTACAAGGTCACCTGGCCAGGATTTCTTTGAACAATGCTACATCAACCATCAAAGAACACCAAATTTCACACAGCTCAAAGAAAAGAAAAAGAAGCAGACCTTGGGTAGAACTCTATGTTTCTGTCCTGTCTGCAATGAACATTCCAGGTGTAGAAAATTGGCGGTCAGACTTTTTCAGTCATTAATGCCGGATTCCAGGGCAGGGATATGCAATTAGCATGTTGCAAAACTACAAGTCCCATCATGCTCTGCTTCTGGGTGTCATGCTTGTGGCTGTCAGAGTCTTGCTATGCCTCATGGGACTTGTAGTTCTGCAACAGCTAGAGGTCCGCTAATTGCATATCCCTGTTTTAGCGGAATGGTCGCTCCACCTGGAGGGGTTTTGAGGCTTGTGTCACAGGTGGGGAGACACCAGATGAAAGACCTCCTGGTGTCTATGTTCAACAATAAACTGGACAAGTTTGTTGCCAGGACCAGAATTTCTCAGGCCTTCCCAGTGGATTCAACTAGATCTATGCTATTCCCATGTTAAAGCTTCTTCCTTGTCTGCTTTTCAGGATCATAAAGGGGGTGGGGGGGGGGGGCATTCCAATGACCCTCACTACACTACACTGCACTACACTGAACTAGCCCAGCAGGATGTGGTACTCAAACTTCTGTCAGATTTTCAATATTCCTTCCTGGATAGTTCAAATCTTCTGTCCCAGAGGCTGGTCTATCATCCATCTTCTTGGTCACAGGATTTAAGGGCTTGGCTCTTGAAGCCCTAGTCCTGAGGGACAGGGGTCTTTCAGATGCAGTCACCCCAACTCTACTGAAAGAGAAAGTTTATCATTACACCTGGAAGGCCTACCTTACATGGTGTGAAGCTAGGAAATTTCACCCCAGGAAGCTCTATGTGGGACAAATTCTGTCTTCCCTCAAATCAGGTCTGGATCAGTGTTTTGCCTTAAGTACCATCAAGGACCACATTTTGGTCCTGCCCATTTTTGCCTTTCACTCATCGGTGAAAACTTTTATACAGGCTGTCGCATCCCCATATGCACCCCAGTGACACCATAGGACCCCAGCTTAGTTCTGTCAGCTCTTCAGAAACTGCCCTTCGAGTCTCTCAGGGATCTCCCCCGTCTTCCCTTACCCAGAAAGTTGCCTTCCTCATTATTTTTGCTTCTGCAAGATAAGTTTCTTAGTTAGAAGCCTTTTCTTGTAAGAAGCCCATTCTTCTTGCACAATGATAAGATTGTCTTGCACCTAAGCCTTCTTTCTTCCCACTGTGATTTTCTCCTCCCCCCTGACCAGGACATTGCTCTTCCCACCTGTTCTGTTCCGAAACATTCCAGGTAAATTTTGCTCCACTGACTGAATGTGGTCCACACTAAAGGCCATCTCTCAGCTACTACTTCTTTTAGACAATTGTATTCACTCTGTCATTCCTGCCTCTCGTTCCACTATTGCCACATAGATTAGACAAGTAATCCTTTAAGCCTTGAAGAATAAATTCAATACCAAATATTCTTGTATCTCAAGGGAGTTTCTGGATAAATAGCATCGATAATCAGACTGACTTAAAAACAAAGTGTGAGTTTATTGTCACACAGTTGGCATCATACATACAATGTAAAAAGTATAACAGTTCAGTTCAGTGTAGGTACAAAATATATGAAAGCATGTGTGCTTCATGGCTGATGCCTTCTGTCTCCATGCTGTCTTGTGAGTCCAAAAAGAAGCAGGAAGTAACGTTGCCTTCAGTTCCTGAGAGATTGCAGCTGTTCCAGTTCATCAAAGGGTTTGTGCAATTGACAGGAGTTTGGTCAGTCTTCTCTGTGTGTGTGCCTCTCTCCTAGAGGGTGTATGTGTCACCTTCAATATTAAAGTGTTGGCTTTATATGTTACATGTAAACGTCATAACCTCACCAAAACTCAGAACCTTGTATAGCACACATAATGCCATCCTAGAGGAGGTACTAACTCAGATCCATATATGGCTTTTGAGTGACAAGCTCACATGTAACACTCTATACTTGTAGAAATGTGCTGATCATGTAATATAACAACTAAAATGAACACATATTACCAACTTTAACTACATTAAGTAAATACATACTAATATTATTAATTATGACTGAGACTATGCTAGTCCCAACTTAACAGTATTCAAACAAATATGTATTATTCCTCTAACTACATAAATATTGGTCTATTCTGGACCTTCCTTGACATTCTATACCAGATATCTTATATGTCATTCTCAAACTAGCTACACCAGAAACTTCTAGCATATTACTGCTTCAGATGAAGATCTATTTTACTGAACATTTGATCAAGGTCATTCACACATACTGTATTTATTATGACTAATCATAAAACCAAATATGTTTTGCAAGCTTGCCATGAATATAATATAACACCTATAAGTGCGGAATTATGAATTTGGAATAATATTCTAACAATCCTATAGTCTGAAGGATAAGGTTCCTCAGTATCTGGCATCTGTTTCACAGATTTACAGGACTGTTACCTGGTCTTCCGTCCACAGGTTTCAGTTTTAACAGGTAAATATTCAAGCCTCTTCTGATGCAAGTTTAGGGTGTAAGGTGCTTCAGGTTACTCTCTGTTTGTAATGTGGGCCTGTTGACATTGTTTGCTATTTTGCGCGCTTCTCCGTTGCAATCAATTTGGACATCCCATTGCCCAAAATTAAGATCTTGGGTAACCTATACAATTAATTAACATACAATTTAGAAAATAAGATTTTTGACTTGTAGGTCTTTATAGGACTTATAGGTCCCCCCTCTCTTTTTTATGATTCACTCCGTATTGCTTGCTACAAAACTGAGGCTTGCTGGAAGTGAGAGGGGTTATGCTAGGGCTGTCCTTACAGCTTTGTTTGCCAGTGTCCAATCATCTAAAGGTAGTAGCATAACTTAACCGAACATCCTGTGGCCAACACTGACAAATCTAGCTGCTTTTAATGTTAAGGTTCTTACTCTGTAAAATCCTCAAAGATCACAAAAAAACCTCTGAAGTTGTTTTGTAAGCTCACCACACACATCACAGTCTGACTGTACAACCTCCTTTAGAAATACCAACAACTATGTGCAAGGGTCTGCCTGGCTGGATATAGATTAATTGATAGATTAATTGATAATAGATTAATTGGAAAGCTTAATTATAGGTGTGGTAAATGTAAGATTAATTGTACATTCAGATTGTAAAGTGTATAGTGAGCTTAACAGTTAAGAAACATCTGTTGTATTAGAAGGGCTGCCAAACGACCAGGATCTGTTCTCATAGAAAAACACAGTAAATTTGTTCTGCTCGTGATTAGAAATCTGAACATTAATTTCTCCACAATGCATGTAGGTACAGAGATGACTGTGGGTGGGCTTGTTTGAAGGCGCTTTTACTGCTTGTTCAGAACCTACAATTACTTTAGTGTGCTTGATCTGCACACAGGTTCACTTATATAATATACATTAGTAAAAACTTTGGAGCAGCTCTTTGCCAAAATGTACTGAAAATTATAAAAGAAAAATCTTAACGCCAAGTATTCAAGTAATAGTACCTAATACTATGATTTTTTTGTGTTTGTTTTTGCAGGGACATTGACTTCAATGGTACTACTATCGGGTACGCGCCATTAAGTACGATGTGTGAACTGAGGTCTGTTGGACTTAGCCAGGTAAAACAGATTCAACATTGGGGTCACTTCTTCAAAACATAATATATACAAAGTTTTTATTACTAATATATTTATTGCTTTTTTTTAAGATAAAAATGTATGTTTTATCAGCTTCTATAAAGAAAGCAGTAAATAGAGCATTCAAAGTGGAGATACAATAACGGTTTATGAGAACAAAATGTATTATGAGAACTACCATATTTCAATAGTTAGAAAGCCATTTTATGTGAAAAAAATATATTTCACTTCTGTGCAATAATTATGTATGTGAACTCAACAATTTTATGAGACATGAAGATAACATTTTGAACCTGTGAACAGAAAAAGTGACTTGTCTATCCATAAATGCCTGCTGACTAGGGGCCACACTGCTGCCTTCAGATCAGGCCTCCATTTTCAGGGGCAGGGTTCACATGCTCTCTGTATTTTACCTGATATGCTGAGGTAACAGGGCTTCACATAACCTGTCCCTACTTTGATTATCAAGGCATATTTCTCCTGGGCACACTTGGCTTCCACCATGACCAGACCCCTCACTTTCACAGAGGAGCATCTTCTCTACAGAAGACAGACATATGATACTGAATGATAGCATATGTAGTTAGGTGGATTCTACTGCAGATGGTTATAGAACTACAACTCCCACTCAGGTCTCCTCTTTGTCACTCTCATTAGTGCTCCACCTCAATCACTGAGACATTCTTATCCCATGCCCAGGAAGCTGCATGTGTCGCATACAGCCTGCCATACAAGTGAATGGTTGTAAGTGGCCATGCTCTTGTAAGCACCAATGCTTCTTTGCATCTGCTTTTACCCATGCATGTGCGATTTTTCGAAAAATACATCTCATGCGCAGATAAAGAAACAATGCAAAGAAGTTTTGGCCTTTACAAGGGCAAAGCCATGTACAGCGATTCATTTGTATGGCAAGCTATGCACAGGATGTGTGGCTCCCTGGGTGTGGGAAAGCGTCAGGAAATACGCTGGACCAGTGGCAGCCGGCGGTCGGTCGGCACTTACCCCATTCACCGGTGGCATCCCCTGCTCAGCAGAGGCTGGCCCTGCTTGGCGGCCTCCCGTTCTCCTGCTGTTCTCCTGCAGCCTCTCGTTCTCCGGGTCATCACGGCAGCTTCCGTTTCCTCCCTTCTGCTCGGCGGCCAATTGGGAGTCTTCTCTTTTCGGCCAATCGGAAAACGGGTCTCACACCCGCTTCTGATTGGCCGGATTGAGGATTAGTGTTTCAACAGCGAATTTTCATTCGCTGTTGTAACACACGTGGGTGGGATCGGAGCATCCTCTGGATCCCCGAGCCCACCCCATTTTGAAGATTATTAGAGCCTCTGGCTCAAATCAGGTGCTTAAAAAAAAAACGCCGCTGTAATTCATGCACCCGGTGCCCTGAAAGGGTCCGGACGCATGAATAGGCCAGGGGTGGCCGTGGCGGCTATGCATAAATCTATCCATTACCATATATGGGGGTGGAGTGGAGAAAGGGGGAGGCGCTCGGGCACCCCTAATTAGACGAGCCGCCACTGCACTGGACATATAAAATGCCTGTTAAAGCCCTATGTGCATGAAACTTAATTACTGTGCTGTGAACAAGGGTGTCACTAACATAGATCTAATGAATCAATAAAGAAAATGCCACATGTGTACACAGATATCCAGAGTGAAAAATATACACACAGGTACAGCCAGGGGCTGATAAACACTTGCCAGTAATAAAGTCTGTGCTCCCTTCCCTCTGCCTCTCCCTGAATTCTGTGCCTTTCTCTCTCTCATGGTCCTTGTGTTCAGTTTGCAGTTGTTTCCAAGAATGAAAGTGGATGGGGCAAGGAATTGCCCACCAAAGCCTACCTATGTTGACAGTTGCAGACCCTTAAAAGTAAATAAAATTTGACAGTTAAGAGTAATTTACATACTTACCTGTAATTGGCTCTTTTGAAGGTCACATGTTGTAGAATAATGGTCTTGTTTGTGCAGTATCTGTAAAACAAAAGAAACTGTGTGTTATTGTTGTCAGTCGGCACTGGACATCAAGAAGAGCAGAACTTCCTGCTCCTACCCCCACCCCTTTTTTTGTTGCGGTCCTTTATTTTTTTCTTCGTCCCTTTCTTCGGAAAGGGGACAGTATTTACAGTATATAGTTTTTTTAGTTGGAGCTATATGGAATTTTGGTTATGAATTTGCTTATATGTCATGATATGGTGTTTCTCATGTTTCTAATATTTAAGAAATTGTTACATAATGTATGTTTTGGTTTAAATTTTACAGCAGTAATAAAGGGCCGCTGCCATATTGAACCAATAATTTATTTTGTGTGGGTTATCTTATTTCAAGGTTCTGCATATGGCCCCATCAGTTAATTAGCAGTCAGACAGCTGTTTAGTATGTGTAATCTGTAATTCTAACTTGTATCCATTCAGAAGTTCTGGAAGTGCAGCTGATTAGAAAAGAGCTGATACTGTCACATGACAGTTTTAGAACCTCCAGACTGGCCGCAGTTCCAGAACTTCTGTGTAGTTATAAGTTAGAATGACAATGTACGATTACTAAACCACTGACTGGTTGCTGATTAATTGAAGCTGTCATTTTTCCTGCCCTGCACCACTGTGCAGAATATCAATGCCCAGAAGTAGGGATGAGCCACGTGTTCGACTCGAACATTGTGTGTTTGGTCGTTCGCCGAATTACGAATGATATGGGCCGTTCGCGCCAAATTCGAGTGGCGCGTCACGGCCCATAATTCACTGCGGCATCGCAGTGCATTGCTGGCTGATGATTGGCCAAGCATGCACTATGACTCGCATGCTTGGCCAATCACAGCGCTGTGTGTACAGAGAGCCGTAATTGGCCAAAGCCAAGGAGGCTATGGCCAATTATGGCTCAGGGGGTTTAGTACATGCCCCACACTATATAAGGCCGCCTGCATGTCGGCCCTGTGTAGTGTGTTTGGCTTGAGAGAGAGATAGATAGAGAGAGAAAGACAGTGTCATTTGATTTAAGTTATATAGAGTAGGCAGGTCGAGTCAGCTGCACTTACAGTTTATTGTGTATATATATGCTTCCCAGGTGTTTATATATATATATATATATATATATATATATATATATATATATTTATATATACTGTATCCAGTTTAGCTAGATCCTGTTCTTCTCTTCCTAATATACTGACAGGCAGGCAGGTGTTTTTACAGTATTTCCAGTTACTGTACTGTGTACCCTGCACAGTTGCACCTACAGTATAGCTACCTGCAGCCAGGTGCTTGTGTAGGCTCTTTGAAGTATTTAAAGTTACTGTACTGTGTACCCCACACAGTTGCACCTACAGTATAGCTACCTGCAGCAAGGTGCTTGTGTAGGCTCATTGAAGTATTTCCAGTTACTGTACTGTGTACCCCGCACAATTGCACCTACATTATAGCTACCTGCAGCCAGGGGCTTGTGTAGGCTCTTTGAAGTATTTCCAGTTACTGTACTGTGTACCCCACACAGTGGCACCTACAGCATAGCTACCTGCAGCCAGGTACTTGCGTAGGCTCTTTGAAGTATTTCCAGTTACTGTACTGTGTACCCTGCACAGTTGCACCTACAGTATAGCTACCTGCAGCCAGGTGCTTGTATAGGCTCTTTGAAGTATTTCCAGTTACTGTACTGTGTACCCCGCACAGTTGCACCTACAGTATAGCTACCTGCAGCCAGGTGCTTGTGTAGGCTCTTGAAGTATTTCCAGTTACTGTACTGTGTACCCCGCACAGTTGCACCTACAATATAGCTTCCTGCAGCCAGATGCTTGTGTAGGCTCTTTGAAGTATTTCCAGTTACTGTACTGTGTACCCTGCACAGTTGCACCTACAGTATAGCTACCTGCAGCCAGGTGCTTGTGTAGGCTCTTGAAGTATTTCCAGTTACTGTACTGTGTACCCCACACAGTTGCACCTACAGTATAGCTACCTGCAGCCAGGTGCTTGTGTAGGCTCTTGAAGTATTTCCAGTTACTGTACTGTGTACCCTGCACAGTGGCACCTACAGTATAGCTACCTGCAGCCAGGTGCTTGTGTAGGCTCTTTGAAGTAATTCCAGTTACTGTACTGTGTACACCGCACAGTTGCACCTACAGTATAGCTACCTGCAGCCAGGTGCTTGTGTAGGCTCTTTGAAGTATTTCCAGTTACTGTACTGTGTACCCTGCACAGTTGCACCTACAGTATAGCTACCTGAAGACAAGTGCAGGTGTTATCATACTAATAATACTACAGGCAGGCAGTTGATTCTGCTAGCTGCAGTATAATCGGTATATATATATATATATATATATATATATATATATATACACATCCCCGTTTTGTGCAGCTCACTGCAGGCCAATAGTATGTCTGGAAGGCCAACAAGGAGAGGTAGACAGTCACAAGCCAATAAAAGAGGGCAAGCAGGCTCTGTGTCTAGAGGCAACAGTGCTGGTCATGGACACGGTGCATCCTCATCAGCACGTGGCCGTGGGACACGCTTGGCCTTTTTTTCGGCAGCTGGCCGTGTTTGAGCCGCAACATGCGGAAGACTTGGTCGAGTGGATGACCAAGCCGTCCTCATCGTCCTCATCCTCTCTCACCCAGACTCAGGGTACTTTGTCTGGTAAAGCAGCTGCCAACGCGGCCTCTTCCCTCGGCTCAATGGCAATGTTGCTGAGGCTTCGGTCAGTCAAAGAAGGAGTGGTGAAGAAGTTGGCCGTCTGTCTGACCGATGCGTTCAGACAATTTTTTAGTCTGCAGCCCCAAGGTATGATCGGTTCCAGCAACCATCGCCAGCCTCTGTTTTACATGGTGCAGGAACACCTAGGGGCAAGATCTGACTTGGACACCTTTCCCACCAAAAATCCTCTGGGTTACTGGGTCTTGAGGATGGATCACTGGCCAGAGCTTGCACAGTATGCAATTGAGCTACTGGCCTGTGCTGTATCCAGCGTTTTTTCGGAACGCACATTCAGTGTTGCTGGAGGCTTTGTAACCGATCACAGGGTGTGTCTGTCCACCGACTCGGTCGATCGACTGACCTTCATAAAAATGAACCAGTCTTGGATCACCACCAGCTACCAAGCACCTGATGCTGATGTAACCAAATAAATTTTTTCAAAATGTCAGATCCCCTCAAGACTGCCTATGCTGATGCTGAGTGACTATCCTGTTATGCTGAGTGATTATCCTCTTCCTCCTCAATGATCATGCTGATAGCTTGTAAAAACATTTTTGGTTCTGGGCGCCACCACCAGTGGCTAAGGCCCAATTTTTCGGCCCCTGTTTAACAGGGGAGTGTAATTACAATTTTTGATGCAATATTTTGCTGGAGGGTTCGTTGCTGCGCTCAACTAGAGTATCTGTGGGGGGTTGCAGTGTTGTGGCACCAGCACCAGTGCCTAAGGCCCAATTTTTCAGCCCCTGTTTAAAAGGGGTGTGTAATTACAGTTTTTGATGCAATACTTTGCAGCAGGGCTCGTTCCTGCTCTCCAACTAGAATATCTGTGAGGGGTTGCTGTGTTGTGGCACCAGTGCCTAAGGCCCAATTTTTCAGCCCCTGTTTAACAGGGGCATGTAATTACAATTTTTGATGCAATACTTTGCAGCAGAGCTCATTCCTGCGCTCCAACTAGAGTATCTGTGAGGGGTTGCAGTGTTGTGGCACCAGCACCAGTGCCTAAGGCCCAATTTTTCAGCCCCTGTTCAACAGGGACATGTAATTACAATTCTTGATCTAATATTTCACAGCAGGGCCCATTCCAGCGCCCACCAAGAATAACTGTGAGGACTTACAGTGTTGTGGAACCAGCACCACCAACACCATCACCAAATGCCCAATTTTTTTTCCCCTGTTCAACAGGTGCATGTAATCACAATTCTTGATCTAATATTTCACAGCAGGGCCCTGTGAGGGCTTACAGTTTTGTGGCAACACCAACACCTAAGGCCCAAATTTCTGCAGAGTATATAGGGCAGGCCCCTACTTTTAAACATCCAACTTACAAATGACTCCTACTTGCAAACAGAAGGAGACAACAGGAAGTTAAATGAAATCTACCCCTAGGAACGGAAATTCTCTCCTGTAAGAGTTAATATGGGAAAAACATTTCTCCTTTCCACTGATGCTTTATCACCAATCCTTGTTTCACTAAAAACCCCAAATTTTCTAAAAACATTTGTCATTGGGACAGAAAGTGAGGTGAAATCTTCTGAAGAGGAGCACAGACAGCAAAACAAATGTTACAGGGGTGATAACCCTTCCCTATGTTTTTCAAAAAGCTTAAAATAGATTTTTTGGCTGGAGCTAAACACGTTAAAAATGTACCAGTTCAAAATTACAAACAGATTCTACTTAACAACAAACCTACAGTCCCTGTCTTGTTTGCACCGCCTGTATACTGCTGTTCAGAGTATAAAGGGCCTGGTGGCCCCACGCCTTTCCTTTTTTTAATTTGGATGCAGCGTTCCCCTTAATATCCATACAAGACTCAAAGGGCCTGGTAATGGACTGGGGGAGGGGTACCATGCCGTTTGTATCACTGATTTTCATCCATATTGCCAGGACCCAACATTACATTAAAGCCTGTTTGTGTAAATATTTTCCTTCGCGCTAGTGGATGTGACACTATAAAAGGTGATCAAATAAAAAGTGCTGTATTAAATAAACTGCTGTGCATAAATACTAATATTGCCGCAAAATGAGGGTGTTCACACAAAACACTATTGGAATAAATATTAAATGAAATTTCGCGCAATATTTGTGAAATAAAAATCAAACTCTAATGACTGCTGAATAGTGAATTCCTTTTCCAGGCATATGGTGGTTACTGCGATTAATTAGAAGGTGTGGAAAAAACAGCATAGACTATAATAATTATACCACCCTGTAACTAGCATGTGCATAAGCCTGTAACATAATCTGGTGATAATATAACCATACAATCTTCTATAACTAACAAATGCTGATCCACATTTAAATAAAAATTCATATGTCAATTGTAATCTTCTAAGGTTCCGCTGACAATAAACCGTGCAAATAAAACAAACGTGGAATCTAAAATTGCATAGTATAAATGTGCAGTCTTAAATAATAAATAATTAGTTCATGAAAAATTTTTTTTTTTAAAAGTCCGTTTTGTTAATGTGATTCCGTGCAGATTTTATGCTGTCAAAGTGAATCTAGTATAGGTGAGTGAATTTTTAAAGAATATCTGTGAATAGTTCTTTTAAAAAGTTCTTTTGTGATAGAAAATCTTTCTGCTGTGGGTGTCTCCCAGTGTGGTCTCACAGAACTCTCACCTTACATAGGTGATAATCAGGCATTCAGTGGTTTGTCTTTGTGTAGAAGTGGTGTTCTGGCAGCTTCTTCTTTTCTGTGCTATATCTCCTCCAGCGTTCCTTTCCCTGCAGCTCCGCTCTAGTAAACTCAGTGTTGGGGAGATAAAATAGGTGGGGGGGAGGAGAAAGGAGGCTCCACTAGTGTATTAACTTTTTAAAATCAAGGGGGTAGCATTTATTAAGTATTACTCTTACATTTAGTATGATTAAAACAGGCAAAGTAAACGAAAAAACGATCTGGCGTTCTCAGCGCCCTCTCACTTGTGCTTCAGATGCTGTGTGTCGCTCCAGCCAATCCCTACGCGTTACGACACGGTCACGTGTCTTCATCTGGGGATCCCCAGATGAAGACACGTGACCGTGTCGTAACGCGTAGGGATTGGCTGGAGCGACACACAGCATCTGAAGCACAAGTGAGAGGGCGCTGAGAACGCCAGATCGTTTTTTTCGTTTACTTTGCCTGTTTTAATCATACTAAATGTAAGAGTAATACTTAATAAATGCTACCCCCTTGATTTTAAAAAGTTAATACACTAGTGGAGCCTCCTTTCTCCTCCCCCCCACCTATTTTATCTCCCCAACACTGAGTTTACTAGAGCGGAGCTGCAGGGAAAGGAACGCTGGAGGAGATATAGCACAGAAAAGAAGAAGCTGCCAGAACACCACTTCTACACAAAGACAAACCACTGAATGCCTGATTATCACCTATGTAAGGTGAGAGTTCTGTGAGACCACACTGGGAGACACCCACAGCAGAAAGATTTTCTATCACAAAAGAACTTTTTAAAAGAACTATTCACAGATATTCTTTAAAAATTCACTCACCTATACTAGATTCACTTTGACAGCATAAAATCTGCACGGAATCACATTAACAAAACGGACTTTTTAAAAAAAAAATTTTTCATGAACTAATTATTTATTATTTAAGACTGCACATTTATACTATGCAATTTTAGATTCCACGTTTGTTTTATTTGCACGGTTTATTGTCAGCGGAACCTTAGAAGATTACAATTGACATATGAATTTTTATTTAAATGTGGATCAGCATTTGTTAGTTATAGAAGATTGTATGGTTATATTATCACCAGATTATGTTACAGGCTTATGCACATGCTAGTTACAGGGTGGTATAATTATTATAGTCTATGCTGTTTTTTCCACACCTTCTAATTAATCGCAGTAACCACCATATGCCTGGAAAAGGAATTCACTATTCAGCAGTCATTAGAGTTTGATTTTTATTTCACAAATATTGCGCGAAATTTCATTTAATATTTATTACATTAAAGCCGCAAGCAGTTTTAAATGACTTTTATTCCTTTAAAAATGTCATTTTGTGCAGGGACTGTTCTAAGCACGGGAAACACGCGCCACTTTACAGGCATACTATAGACACCCCCCAGGTACGATATTTAAAGTAATATTTCACTTTTTTTTTTACTTTAAGCATCATTAAAATCACTGCTCCCGAAAAAACGGCCGTTTTTAAAAGTTTTTTTTGCATTGATACATGTCCCCTGGGGCTGGACCCGGGTCCCCAAACCCTTTTTAGGACAATACCATGCAAGTTAGCCTTTAAAATTAGCACTTTTGATTTCGAATGTTCGAGTCCCATAGACGTCAATTGGGTTCTAACGTTCGTGCAAATTTATGGGTCCGTTTGCCGGTTCTGGTGCGAACCGAACCGGGGGGTGTTTGGCTCATCCCTACCCAGCAGGGGGTGGTTGCGAAACAATGATCGTGTCAAAATTGTTGGGAGATATGCAATCCATCTTAAGTGCACCTGTGACAATAAACTTTTTTAGATATTCTTAGTAAGCAGTAAATGAACTTTAAAATAAGCCTTCACTCACTCTGCAAACTGATTTTATGCTAGGATCACATCTGTGCGGTTCTGTGGGTCACCATTTGTGCAGCCACAGCAGCTGCCGTGCCCCCGGGATTTCAGGAAAAAGGTCCTTGCACCATTTCAGAAACCGCAGTCCGCAGAGGAACTGCAAGTGCAGTGCAGTTCCCAGTGCGTTTGCGATTTTCAGTGTGTGCGGCGTGACATTAGCAGTAATGGCACTCGCACACTGCTCCTGTGTTTTTCTGTACAGGTGGTTGTGGCTGCAGTAACAGGTGCATTCTCACAGCAGTTATCACCCGCACAGCCTAGCCTTAATGTAAATGATTCATTCTAAAAGATCCTTAAAGATCACAACAAAGACTTAAAGTCAGGTTTCATTTGGTTTCCTTTAACGTAGAAATACAGTGCCTTGAAAAAGTATTCATACCCCTTGACATTTTCCACATTTTGTCATGTTACAACCAAATACGTAAATGTATTTCATTGGGATTTTATGTGATAGACCAACACAAAGTGGCACATAATTGTGAAGTGGAAGGAAAATGTTATTTTTTTTTTTACAAATAATATCTGAAAAGTGTGGCGTGCATTTGTATTCAGCCCCTCTGAGTGAATACATTGTAGAACCACCTTTTGCTGCAATTACAGCTGCAAGTCTTTTTGGGGATGTCTCTAACAGCTTTGCACATCTAGAGAGTTAAATACTTGCCCATTATTCTTTGTAAAATAGCTTAAGGTCTGTCAGATTGGCGGGCATCTGTGAACAGCAATTTTCAAGTCTTTTCACAGATTCTCTATTGGATCTACTGTAGGTCTGGACTTTGACTGGGCAATTCTAACCCATGAATATGCTTTGATTGAAACCATTCCATTATAGCTCTGGCTGTATGTTCAGGGTTGTTGGCCTGCTGGAAGGTGAACCTCCGCCCCAGTCTCAAGTCTTTTGCAGACTGTACCAGGTTTTCTTCCAAGATTATCCTGTAGTTGGCTCCATCTATCCCATCCCATCGTATCAACTCTGACCAGCTTCCCTGTCCCTGCTGAAGAAAAGCATCCCCACAACATGATGCTGCCACAATGTTTTACGGTAGGGATGGTGTGTTCAGGGTGATGTGCAGTGTTTGTTTTCTGCCACAAATAGCATATTGCTTTTAGGCCAAAAGTTCAATTTTGGCCTCATCTGACCAGAGCACCTTGTTCCACATGTTTGCTGAGTCCCCCAATGGCTTCTTGCAAATTGCAAACAGGACTTCTCAAAGCTTTCTTTCAACAATGGCTTTCTTCTTGCCACTTTTCCATAAAGGCCAGGTTTATCAAGTGCATGACTAAGACCCCTTTCACACCAAGGGCATTTTGCAGACACTATAGCGTTAAAAATAGCGCCTACAATCCACCCTCAAAACAGCTGCTCCATTGTCTCCAGTGTGAAAACCTGAGGGCTTTCACACTGGAGCGGTGCGCTGGCAGGATGTCAGGAAAAGTCCTGCCAGCAGCTTTTGTGGAGCAGTGAAGGAGCGGTGTGTTTACTGCTCCTCCACTGCTGTTCCCCATTGAAATCAATGGGGCAGCGCTGCGATACCGCTGTCAAAACGGCGCTAATGCGGCGCATTGCGGGCGCTTTTACCCCCTGCTAGCGGCTGAAATGCGACGGTAAAACGCTGCTAAAAATAGCTGCGTTTTACCGCCAACGATATGGGCGGCTTGGTGTGAAAGCCATCTAATAGTTGTCCTGTGGACAGATTCTCCCACCTGAGCTGTGGATCTCTGCAGCTCCTCCAAAGTTACCATGGACCTCTTGGCTGCTTCTCTGATTAATTCCTTGCCCGGCCTGTCAGTTTAAGTGGACGACCATGTGTGGTAGGTTTGCAGTTGTGCCATGCTCTTTCTATTTTCAGATGAGATGTTGAAAGCTTGGGATAATTTTTTTATATCCTAACCCTGCTTTAAACTTCTCCACAACTTTATCCCTAACCTGTCTGGTGTGATCCGTGACCTTCGTGATGATGTTTGTTCACTAAGGTTTTCTAAAAAACCTCTGAGGGCTTCACAGAACAGCTGTATTTATACTGAGATTCAATTACACACAGGTGGACTCTATTTACTAATTAGGTGAATTCTAAAAGGCAATTGGTTCTACTAGATTTTAGTTAGGGGTATCAGAGTAAAGGGGACTAAATATGCCACACTTTTCAGATATTTATTTGTAAAAGATTTGAAAATCATTTATCATTTTCCTTCCACTTCCCAATTATGTGCCACTTTGTGTTGGTCTATCCCATAAAATCCCAATAAAACACAAAAAACACATTTACATTTATGGTTGTAACATGACAAATTGTGGAAAATTTCAAGGGATAGGAATACTGTTTTAAGGCACTGTAAGTGTTGCTTGTTTACATTGGAAGGCTGTCAGCCAGCCAAAATTCTGGTCTCATAGAAAAAAGCAACATTTTCCGTGCCTGAAAATTAATTTAATTATAATATCTACTGATACAGAGATGAACGAGGGCTTATTTTAAAGTGCTTTTACAGAGTATGAAAATATGTATTAGTTTAGTGTGCACGATCTGTGCATAGGCTCACTTTAAGGTCTCATTCTCTAATTCTAGGGTTGAATATGACAAATAAAGGGTATAAAATCGATCTGTACGTGAAATACATAATCTTATTTTTATCCACTCTCCATTCTTTTTCACTGACTGTTTAGAAGTGATAATAAAGCGGAGTTCCACCCATAGAATAAACTTTACATTATTCAGCAGCAATAAACATAACCAACGACATTTGGAAAACTATTTTTTTTTTTTACTTACATTTTCATGCCTGTTGCTATGTAGTCCCTTCTAATCTGCCCCTTCCTCTCCGTAGGTGGCATCACAATGGGGCAGGCACTTCGGATGACGTCGCCCATTGTGATGGCAACCTGTGAAGTTTCCTGCGCCGCTGCATGCACTTACTGCGGATGTGTGAGAACGGGCGGTGCATGCTGGGAATACAGCATGACCGCATCCTGAAAGTTTATGCTTGTGGGCTTCACCTGCCCACAAGTAAGATGGGAATGCCCAAGCAGGATGCATCAAATGTAACTTTTTCAATAAAATATTAATAAATGCAGTGATAATGTCAAGACTAACCAATGCTAATTATACATAGATTTAAAAAAAAAAATTGTATATGTGGTTGGAACTCCGCTTTAATGAAAATAGTACGTTTTTTGGGGCCTACAGACTGGAGCACAAACAGCCCTCCCTCTAATTATTGTCTTTTAATCCCAGCTAACAAATTTCCATATTTGAGATTCGTGACCACTAAGAGATACAGTTTTGTAAAATATATAGTGTTTTAGCTGTCATTTTGAAGCCAAAGATTAGATGTTAATGATTGCTATCACCTAATTTGTGATCACTGCAATTAGAAGAAGAATGAAAATTAGTTGGTTCATTGAATTTTGAGGATGGTTGTATTACAATAAATGCATAAAAACTCATTATCATATAACATGAATTTGAATTTGGGTCATGTCATGATTTCCACCTATTTATCATTTTCCTAGGATAGCTTTATGGCTGCAGCTGGTGTTGGAGCAACAATTGCTCATGAGATGGGGCATAATCTGGGAATGACTCATGACAAACCCAGCTGCACATGTGGAGCCAATACCTGCATCATGTTTCCAAGTGTCAGGTACATACTATGTCACTGTCTACCTGAAAATCTTATGTTCTCCTCCTGCTTATGTCTCTCCTTCGACAATTTGAGAACATACTAGAGGGTTAATGTCTTGGTGTGCAAGTGTGTATGCTTGACTATGAATATTTATATGTTGGTGTTTTCACGTTGCACTTGTGTATATTCTCAATAAAGTGTATGGGATATGTTATTCCTACAGTAAATAAATGTACAAAAAAATTAAAATAATATCTGCAAACAATTACAAGTCCTCAAAAGGGGTTGTTAAAAGTAAATCTTAAAGAAATGTAAAGTCTGCCGTTACTGACGGCGTTATTGTATTTCTGTCCTTTCAATCCTAAAACCTCGTACACACAATCGGACAAATATTGGCTAGCAGGTTTTAAAATTTTCCGAGAACAAAATGTGTGTTGTCGGATTTTCCCAGCGGTGTACATAAGTCAGTTGGAGGAAAGTCCGAAGTACAAACACGCATGCTTGGAAGCTAGGATGAGCCACAAGCGGTCGGTCTTGTAAACTAGCGTTCGTAATGGAGAATTAACATTCGTGACAGGGCAAATGATGAAATCTTGAAATGCAGCGCACAATTCTCTTCTTCTTTAACCACTTCCCTAACGCTGTATAGTAATATGACGCTCGCAGGAACCCTTCGTCCCTCCGGGTGGGCGTCATATGACGTCCTGGGATTCCCTGCATTGTGGAGCCGGGCACCCGCGATTGCCCGTTAACCGAGCAGGAAAACACACAGATCCACGTCCTGTCAAGTGAGAGGAGACCGATCCGTGTGTTCCCATTACAGAGGAACACCGATCGGTCTCCTTCCCTTGTGAGTCCCCTCCCCCCACAGTTAGAATTACTCCCTAGGACACATAGTTAACCCTTTGATCACCCCCTAGTGTTAACCCCTTCTCTGCCAGTGACATTTATACAGTAATCGCTGTATAAATGTCACTGGTCCCAAAATAGTGTCAAAAGTGTCCGATATGTGTGCCGCAATATCGCTTTCACAATAAAAATCGCAGATTGCCGCCATTACTAGTAAAAATAAATAAATAAAAATGCCATAATTCTATACCCTATTTTGTAGACACTATAACTTTTGGCAATCCAATCAATATACGCTTATTGCGATTTTTTCTTACCAAAAATATGTAGAAGAAAAAAATAGTTTTTTTTAAAAAAAATTGGGATATTTATTATAGCAAAAAGTAATAAATATTGTGTTTTGTTTTTTTTCAAAATTGTCGCTCTTTTTTTTGTTTATAGCGCAAAAAATAAAAACCGCAGACGTGATCAAATACCACCAAAAGAAAGCTCTATTTGTGGGGAAAAAAAATGATCAAAATTAATTTGGGTACAACGTCACATGACACCACAATTCTCATTCAAAGTGTGACAGCGCTGAAAGCTGAAAATTGGCCTGGGCAGGAAGGGGGTGAAAATGCCCGTTATGGAAGTGGTTAGTGGGATAATAATGAACCTGCTTTGCTGGTGATACTGATGGAGTTATTGCAAACGAATTTTCAAAGGTTTTTTTTTTTTCTAGTGATATCAAGAATAATATTATGCCTTTTGTTTTTTTTATTTGGGCAAGTTACCACAACACTATTATCCTGTAGTTTTTAAGATCAAAGATACAACTATGTTGGTGTCCCTTGTCAATTTTACATTGTATTTTGTTAAATGTAACTGCCTACTCCCAAACTGTCATTTGAAGTAAAACACATAGCCAAGTATTATTCTCCACAATTTTTTTATTGTGCATTAAAAAAAGAAAACAAATAAAATTAGACATGCTATCTGCCAATAGAACTTAACCAAAAAGTGCATTCTCTGCATCCAAAAATATAGAAAATATACCAAATCAAATCATTATTCAACCAAAAAAATAACGTCAAAGCAATAACTCAAAGGCCGATAATAAATAACACGTTATCTTCTCCGATTCCGCGACACGACTGGTTGACGGCCGTTCAGAAACTAACTGAAAAGTGCAAAATGAAAAGCACGAAATGAAAAGTGCAAAATGAAAAGCGCGAATCAACACTCACCAAACTTCTACTAACACAGAATTAGCAGAAGGAGCCCAAAGGGTGGCGCTAAAGAGCTTAAAAACAACGTAGTACGTAACTACGTTCGTATTTGTTGACCAACAATTCCTTGCCGTTTGTATGCAAGACAAGTTTGGGCCAACGCCCTTCGGTCGAAAGTCCACAGTTTTGATGGCCAACAATCTGATCGTGTGTTTGAGGCTTAAGATTTACACAGTTCTGCCCCACATCAAATGCCTGACTGATGAGTTTATCTCTGTCATTCTTATCCCTGATCCTATCAGTATGCTCCTTGATAACTCATGAATAGGGATGAGCCGAACACCCCCCGGTTCGGTTCGCACCAGAACCCGCGAACGGACCGCAAGTTCGCACGAACGTTAGAACCCCATTGACGTCTATGGGACTCGAACGTTCGAAATCAAAAGTGCTCATTTTAAAGGCTAATTTGCATGGTATTGTCCTAAAAAGGGTTTGGGGACCCGGGTCCTACCCCAGGGGACATGTATCAATGCAAAAAAAACTTTTAAAAACGGCCGTTTTTTCGGGAGCAGTGATTTTAATGATGCTTAAAGTAAAAAAAAAAAAGTGAAATATTCCTTTAAATATCGTACCTGGGGGGTGTCTATAGTATGCCTGTAAAGTGACGCGTGTTTCCCATGTTTAGAACAGTCCCTGCACCAAATGTCATTTTTAAAGGAAAAAATCTCATTTAAAACTGCTTGCGGGTTTAATGTCATGTCGGGTCATGGCAATATGGATGAAAATCAGTGAGACAAACGGCATGGGTACCCCCCAGTCCATTACCAGGCCCTTTGGGTCTTGTATGGATATTAAGGGGAACCCCGCACCCAAATTAAAATAAGGAAAGGTCCCTATATACTCTGAACAGCAGTATACAGGCGGTGCAAACAAGACAGGGACTGTAGGTTTGTTGTTAAGTAGAATCTGTTTGTAATTTTGAACATTTTTAATGTGTTTAGCTCCAGCCAAAAAATCTTTTCTAAGCTTTTTGGAAAACATAGGGAAGGGTTATCACCCCTGTGACATTTGTTTTGCGTCTTTCCTCCTCTTCAGAAGATTTCACCTCACTTTTTTGTCCCAATGAAAAATGTTTTTTGAAAATTTGGGTTTTTTTGTGGAACAAGGATTGGAAAGCATCAGTGGAAAGGAAAAATTGTTTTCCCATATTAACTCTTACAGGAGAGAATTTCCCTTCCTTAGGGGTAGATTTCATCTCACTTCCTGTTGTCTCCTTCCGTTTGCAAGTAGGAGTCGTTTGTAAGTTAGATGTTTGAAAGTAGGGTCCTGCCCTATATACTCAGCAGAAATTTGGGCCTTAGGTGTTGCTGTGGCCAAAACACTGTAAGCCTCACAGGGCCCTGCTGTGAAATATTAGATCAAGAATTGTAATTACATGCCCCTGTTGAACAGGAGCTGAAAAATTAGGCCTTAGGCACTGGTGCTGGTGCCACAACACTGCAACCCCTCACAGACACTCTAGTTGGAACGCAGGAACGAGCCCTGCTGCAAAGTATTGCATCAAAAATTGTAATTACACGCCCCTGTTAGACAGGGGCAGAAAAATTGGGTCTTAGGCACTGGTGCTGGTGCCACAACACTGCAACCCCTCACAGACACTCTAGTTGAAACGCAGGAACAAGCCCTGCTGCAAAGTATTGCATCAAAAATTGTAATTACACGCCCCTGTTAGACAGGGGCTGAAAAATTGGGTCTTAGGCACTGGTGCTGGTGCCACAACACTGCAACCCCTCACAGACACTGTAGTTGGAATGCAGGAACGAGCCCTGCTGCAAAGTATTACATCAAAAATTGTAATTACACGCCCCTGTTAAACAGGGGCTGAAAAATTGTGCCTTAGGCACTGGTGGTGGCGCCCAGAACCAAAAATGTTCTTACAAGCTATCAGCGTGATGATTGAGGAGGAAGAGGATAATTACTCAGGGATAGTCACTCAGCATCAGCATAGGCAGTCTTTGAAGGGATCTGAGATTTCAAAAAAAATTATTCGGTTACATCTGCATCAGGTGCTTGGTAGCTGGTGGTGATCCAAGACTGATTCATTTTTATGAAGGTCAGCCGATCGACCGAGTCGGTGGACAGACGCACCCTGTGATCGGTTACCACGCCTCCAGCAGCACTGAATGTGCGTTCCGAAAGAACGCTGGATGCAGGACAGGCCAGTAGCTCAATTGCATACTGTGCAAGCTCTGGCCAGTGATCCATCCTCAAGACCCAGTAACCCAGAGGATTTTCGGTGGGAAAGGTGTCCAAGTCTGATCTTGCCCCTAGGTATTCCTGCACCATGTAAAACAGACGCTGGCGATGGTTGCTGGAACCGATCATACCTTGGGGCTGCGGACCAAAAAATTGTCTGAACGCATCGGTCAGACGGCCACCTTCTCCACCGCTCCTTCTTTGACTGACCGAAGCCTCAGCAACACGTTGTCCAGAAACAGGAGTTTGTAACCTCCCAGTCTCTGGGAACGCGTTGCACAGACCTTTCTGCAAGGCCTCCCGAAGATGTTTCATCCTCTGCTCCCTCTGCGATGGCAAGATAAGGTCCGCAACCTTACCCTTGTAACGTGGATCAAGGAGGGTTGCCAGCCAGTATTGGTCCTTCTCCTTGATACCACGAATACGAGGATCCTTACGCAGGCTTTGCAGGATCAGGGAGGCCATGCAGCGTAGGTTTGCTGAGGCATTCGGTCCGGAGTCCTCTGGGTCACTAAGGACAACAACGTCCGCAGCCACCTCCTCCCAGCCACGTACAAGTCCATGTGTTCCTTGGGACTGATCCCTTAAAGACTGCTGATGCTGAGTGCCAGGCTCCACCTCCATACTGACACAATCTTCCTCCTCCTCCTCCTCCTCCTCCTCGTCCTCTTCCTGTGTGATCGGCGGGCACGCAGGAACACTGTCTGGATAAAGGGGGCCTTGAGAGCTAAGGAAGTCCTCCTCTTCCTGCCTCTGTTCTGCCTCAAGTGCCCTGTCCATTATTCCACGCAGCGTGTGCTCCAACAGGTGGACAAGGGGGACAGTGTCACTGATGCATGCACTGTCAGTGCTCACCATCCTCGTGGCCTCCTCGAATGGTGACAGGACAGTGCATGCATCCCTGATCATGGCCCACTGGCGTGGGGAAAAAAAACCAAGGTCCCCTGACCCTGTCCTGGTGCCATAGTCGCACAGGTACTCATTGATGGCCCTCTGCTGCGTGTGCAGCCGCTGCAGCATGGCCAACGTCGAGTTCCACCTGGTGGGCATGTCACAGATTAGGCGGTTCTTGGGCAGGTTAAACTCCTTTTGGAGGTCCGTCAGCCGAGCACTGGCATTATATGACCGGCGGAAATGCACACAGACTTTCCTGGCCTGCCTCAGGACATCCTGTAAGCCCGGGTACCTGCCCAAGAACCGCTGCACCACCAAGTTAAGGACGTGAGCCAAACAGGGCACATGGGTAAGTTGTCCCTGTCGGAGGGCAGAGAGGAGGTTGGTGCCATTGTCGCAAACCACCATTCCTGCCTTAAGTTGGCGTGGCGTCAACCACCTCTGAACCTGCCCCTGCAGAGCTGACAGAACCTCTGCCCCAGTGTGGCTCCTGTCCCCCAAGCACACCAGCTCAAGCACCGCATGGCATCTTTTGGCCTGCGTACTTGCGTAGCCCCTTGAACGCCTACGGAGCACCGCTGGTTCCGAGGAAGAGGCCATGGAGGAAGAAGAAGAGGAGGGGGTGGAGGAGAGAGGTGTGTCACAATCAGCATTTTGGAGGCGTGGTGGCGGAACAACCTCCAACACTACTGCACCTTGTCCTGCATCCTTCCCAGCTGCCAGCAGAGTCACCCAATGCGCCGTGAAACTTAAGTAACGTCCCTGTCCATGCCTGCTGGACCATGAGTCAGCGGTAATATGCACCTTACCGCTGACCGCCCTGTCCAGCGAGGCATGGACATTGCCTTCCACATGCCGGTAGAGAGCCGGAATCGCCTTCCGTGAGAAAAAGTGGCGTTTGGGTACCTGCCACTGAGGAACCGCACATTCCACAAACTCACGGAAGGGGGCAGAGTCTACCAACTGAAAAGGCAGCAGTTGAAGTGCTAGCAATTTTGCCAAGCTAGCATTCAACCGCTGGGCATGTGGATGGCTGGGAGCAAACTTCTTTCGGCGGTGCAGCAGCTGGGGCAGGGAAATTTGCCTGGTACAATCTGACGTCGGTGTACCAAAAGCAGATTGCCCATAAGTACTTGGCTGTGACACACCTAATTCTACACCTTCATTCCTCTCACTGCAGGTCGCAGAGAGGACTGAAGGTCTAGTGGGGTTGGAAATCTCAGCTGATGAGGAGCAAGGAGAGATCGTCTTTGTTCTTTGGTGTGGGTCTTTTAGATACGCTTGCCAACGAACTGCATGGCAGGTCAACATATGTCTGGTCAAGCATGTGGTACCCAAGCGGGAGATGTTTTGGCCACGCGAGATACGCTTGAGACATATATTGCAAATAGCAGCGGTGCGATCTGATGCACTCGTCTCAAAAAAGGCCCACACCAAAGAACTTTTTGAATAACGCGCAGAGACTGCAGCGCCCTGCACATGTGGAGCTTTGGGGTGTGATGCAGTCAATGTGCTGCCCTTAGGCTGGCCCCTGGAGGGCATCCTGCCTAGTTGGTGATGTGCCACCTCCTCCTCCTCCTCCTCCTCCTCCTCTCTCCTATCAGGCACCCACGTTGAGTCAGTGACCTCATCATCCCCTCCCTCCTCATCACTGGAGCAAACCTGGCAGTATGCTGCAGCAGGGGGAGCATGACTGCCAGATTGCTGTCCTTCTTGGGCACCCCCTCTGTCCGTGCTCATGTTACTGCCTTCATTGAGCTCAGTATCATCATCAGAGCCTTCCAAACGCTGGGCATCCTCCTGGAGCATGTACCCAACACTGTGGTCAAACAGTTCGAGGGAATCCTCATGAGGACATGGTGGAGCTAGGGAAGGAGTCACTGATGACATTGAGCTGAGGGAAGAGGCCGCTGCTTTGCCAGACAAAGCACCCTGGGCATGGGTGAGAGAGGATGAGGAGGATGAGGACGGCTTGGTCATCCACTCGACCAAGTCTTCCGCATGTTGCGGCTCAACACGGCCAGCTGCCGAAAAAAAGGCCAAGCGTGTCCCATGGCCACGTGCTGATGAGGATGCACCGTCTCCACGACCAGCACTAGACACAGAGCCTGCTTGCCCTCTCTTATTGGCTTGTGACTGTCTGCCTCTCCTTCTTGGCCTTCCAGACATACTAATGGCCTGTAGCTGCACTAAGCTGGGATAGAACACCTGTAATTTTCTTCAGGTAGCTTTATATACTGTAACCAGACAAGCCTGCCTGTCAGTAGGAAGATAACAGGAACGGATCTAGCTGAACACTGTGAGCAGGACGTACTGCACTAAATGTATATAGCAGGAACGGATCTAGCTGAACACTGTGAGCAGGACGCACTGCACTGAATGTAAATAGCAGGAACGGATCTAGCTGAACACTGTGAGCAGGACGCACTGCACTGAATGTAAACAGCAGGAACGGATGTAGCTAAACACTGTGAGCAGGACGCACTGCACTGAATGTAAATAGCAGGAACGGATCTAGCTGAACACTGTGAGCAGGACGCACTGCACTGAATGTAAATAGCAGGAACGGATCTAGCTGAACACTGTGAGCAGGACGCACTGCACTGAATGTAAACAGCAGGAACGGATGTAGCTAAACACTGTGAGCAGGACGCACTGCACTGAATGTAAATAGCAGGAACGGATCTAGCTGAACACTGTGAGCAGGACGCACTGCACTGAATGTAAATAACAGGAACGGATCTAGCTGAACACTGTGAGCAGGACACACTGTACTAAATGTAAATAGTCTAGCTGCCTGACCGTGGTACTAATAGGATCAAAAAGAACACCTGTAATTTTCTTCAGGTAGCTTTATATACTGTAACCAGACAAGCCTGCCTGTCAGTAGGAAGATAACAGGAACGGATCTAGCTGAACACTGTGAGCAGGACGTACTGCACTAAATGTATATAGCAGGAACGGATCTAGCTGAACACTGTGAGCAGGACGCACTGCACTGAATGTAAATAGCAGCAACGGATCTAGCTGAACACTGTGAGCAGGACGCACTGCACTGAATGTAAATAGCAGGAACGGATCTAGCTGAACACTGTGAGCAGCACGCACTGCACTGAATGTAAATAGCAGGAACGGATCTAGCTGAACACTGTGAGCAGGACGCACTGCACTGAATGTAAATAGCAGGAACGGATCTAGCTGAACACTGTGAGCAGGACGCACTGCACTGAATGTAAATAGCAGGAACGGATCTAGCTGAACACTGTGAGCAGCACGCACTGCACTGAATGTAAATAGCAGGAACGGATCTAGCTGAACACTGTGAGCAGGAAGCACTGTACTGAATGTAAATAGCAGGAACGGATCTAGCTGAACACTGTGAGCAGGACACACTGCACTGAATGTAAATAGTCTAGATAGAAGATAACAGGAACGGATCTAGCTAAACTGAATACAGTGTATATATATATATGCAACACCTGGGATGCATATATATACACAATACACTGTAAGTGCAGCTAACTGACTGACTGTTCTGCCTAATCTATCTAACTCAAATCAAATGACACTGTCTCTCTCTCTCTCTATCGCTCAGCACACCGGAACACACACTACACAGGGCCGCCGTGCAGGCGGCCTTATATAGTGTGGGGTGTGTACTAAATCCCCTGAGCCATAATTGGCCAAAGCCACCCTGGCTTTGGCCAATTACAGCTCTCTCTACTGACGGCGCTGTGATTGGCCAAGCATGCGGGTCATAGTGCATGCTTGGCCAATCATCAGCCAGCAATGCACTGCGATGCCGCAGTGAATTATGGGCCGTGACGCGCCACACGAATTTGGCGCGAACGGCCCATATCGTTCGCAATTCGACGGACGGTCGAACAGCCGATGTTCGAGTCGAACATGGGTTCGACTCGAACACGAAGCTCATCCCTACTCATGAACACCTCAACATATCTGTTGGCTTCTTGTACAGCTTTCCCCTTGCTAGTCTAAGCTTTAATGTACAGGAAATGCAAGAGACCGATATCAAGTTAAAATTACTTACACTGCTTACATTAAAGTGGATGTAAACCCCCCCAATTTTTTTTTTTTATGTCATAATGTAGTGTATAAGATTTCCTATCATTTGAGCCCAGTCTTGCCATAAAGAGTTAATCCAGCTCTGAGCAATCCTCTTTTATTGTTCAGTGAGATAAAACTTGACAAACAGAGAAAAACTTTGTCAAATCCTCCCCCTTGCTGTGAGTGACAGGTGATTTACATATCTCCTGCACTAGCCTAAGACATGCATTTTTTAATTCCCACCCCCATTCCTTTCTTCAGCAGCTCTACAAGAATTGGCTGTTCCACACCTCAGCATGATTTGGCATGCTGAAGTCATGTGGTTACTTTCCTGTCTTTTCAATGGAAGTTAGAGATCATAGCAGAAGTTCAGTGTAAGAAATACACAGGAGAAAATGCATATTGACAAGGGGAGTGTAGAGGTGGGCGGGGAGTCTACTGACATCACAACTCCACCCACCGAGCTCCAGACAACAGACCCACCCACAGAATATGCAGTTTTTCGGCTCTCATAACAGACAGAGGGGATACATTTGACAGGTAAAGACACATGCAGGAGGCATGTATATCCTTATGGATAACCCCTATGGCAGTAGTTTAGAAAGGATGACATTGGGTTTGCATCCACTTTAAAAACAATATAATGACTTCAGAGCTACATTAAAGTATAACTAAAGGCAAAACCTTTTTTTTAGTTTTGGATAGAGTGGAGAGGGATTAGAAAACCTGTCAGGTTTTATTGCTGTCTGTGCACCCTCTCTATTGTGTCCTGTTTATTATTAGCATTCAACGTGAAAGTAAAAGAAATTTCAACATTTTGGGTTGTCCCCAAAAAAGTAATAGAGAGGAAATCTTCTAATGGGGATACTAGTACTGGTGACCTAGGGGTCCCCAAGGGATTCCCTTAATTTGCAGGGATTTACTCTCACTTCATGTTTGGCTATGGGAAAAGAAGGGAAAGGAAATCTCCACAATGGGACACCAATGGCAAAAAATGAGCCCACGGGGGTTATAAACCTCCCTTACTCTATCCAAAATTTTAAAAAAAGTTTTGCCTATAGTTCTACTTTAATGTGGGCCTTGATATCTGCCTGAACATCAGCTTTAAAAGGCAACTGTACTAAAGATGCGTAATTCCCCTATACCCTGATTTCAGGCCACATGGTTAAATACTTACCTTCTGATAATTTACTATGCAGGCCCAGCTTAGTGCCACATAGCCTTTCCACTAAAAACATCCACACCATACTCCTATATCTGGATTGTGACATTTCTTTTCTCTATGTTATCTGTATCCACACAATTGAAACCATTTTACCACCTGTGCCTGGATGATATATCACAGTTTTACGGTATTTCTTGAAAAAAATCAGTAAAATAAGATGGAACATAAAAACATCCCCACCAGGTCCTTTTCTTGAGCTGCAATCTCATTCATTCATATTTGAGAGTCATATTCATGGTGGCTTCCAAGAGTTAATGGGGCCTCAGTGTACCTGCAAAGTAACAAGAGGACCCTGTAGGGACATTTTACTGTACTAAAGGTACAGTAGTACTTTAAGAAAAACACATGCATGATATTGAGAGTGTGCTTTCCTAAACTTTGAAAATGTCCAATTATTAATACTGTTTTTCATGTTGTCTATTAAAATGTCATTTTCATAGTAACATACTAAATTCCCCACTTGTAGATGAAAAGAAACATCAGTCTACAGGACAGTGAGGCAGTGCTTTAAACTGTACTGTATATGGGAGCATCCAGCTAGTAAAAAAGTACTGTAGATACTGACGGTCAACCGTGAACTGATGGTCAACTGTGAATTATTTATACTTCTTGTGGTTATGACTTAGGCACTTATGCTTTCAACAACAACCACATTTTTATTGGTTGGAAATTAAAAGGTTAGACAATCAAAAGTAGACTTCTAACTGGTTGATGGGCTTAACATATCTGTTCGTCCACTGTGCTATGTATTCTTGTGATGTGATTCTGATTTTATTCTGTCTTTATTTTATAATAATGTCAGCTCCAACGTTCCACTCAAGTTCAGCGGTTGCAGCATAGTTGACCTGAGAAACTTTATCTATGATAGTTACCCGGATTGCCTGCTAAACGCGCCAACCTCATCTCAGATCTTGTCTCCAGCCGTTTGTGGTAATAAGTTCATTGAAAGTGAAGAGCAGTGTGACTGCGGAGAGCCACAGGTAACTAGAATAATTATACCTGTATATCTTCACTGAACAAGGGGTGTGCTGGAGAGACACAGCAAGATATTGCAGCCTTCTTGCTCAGTGCATTAAACTTTGAGTAAAGAGGGAGAAAGACTTGGTTTTGCTAGATTAGATTAGAAGATTAGATAATAATTATATGTCAATGTTAGAGAGAGTGATAATAAAGATCCAAAAACCTTGTCTGATAGCTAATCTTTCCCCTTCCTCAGGTAAGGTAGTACTGCAACTGTCTACCTGCTTCTTCCTTTTTTTCTTTTCTTTTTTTTGTCTATTCTGTTGAACATATTGGGGCAAAACAGATCTAAAATGATCAGATGATGTGCAAATTGGGCTTTGACGCTTCCAGGAGTGTTGAATATCTGCATCCCCTTTAGCACTTGGTGGTTCCTCCCACTGTCACCTAAGTTATTATTTTGTCCTGTAGGGAAGATGGAGCCATAGAGGGAGACATGAGCATTCAGCACTTCCAGAACTATTTAGTGCTGAATCCTTTGCTGGAGGTTGTAGTGCTGTAAGACAGCAGAGTTCAGTCTCACTTGTCTGCCAGGGAGGTAAGTATTCACAGTTTTCTACTGCAGGAAGCAGTTCTTTTGATTTTTCTTGGGGAACAACAGGGTCACTGTAATGAAAATTTGTCATAAGGGAAATAAGTAGGTTGCCAATGCTAACCACTCCTTCTGGTAGTTACCTGACTTAGTCTGGTTTCCATACTTATGAGAGAAAAACCTGGAACAAATATAGAAAGTTAAAGTGATTGTAAAGTCTCATTTTTTTTCCTATAAAAATAACAAACATATAATTACCTGCTCTGTTGCAGTGGATTTGCACAGAGCAGCCCAGATCCTCCTGTTCTCGGGTGCCTCTTCTGTGCTCCTGGCCCCTCCCTCCTGTTTAGTGCCCCCACAGCAAGCTGCTTGCTATGGGGGGAGCTGAGCTGCAGCTCCTTGTGTCCATTCAGACACAGGGCTGAAGTTCGGCCCTGCCCCCTTTCCTGATTGGCTAACTGTCTTTGATAGCAGCAAGAGCTAACGGCACCGCTGCTGTGTCTCAGCCAATTAGGAGGGAGAGTCCCAGACAGCCGAGATGCTCATGGACATTGCTGGACAGAGATGGGGCTCAGGAAGGTATTAGGGGGGTTGAGGGGGCTGCCGCACACAGAAGGCTTTTTATCTTAATGCATAGAATGCATTAAGATAAAAAAACCTTCTGACTTTACAACCCATGTAAAAGAGCAGCATGGCCCAAGCTTTATTGGCCATACTTCTCTTGTGGGTCACAGGAGTGCACTTACTTTTGCTCTCCTGTGACTCAGAGTCAGCTTATAGAGGGCTATTGCCCACTGTTAGCTGACATGGCAGAGCCACTCCAGCTGCCTGATTGACAGCTGATTTTGACTCTCAGCATGTGGCTGGGAGCTGAAGCCAGCTGCACTCTTCCCCTCTCCAGCCCAGGCAGAGAAAAGAGCAGTGACTGACAGTCACTGTCCTCCCAACTTTTGAACTTCAGAATGAGGGACACTTAAGGTAGAAAGTGACTGGCAGCATGCTACACTCACCAGGGCAAAAGTGGGTGTGGTCAAACTCTTAACAGTGGAAGGGGCTTAATGGGTACAGAGTTTAGGAGAGTGCTAGATACAGAGTGCAGGGTTCTGAAGTCTGTTATGTACAGGAAGGTGGGTCCTGGAGTGTGTTATGCACGGGGTGCAGGGTTTTGTAGTGCATTGTGTACAGAGTGCAGGGGAGTGCTAGGCACAGAGTGCAGGGTTCTGGAGTGTATTACTTACCGAGTGCATGGATCTGGAGTGTGTTACGTACCGAGTACAGGGTTCTGGAGTGTGTTATGTACCGAGTACAGGGTTCTGGAGTATGTTACGTCAAGAGTGCATTGATCTGGAGTGTGTTACGTACAGAGTGCAGGGTTCTGGAGAGCGTTACGTACAGAAAGGTGGGTTCTGGAGAAAGTTATGCACAGGGTTCAAGAGAGCGCTAGGTACAGAGTCCATTCATCTATTAAAGTGGTTGTAAACCCTTTACAACCACTTTTTGCTACAGGTAAGCCTACAATTAGGCTTCCTGTGCCTGCACCGCTGGTCCAAGCCAAAAAGACCTCCCATTATACTGCTCCAAAAAAAAATGTCCAAACCTCCAAATCGTCCCTATGGTCCCGACCCAAACTAACAAAATGATGCGGGGCCTTGACCCCAGCCGTGGCAGCTGCCAGCCACCGGCAGAACCCTTTAAGCGGCGAGCCACCACTGCCCCATACGCCTTAAAACCCTCCAGCTTATCTCCTGGAAGCCGGCACTCCATACGCTTGGTATCGATCACGATACCCAAAAACTTTACTGCCACTGGACCTTCCGTGTTGTCCTGAGCCAACGGTACCCCAAAAACATGGAAAACGTGCTGGATGGTGGCCAGCAAAGTCAGACAGGAACGATTGTCCGGAGGGCCTATCACCAAAAAATCATCTAAATAGTGCAAAATCGAATGAAGGCCCGATAGATCCCTGACCACCCATTCCAGAAAGGAGCTGAATGCTTCAAAGTAAGAACAGGATATGGCGCAACCTATAGAGAGGCATCTATCCACAAAAAATTCCCCCTCCCAACAACAACCCAGTAAACGCACGCTATCCGGATGAACCGGCAACAGACGTAAGGCCGACTCAATGTCGGTCTTTGCCATAAGTGGCCCTCTACCAAACCGCTGTACCCACCGTACCGCCTCATCAAAGGAGGCATAGCACACTGAGCATAGCGCTGGATCAATTGCATCATTTGCCGACCCACCTTTCGGGTAGGAGAGGTGATGTATGAGCTGGAACTGATTCGGTTTACCCCAATGGTGGTACCCCGAATGGACCTGCTATCCTGCTCAATGCTACTTCCTTCCACATTTTACTAGAAACCACATCCAGGTGATCATATGCCGACTGCAGGTTGGCTGTGACAGGAGGGACTTCTGCCAACTCACTGGGAATCAGGAAACCCTCCTTAAAGCCCAACCACAGCATCCGCGCCGCTTCCCTATTAGGAAACCTACTTAGGTACGGGGCAATTTTTTCCACTTTCTCTGGCGACTTCCCTTTTTCCAGCATCGCCTGGTTTCTTCCCTTTTTTGAAACATTTTGACAGAGGATGTGCACCTCCACATCCCGAACACTCATGTCTAAAGCAACATTATCCTCCAAACTTGCAAGTGCCCTCGTTGAACTGCCAACAGAACCCCTTACTGGCCGATGGTGATGAGGCTTGGGTACCCCCGGCCCCCCATGAAAGGGCTGCGGCGTGACTATGGCTTGCGTCATGAGCTTCATCCACAAACAAATGTCCCAGTGAGACAATGTTGGTCTCACTGCCTTCCTTTGCTGGAATTGCTCATCGTAGCGCAGCCACGCCACCCCCCCATACACCCTTTGGGCCTCACTAATGGAATTGAGATAACAGAATAGGGCCGAACAATGTTCTGGCGCCTTTTTTCCGATAACGCTGGTTAATATGTTGAAAGCTTGCATCCAGTTTGCAAACGTATGTGGAATATGACGATACCGCCTCTTTTCCTCCTCTTCCTTTTTGCTCTCGTCCGGCTTAACCTCCTCCAAAATAAACTTCTCATGCAGCAGCAGTGAAAATATCTCCACGTAGTCACCCTTCCAGATCCTCTCCCTCACCTACGCTTTTAAGTGAGGGCCAAGAGGGCCCTCGTAACAGACATAAACCTGGCAGCGAGCTGTGTCCGCCAACCCAATCCCATCTGCATTCAGCGACCCCACCGAGGCGCCCCCCCCAAACTCACCTTGGAGGCACAGACCACTTCTGGGGGAGTAGAACCCACCCCCGAACTCACTTCTGAAGCTCCTACGGCTGTACGAGGGGAGGCTCCCACCCCAATACTCACCTGCAGAGGCCCTTCTGCCGACAGGGGAACCCAGCCACCCCAGTTACTACCGAGGGAGACTGCTCACCGTGGCTGCTGGTGGTACAGCCGACGGGGGGGCGATGGGCCACCCATCCCCCCTGACCACCCATGCGGTTGCTGGCAAAATCGCAGCAGCAACCGGCGCCGATCCGATACCCCTGCTTACCATATATCTGCAGCCCACTAACAAAGTTGCCATTAGTTGCTGCAGCAACATCTCCCCGCCCACCCCCAGTGCCCCACCCCGGTACCTGTTGCCAAAACCGGCGCCAACACCGGCCCATTCCCATCTGCAACCCCAGAGGAGGCGGTTGGTGGGAGGGGGGAGACACAGACAACATAGACACAAGTGTAGATAAAGGAGAAGAAAAAGAAGAGGACTTACCAGGCTGTTATAACTGTTATACTATAGTGATTTTTTTATTATTGAGGACAATATTATTGTGTATTGTATTCATGCTTTTAACATGTAAATGATTTGGATACATGATTTGTTATATTATGTGCCATTTTTGCATGCATTGTCTGCTATGTACCTACTTAATCATGGCAAACAAATAAATACTTGTTCATGTTTTCACTTTGACTCCTTCGATTAGCTACAATATACACACCTCATTTAAAGTTCTGACCCTCTTTCTTTATCTACATCAGGACTAAAGCGCGCCGGAGGCTGCGCCCTCTGCGCGCGGTGTGGGAGGGGGGGTGACTTACCCCGACATACCCTCCACCGGCTCCGGCAGCAGCTCAGCCAGTTGCACAGCGAACCACTCCTGCCCATGAACCAGGGCCGTAGAGCGAAGCTGCTCGAGGATCCGGTCTAAGTTTTCCATGGGCAGGTAACCGCACAAAACACTAGCCTGTGTGTTACCTCTTGCGCTATGGGTCTAACTGATAAGCCTGCCCCTTCCTCGCGTTAAGTAAAAGCCTAAGTACCACCCTGAGCCCCACAGCCAAAAACTCCCCTTCCTGCCCACAACTTCCTATTGCACCTAACAACAGCGTCCCCCCAGTCATGCGGCCCCTCCACTCAAGTTCCTCTGCTCCAGGGCTTATCTTACTTCTATCAATATTTCTGGAAAGGGGATCATGTTAGCATTAGTGCCTGGGAGTAATAAAAATCACCTTGACTTCCAGGATGAAAAGCTGAATCTTCTGCAGCAGAATATAAATTGACAATGGAGACATGCAATTTAAAAGCATTGTATGTACTTCTGTTTAGTTTTATGCTCAGATGATATATTTTTCTTGAAGGAATGTACAGATAATTGCTGTGATCCATACACATGCAACTTAAAGCCAGGACATGCGTGTAGTGAAGGAGCATGTTGTCACAAATGTAAGGTAAGTGAATGGCTTTGTTGCAAAATAAGATATTTTCATTTTATAAAGTCATACTATGAGGACATGCCTTGCTAAAAGGCATATAAAAATGTCATAGCTACGTTACTTTAAAGGATGAGTTCACTTAAAAAACAAACAAATAATGTGCATTTACTATTTTTTTGGTAGGAGCCTGGAAAGCATCGCACCCGCGATCAGCAGATTGCGGGTGCAATGCGGGACTCCTACAGACTGTCAGTGTAAGCTGAGGTAAGGGCAGAGAGCTTACACTTTTACCCAATTTTGCTTGAACATGAACACAGTTACATATAAATTTAAAATTAAGATAATTTAACAATATTAGCCTTGTTGATGTCTGGTTGAATAGTGTTTATTTGCCAACACCTCTAGAAACTTTTTTGTGGTTGCTGGCATGACAAATTACCTGCTAGCTATATATTTCACAAAGACTCCAGCTATCCTCATTATAATTCCACTCAAGTGTCGCAAACTAAATTTTTATTCTATGTTCTGCTAATAAGAAGACAATAATTTGGAAGTCCACCTCCAATAGATGGACAGAGAGCGACAGAAAATATTGCAAGTAGTTTCTCCCATAAGGAAATCCAGCTCCAATAGAAGGGCAGACAACTGCAAAAAGTCCCAGCATTAGAAGTTCCTACCCAGGTAAAATCCAATAGAGCAACTGGTGTCTGCAGAAAGTCTCACTATTAGTAGTTAGTACCCAGGGTGTAAGGCTCTGTTTCCACTAGTGCGACTTTTCATGCGACTTGGGACTGAAAAGTCGCATGACAAATTGTATCCCATGATTTCCAATGAGTACCGTTCATATCTGTGCGACTTCAAGTCGCAGCGACTTCAAAGTAGTCCCTGCACTACTTTGGTCCCACTTTAATGCGACTTGAGGTCCATAGATACAGGCATTGCTTCAAATCGCGGTAAAAAGTCGCGGTAAAATCGCGGTAAAAAATCGCGGCAAAATCGCGCGACTTTGGGGACGCAATAGTGGAAACATAGCCTAAATCAAATTCCAACAGAGTAACCAACAGCTGCAGAAAGTCTCACCATTAGTAGTAGTTATTATTAGTTTTACCTATCCAAGAGAAATGCAGCTTCCATAGAGGGACAGACAGTTGCAGAAAATCTTACCATTAGTAGTTCCCACCTATGGGCTTATTTACACATGTGTTTGTATGGTGGTAAAAACAGGCAGTTGAGCCCTGTTTTAACCACCCCCTTAAGATGCAAAGACACCTGGATATGGGTGTACACATGATGCAGCTATGGTGCTTTGAAAATTATGCCCCACAGCCACAGCCAAAAGTCTCACCATTGCAAGTTATTACCCTGGGGAAATCCAGCTCCAATAGAGGGGTAGGAAGTCCCACCATTAGGCTCGATTCACATCTATGCATGTTACTTTTGAGTGTTTCTGCAGTGTTTTTTGCAGTGCTTGCTGCATTTTTGGACACGTGTTTTTCCTGCTTTTTTTTTTTTTTTACGCTGTATATAGCTGGTTGCTAGGAGGAGGGGGCTGGGAAGCCGGCCGCTGCGTCCTTAACAACTGATGAGTCATCAGCTGTCAGCGGGCTTCCCCGTTGAATGTAAAAAAAAAAAAGCATTGCCGGCTAAAAAAAAAAAATTGTGAAAAAAACCAGCATGGGGTTCCCCCCCCAGGTCCGTACCAGGCCCTTGGGTCTAGTATGGATTCGGAGGGGATCCCTCCATGCCAAAATTTAAAAAAAATGGCGTGGGGGTCCCCCCCAAAATCAATACCAGACCCTTATCCGAGCATGCAGCCCGGCAGGTCAGGAAAGGGAGGGGACGAGCAAGTGCCCCCCTCCTGAACCATACCAGGCAGCATGCCCTAAATATGGGGGGGTTGGTACTTTGGGGCCGGGGGTCTCTCTGCTCCCCACCCCAAAGCCCCTTGCCCCCATGTTGATGGGGACAATGGCCTCTTCCCGACAACCCTTGCTGTGGTTTCGAGGCGTTTTGGATGCAGGTCTATTGAAGTCTATTACATGCAAAATGCTGCATTTTGCGGGAAAAAAAGTCCCCGACCCTTTCCAAGAACGCAGAGGCACAAAAATGCATTGATGTGAACATGTTCCATAGGAACCCATGTTAAAAAATTTCCCTGCATTTCTGCAAAATGCATAAAAAATCGTATTAGTGTGAATCGAGCCTTAGTAGTTCTTACCCAGAGGAAATCCAGCTCCAACAGAGGGGTAGGCAGCTGCAGGAAGTCTCGCCATTAGTTATTCTTACTCAGTGGAAATCAAGCTCCAATAAAAGGACCGATAGCTGCAGGAAATGTAACCATTAGTTCATATCCAAAACCATAGTATTCGTTTTGAAAAGAATTTCCCATATCCATTTGTAACTTTCAGTATTCCTAGTTTCCATTTCCTACTTTGTCATACTGTTATGGTCACCTGCTAGCCTGTGATTACTTGGGGCTGAGGGTGGTGGTTCAGATCAGAAGCAGGACTGTGGGTTGTGGGTATAGGTTAGGTGCAGGGCTTTGGATATAGGTCAGGTGCAGGGCTGTAGGTTACAAGTATAGATAAGGTGCAGGATTGTGGGTGTAAATCAAATGCAGAACTCTGAGTTGCGGTTATAGGTCAGTTGCATGGCTCTGGGTTGCAAGTATAGGTAAGGTGCAGAGCTGTGGTCGATTGTGCATGTCGATCAGGTGCGGGGCTGTTGGTATAAGTCAGATGTAGAGCTATGGGTTTTGAGTATAGGTCAGATGCAGGGCTGTGGGCTGTGGGCATGGGTCAGGTGTATGGCTGTGGTTTCAGAATATAGGTCAGGTGTAGGGATTTGGTTTGTGAGTATACAGTAAATCATGTGCAGGGCTGTGGGTTGTGGGTATAGGTCAAGTGCAGGACTGTGGGTATAGGTCAAGTGCAGGGCTGTGGGTTGTGGGTATAGGTCAAGTGCAGGGCTGTGGGTTGTGGCTTGTGGGTGTAGGTCAAGTGCAGGGCTGTGGGTGTAGGTCAAGTGCAGGGCTATGGGTTGTGGGTATAGGTCAAGTGCAGGGCTGTGGGTTGTGGGTATAGGTCAAGTGCAGGGCTGTGGGTTGTGGGTATAGGTCAAGTGCAGGGCTGTGGGTTGTGAATATACTGTAGGTCAGGTGCAGGACTGTGGGTTGCAGGTATAGGTCAGGACAGGTGCAGGTCTCTTCTGCATATCCCAAAATATATAACATTATGTTTGGACTGAAACTCTTTATAGGCTTTAGATCTGAACAGATATTTTCTACACTATGCACTGAGCTGTTCGCAAAGGAAGCATTTACAATCTCTACAGCTGCTTTTTTTATAAAGAGATTATGGACAGGCAGCCTTTTTACCACATGCAATACTCTAGTGCTGGCTCTGGCAGGAAGAAACAAATGCATCTTTAAACTGCATAGAAGCAGCATGAAATGCCAAGGAAATAGTTGTGACCCCAATACAAGAATACAAGCAGTATGAAACTTCCGACATCAAAATTAGCTATGCTGTTTAATACCTCAGGGTGTGTGCGCCTAGTACAAACATTGTTCTCACTTGAAATTCTTCTGGGCCATATCTTATGCAGATGTTCTAAAAACCAATAAATTTATATGTTCTAAAAACCAATAAATGTTTTAAAAGACTTGAGATGATTGTTTTGTACTAGATACTAACCACACACCCTGATGGTTTTTCTTCTGTTTCTTCTGACTATTATGAATGATCAGAGAGGTAGTTGCCTAAAAGCAGAACTGGGTCCATGATAACCTTGCTTTTATCAAAAACTTACCTCCTGCAAGAAAAACATTGGCACCAACCAATTTCCACTCTCATTTCTCCAAAGCTATCACACACACCTATCATGTTGTTTAATGAAAAATGTGCAATATGCATGCTTCATTTTTTGATAACTTAAAGTGAACCTGTCACCACAGGGTCACTTGTACCGTAGGTAGACCCTGTAAAAGAAGCAAAATACTGTATTTATTGGCATATAACATGCACTTTTTCATCCTGAAAATCGGGTGCAAATAGCGTGTGCATGTTATACACCAATACTTAAATTTTAGCTGCCTCGGCAGGGACAGGGAAGGGGGGTGGAACGAGCGCCGTCAGATTACATACAGTGAGAATCTCCTGTTTACTTGGCAGCCTCTGTTTTGTCTCCTGGGAAGACATTGGACCACTGTTCTGTCTATTATAGGAGATTCTCACTGTATGTAATCTGTCAGCGCACGTCCCGCCCCCTCCCTGTCCCCTTTAGGCTGAAGATGGGCATCAAGCAGACTGCTCTGATGGGAATTGTGAGGCTACTGCATTGAAGGCAATGGTGAGGCTACTGCATTGAAGGCAATGGTGAGGCTACTGCATTGAAGGCAATGATGAGGCTGCTGCATTGATGTCACTTGTGAGGCTGCATTGATGTGGACTGATAAGGCTGCATTAATGGCAATTGTGAGGCTGCAAATGGGCACTGACCCTTATTTTGCTTCAAAGTTCCTTATTAAAAATGTAATTTTTTTTCCTGAAACTTCCCTCTTAACATGAATGTGCGTGTTATACGCCGATAAATACGGTACTTACCTTTCAGGTGCCCCACATAATAAAACAAAGCTGTTTCACTCCTTTCTCCCCCCACCTCCACAAAGGCTGCAGTGGTTATTTAACCTTTCCAGGTATACAGAATATACGCTGTGGTTTCTCCAGCAGGACTATAAGCCGGTACAGGATGTACAGGCTCTCAGGAGGAACCACTGTGTACAGCAGGTGCAGCAGCTTTTAGACCCAGCTAAATGGTCAAATACTTGCTGCAGAGAAGTGAAGCGGCAGTGTTTCAACATACTGCCTATCAGAAAAGGAAGAATATTGTCTATTCATTTATAGAGTGTTCCTCCTGTACAAGTAACACATATGTGACAGGGTCACTTTAAAAAACATTTTCTTGCCTTGAGTATAGACATATTCATCTAAATAATTTTTTATACCTGTAATTTAATCACTCCTCTAATATATTCTCTACTATTGACTGGTCGTTAACATGTTTGTCCTTTACAGTTTAGACCTGTAGGATCTATTTGTAGACCTGCAAAGGATGAATGCGACATTGCAGATTTTTGTGATGGAAAGTCCTCTACATGTACAAAAGACAGCTTTAAAATAAACGGATATCCCTGCATGGATGGAAATGGGGCTTGCTACAAAGGAACATGCCCAATCATGAATATCCAGTGTGCAGCCATTTGGGGAGAACGTAAGTACCTAGAATTTTTTTTTTTTGCTAAAATACCTGATTATGAGTCACTAGCCACAAGGAAAATCAAGACATCTTTATTAACATACTAGCAAAACTATGCACCTTCATTAAATGGGCTGAATAAGGAAGGGCACATCACTGCAGTCTGCAGCCACACAGAGACCAAAAGTACTCATTGTACACTGGCGGTGAGAACCGAGGCATGTATCTGTGGCAATAGAATAGAAAGAATATAACCATTTCCCAAAATTCAAATAGAATCAATTCAAATTTAAATAGAAAAGAATAGATTTGAATACCAAGATGGTTATATTAATTCTATTCTGTTGTTTTTTTTCTACACTATTGTGTTATTTGCTATTCTTTTCTATTCTATTCAAATTGATTCTATTTGAATTTTGGAAAATGGTTATATTATTTCTATTCTATTCTATTGCTTTTTAAATTCTATTTTCTATTCTATTAGAATGTTAGAAGATGGTTATAATCTTTCTATTTAATTCTATTCTTTTTTAATCTATTCCTTTCTATTATTTTCTATCCTATTTTGTTCTGTTTTAATCTATTATATTCTATTCTTTTATTTTCTGTTATATTCGTTTCTATACTATTATATTTTTTTCTATTGTATTCCTTTATTTTCTATTCTAGTTTATTCTCTTTGGAAATTGAAAGCTTTTCGAAAGCGATTCGAATTTGAAAACTATTGGAAAAAACTATTTGAAATTTGTTTTCGAAAACTTTTCAAATCGATCTGAATTCAAAAATTCGAATAGATTTGAATATGAATGAACAAAACGAATTCCAAAAACACATTAAGTAGATTAAACTAATTTAACAAAACAAATTTATGTTAATAACGAATCGAAACAAAAAATTTGTTTTCGTTCTGCACATGTCTAGTTGTGGATGCACATGTGTAATATCAACACAATGTTATTACCTTCCTGCTGCTACTGTGCATGCACCAAGTATTGGTGCCATTTTGGCTTTTCACAAAGAGTTTACACTACCCTCAGAGAAGGCAGGACCTGGATCTTGTGTAGCGCTTGGCTCCAAAGGGGCCACAGAGAATATGTCCAGGTCTTTGTTAGTACAGAGGCCACCAGTCAAGCGCTCAGTCTCATGTATACACTGACAATAATGGCTCCATCTAGGGGATGTCTTTTTACTATACTATATTGATGAAAAACAGGAGAGGGATTTAGGGTCACAGGATACTTCAAAACAGTAATAGCAGTCGACAGGAGGACAGCTTCTTGCAGATAAATCCTTAAAGAAATAGGCACACACTACATTCCTAAGGCTACTGTGACACTGGGGTGGGGGCGTTAGCGGTAAAGCTCCGTTAATTTAACCCCCCGCTAACGGCCGAATAAAGGGTTAAAAACGCCTGCAAAGCACCGCTGCCGAATCGCTTTGCAGGCACTTGGCAACGGTCCCCTTTGATTTCAATGGCAGGAGTGCTTTGGAAGCGATGGCCATTCATTTCAATAGGCAGGGCGTTTTGGGAGTGCTGTATATACCGCTCCCGCCCCACCCGAAAGATGCTGCTTGCTGGACTTTTTCTAACATCCTGCAAGCACACCACCCCAGCTCTCACACTAGGGCTGCAGGGGAGGCGTTTTTCAGGCGCTTTACAGGTGCTATTTTTAGCCCCAAAACGCCCCAATGTGAAAGGGGTCTAAATCAGGCCTTATTGACAATGTCCCAGGAGCTGTCTGTCATCCAGTTTCCACAGGGGGATCCTCAGTGAGGGAGATAAAAAAATTATTCTCCAGACCAGGACTCTAGGACAATGCCCTCCAGCAAATATCCTTTAGCAATCTCCTGCAGGTCCTCAGTTCAGCTCTTTCTGAGGCCCAGACTGCAATTTATTGTCTCAGTAGCTATCAGGAACCCTCCCTGGTGAGGAAACAACACTCTTGAAAGGCCTCCCAAACTTTTATCACCTTCTCAGCCATCTTATGGATGCCTCCTTCCAGGGATTGACTGAAGCATTGTAAATATTCATACTGATAGTTTCACTCCCCCAGCCCCATATTGCGGAAGCTTCTTCCAGAAGCAGGTAAGAGAAATCAAACCCTTTGCTAAGGAAACCCTGACCAGACAAAAAAGAAAACCTGTGTTGCTGGATTTTAAAGGCAAAGAAAAAGTATTTAAAAAAAAAAAATGAATTTATTTTACAACATAGAAAAATTCCATAGAAAATTCAAACATATGACATGTAACTATAAAAACATTGTATATTGAGATATGTGGAAGGTGATACTTAATCCAACGCATTTCAAAATTTAATAGTAGTTAAAATCTTCATCAGGGATATTGTATTACTTATCTATAGAAAATCAAAAAATACAATATTTAGGATTTACATGTAAGAATCCTATTCAATACACCTTACTGAGGGCATACAGAGATGATAACTTACTTTTCAATACAAAATTAGTCAGATAGCAGATGCATTCCCCATAGTACCAGCAAGGCGGGTCCAACAAAAGGCTAGTATTGCCCCTCTTTTCTACCCTGACCAGACAAAAACAATAGATAACTGCTCCACTCACCGCAGTGAAGCCAAAAAGGAAACTTAGCCTAGGAGCCTAATTAAAGGGGGTCGCTACATCAGCATTGAGTAACAGTGTTGCTGATGTCCTCTAATTTATTAAAGAGGTTAAGCCATGAAACAACCTTTCAACAATCCACTCTGCTATGTTAAACAATGTCCCCAGTGTATTTGTTTATTTTAAAAACTGTCGCTGTATACCTTATTTTATAGTGCCGATCGGCGCTCACATGACCGGCCTCCTCTTTCAAGCTGACAGCTCCAGCGTGCGGTGCTGGGAAACCCCCGCTGATGTCAGAAGGAAAGGAGGAGAGAGGTGGCTGGTCACGTGAGTGCTGATCGGTGCTCTAAAAGCAGATACACAGTGGCATTTAAAAAAAAAAAGAAATACACTGGGGACATTGTTTAACATAGCAGAGGGGATGGTTTAGAGGTTGTTGTATTATGAGAGCAGCAGGAGAGGATGATCAAGGAGTGGACAGAGCTGACATGCAGGGAAGGGAGGGAGGAGGGGGTACACAGGAGACCAGGGCTGTGGATGATGGAGGCACGTAAACTGACCATGGTGTCAGGGCTCAGCAGCCATTATATACCGTGGTCAGTTTACAGGGGGGAGGGCAGAACCAGGCATTTTAGGTGATAGAAGTGGCCAAATTACACAGCACAAGCACTGTGCTGTATAACGTGCTTTAAGGGAACAGGATCCAATTTTTTTAGGGTAACAAACACTTTAAGGATAAGAGACTTCCTGCGCCGAAAGCTGATTGCTTGGTATGTGTGGAGGTTGTTTGAGGATAGAGGAGATCAAAAGCACTGTCACTAAATGATGGGTCTGGGTCTTGCATCGTATGCATGCACAGTAGTACCCCATAGACTTCTGTAGGGCAGGAGACAGATCAGTCTCCTTGCCCCATATAGGTCTATAATGTGCAGGCAGCTGGAAGTAAGATGCACCAGCCACAGCTAACATTGTGGCAGAACACTGGTAGACTTGGTGCCAGAACTGTGTGAATATACGGCAGAGGAAGAGTGGGATAGATCAGCACATTGTGTGTAGGGAGGGGGGAGATGAGGAAATGTACAGGAAAATGCTGTTTGAAAGTTTTCTTTTTTGATTAAAATCAATGGTACGGAAATTAGGTGTGTTTTTCAATGTATTGAATGATGTTTTTAGCAAAAAAAATCTGAGCTTTAAAACATGTTTGCTAAGATCTTAAACATATATGTTACACAGAAGAGCAACAATTCCCCTCTTTAAGTGTATGTATAATGGGTAATCAGCTCCTATATGCCTACTAGTGGAGAGCTCTGCCACGTCTAATGGCAACCAGTGCTCCGCTTTCCACCCTCACTCCTCTTGCAGGATGCTCAAACCATACACTAACCTAGCGTTACATGGGTATTTCTTTTTTGTAAAAAGTTTAGTTTCTTTTTATTATGTTTTGCTTGCTCTTGAGACTCGTTTACTTATTGTTATTAGACTATTACTGGCTGTGGCTGTTGTAGTCCCGGAGACAGCCCACTGCGCCTCCACTTATTCCTTGCGTACCCAACGTTGCTGCTTGGGTGCTCCTTGGAAACCTCGGTACCCACCGGCTGGTGTTCCTCCACCACCCCTTGGATACTAACTTCGTACAGGAGTTACCTCCCCCTACCTAGTCCTAGTACTTCCCACATCCTCCTCCAATACCGGTGCTTCCAGCCATACAGCCGACACCTACCTACCGCCCCTAGTCTCTGCTGCTTCTCACCGCCCCCCCCTTCTTATTTAACTCTCTCTCTCTCCTTCCTCTCGCCAGAGGGGTGGCCCAACCTCCTGACAACCAGCTGCCAAACATCCTGCCCTCACCCACACCCTCCGATGGCTACACTGAATGTTTCAACGCTCAATGTGCAGGGTCCAAATTCCCTCCATAAGCGCACTAAGGCCTTCCACTCCTTCTCCAAACTTTCAGCTCATGTGGTTTGCTTGCAGAAGATGCACTTCTCCCAATCCTCACCCAAATCTTTTGGTCGCCAATACCCCCAGGTCTACACTGCCTCGGCTGCCACTAAACAACGTGGAGTCTTGATCTCTTTCCACTCCTCCACACCATTTACGCTCCTGGCGGAGTTCAGAGACCCAGAGGGCCGTTACCTCATTCTCACCGTCCTTCTACTGGACAGTGAAGTCACCATTGTATCTTATTTCGCCCCTAACACCAAACCGTTGTCGTTCCTCTCACACTTATTTACAGTTATATAATCCCATAAACGAGGTACACTCATCATCGGGGGTGACTTTAACCAAGTTTTATACCCCTTGTTAGATAAATCCCCAGCCCTGACTACCGCTCACTGCCTCTCCTACCAACAAATCCTGAACCAACACTCACTCCTTGACACATGGCGTAAACAGCACCCAGTCAGACGACAATACACCCACTACTCCCACCCTCATAAAATGTTCTCTCGCATAGACCACCACCTCCTGAGCCTTGGAACCTCTCCGCTCATCCTTGACTCACAGATAATACCATGCTCTTGGTCAGACCACAATATGGTCATGACTATATTCTCCTCCCTGGTCCCAAAGCCTAACCAACGCACTTGGTTCATAAATGATAGCTTACTGGCCAACCCCACCCACCGACTAGAGATTGAAACAGCGCTTAAAGACTACCTAGCGAACAATGCAGCCACAGACACAAACCCCTTGACACTGTGGGAAGCCCACAAACCTTACATAAGAGGGGTTTGTATCAGCCAGGCATCATGCCACCTTGAAGATGCCTTCTACAAGGCTTCAGAGGCATTTCAGACCTCTAACAAACAAATCTATGAAAAAAAACGACTAGAACTTGATCTCTTCTTGACGGACTCGGCAGAGGAAATTCTCCGCAAATCAAAACATACCCTCTATATGAAAGCAAATAAACCAACCACGTTTCTAGCCCTAGCTCTTCGCAAGGCCTGATTACACACCGAAAACCTATCCATCTCAAATTGACAAAAGATACTTATTCTAGTAACCCGCTGAAAATCTTGCAGGAATTTCGTAGAAAACTAGCTGAACTATACCGAGATCCTAATGAGTTTGACCAAACTCGCTTTGATACACTCCTATCCTCTATTCGCCTCCCTTCTCTCTCCTCTTCCCACCAAGAAATCCTGAACAAAACTATCACTGCTGCTGAGATCCTCTCCGCAATAAAAACATTGAAACCTCGTAAACGCCCCGGCCCCGATGGCTTCTCGGCCACTTACTACAAACGATTTTCAGACCTGTTATCCCCCCTCACGGTTGAAGCGTTTAACTCTCTCCTCAAAGGCCATTCCTTCCACCCGGAATCCTTAACAGCCTCCGTTTCTATTAAACCAAATACAGATGACACAGCCTGGTCCAATTACAGACCGATCTCATACTCAATCTAGATATCAAAATATTCGCAAAAATCCTTTCTACCCGACTAAACACCATTATAGGAACCTTAATCCACAGGGATCAAACGGGATTTATACCCTCTAGACAAGCAGGAGACAACATACGTAGGGCCACACTCCTTGTACACACAGCTCGATCCCGCCGCATCCCTACTTGCTACCTTTCCCTCGATATCCACAAGGCGTTCGATTCACTGTCTTGGACTTGCATAAACTCCATCCTTCACCACTGGGGGTTTGGAACACATTTCCTATGCTGGATCTATACCTTATATCACAGCCCGAAAGCTTATGTAACATACTCAGGCTTTCACTCAGACCCCTTCCTTATAGAAAGAGGTGCCCGTCAAGGCTGCCCCCTTTCCCCACTCCTCTTTGCCCTAGCGATTGAACCCCTGGCTCTGCTCATCCGCTCTAACCCAGACATAGGAGGACTGGAAATCGGAGGCCACCAGCATAAATTATGCATGTTTGCTGATGACATCCTGATACTCCTCACCTCTCTTAATCTTGGCACCGAATCTTATGGACGCCCATTCCAAATATGGACGTCTGTCTACATATAAACACACCCAATTTAAGAGCCCTAAACATTTCCTTATCCACCTACCTCCAAGCCCAATTACAAGATTTCCTCCTGTTCACCTGGACAACGACCTACGTCACCTACCTAGGTATCAACTTCACTGCGAATCAGACTGACCTCCTATGCTACAAATTACCCCCCCCCCCCCATTTTAACCCTACTCACCAATCTAATGACTAAATGGTCATCCCTACCGTTGGCATGAATGGACAGGATCACGGTGGTCAAAATGTCTATCTTCACTGTGTCAATGTGACTATTCCCTTCCGTTTTCAGAACTCGCAGTCCATGAATATCTTTAACTGCTCCAAGTTTGGGTTATTCCAGATTGGAATCTCCAAAGGAGTATCAGTATATCCCACCACTTTTTTTGCTTCTCTCCATACAGAGTTAATATGGGGATTTTTACCCTTGGTAATCTCGCTGCCCGTGCCTCTAGTCCCACTAACAGTTCATCTACCTCCTAAGATCTTAAGCAAGTACCTCTCCACTCCCTCTCCCTGCTCCTGAGCTATCCACTTCTGCAGGTGCTTCAATTGGCCCGCTAAATAATATAGGTATATATCCGGCAGAGCCGCACCTGCCATGGCTTTAGGTCGTTGCAATGTTGTTTTAATTCTAATCTTCCATTAGCCCAAATTAATTTAAAAAAACTGGGAGTTCAGTTTGTTAAATATTACTTTAGGTATTATTACTGGCGAATGTGAGAACACATATAAGCATTTAGGGACTATTATACTTTAATCAAATGTATTCTTTCTACTACTGATAACGGAATTTTGGACACTATTACCAATTTATATTTAATGTGCTCTGCTAGAGGATATACATTAGCTTTCAATGCCTCCTTCGCTTGTGAGGTAGTATAAATTCCCAAATACTTAAAGGACTGTACTATTTTTAATAAGCACTTTACCCCCCCCCCCCCCCCCCATCTTCCATATGTATTTTCTGTCTTAATGGCATCAATGCAGATTTCTGCCAATTTATCTTCAGGCCAGAGAACTCTCCAAATGTCTCTATTATCTTCATGGCTTCACTTAATGTACTCTGGGCATCCGACATATACAGTTAGGTCTATATATATTTGGACACGGAAACAATTTTCATACTTTTGGCTCTGTATACCACCAGAATAAAATTAAAATGAAACAATCCAAATGAATTTGAAGTGCAGTCTATCAGCTTTAATTCAAGGGGTTGATCATAAATATCAAGTACAAATTTTAGGAACTGCAACCATTTTTATACACAGTCCCCCTATTTTCAGGGCCTCTAATGTAATTGGACAAATTAATTTAATCTTAAATAAAATGTTATTTTTTTAAATATTTTGTTAAGAATTGTTCACTGACAATGACTGCCTGAAGTCTGGAACCCATGGACATTACCAAAGACCGAGTTTCCTCCTTTCTGATGCTTTGCCAGGCTCTAACTGCAGCTGTCTTCAGTTGTTCTTTGTTTGTGGATCTTTCTGCCTTTAGTTCTGCCTTCAGCAAGTGAAATACATGCTCAATTGGGTTGAGATCAGGTGATTGATTTGGCCATTGCAGAATATGCTACTTCTTTTCCTTCAAAAGCTCCTGTGTTGCTTTTGCAGTGTGTTTTGAATCATTGTCCATCTGTACTGTGAAGCGCCGTCCAATCAACTTTTCTGCATTTGGCTGAATCTGGGCTGACAGTAAATCTCTAAACACTGCAGAATTCATCCAACTATGTCTGTCTTCTGTCACATTATCAATAAACACCAATGACACAGTGCCACTGGAAGCCATGCATGCGATCACACTGCAAGCTCCACTTTGTGACCACAGATGATGTTGTGCTTTGGATCATGAGCTGTTCCAAGCTTCCTCCACGCTTTTTTCTTCCCGTCATTCTGGTACATATTAATCTTAGTTTCATCCCCTCAAAGAATGCTTTTCCAGAACTGGTCTGGCTTTTTTAGATGTTTTTTTGGCAAAGTCTAATATGGCTTTTCTATTCTTCAGGCTTATGAATGGTTTGCACCTTGTGGTAAACCCTCTGTATTTGCTCTCGTGAAGTCTTCTCTTGATTGTAGACTGTGTCAATGATACGCCCACCTCCTGGACAGTGTCCTTCACATTCAATGTTGTGAATAGGTTTTATTTACCATAGAGAGGATCCTGCGATTATCCACCACTGTTGTTTTCCATGGATGTCCAGGCCTTTTTATGTTGCTGAGCTCATCAGTGCGTTCTCCTTTCCTCAAAATGTACCACACTGTTCATTTGGCCACTCCTAATGTTACTGCTATCTCTCTGATGGATTTGTTTAATTTCTGAAGCCTTACAATGGCCTGTTTCAATTGCATGGATAGCTCATTTGAACACATGATGTAGGTTCACAGCAATAGATTCCAAATGCAAATACCACACTTAGAATCAACTCCAGACCTTTTACCTACTTAATTGATGAAGAAATAATGAAGGAGTAGCCCACACCTGGCCATGAAACAGCTTTTGATTCAATTGTCCAATTACTTTTGGTTCCTTGAAAAAGGGGGATGGCTATTCTTAAGAGCTGCAATTCCTAAACCCTTCCTCTGATTTCCTCTGAATAATTTAAGGGTACATACCCTTAAATTAAACCTGAGAGTGTGCACTTTCAGCCCATATCCATTATATAACTATAGCTTGAATATGTTTTGGTAAACACCTGAGAAAAACTAAAATTGTGCCTGTGTCCAAATATATATTGGCCTAACAGTATAATATGATTTTGTCTGCATACAATCCAATACACTCAGTTTTTCCCCCTAGAGTAATTCACTTGTATTTCTTTGACTGCCTTAATCTTAACGCTAAAGCTTCTATCACTATTGCAAACAGTTGTGGAGATAGGGGACATCCATGTCTAGTCCCTCTATATAGCTTTACAGGGGGGTGATAGCATACCATTCACCAGCAAATTTGACCATGGCTGTTTATATAATATACCCACCCATTTTATAAATCCTTCTCCAAATCCAAATCTTTTCATTGTCACTCTTAGAAATGGCCCCTCTATAGAGTCAAATGCTCTAGCCGTATCTAAGGATGCCAATGCAGATGTATTTGGAATATGCTCTTTTAACTCTGCTACTATTTGCGTTCTTATATTAATTGATGTTGATATCCCTGGAATAAATCCTGTTTGATCATTATGGATATTACTAATAACCATATTTAACCTTTTTGCAAGAATTTGGGCTAGGATCTTATAATCTCTATTTAATAGCGAAATTGGTCCATAAGAGACACTTACTCAGATCTTTATCCACTTTCGGTATTAATACTACTGTAGCCTCGTACATAGAGATTGGTAATACTCCACGCACAAAGGGCTCTGTATACACCCTAGATAAGACTGGTGCTATAATATCTATATATCTGTGAGATAGCCTCTCTCACTTCCTCCTCATCAATCTCTTCTTCCAACATTAAGATCTGCTCTTCCATTAATTCAGGACTCTCCAAATCATTGGGATATTTCTCAATATCTTCCTCTGCACACATTAAGGTTGATGTACACATTGTAACGTAGTATTCATAAAATCTTTTTATTACCTCTACTATATAAACCTCTTCTCCACTACTACTTTTTATTTTTGAGATTACTGAGGAGGAAGTCTGCTGTTTCATTAGAAGTGCTAATAACTTACTTGTCTGTTCTCCCTGTTCAAAATTCTGCTGTTTTTGAAAAAAAAGTTTACGTTTAGGCCTAGGCCGGAACATGATCTCCAGAATGATGTCCCTATATACAACGTCCTCCGCTAGTTTTAGACTAAACGGTTCCCTCTCTCCAAAATTCACTATCCACAATAGAATGAGACAGGGGTGCCCCTTGTCCCCCATTCTCTATGTTCTGGTTATGGAACACTTGGCCATTGCCATTAGAAACAATCCGGCTATTCATGGTATTAATGTAGGCCCTATACATACCAAAATGGCCCTATTTGCAGATGTCCTGCTCATGTTTGTCACCCAACCGCAAGTTTCCCTGCCTGCTATTATTCAAGAATTTAAGAGATATGGAGATGTTAGTAACTTTAAAGTTAAGCATAGTAAGTCAGAAATTCTCAACATTTCACTCCCAAAAGCGACTCTCCAACAGCTCTCATCCTCCTTCCCTTTTAAGACAAGCTCTACTACTATTCGGTATCTGGGAATCCATATTCCAACAGACGCATCCCAACTATTTTCCAGTAACTTTACCCCTCTACTTCTCAGAACACAAACAGATCTGGCTTCATACGCTTCTAAACAGCTCTCTTGGTTGGGTAGGGTAAATGTCTTGAAGATGGATGTTCTCCCTAGATTCCTATATCTTTTTCAAACCATTCCCCTATATATTCCCACCTCGTTCTTCCAAAAGGTTCGACAGATTTTTTCCAAATTCATATGGAAGGGAAACCGCCCCAGGATAAAATACGACACAATGACCCTCCTGAAGGTCCGGGGGGGAGCGGGGGTCCCAGATGCCTCTACATATCATAAGGCGGCGGTACTCACACGTATCATAGACTGGTTTCACCACCCCTCCTCCAAGCTCTGGGTCCAATTGGAGGGGCATCTCAATGAGATTGATCTTTGTGCCCTGCCGTGGACCCCTATGGTGCAGCGTAAGGATAGTTCACTCTCTACTGCTCTTACTCGGCAAACACTTTGGATTTGGGACCACCTGACTTTAACTGGTAAACTATCTAAACCTCAGGGCCCAATGACCCCTCTCTTTGGGACTCTGGCCTTCCCCCCGGCAGTAAATAGAAACAGATTTGGACCCTGGAATAGGGATAGTCATAGACGCTTAGCGCAGGTTTTACGAGATGACCCATCTCTGAGAACAGACATACCCCCCCAGACGAACATAGGGCCCCCAACAATGTGGATACAGAGGGGTCAATTAATGTCATATGTACGTACTTTTTCCTCCATCTCTGAGATCCTAGCTGACCCATCAGACTTTGACGAGCTACTTTTACAATCAGATCCGCTGATTGGCAAAAAAGCTTTGTTCTGACGCATAGGATTTCTTTAGCGACCAAGTCCCAAGAAAAAGGATTTAAGCTATTAACAAGGTGGTACAGATGCCCAGCGACTATCCAACGGTTTAATTCTTCCTTGTCAGATACCTGCTGGCAGGGCATGTCCTCTAGAGGGACAATGCTCCACATTTGGTGGGAATGTCCTCCAATCAGGAAACTTTGGCAAAAGGTCTTTGATCTATACAGCAGGCTGATGACGACCTCAATTAAACCTACTCCAGAGATAGCCCTACTATCTATGCTCCCAGGCCCCCTCAAGGCGATTAAAAAAGATATATTGCGCCACTTTTTGGCCGCAGTCAGGACAGTGATTCCCCGCCACTGGAGAACAGCAGATGTGCCTTTCTTGGGCGACTGGGCTGTCGAGGTGGATCAGATAAGAGATCTGGAGCGCCTGTTGGCGTGGGAAATGGGGAGGGAGGAACAATTTTCCATCACCTGGACCGCGTGGGCAATGTTCCGTTACTCCGACGACTTTTCTGTACGGGTCAGGGATGCCCCACCACCGTCTACTGGCTAGCCATGCTGGGGTGCTCCCCACTTTCTTCATCATCCCCCACTTCTTTTCACAGCGTCTCTCGTCCCTCTCTCTACCTATTCCTCTTTCTGTTTTGAACCAGTTTCTTCAGCATATGAACAAAGGCCATATACCCAGATTAGTTTAACGACATCAATAAATTGTATAAGTGAGCAAAAAAAGGTCCCGACAGCATATCATGTAGGGGGAGATCCCTCTGATAATACCAATACGCAAAACCATATGAGTAAACATATGTTGGATCCCACGCATATAACATACTTCCCATATGTCTAAAGACCTTTGTTTACAATATGATATTTCGTTGTTTAACCAGAGACTTTATGTCAAACTGTATACAGTTGCTCATCTATGGTATAGATATATAACATTGTTTTTTTTGCACAATACATGTAATCACGTGTTGTAAGAGTACAATGTAGCAAACTTTCTCTTTCTGTTATATCTCCTTTTTTATTATGTTTTTTTTTCTCTGAAATAAACTAAGATTAAAAAGAAAAAGTTTACGTTTGGCATTAGCCATCAGGTGGTTTTTATACTGACACGTAAGGTTTTCCCATTTTTGCTGATTAGAATTTGAATTGTTAATAATACATTCTCCTCGGGCACATGCTTGCTCTAGCTCTTCCTATTGTTGCCTGTTATTCTGTTTTATATATGAGATTGTGGATTTCAGGGCTCCCCTTAAGTATGCCTTAAAAGTGTTCCATAAATTCCCATCCATCTGTGTCTCTCTATGGGTCTCAAGGAACACCTCCAGTTGTTCTGGTATACTATCAGATAGCTCCTATCTGCAACAACCAGTAGGGGTACACTCTCCATCCTAAGCGTTTTCCCATAGGGCTTATTACCAGCTTACATACCATAGGTGAGTGGTCCGATGCTCCCCTGGGGAGATAGACTACTGAGTCTACTAATGATATTATTTTCTCATTCCCCAATATTAAATCAATCCTGGACATACTTCCCTTTCCTGGTGTCAAGCATGAATAAGCCCTAGTTTGGAGGGTTCTTAATTCTCCATATATCTACCCATCCAACCTCCTCGACAAACTTCCCAAATTTATTCTTTCCACCCACTTGATCCCTAGGGAGCTTTCCATGTTTATCCATAACTGGATTAATTACATAATAAAATCCCCCATGCTTATAACATATGCCTCTGGATATTGTGCCATAAATATCACTGCTTCTTTAAATATCTTCATATTAGCCGGAGGTGGAGTCCTATAATCACAAATGGTAATGCATACAGTCTAGAACATACAAATATATATCTCCCCTCTGGGTCTCTCTTTCCCGCATACATTCCCAGGATACTGCCTAGTGTACCATTAAGGTAACTCCCCTCGCCTGAGCCTTACATATGACATCAAATACTTGAGTCTATTTCACTGCTGTCCCTAGGCCTCTTACATTCCATGTCAATACTGCACACTGCTCAGCCATATCCGGCCTTTCCTATGTTTAATCTATTCTTTAATCCTCTCGCCAATAAATGCCCCTTCCTCCTACCTCTAGGGACTAGTTTTCCTTGGTGATACTCAGCAGCAGTCCTTATATTTGGTATATTATCATCTTTTAATTGTATACACTTCATTCTTACCATCCATCCTACCTCACTCATACACCAACAATTTAAAATTATTATCGGGGCATTGCCACCATACAGCACTATCTTGCATGGAAGCAATACGTAGTGTTCTCAGCCTATCTGACTCTTGAGAGACCCAAAAAATATTTCTCAGCTAACTTTACATATCTTTCAATATACTTCTCTTCTATTTCTCAGGGACGGGCACACAAAAAAATGAATAAAAAAAATAACTATATCCATATACTCCCAATGTGTTTATCTACTTCCCATGTGATACCCTTTATGAATGCATATTCCATACTCGAAGCCACAAAGAAAAAAAAACACTTCCATGTAGTCACCTTAAAATGCATGTGCAAGTGTAGTCACCTAAAAAAGAAAAAAAAAAAAGAGGGGATGTTTCAACCCTACCCCTCAATGTGCATTTCTTCAAAATACCAGAATCTTTTATCAATTGTACTATTTATCCCAAATAAAAAAAAGAAAAAATCTACCAATCCAACCATTGCCCATCCACTAAATTACATCAACCAAATTGCATTAATCACTATTCAAAATTCAACTCTATAATGTGTTGTAATTATCATGATATATCATAATTAACTATTGTGTTCAATAGTTTCATGTGCATGTGCCATATACACCCCCCTCTCAAAAAAACGAAAAAGGAAAGCACATCCCCCCCCCCCCCATCGTCTTTCATTAATCTATTATGTAATCACTATCAGTTCAGCACATAGCATTTCTCGTTAACTTCTGTCTCTATTTTCCAACAATCAAATCTTAGTCACTTCTCATCTCTACAGTTCATACTTATCGATCCATTTATTTGGTACTTTATCCTCATCCACTCTTGGGCTTGTTCTGGGGTGTTGAAAAAAAAAGTCTTTCCATCGTTCACCACTCTTAATCGAGCCAGATACATCATTGAGTATTCAATTTCTTTTTCCAGAGTTTTTGCTTAATTTCATTAAATGTTGCACGTCGCTTCTGTAACTCGATTTTAAAAGTCTGGGAATATAGATACTTTGTTACTTTCAAACTGTATGTTTCCCTTTTGTCTTGCCTTGCCTTCCGCATTACCAGATCTCGATGCTTACAATTTAGCAGTCTTGCTAATAATGGTCTTGCTGGTGCACCTGGTTGTGGTGATCTTGCTGGAACTCTATGAGCTCTCTCCACTCCAAATGCCATAGAAAGCTCTGCATCTGGAAAGATGGTTTTTATCCATCTCTCCACAAATTGTCCCACATTCAATCATTCTACTTTCTCTGGCATACCCACAATTCTTATATTTCTTCGCATGCGATTTTTCAAATCGTCCATTTTTTGTTGCCACAGTACCATCTGTTTTTCCGTTTCTGCTGCTTTTTTTTACTACTAGGGGAGTTCATCCTCTAAAGTTAATACTCTATTCTCCACTTCAGTCACTCTCCCATGCATATTCTGCAGATTTTGCCTGAGAAGTCCTATATCTTCCTTAAGTTCTGCAATTTTCCCTGTTAATGCGCCACTGCTTGACTGTATAGCAGCTAGTAATTGAGCGTTCATCTGATCCAGCGTGAGCTTTTTTTCATTTTGTCAGCCGGGGGGAGGGGGGGTACTCTGCTGATTCTCAGTCCTTGCGTACTCCCGCAGCCGATCCGCCCCTGTTTTTATGTTCATACCAGCCACCTCACGCCTTCAGCCTTACGATTATGCCGCTTTAGGTCTCTCAGAGCTGCAATTCCCATCACAGTATAATGCCGGATGATAAAGGCTGGACACAGAGCTCACGCTAACCTCCTACACCTCCATCCATGTCAGCAGAGGCTAGCAGAAGCCATGCCCCCTTTAAAGCACATTTTGATTTTATTTCAGCACTCAGTCTTTTTGCGTATGAGTCTATCAGCATGGCACATGTTGACTCGGCAATATTTGCCCACTCTTCTTTGCAAAAACACTCTAAATCTGTCAGATTGCAAGAACATCTCCTGTGCACAGCCTTCTTCAGATCACCCCACAGATTTTCAATCGGATGCAGGTCTAGGCTTTGGCTAGGCCATTCCAAAACTTTAACCTTCTTCTGGTGAAGCCATTCCTTTGAGTTGGATGTATGCTTTGGATCGTTGTCATACTGAAAGATGAAGTTCATCTAGCAGAAGCCTGAAGGTTTTATGTCAATATTGACTGGTATTTGGAACTGTTCTTAATTTCCTCTACCTTGACTAAGGCCCCTGTTCCAGCTGAAGAAAAACAGCCCCAAAGCATGATGCTGCCACCACCATGCTTCAATGTGGGTATGGTTTTCTTTTGGTGATGTGCAGTGTTTGAATTATGGCCAAAAAATTAACTCTTGGTTTCATCAGACCACAATGCATTTTCCCACATGCTTTTGGGAGACTTCAGATGTGTTTTTGCAAAATTTTGGATGTTTTTCTTAAGAAAAGGCTTCCGTCTTGCCACTCTACCCCAGAGCCCAGACATATGAAGAACATGGGAGATTGTTGTCACATGCACAGCTAGTACTTGCCAGATATTCCTGCAGCTCTTTTAATGTTGCTGTAGGCCTCTTGGCAGCCTCTCTGACCAGTTTTCTTCTTGTCTTTTCATCAATTTTGGAGGGACGTCCAGTTCTTGGTAATGTCACCGTTGTGCCATATTTTTCTCCACTTGATGGTGATTGTCTTCACTGTGTTCCATGGTATGTCTAATGCCTTGGAAATTCTTTTGTACCCTTCTCCTGACTGATACCCTTTAACTGCTTTGGAAGCTCTCTGCGGACCATGGCATTTGCTGTAGGATGCGACTAAGAAAATATCAGAAAAGACCTACTTGAACAGCCCAAATTTATTTGGGGTTAATCAGAGGCACTTTAAATGGCAGGTGTGTACTGACTCCTATTTAACACGAGTTTGAATGTGATTGCCTAATTCTGAACACAGCTACATCCCCAGTCATGCAAGGGCGTGTACACTTATGCAACCACTTTTATTTTATTTTTTTATTTTTACTCCCCCCTAAAAGATTTCAGTTTGTTTATCAATTGAGTTATACAGTTTATAGATCAAGGTAAGTTCTGAAATTACCGTATTTATCTGCATATAACATGCACTTTTTCCCCCTTAAAATAGGGGGAAAGGCGTGTGTGCGTGTTATACGCCAATGTAGGCTGCCATGGAGGCGACGAGTGCCACCGAAATAGACAGAGTCGGATCTTTTGTGTGCTCGGGTCGCAGCCATGTCCAGTCCCGCCCCCTGGATGACTCCTAGCATTGACGTCCCGGCACTGGACTGGCGTTATGTCAATCATAGGATCCGGGCCAAGGGGCGGGACTGGGCGCGATGCTGAGCTGAGTACACAGGGGATCCGGCTCTGTCTATTTAGGCAATGGCAAGGCTGCAGATGGACACTGATCAGGCTGCAGTGGAGAGCAAGGCTGCAGATGTGCAAAGATGTGCAAGGCTGCAGATGAGCACTGATCAGGCTGCAGTGAGGAGCAAGGCTGCAGATGTGCAATGATGGGCAAGGCTGCAGATGGACACTGATCAGGCTGCAGTGAGGAGCAAGGCTGCAGATGTGCAATGATGGGCAAGGCTGCAGATGGGCACTGATCAGACTGCAGTTAGGAGCAAGTCTGCAGATGGGTACTGATTAGGCTGCAGTGAGGAGCAAGACTGCAGATGGGCACTGATTAGGCTGCAATGATGGGCAAGGCTGCAGATGGGCACTGATTAGGCTGCAATGATGGGCAAGGCTGCAGATGGGCACTGATCAGGCTGCATAGATGGGCAATGGCAAGGCTGCAGATGGGCACTGATCAGGCTGCAATGATGAGCAATGGCAAGGCTGCAGATGGGCACTGATCAGGCTTCATTAATGGGCAATGGCGAGGCTGCAGATGGGCACTGATAAGGCTGCATTGATGGACATTGACCCTTATTTTGCTTCAAAATTCTTTATTTAAAAATTACGTTTTTTTTCGGAAGCGTCTCTCTTAAAATTAAGGTGCGTGTTATACGCCAAAAAATACAGTATTTACTTTTGTCATTTTTTTTTTTTACATCACAGAAACCTGACATTTAAACAGGGGGTGTAGACTTTTTATATCCACTTGTATACCTTAGTCTAATCAGGTAAGGGAATACATTTGTCCATACTAGTTGCTCAGATCTGGATCTGATAATATAATGCCTACTTAACAACAAAAAATAAAATAATAATAATAAATCCTTTCCACCTTATAGTTGTATTCTCATATTATAGTGCTGTGAGAAAGTATTTAACCCCTTCCTGATTTTTTATTTTTTTTGCAGATTTGTCACACTTAAATAATTCAGATCATCAAACAAATTTTATTATTACATAAAGATAACCCAAGTAAATACAAAATGCAGTTTTTAAATGATTTCATTTATTAAGAAAAAAAAAAGCTATCCAAACCAACCTGCCCCTATGTTAAAGAAGTAATTGCCTCCTAAACCTAATAACTTGCTGTGCCACCCTGAACAGGAAAAACTGCAATCAAGCGTTTGAGATAACATTGCTGTAAAGTGGAATTTTGAACCACCGTTCTTTGCAGAATTGTTTAAATTCAGCCACATTGCTAAAAAAAAATAAAGAAAAAAATAAAGGTTTTGTAGTGGCCTAGTCAAAATCCGGATTTAAATCTGATGCTGAGATGCTGTGGCCTGACCTTAAACAGGCTGTCCATGCTGGAAAACCCTCCAATGTGGCTGAAATCACCCTGGGTACGTTCAGGGCCGTGCACTCACACCTGCACAGATGTCACATTGGGACAAAGTGGTTTTGTCAGTGTAGCAGTACACCCCAATAGACATCTATGGGACTGCTGGCACGGGGATGCACACAACACTTGTGCATCCTTGTACTGGCAAAACACAGCCCTACATGGGGCACACAAGTTATCAGGTGTGTGAACAAGGCCTAAAAGCTTCCTGTCCCTTCCGCGCCCACTGCCACCCTGCTTCTCACAGAATGCTGACCAATTTGATTATTTCACTGTCTTCCAATGTCTTGTATGATGAAATATGAACACAAAATAGACAAAAAAGGTTGTCCTGTATATTAGCCATGCTCGTGTTAAATTTATACTGTAGGTAATATTTGTTTTATGTTACTTCTTTATATTGTGCATGAAATTTATGTGCTCATATAGCTTCTTTTCCCTTTAGAGGCTACAGCTGCACCTGATCACTGCTTTAACATTAACACTCAAGGCAATTTCTTTGGATACTGTAAGAAAGAAGGGAATATGCACATTGCATGTAAAATTGAGTGAGTAGCGTGTTACCTTTTAAGAGTGAGCACATTGGTTTTGCTTGGGCCCCACGATTGGAAATTTTTTTTTCTTTCCTGCGACTTGAGTTGCACAGAATTGCATGCCCATGGAAATAACATTGCTTTCAATGGTGCCCTTTTAACATCAATGCAACACAGCTGTGATAAGACTTTGGGGAAGGGTACTGTGCTACTTTGATGCAATGCGGTGCGAAATTGTGGTCCATAGACTTCTATGAAAACACATAAGAAACATATGTAGATCTGTTTTTGATGTGATTTTGTTGTGTTTTTCCATAATTCTCCCCATTTCTAGTAGTAGCAATGGTAGTACTTGTCGTCATCAAACATCAAAATGTCAAAAATGCACGGGAAGCAAAATAACATGAAAATTGCATACAACTACCCTCAAAAGCGCATACAACTTGCACTACTGAATCACACCTAAAATTGCATCAAAACAGCATTGCACTCGTGGCGGTGGCCACTTGACTTCCTCCAGAGCTAGCCATGCATTTTTTTTCTTTCACATCAATGTGATGGATTTCAATGAAATCTAAAAAACATGGCTTGACAAATACAATAAAAAATGGAGAAAAACAAATTGTCGGTTTATAAAACTTTAGATCTGCACATTTTAATGTCTCTAATGTAAGTCCCTCTAACTATTATAAAACGGCACTTCATAATTCAATGTTTTACATGCAGGGATAAGAAGTGTGGGCTTCTCTATTGTGTTGGAGGTCAAAACAATCCCAGAGTTAGTGGAACTGCATTAAAATATGGTACATGTAAAACCCTTGTGTTTGAAAGTGGACTGGTCAACACAGGAACAAAATGTAGTGATACAGATGTAAGTACATACCTATTTATTTATTTATCATAGGGCATTTTTATAGTGCCAACAATTTACGCAGCATTTTACATATTAGGCATTCATATCAGTCCCTGCTCCCAATGAGATTACAATCACACACTTACTAGAGCTAATTTAGGCAAGAACCAAATTTACCTACCAGCATCTATTTACATATACTGTATACATTATGTACTGTATGTAAATTTTGAAATAATAATAAAATTCACTATTGAGCATAGTACTGTAAAATGTTGTTTTTACCCACAATATACCTTTTCATCTTATTCCACTGATTCTCCTAGTTTTGGGTAGGGTTGAGTGAAATTTTGTTGACATGCATTGATGTTGAAATTTTGTTGAAGTTAATGGGGAAGGTGCATTTATGGTGGGTTTTGGTTTTTAGGAGTGCAATAAATATCTCCTGTCAACTATCCTGGATCAGTAATTCTGTCAAAAATTTACACCTCATTAGTCTCAATAATATATGCTTTTTTACAGAAAGTGGAGAAAAAAAAAATGTGATAGTACACAAAAAACACTACAATAAAGTAAACTACTCTAAATGCAACTCCCCCAAAACTCTCAAAAAAGTAAAGGAGTAGGTATTTTTTGTTTTATTTAAGCAAACTTTATCTAACTAACAAGTGTCTGGGGAATGTCCAGGAAAAAGCCAAAGTCTACTTACCACCAGCTTGCAGACAATCAAATTGACCTATCTAACAGTAAGCGTTAAAAAAGGGGTTTAGTCCGCACGCATTTGCAAACGCATGCGTGAGCCACAGAGCCACGGCACGGCACGGCACCCTTGTATCTGTGGTCCTAACACTAAACTATGAGTGTCCCCACAGTGGAGGCACATGCATTTAATGGATAAATGAGAGCAGGTGGACTGGAGGGGAGCCCACCCCTCCTTAAAGGTACAGGAGCACACCAAACACCCAGCAATAGCACAATGGCTGCAAAGGTGTTGGTGCGCTGCTGGACCAATACAAACACTCACGTGATAACAAAAGCTTGCCACCACTCTCATTTATAGCTGGCTATCGCAGTAAGCAGCATTGGGAGGCTAAAGAAGGTACCAACAAGTGTCTGGGGAATGCCCAGGAAAAAGCCAAAGTCTACTTACCACCAGCTTGCAAGCTGGTGGTAAGTAGACTTTGGCTTTTTCCTGGGCATTCCCCAGACACTTGTTGGTACCTTTTTTAGCCTCCCAATGCTGCTTACTGCGATAGCCAGCTATAAATGAGAGTGGTGGCAAACTTTATCTAAGCAGCTCAATAAATAAAACTGATAGTTTCCTCTTCGGCTAAAATTCTCCCATCTCCAAATCAGTTTTGCTAAAATCACTTTAGTCAATACTATTCTTGAATTGTGTAGTTGCTGCTTAAAGAAGATGTACATCCAGTCACTAAAATCTTGTGTAGCCGCCCTGCCCTAAGCAGGAGTGTCTTGTCAAATTAAGTACTGCTAACTCCACTTTTGTTGTGAAAAGAAAAAACATTCCCCTCTGAGTGATTAATGTACATTGCAAGGATTTTAACAAACTTTATTTCAGATTCCTACCTTTTGTTATTCTGAAGAAATAGCTGTTTGTTTGCCTGTGTCCATGTGCAAAGTAAATTTGTATAGGAGTGGTTTTATAATTATCAATCAGCTGTTGCACTTGCAGGGCTCTAATGAGGAAATTGGCAAGTCCTGCATTCCTTTAGACGAGATTTCCTTTTAGGAGCATCTCACCAAAAATTACATTTTTGTTACAGGGGATGCCAAAAATCTAACTTGTATCTTAGTGCAGACTTCTGGGAAAATCAGTGAACCAATCACTCAAGCAGGAAATTACATTTTCAGGGGGCATTGTGTACGTGTACAGAATACCTCCAGGTAGCCATATTGCATTGTATTTTACAGAAAATTATAGAGCTGCAGATTGAAAAGGAAAGGTAACTTTTAATAACATTATTTTTTCCCATGAAAGTGGAATTACTCTTTAATTGATAGATGGTGCTGCTTTCCTTTCGTTTTCCTAACTCAAGCCTGATTGCTTGTTCCTGCTTGATATGATGGGGGTGTCACTGGTTTTACAGAGGGGAGAAGCAATCGTCCTGGAGTATGAATATTTGTAGTGTTCTTAGGCCAACCACCAGGAGTTAGCAGTGGTGCATGCTGGGGAAGGATTTAAATATCATCTGTGTTACCTTGAGGAGAAAGTCTTGTGCACCCCATGCATTGATCTTGGGAGGAGTATTATCAGTGCTGGTATCCCCCTAGACCTGTTGTGTAGGGAGGGCTGCAAGTGTTTGAAGGCCATTTCGTGTGAAGCATGGAGTGGAGACTGGAGTCTCTGCAGAACTGTGCTCTGGATATGCGGTGCCCTCTTTCCTTTGTCATCACTTGCTGCTGAATAAATTGGGTTTATTTGTCAAAGTCACAGTGTCATTCACCAGGAACTCAACCCTGGTGAAAATGCTAATCCACCCTGTCTCTGACATTCCTCTGGGGGTACTACACTTATGTAAGCTTTAACATGTTAAAGTAATTTTGAATGTTTTCACTCCTTTTATATCTGCGTTTTTGATTAATATATTATCTGTTAATCCTGCCATGAAGGTTCTTGTTCAGGTGCTTCCTGTTATGGGATGACAGCTGTCTCCCAGTCATGCTCCTGTTTTGTTTCCCCATCACATGTTCCAGTGGGGGAGAGTACAAGCAGCCATGCTGCAGGCAGGAACATGGTTCACCATTGTAACTGTTAGGAAGCCAGTCCGGAGCAGTGATGTACAGCTGACGCTGCAGTAGGTGCATCTGGTTAGAAGTGACTGAAATAAGAGGGGAGGAGTTTAGCAGCAATGAGATACAAAAACCTATGAACATTGCAAACATATGCTTGACATTTTAGCAAACCACATCATCCAGTTAGGGATTACATCTTCTTTACAATATTTTATTTGTGGTTATGGTGTGTGCGGTTTGCTATATTTCTTGCAAAAACAGAAGAGGGCGCACCAGCCTACTGCATTATCCCAGGAATATATTATTACAAGTTGGTAAATGTGCGCTCCTTGATCCACACAAAACAGAGATAATTCAGACCTTGCTGCTCTCTAAAGACTGGAGTTGTCCTAATAGCAACTGCAAAAACAAACAGAAGAGGGCAAACCAGCCAAGAGCATTATCCCATGAATATTTTATTACAAGTCGGTAAAATAAATATACTCACAAACCATGCAGATAGACAGCATATCAAGCTGCTTTTTCATAGCACAGTGGTTTGTCAAACCCAGAGCATTCCAAAACCAGGAAAATGCTGTCCGGGATCCTAACCATCTTATGCATTTCAAGGGTCAGTCCTCTTCCTAGGAGGCTTTGAGGAAGAGGGTTTACCCTTGACACGCGTAAGCCGGTTAGGATCCCGGACAGCTTCTCCTTGGTTTTGGAATGCTCTAGGTTTGACAAATCACTGTGCTATGAAAAAGCAGCTTGATATGCTGTCTATCTGCATGGTTTGTAAGTATATTTTTTTTACCGACTTGTAATAAAATATTCATGGGATAATGCACTAGACTGGTGTGCCCTCTTCTGTTTGTGTTTTTGCAATTGCTATTAAGACAACCCCAGTCTTTAGAGGGCAACAAGGTCTGAATTATCTCTGTTTTGTGCAGATCAAGGAGTGCACATGAAGAATTGCTAATAGTCCACCACACTGATGCGCAGGAGGTGTTAGTATATTGTGTTGCTATATTTCTTGCTATGGTCACATGTCTGTTTTTTCAGGTGTGTTATAATGGGAAATGCTCCAATATAGAGAAGACCTTCATGACAGAAGGCTGTGCAAAACAGTGCCCAGAACACTCGGTGAGACATTGTTGCTCCAGAAACTATAGAAAGATTTTGTTAAAATTAATGTTTATGTGTATTTAAACTCAATTTTCTGCAGATTTGTGATCATGAACTGCAGTGTCAGTGTGAGCCGGGCTGGGCGCCTCCAAACTGTAATGTCCCTGCAAGAGCAAGTGAGTTTAATATCCGATGCAAGCTGTGCATACATTATATATTTGGCTTCAAAGAGAATCGGTCACCCTTATATTTTGTTCTATAGGTCAGTTTATTCTGGAAGCATTTTCTTTATGGTGGTGGCCATTGATACTGTCGACGTTGGCATTGGACATGTGAACCTAAGCAAGGTGCTGTTCCACAGGAGACAAGTAAAAGACTATTTATTAAAAAAGCACAGAAACAAATTCAAGAACAAAAGGAGTGAATGAAATGACTAACATATGCATAAAAAGAAATACTTAAGAATTGTATGTAAAGCGTAACCTTATTCTTTTTCTTTTGTTACTCAACTGCCCTGCCTTGCATAATTCTTCATGGATTTATAAATTCAGCATCTCTATAGGGATATACTTGCAGTTGAATAGTTATAATTCTTAGCCTGGTACAAAGGCTGTCTGTGATCCATTGCTGGTTGGAGAGGCACCCTGTATGGTTGCCTTCTGTTATACACCACACAGTCAAGAGTATGATGCTTTATAACTTCCAGTACTGGTTAACAGTACTGTAGCTTCACCCCCTTTTGAACCCCAAATTATGGGGGAGGTAGAGCCAGAAAAGAGTCCCTCTCTTTCTCTAAGCTGAGTGATCTGTCACTGTTACTAAATAATCAGCGCTACTTGTTCATTCACTAAAAGATCACTTAGAACTGCAGCTCTGTGTAAGGTATCTGCCAAAGTCTTGTATGAAGTAAAAGCAGCCACAGATACATTCCACAGAACCGCAGCTCCAAGTGGTCTCCTACTATTGTGAATGAACAAGCAGCGTCTCTGTGTCTATCAGCAGTTGCTTTTACACATTTACAGCCTGGCCAGCCAATGGATTAACTTTAATGCATGAATGATCAGCAATTTTAGGACCAGTGCCATGTATAACAGCGCTGATTGCTCATTCCTCATTCATAATATTGAAATCTCACATAGCGCTACAGCTATGTTTTGTTTTTGTTTTTTTGTTTTTTACATGTTTCGCATCTCCAGTGCAGCCCTTGTTGCCAGAGAGCAGAGATCAATCATTAATCATAAATCAGTCTCCTTTCTATGAGCATTGTTGGAGGGGAGGGAAACCTGTTCAGTTAAATAACCTTAAACGTTTGTAATGATAGCTCTTCTTTAAATACTCCTTAAATTGCATCAATGTGTCACTATACCTTTTGGATTACTGACACTTTAAAGACTTGGTGCTCCAGGCTAAATGTTATGTACACTTTATTGCACTTTATTAAAACTAATAAAAACGATTGAAATTAAAATGTTGCATTGTTATATTTTCCTTCAGTCATTTAGTATGTCTTCTTGAATACGTAAGTCTACATAAGTTGTTGGAGCATTATTTAGACCACTAGTGTCATACAGAAGGCCCGTGGGCGGAATCCAGCCCATCAGGCCATTTCATGTGGCCCCCACCTTGTCTCAGCAGTCGGCATCAGACAGGAGGACAGAACTCCTCCGCCAGATCTTACGCTTCTCTCTGCATTGGTGACTGCTGACACAGAACACCATGGAAGAACCATGTTCTGTCTGAGCAGTCTGCAATAAACTTTCTTGTGGATTACACCAGCAGTGTGCGACCCTTCTTTTCAGACCTACACCTTCTGGTACAGGAGCATGAGTCTGCTCCATGCCAGTCTGCACCTGCCCTTCACAGCTTAAGTTATTACTAAAACCAGTAATAATTAAATGCAGAGGCAGTTATTTAACCACTTGCTTACTGGGCCCTTAAACCCCCTTCCTGCCCAGACCAATTTTCAGCTTTCAGCTCTGTCACTCTTTGAATGACAATTGCGCGGCCATGCAACACTGTAGATGGAGCGTTCTTTTGGTGGTATTTAATCACTGCTGGGTTTTTTATATTTTGCTAAAAAAACAAAAAAAGGTCAAAAATTTTGAAAAAAAAAACAAAACAGTTTTATAGTTTGTTATTAAATTTTGCAAACGGGTAATTTTTCTCCTTCATTAATGTGCGCTGATGAGACTGCACTAATGGGCACTGATAGGCTGCACTAATGGGCACTGATAAGGCGGTACTGATGGACACTGATAAGTAGCACTGGTGGGCACTGATGAGGCGGCACCGGTGGGCACTGATGAGGTAGCTCTGACGGGCACTGATGGGCAGCACTGAAGAGCATTGATAGGTGGCACTGATGGGCACTGCTAGGTGACACTGAAAGGCAGCACTGATAGGTAGCACTGATGATGAGGCACTGATTGGCAGCACTAATGGGCATTGATAGGTGGCACAGGTGGGCATTGATAAGTGGCCCAGGTGGGCACTGGTAGGTGGCACTGGTTAGAGGCATTGCTATGCACTGGCAGGTGGCACTGGTGGGCACAGATACGAGAGTGATGTCTCACCCTCTTCGGGACCGCTGATCGGCTGACCGGTGATCAGCTTTCTTTTTCTGCTCACGCTGTCAGCAAGAGCAGAAAAAAAGCTGATTACCGATCTTTTGTTTACATCACGTGATCAACTGTCATTGGCGGACAGCTGATCACGTTGTAAGGGGCCGGGATCAGCCCCTTACTCCGATCTGTGATCAGCCGAGTCTCATTGGCTCAGTGATCACAGAGCACGCCGTACACGTCCCACAGGGGGCGCGTATGCAGCTCGTGCATGGGAGGATGTCTATTAATGGCCTACCGGCATCTAAGGTCCGGGCTGTAGCCATCATTTGGCTATAGCACAGGCGCGAGAGGGTTAGTATGATAAAATGTTGATACATTTATATAGTCTTATGCCCCGTACACACTGTCGGATTTTCCAACGGAAAATGTGCGAACGGAGCGTGTTGTCGGAAAATCCGACCGTGGGTGGGCTCCATCAGACTTTTTCCATCGGATTTTCTGACACACAAAGTTTGAGAGCAGGCTATAAAATTTTCCGACAACAAAACCCGATCGTGTCAATACCGACCGTGTGTGGACAAATCCGACGCACAAAGTGCCACGCATGCTCAGAAGAAATTCCTAGATGGAACAGCTCGGTCTGGTAAAATTAGCATTTGGAATGGATAGAGCACTTTCGTCAGGCTGCAATGTTAAAAATTGTTTAATGCAGCGCACTCTCTTCGTCTTTATAATGCTAGAAGAATGAAGTAGTTTTGCTGCTCATATTCACACAGAGTTCTTACAAACTTATTTCTTTATTATTTATCGTGATCCCCTCAATATATTTTGATTTGTCACATCTGACCAAATTTTTTTTTGGTATTTTTTTTTTGGTTTTGTATTTTTTTCAAGGCTGATTTTTATTTTTTTATTTTTTGTTGGGTTTATATTTGTTTCAAGGCTGATGGGTTTTTTTTTGTTTTTTTGTTTTTTGTTTTACTCCAGAATATTTTTGTGTGTGTTTTGTGTGCCAAGTTACCACAACACCATTATTATCTTGTATTATTTAATCTCAATGAGATTGTTTGGTGTTGATGTCTCTTGTTAATTTCACATTGTATTTTTGAAATGTACCTGCCTCCTCACAGACATCAATTATTTTACAGCAAAATTGATGGCCTGAGGAGTCCATGTCTAAGGGAGTGCAGTCTGGTCCAGAAGTCCCAGAGATCCGGAAAGCAGCAGATGACATCTGTGTCCCCACGCTCTGGTACTACAAGAGGCTGCATATTTTGCCAGACCAGACTGAACCCAGGTCATCACTGTCTGGTCTTCCTTCCACGCTTCCTTCCCGACTGTGGCTCTGGTGTTGGAGATGTGGCAGGAGGAGGCGTAGGACCTGGAGGGGGAGGAGTAGGACCTGGAGGAGGAGGAGGACCATGGGTGAGGTGACAAATGTGGGTTGCACATGTGAGTTGGCCCTTCAACCCCTTATTTAGAGCTTCCAAAATTAAGAACTCACACAGGAGTCATTGGCCCTCCTCCATCTGCATCATTTTGCAGGCAGTTATGCCAGCAAAATCCTCCTCCACACTGTGTGGTGTTCTGAGGGCCTCAGCCTTCCAAAAGAGGCCTATGGCAGCCTCCTCCAGGTTACTCCTCTTCCTGCCACTTTGTCTTTGAAGGTGTAGGGGAGGGACCTGGATATCAGGCAACCTGCTTGGCCCGGCCACCTCCTGGCTGAGACTTCCCTGTGTATGAAAAAGGGACATGGTTTTAGTTTTTGCTTCATCAATCACAATCATAAATGAGTACTCCTAACTAACATCTATTTAACATCATTAATTGGACAACCAGCAATATTTAGAAGAATGCTATACCTGGCTCAATCTGGGCTCCTCCACATGTTGCTGCCTGGAAGGCCCAGGTTGGGCGTCAGAAGCCCTGATCTCTGGGAATCCTGGACCTTCTTGTGCTCCCTTAGATAAGTGCTCCTCAGGCCACCAATTAGGATCTTCAAATAGGTGATGTCTGCCGTGGGGATCACCGACTGCACAAATTGCAGCAAATTATCCAGCGCTGCCTTCCTCTTTGTTTGATTCTTTTATTCAGGGTGGTTTACCTGCCACAGACAGGGCAGCTCCCTGAACATATCAATGAAGATTGGCATAAAGTCCTGATCCTTCAAGATATCCATTTTCACTGTAAGACACAACAAAAGACAAACCCTAATGTCAGCCTAAAGTCTTCTAAACTTGTGCAAATACAGGCCTCAATCTAGAAGCAGTATAGGCCCAAAGTTAAATCTTACCTTCGCTATCACGATCGGCGCCTCTGTTACTCCTTTCTCCACTCACAGATCGTACGTACTACGCATGCGTGTTACGCTTTATAGACACTGCGCATGCGTGAAACTCCGCCCGCCCCTGACGTTCTTTCTAGTCTATTCCCCGCCCCTTCTCGTTCGGCGCAGTGGGGGAAGAGCACATGGCGGAGATACAGCAGGTGTCAGATAATTACACCAACGAGGAGGAGGAGGAGGAAAGCCCGGAGCCTGAAACGTCCCGATCCAGAAAGAGACGATTTAAGGCATTGAATATGTCCTTTGGGGAGATGTTGGAAATGGTGGACATCCTGAAGAAGGCCGACTATGACGGTAAGTATGGACCTTACCCCAACCCCAATGTCAGAAAGGCCAAGATCATGGTGAAAGTGGTCAAAAGTCTGCACCGGAATTTCAGGGTACGGCGATCGAAAGATCAGCTCAGGAAGAGGTGGTCGGACCTCAAATTAAGGGAGCACGAGCAGTACAGAAGGATCAGGAGAGTGCTGCAAATAAGTAAGTAGTTGTCCTGTGTTCCTATTCTTTATGTTAATTACGTTCGTGCTGCTCCATGTGTTTTTCTTAACTGTTGTCCAGTTTAAAATGGCAACTTTCATGTTCATGGGCACATTATTCGTTCGTATGAAACACTGTTCGTTCGGCCTAGAACACATCATTGTTTTGGCCATATGCATTTTAAAACATTTTTTATGGCCTACTTGTCTGAAAATAATTTGGTTGTGTAGATCGGTTTGTAACTAGATTGAAATGCAAACTAGATTCTGGGTAAGGAGAGGACACTCAGCAGCAGTTTTCACATCTGGACTCTGGAGCACTAGTGTGGGACACAAGAACACCCTTTTTATTAGGGGGTCCCACACAGGTGCTCCAGTGTATACTATAGGGGTGTCTCCATCTGTTAAGCTTGTACTAAACAGGTAAGTATTCAAGCTTGACAAAGGACAATAAAATTTCAACATCTTGGAACTCTGCCAAAAGAGACAATTGTACCCCACTTCCAAGCAATGTTTCATATTTATAGTTCTGCCATCAAATATCTGTGTGCTAAGTATACCTTTTTGTTTTTACATAGGGGATAAAAGACTTGAAGGACACCCCTCATCCGAGGAGACCACAGACCCCCCACCTCTGGAAGAAGGGGAAATCCACCCAAGCCAAGCAGAGCAGGAGGAGGAGGAAGATGTGGTATAAACTGTCACCACAACAGGTGAGTGTCTGCGACCACAGGTTTAGGTAAGAGATGGATGGCGGCATATTTATAATACATTTTATGTTTTTGTTTCTATCTTTTTAGGTGATCGTGATGTTGTGGATCCAGGGCATTTCACCTCTGAAAGTGCACAGATCCTGATCGGGGAGATCATGGGGTGTAATAGGGACTTGGAAAACATCCAGAAAAACATCAATGATGTTAAAAAAAAAATGAAGAACATCATTGATGTTTTAGGGAGAGTTTAAAACAAATCCAAATCCCTTTGTTTTTTTGTGAGCTAAAAATGTATACCATTTTTGAAGATGCACACAGTGTGTCAATATGTGCTATATGCCAATCACGGGAGATCAATGGACGCGTTTTGGGGGTGCAACCCCTTCCTCAATAATAAAGTAGCTGTGAGGAAGGGGTTGCACCCCCAAAACACGTCCCTTGATCCCCCATGATGGCAGGTAGCACATGTTGACATTCAGCAATTTGTGTGCATATTCAAAATTTGGCTTTTCCTGGGGTGACTTCACCCCATCTGAACGCAATATCAAACACAGTTTGTAAATACTCATGTCTGATATTGCCTTCAAGTTCTACCAAAAGTGAACTTTGTAAGTTCAAGATTTGTGTCTTTATTGTTGGTTTTAAACATGCCTGTTTTATCTTAAATGGACATTTCTACTTTTTCTAATGTGACCCCAAAAATTGTTATACAAACATGTTGGTTTGTTTCAAAAACCTTTTCTAAATGCACATGTGATTGTGCTTGTATTAAAAAGATTGTTAATGAAGAATGTGTGGATTATTGTTTCAACGCTCCAAAACTTTTGTTGTGCTCTAATTGGTGTTTTCAGTGACAATGGGGGTTATTTCCTAAGGTAAAATCCACTTTGCACTACAAGTGCAGTTTTAAGTGCACTTGTAGCGCAAAGTGTCTTTGCCTTTAGTAAATAACACCCAACAGTGCTTTGTAATGTTACACAATCACGCCATTTTCAGGACTCACCACATTTCTGTCAGGGTCAGCTAAAAGAAACACAAGCAGTAAATGTCACCAAAGATTTTAGTAGTTATTTTTTTTTATTATTTGAAAAAGGTTTCAGACATTGTCTGGCATATTGATAGCCCCCCTACCCGCAAAGTATTCAAGGTATCTTAGCCGGACATCACGGGCACTCACGGGGGGCAAGCCAAGACGGCCACTTTCAAGCGTCGTCAGGGTTGTTTCAATTAGAATTCCTGCCTCAGGCCAAACTGAGCCAGCATAGTTGGCAGAATGTTGCCGTAAAAAGTTGTGTAGAACACGGCACGCCAGGATGATGTGATTCAGTTTGTACTCCGCCATGTGTATAGGTGTAAGAAATAGGCGGAACCGGCTGGCCATGATTCCAAACGTGTTCTCCACCACTCTTCTGGCTCTGGCCAGCTGGTAATTAAAAACCCTCTGGTCCGGGGTGAGGGTCCTTATTGGGAATGGCCGCATAAGATGGTCCCCCAGCGCAAACGCTTCATCCGCAATGAAGACGAATGGGAGTCCTTCCACATTGTCTTCTGGATGTGGCACGTTCAAGCTGCCATTCTGGAGACGCCTGTAGAACTCCGTCTGGGTGATGATCCACCATCGGACATCCGCCCATTCTTCCCCATGTCCACATACAGGAACTCGTAAGTAGCCGACACCACTGCCAACATCACAATACTATTGAACCCCTTATAGTTGAAATAGTATGACCCCGAGTTGGGTGGTGGGACGATTTGGACTTGTTTCCCATCAATTGCCCCTCCGTAGTTAGGAAAGTCCCACCGCTGGGCAAAGTGGGAGGCCACAGTCTGCCATTCCTGTGGCGTGGAAGGAAACTGTGGTGTCAAACAGCAAAAAAACCTAGTTATTTTGCACATAAACAGGGAAAGCAGATTAGACACAAAAATATTCCTGGCCAACATCAAGATAACATGTATTTGAGGGAGTTTTTAAAGACCAAAGTATAAGGTACACCTATCAGATTCTCCCCCCCCCTCTCATGGGCCATTTCTAACATTTTAGGGGGGGGGAGCTCTTGGACAGGTAACCCTCTCCACATCATTGAGAGATGAATGCCTAAATAATGTGTATTACTTTGGCCAGCCCCTCCTTAGTTACAATATTGATGGCCCACTGGACAGGTAAGAAGTGTCATAATACAAAGATATAAATACACACTGTACACATTTGAGCACATTTGGAAATTCTGCTATTACCTATCAAGATAAGAATAGGATACAAAAACTTTAAACAGTACCATTTGAAAGTATTCAGGCAGGCCCTTGCACTACATGCTTTGGGGAATTCATCCATAAATATGACCACAAAAGAGATGGGTATAGTGTGTATGGGTTTGGCAAAGTCAGCAGATAGAGGATTGAGGATAGATAGAGAATTGGTATCAGCTGACTTAGTAGTTGGGGGGAGGGAGGGTTCCAAATGATTTGGGGACCCCCCAAAAAAGCCTCTGGCACTCTGCCAGAATTTAAAGCACAAATCACATTTTAAAACATTTCAGGGGGTATTTGGGGTAAAGCACTACTATGGAGCTGATAAAATACATTGTTAAGTGACTACATGAGGTGAATATAGGGCCAGGAGACCATGCTGGGGAGGTAAGTGAAGGCAAATATGTATAAAGGACAAAAAAAAATTGCAGAAAAATCAAGCATGAATGAGGACAAAGGGGACATTCACAGCATATTCCAATCATGGTAATTAGGGAATGAGGAAAGAAATACAATATATTATCAAACATTAAATACAATAAAATGTGATATTAAAGGATAAATCTTACCTTAATATACTCCTTGTGCAGGACCTGGATGATGGCAGAACAGGTCTCTGGGATAATGATCCCCAGAGCCTGGGGGGAGATGCCTGTCGAGAACTTGAGGTCCTGCAGGCTTCTCCCCGGCGCCAAGTACCGCAGGGTGGCGACTAGCCTCTGCTCCGGAGTGATGGCTTGCCTCATGCAGGTATCCTGCCTGCTAATATAAGGGGTCAGCAAAGCCAACAAACAATGAAATACGGGGTCCGTCATCTGGAGAAAGTTCCTGAAATCATCAGGATTATTCTCACGGATCTCACGGAGCAAAGGCATGTGACAGAATTGGTCACGCTGTAGCAACCAATTCTTGATCCATGAACTCCTGCCCACCCTGTTCATGGACTGGACTTGTGTCAAGGTAAGGACCCCAACACCAAGCCCCCGCACAGCACGAACTCTACGAGGAGTACGTATACGCAACATGGCTAGAAAACGGTCGTCTGCTCAGAACGAAGTAACAGAACGCACTGAAGAACAGCAAGGCCTGTGAAGAGCGACCTGAAAATCAGTAACGAACGAACAAGAACACAATGATAAATCAATGCAAACTCACTGCACGCACTGAAGACCAGATACAAACCCACAAGCACAAACTGAACAGCAGAAAACGATCTGAAAGCCACGAGTCTGAAAAAGCGTCTCTCACCAAACTTTTACTAACATGAGATTAGCAAAAGGAGCCAAAAGGGTGCCGCGCTTAGTTAGGACCTGCCCTTTTCTAGCCTCGTCGTACGTGGTGTACGTCACCGAGTTCTTGGCAAACGGAAATTCCGACAACTTTGTGCGACCGTGTGTATGCAAAACAAGTTTGAGCCAACATCGGTCGGAAAAAATCCATGGATTTTGTTGTCGGAATGTCCGATCAATGTCCGATCGTGTGTACGGGGCATTATAGTTACAACAGGCCTCTTGAGGGCAACCATAATGCTGATGTGGCCTGCTATGAAATTAGTTTGACACCCCTGATTTAGACTACCATAATACTTAGAAAAAGCAATTGTATACTTGATAAACCACTCTTTTGTAACAATAATCTTTCAGCAAACCCTTTTTTTTCATGATTGTACTGTGCAAATCCTCATTGATTCTTCTCCCTGCTTCCTGAATCCTGACTCATATAAAGACCCAGGGCTGAGAATGTGTTGGGTTGCTCTGCACTCTTTTCTTACAGGCTCTTTGAGCTCCTGTGAATTACACAGAATTTATATTTAAAATGAACAAACTGGGTGATTTTAAAATAGCAGCAATGTTTCCTGGTTAGCAGTTTTAACTCGGATTGCTTTAACCTTGACTTGCTGTTTAAAGTAAGAGAAAAATAAGTACCGTATATACTCGAGTATAAGACGTTCCGAGTATAAGTCGAGGCCCTAATTTACCACAAAAAAATGGGGAAAAACTTAGTGACCCGAGTATAAGACGAGGGTGAGAAATGCACAGCTACTGTAAGTGGAAAAGAGGGTCAACAATGCCCATTTGCAGCCTCACTGTGCCCATTTGCATGCCTCACTGTGCCCATTTGCAGCCATAGATCCCAAACTTGGTAGTTATGGGTTCCTAGATGCCCCCTAGCTGCAGCCAAAATTTGGGGTCTCTGAACCCAGAGGGTCCCGAAATGACATTGCTGCAGATGGACACAGTTGACCGAATTTGGGGCCCCGTATCTTGGGGTCACTTAGTGCTAACAACCCCAAATTTGGTGTGCAAACCCAGTGTAACTAGCACCATAAAATATTCAAAGCTGGGGTTTCTAGCACCAAGTGGCCCCAAGATACAGGGCCCCAAAAATCTATTCAGAAAATGTCAAGCACTTTTCTGTAGCAGAGAATGACATTTTCCGAACCGGTTTTGGGGTCCTGTATCTCGGGGCCACTTGGTGCTAGGAACTCCATCTTTGGATATGTTGTGGTACCAGTTCCACTGGGTTTGCACACCAAATTTGGGGTTCCTAGCACTAAGTAGCCCTGAGATAAAGGGCCCCAAATCGGTTCAGAAAATGTCAAGCACTTTTCTGCAGCAGAGAATGACATTTTCCAAACCAATTTTAGGGCCATGTATCTCGGGGTCACTTAGTGCTAGGAACTCCATCTTTGGATATGTTGTGGTACTAGGTCAACTGGGTTTGCACACCAAATTTGGGGTTCCTAGCACCAAGTGGCCCTGAGATACGGGGCCCCAAATTCGGTTCGGAAAATGAAATTTTTTGCTGCAGAAAAGTGCTTGACTCGAGTATAAGTCGAGGGGGGGCACTTTCAGCACAAAAAAATGTGCTGAAAAACTCGACTTATACTCGAGTATATACGGTAGTTGTAAAACAGGACTAAACCTAGCCAAATAGAAAAAATGAAAATGTCTAAAGAAGATAATTAGTAATAAACCCCAGAAACTATCCTTTTACTGTGTAGTGAATATTATATTTTCTGCCTCAAATCTCAGCATATTAGAATTTTATACAGACTGATGGGCAGCTCAAGGTGGGAGAGGACCCAATAAATGTATTGCTATTAAGTTCCCAACCTTTAGCTGAAGCTCATTCCAACAGACATTCATAAACAACATGCCTGATAGAACCCAAAAGGCGCCTTCTGTGCTCTATTTAAGCCAAGTGAGTACTGACAGTACTCGATCAGCTGTTTCTCCCTGGCCAGGATCAGACCGCACTGAACCCAGAAGTGTTCAGAGATAAATGCCTCCAGGTTTGTGCATGAGAGGAAGATTGCGAAACAGAATTTTCTCCCCTCTGTTCACCATTCCCAATAGTGAATTTGGGTGTCTCAGACTCTCATTGAATCCAGGTGAGCCTGGGACACCGTGTAGAATGGAGTTCTGTTTTATTGCAAATAGTATGTCTGCTGAAGCCCCAGACACTGAAATTAAACAGGAAGTAAACCCTAGTGGGTTTTTTTTTTCTTCCTTTCTTCTTCCCTGCAAAGTAAAGGTATAATGTGCTAGTAAGCTTTGCGTACTAGCACATTATGTGACACTTACCAGCAAACGAAGCCCGCATCATCCCTGCTGCAAGCCACATCCATCTTCACCCTTCTTCCTTCTCGGGCCACGGACTCCGGCTCTGTGACTGGCCGGAGCCGCGTGACGTCACTCCGGTGCATGCGCGCGGGAGCCGCCGGTCACGGCACACGCTCCTGAATAAACGGCACGGGCGGTCGTTTCTTCAGAGCGCATGCGTCGATTACATCATCGGAACAGTATACAGGAAATATCTCCTAAATGGCGCACGTTTAGGAGATATTTACAGTACCTATAGGTAAGCCTTATTATAGGTACAACTTACACAACCTCTTTAAAGCGTATGTAATTCCTAACAAAGAACTTCTCCTATTTGCTACCTTTTTTGTTCTGTTAAATATACCATTGAAAATGTTTTTGTTACATCTGTTCTATAAGTGCAAAAAAAATATTTGTTGATCAACAGTGCTGTCCTGTGTCTTGTTCACACTTCCTGATGAAACTGCCCTGTATTGAAGTGGTTAAATGAAGAAAAATGAAGAAAAAAAAAAAGTTTTGCCTATAGTTCCACTTTAAAGTGATTGCAAAGTTTGTTTGTTTTTTGTTATTTTTTATTTTTTTTAAAAAAACGTTATACTTACCTGCTCTGTGCAGTGGTTTTGCACAGAGCAGCCTTGATTCTACTCTTCTTGGGTCCCTCTTCTGTGCTTCTGGCCCCTTCCTCCTGTCGAGTGCCCCCACAGCAAGCAGCGTGCTTTGGGGGCACCCGAGCCGAGCTGCAGCACTGTGTGTCCATTTAGTGTTCATTCTCCCCCTCTCTCTGCTTATTGGCTAACTGACTTTGACAGCTGTGGGAGCCACTGGCGCCGCTGATGTGTCTCAGCCAATCAGGAGGAAAGTCCCGGATGGCCAAAGGAATCGGAGACATCGCTGGATAGAGATATGGCTCAGGTAAGTATTAGGGGAGCTGGGGGGGGGGGGGGGGGTGTCTGCTACACACATCAGGCTTTTTATCTTAATGCATAGAATGCATTAAGATAAAAAAACTTTTGCCTTTACAACTCCTGATACCTCCATACCTCCTTAAAGCTTCAACAAAGTTTCCAGGACATATCTCCTACGTTCAGTTCCTCTTCCCTATGCTGTCAATTTCCTCACTGCCATTACCAGCTATTAACCTCACTGGTGGTTTTCCCGAGTGTGGCTCGGGGTTAAATTTCAGTACCATTAGCGGTAACTCCAAGCCACACTCGGGATTACATTGCAGGATCCTGGTGTGGTATACTTACCTTGTTCCCAGGATCCTGGGGATTCCCCCCGCTGTATCCACGAGCTCTGTTCTCCACCCCGATGTCCTGTGTGCCGGGCTCCGTTTCCTGGGAGTGTAGTGACGCACGGGGGCGGAGTCCGGTGGCAAATTCAAAAAATTTTAAAATCATAATACATACAGTACACTGTAATCTTACAGATTACATTACTGTATGAAATTATTTCACATTCCTTTTGTCCCCAGTGCTTTTGTCCAATGCCTTGCATGCAGTTTAATATTACGGGACAGGATAGGCACTCTACACTGACACTGACCGAGGCTGACGAGCTCGCCGCTCGTAGGAGATATATGTTATGCTTGATTGCTTAATGTGAGTACATCTTTTTAACTTTAATAAAATTCAATTTTGCTGGAAATACTACACTATCTGGTACCCCTTTTGTTCTCTTATCATCTGTTCCACCAACATTGAGGTACAAAGACAAATAAAGCACCCACTCTGGTCCAGGGATCCTAAGGAGTGACAACCCCCACCTGCATTTGTCTGTATGCGGTTTTTCCATTACCGCAAGGTAAGGGGCCACTGCTCACTTGAGTGTGTTTCATGCACGAAGAGGATACACTCTCCCTTCTTTGGCACCCCACTTTGCACATCATACTGTTTTTAATCTAAGAAGGATTATCACCACTGAATGTTTTAGCATTTCCAGATTTTCACTGGTGCACATGCTTGTTTGCTGTTTGGACTTTTTTGGATTGTTTTAGATTTAACTTGATTGACCCACTACGATGGCACCTTTTTGATTGCGATGTGATTGGAGTGTGTATGTCACACACCACCTTGCACTTTCTATGCGTTTTTGCACGGTTCATAAGAAACTTTATTTATTACTGTGGTTTGCACATTCATTTATTTGCACTTTATGCCTAGAGCTGCACATATTGCTTTATTATCACTCATGATTTTATAATTTATTTGCATAACTAGTTTGTTGTTTTATATCATATTATTTTTGTGGTCTTTGCTTTTTTGCACATATAGGGACTTATATTTATGTCCAGGTCTGCACATTAGCGTTTATTATATAATGTGATCATTTATGTTTTTGCACATTACCCCTTTTGCACTATCCTTTAGATATTGTACATGAACTTGGGACTGCCCTCTATTATTGTGCACTTTTATACTTCATCGTATAATACATGCAGCTGGCAGCCTTTATTTTTTATTCGACTGCAGCGTTTACCTCATACTGCTACCTCTAGCAGCATTTCTCTCACCATATCTGGATAGCGCAGCACCCACCCCCACTTCCATTTGTTTATTTTTGGGCCTCGTTTGACCCCTTCGGTGCTTGCAGTTGTCCCCTTTTTTTTAGATCCCTCTCCCACGGTAGCACAAGAATAACTTACAACATATTAATATTATATATACTGTTCTTTCTGCCTAGAAACTGGAGATTGTCCATAGCAACCAAAAAGTGTCCCTTTACGTCAAAAGTGGTTTTACACCAGCTAGAAAACAGCAATAGTAATTTAGAACACTTGCAGAATTGAGCGATAGTGAATCGTGGGGAAATTAATTTTATTATTATTATATTATTATTTTTTATAATTATTTATTATATTATAATTAATGATTTTTTATTTCAAACTTTATCATACCCGGGATATCTACTAGACTCTTGTTTGGACAGATTTAAGTGTGTTATTGCTAAGAATTACAGGCCTACAATATAAAATGCCAAATTTCTATGCAAAATAATTGTACCGCTTTGAGACGCAAAAATTTGACATAATCATACCGCCAGGGAGGTTAAAATGAAATCCAGCAAATGCTACGTATTGCATAGGAGGGGAAGCTTGTCAAAATACAGCATTTTTTGTGTAATTATTTATTTATTTATTTAATTTTTTTATTAAAATGTATTCTTATTAACCCCTTTTTTAATCCATAGCTATCCCTAATCAGAACTTCATCCCTATCATACAAATGACAACTAAGTGGCGGTTCACACTTGTGCGATGCGATTTTGATGCAAATTTTTTCATTGCGTGTTTGCTTATAACCAGCGCGATTGTATTGCGAATTCAATGCAAATTTTATGCGCTTAGAATATAAATTAGGCACAGATGCGATTTGTGCTCAGGCCAATCGAAAAGGCAAGAAAAAAAAGGGTGTTAACTTCTTGCGCTCTTCCTTGTTTTCCTTTGTGGGGAGAGTATTGTCGTTGAGGAGTGTGGTTTGTTTGTGAGTAGCCAGTGAGGATTTTGATTTTTGGTCATTATGTTTCAACAAATGCCGTTGATCATGGCAGCAGTTGCTACTGGTACTGCTGCAGTCCTGATGGACAAAGCCAGGAGGAAGAGGAGGAGGAGGAGGAAGAGACTGATGAGTACAAGAAGATATTGGGTCCATCCAATTATTCAAAATAGGGAAGAGAGAGGCCAGTTCAGGATCCTCTACAATGATCTCAGGCAGCATGAGGAGAAGTTCTTCAACTATTCCCGGATGTCAGTAAATAGGTTAGTACCTGTACCCCTCTTCCTTCTCCTCCTCCCTCCTTCTTACTATCTATCACTGACATGCATCCTACTGACCACCAATCCCACCGACCACCAATGCTACTGACCACCAATGCCACTGAACACCAATGCCACTCACCACCAATCTTACTGACCACCAATGCCACTGACCACCAATCCCACTTACCACCAATGCCACTGACCACCAATCCCAATGGCCATCAATGTAAGGGCATGCATCCCACTGACCACCAATCTTACTGACCACCAATCCCACTGACCACCAATGTAAGGGCATGCATCCCACTGACCACCAATCCCACTCACCACCAATCTTACTGACCACCAATGCCACTGACCACCAATGCCACTGACCACCAATCCTACTTTTGATCTCTTTTCTCCTTTTACTAGAACTCTTTCCTATTACCATTCTATTTGATTTTGTGTATGGGCTTTAGCCTGTCACTTACATTGGATTTGTGGTTTTATTCCTTAGTTTCGATGAATTGCTTCGGCTGCTTGGTACACATTTGGAGTATCAGAACACCACCTTTTGGAATAGTGTGGAGCCAGCGGAAAGGTTGCTTGTTACATTAAGGTAAATTTTATAGATATACTTTGCGAAATTTTATGCTACGCACCATAGTAAGCTATAGTAAGGAATGCAAAGAATGCAGACAGATATGACAACAAAATTGTGTTCCAAAAAAGTATTTATTTTTTTATTTTCAAAAACTTAATACGTAATTTTTTTTTGATTACATACCTTGCATGAAACATTTTGGAAAGAATCTAACTCCCTCTGACCCTCTAAATTCCTCTGACTCTCTAACTCCCTCTGATTCTCTGACTCTCTAACTTCCCCTGATTCTCTAACTCCCTCTGATTCTCTAACTCCCTCTGACCCTCTAACTCACTCTGACCCTCTTACTTCCTCTGACTCTCTAACTCACTCTGACTTTCTTACTTCCTCTGACTCTCTAACTCACTCTGACTCTCTTACTTCCTCTTCCTCTAGCTTCCTCTGACTCTCTTACTTCCTCTGACTCTCTAACTTCCCTTGACTCTTTAACTTCCCTTGACTCTCTAACTTCTCCTGTCCCTCTAACTTCCTCTGACTCTCTAACTTCCTCTGACTCTCTTAATTCCTCTGACTGTCTTGCTTTCTCTGACTGTCTAGCTTGAACGTAACTGAACTTTAATATTAAGTTACAAAACTTTAGTAACTCAAACTCTATCTCTCCAACTCATCCTCCCTATCATCTCCCACTCTCTCATCCTCCCTCACTCTGACTCTCTAACTCACTCTGACTCTCTTACTTCCTCTGACTCTCTAACTCACTCTGACTCTCTTACTTCCTCTGACTCTCTAACTTCCCCTGACTCTCTTACTTCCTCTGACTCTCTAACTCACTCTGACTCTCTTACTTCCTCTGACTCTCTTACTTCCTCTGACTCTCTAACTTCCCCTGACTCTCTAACTTCCTCTGACTCTCTTAATTCCTCTGACTCTCTTAATTCCTCTGACTGTCTAGCTTGAACATAACCGAACTTTAATATTAAGTTACAAAACTTTAGTAACTCAAACTCTATCTCTCCAACTCATCCTCCCTGTCATCTCCCACTCTCTCATCCTCCCTTCTTCTGACTCTCTAACTCACTCTGACTCTCTAACTCACTCTGACTCTCTAACTTCCCCTGACTCTCTTATTTCCTCTGACTCTCTAACTTCCCCTGACTCTCTTACTTCCTCTGACTCTTTAACTCACTTTGACTCTCTTACTTCCTCCGATTCTCTAACTTCCTCTGACTCTCTTACTTCCTCTGACTTCCTCTGACTCTCTTACTTCCTCTGACTCTCTTACTTCCTCTGACTCTCTTACTTCCTCTGACCCTCTTACTTACTCTGACTCTCTTAATTACTCTGACTGTCTTGCTTCCTCTGACTATCTAGCTTGAACATAATTGAACTTTAATATTAAGTTACAAAACTTTAGTAACTCAAACTCTATCTCTCCAACTCCATCCTCCCTGTCATCTCCCACTCTCTCATCCTCCCTCCCTCGCATCTTCATCTCCACTTTCCCCCTAATCTTTTTTCTCTACATCTGTTTCCCTGAGCCATTCAAAGTATGATAGCATTTTGGAATACACTATTCAAAATTACAAAAAATAATTTAACAAAAACATAACGCTAACAAAGAAAGTATCAATTTTCAACGTGAAGTTGGTAGTGGCATTAGCAGGTAGTCATCTACAAATTCAAAAAACTTGGTGAACTATGTTTATCAGGCTTGGTTAAATCATGCCGTTGTAGTGTTGCTGTTGAAGAGCATGATTGTGTTAGCTGCAAGGCTTCACCTTGTGTTGAGGGATATTTCCTCAATAACACAGGTGGGGATATCTCGTTATCTGTAGTACACTTGGGGGCCCATATTGTCGATAGGGTGTAGGCATGTTTGAGGCTACTTCAAGCGATCTATTGTGATATGGATAATGACTTGGATTTGTCGGTTTCTGCTGTTCCATTGGTCTTGTTACAGGTGGAAATTGATTTGCCACGGACGGTATTTGCTCGTAGAGCTGTGCTGGTCTGTTTTGTGTCGGGACATGGTAAGATGTTGAGTCAAGTGGTCTTATATCCATTTGTCTGCCGATATCCGTGGTTGGGGGAGAGATTACTGAGGCAACAGGTGAAGGATTAAGATATGGGATTTGTGATCTGGGGGTTTCATACATGCTAGAGGGTTCTGTAAAACTCGAGGGATAAGGGTTTGGTGCAGTGTTTGAGGCAGAAGAAATGGGAGTATATATTTGATATACATATATATGTATATATATATAATTTTTTTATTGGCTAATGGTAAACTATTTTATAAGCATATTTTACTCAAATGATATATGCAGTGTATGTGATATGTGTTCATGGAATGATTGTATGATATATGTTATTTTTCACATTTCGTCCATAAATAAAGATAAAAAAAAAAGATGCTGCTTAGAATTTATTTGAGATATAACTGCCAAATGTTATGAGGATAAGACAGAGAAAAAGCAGAGTTCAGGAGTGCACTACATAAAGAATGCAGGGCTCAGCTGTGCCCATCTATGCAGCCAGGAATTCAGCCTCACCAGTGCCCAGGAATGCAGCCTCACCCGTTCCCCAGGAATGCAGCCTCACGTGTGCCCAGGGGATCAGAGAGGAGAAAAGAGCCGGTGTTCTGCCGAAAATGGTCGGATCATCACACAGATCCTGGGCAGGTGCTGAGGCAGAGGGGGGGGGGTGTCCGCCCCAGGTGCCACACACTGGGGGGTGTCAGGCCGGCGTCTCCCACTGTGTCAACTTTAATTCGATTCGCCGTACCATCACACAAGTCCCACCTCCTGACGGCTCCTACCTATGATAGACAGCACCCATGTCCCAGCATTGGACAAGTGTGCTGTCTGTTCTGTCTCAAGGAGCAGACAGCTAAACCTGCTTATCCCAATAACTGTAGATACCATATTTCTTTGATCTCAGTTTTATTAGAACAAGCCAGGTGAAAATACAAAATAACAGAAATAGACTTCAATAAGTATAATATTGCATACAATACAGCATACATTGCATAAACAACAATATACAGTACAAGATGAGATAATAAAAACTTACTTTTTAAGTTCTCTAAGGGGTGATGACGATAGAGAAATACATGTGTTATTTCCTGAATGTCTTCTCACAAAATGGTGGCTGTTTCACTTCCTGCTAAGATTCTACCCAGAAATCCCTGCTTGCTGACAACTTCCTCAACTACATATACAAATAAACAGATAAACAGAGCTGCAGCAATACCAAAAAGGAACGCTAGATGAAGCCTGCACACCATATATGATTGTCTTAAGTAAATTACACATTTGCATGTAAATTTAACAATACAGGTACAAATAACCAGTATAAAACATCAGCAAGACATCTGGTGGACAAAACACTCCCCGCCTGACATCAACTGATGTCACTAACAGAGTCCTCCGTAGAAAGCAACAGAATAAGTTCGGTCACTGGTCCCAAGAATACTTTAACCTCATTCTGTTGAAAGATCTTGACCTCGACCTTACGGACACGATTATACTTGCTTGGCAGTACTTTGGTGATCAAACCTAAAGGCCACATATTCCTTAGTGTCTGGCAATCTTTCATGAGCACAACATCACCAGGTTTACGATTAGGCTTTTCAGTGTGCCACTTTTTCCTTACTTGTAGAGTAGATATATATTGTTCCTTCCACCGGTTCCAGAAGGTATTGGCAAGGGTTTGTACTTGTCTCCATTGACGTTTGTAAAGATCCTTCTCACAAAACTCTCCAGCTGGAGCACCGGCAATACTAGTCTTTTGCGTGAGTAACATGGCAGGTGTGAGAACCACTGGATCCTCAGAGTCACTTGAAATGGAGGTCAAAAGTCTGGCGTTAATGATAGCTGTAACCTCTGCCATAAATGTCACTAAACATTTGTGAGTAAGTCTTGCAGTTCCTACTTGTAGGAAGATAGAGTCAAGGATTCTGCGGGCTATGCCTATCATCCTCTCCCAAACACCTCCCATGTGAGAAGAGTGAGGTGGGTTGAAGATCCACGTGCAGTTTTGCTTTTCCAGCCTGGGTATGGTGTGTTTGAGAAGTGGTGCAAGTTCTGCTTTCCCCATTACAAACCCTATGTGGCATTGTCCTTTAGTGTCTATGGTTTTCAGATAAGCTACAGCAGCAATTACTTTAACAGAAGCATCCGAAAACACACTTTGCATCTGAACGTCAGCAGATGACAGAGGAGCATATGGTTGTGGAATTTTAAGGTTGGATAGAGCTGTTAGTGAGTCCTTCCACTCTAGCCATAAGTTCTTCTTGTCGGTGTGAAGAGGGTGGTCCCAATCTAGCGACTCACAGGTTAAGTCTCTCGGTAGTGCTTTACCCTGGATGGTGACAGGTGCTGCAAAACCTAAGGGATCATACAGGCTGTTTATGGTAGACAGGACACCTCTACGGGTAAAGGGTTTTTTTCTGTGTTTACTTGGAAAGTAAACGTGTCGGATCTTAAGTCCCAAAGCAAACCAAGACTGCGTTGCATGGGAAGTGAGTCTGTGCCTAAAATCTAAGTCCTTTAACTCGTTAGAACGATCTTGGACAGGAAAGGCTTCTAAAACCTCTCTACTGTTGGAAGCAATCTTGTGAAGTCTTAAGTTGGAACAAGCAAGCATTGCCTGAGTTCTTTTGAGTAGACTGATTGCGGCTTCATTTGTGGGTAGTGATTTCAAGCAATCATCTACATAGAAATCCTTGTCCACAAACTGTCTGACATCTGACCCATACTCTGACTCTCCCTCTCTAGCAGAGTGTCTGAGGCCATATTTAGCAACTGCAGGGGAAAGACTGTTGCCAAATATGTGTACCCTCATGCGGTATTCTGTGATGTCTCCAGAGGGGTTGTTGTCCCTGAACCAGAGAAACCTCAGAAAGTTTCGGTGTTCTTCTTCAACAAGAAAGCGATAGAACATTTGCTGTATGTCTGCCATGAATGCGACTGAATCTTTGCGAAAGCGAAGAAGTACTCCTAATAGTCTGTTGTTAAGATCAGGGCCAGAGAGGAGGACATCATTTAGAGAGACACCCTCATGTTTGGTGCTGGAATCGAACACCACTCTAATCTGTCCTGGCTTCTTAGGGTGATAGACCCCAAATATGGGTAAGTACCAGCATTCCTCTGAGTCTTTGAGGTTGTCTCAGCATGACCATTCTGGAATATTTTCTCCATGAAGGAAAAGAAATGTTCTTTCATCTTTGGTTTCCTTTGAAGATTGTGTCTTAGGGAAGTGAGACGTTTATATGCTAGTTCTCTGTTGTTAGGCAAACATCGTCTTTGTGGTCTAAAGGGAAGAGGTGCAACCCAGCTATTAGTCCCGTCTTTCTCCATACTCCTTTCCATAACTTCTAGGAAGAGCCTATCCTCAATGGACATTGCTACCTGGTTATCTTCCTTTGTTCTCTGGAACACTGTGCTTCCTAAGTCGTTTTGGTCTTCGTCATAGGTATTGCTGTCACAGAGGGGACTTAGGAAGGGAAGAGGTACAGGGTTGTTGTGTGGTAGCTCCTTTTTGAGGATGTGATTTTGACAGGGTTGGAAAAGAGAAGGACGACCATTCTCGAGGGTACTAGTGAGCAGGTTATTAACAGATGCCAGTTTGTGTGCACCTCCCAGGCAAACATCACCTATAATGACCCACCCGAGATCCAGTTTTTGGGCATATGGGGCATTTTTAGGACCGTTGATCAGTTTTCTTACTTTGTGGACTTGCAAGATATCCCTTCCTAGGAGTAAGATTATCTGAGCCTGATCATATAGTTCTGGTATGAGATGTGCTATGTGATTCAAGTGAGTCTGGTAAGCTGCTGCGTCTGGTGTGGGGATCTCTGATCTGTTGTCTGGCATCTGGTTGCACTCTATTATGGTCGGTAAGGGTAGGCATGTCTTACCATTCATAGATTCAATTTGGAGACTATCAGCTTATCTCCCCGCCGTTTCCACTGTACCTGCACAAGTCCTAAGGGAGTAAGGGCTGCTGGGGTCTTTAAGGTTTATAATGTCAAAAAGCACAGATCTAGCTAGTGACTTGTTACTGTGATCATCCAAGATGACATAGAGCTTGACTGCTTTTATCCCTGTGTTCTTTTTGGTAAACTCTCACAAACAGATTTTAGAGCAGGACCTGCCACCTGTACTTCCTTAGAAAAACTTCAGTACACTGTGAAGTGATTGCTATGGCGTCTGTGTTAGAGTCTTTGGTCTCCCCGCCTTGCTCCTTGTCCCTATGAACAGGTGGGAAAGTTCTTGGAGTAGGCCTTGGTTGTAGAGCTGTGTTGTGCTCTGTGCTGTCACATTCTGTACATTTGACACTGACCTTACAGTCCTTGGCGAAATGTGTGGACGAAGAGCAGCACTTGTAACAGATGTTGTTCTCTTTGAGGAAAGCTTTACGATCCTTCATGGTCTTTGTGCTGAAGGATCTGCATTTCAGAAGAGGATGTGGCATCTTATGTAGAGGGCAGAACTTAGTAGGGTCGCTGTCTTGATCCTCTGGCTGAGACTCTGCAAATCTGTGGGAAGAAATGTTAGTTTTGTGCACTGCTACTGGAGCTCTGAGTTGTTTAGGGCCAGAAGAAGTGGTATAAGACACTGGGAAAATTAAGCTGGGGTCATCTTTCATTCCTGCTTGTCTGTCTACAAAGTCCACAAACTCACTAAAGAGTGGAAAAGGCACATTGTGTTTTCATTTGTAGTTACAGCCATGAGTAATCCATCTTTCATGTAACTCAAAAGGAAGTTTTTGTGCTAAGGAGTTAATACCTCTAGCAGAGTCAAGATAAGAAAGGCCAGGTAAGTCTCCTTCTGCTTTAGCAACTTGTAACTCCATACACAGGTCACTGAATTCTCTGAGTCTTTGGTAACCTCTGCTAGGTATTTTTGGAAAGTCTTCTATCCTTTTAAACAGTGTACTTTCTATAGCTTCTGGTGAGCCATAACATCTATCCAGTCTGTTCCAGATGTTTGTAAGGCTTATCTCAGGGTTTATATTAATGTCTCTGATCCTTTTGGCATGTTCAGCAGAATCATTGCCAAGCCACTTTTTATGAGGAGTTCTATCTGTTCCCTGCAGGATAGATATAGACCTTGAATGACACTCTGGAAAGCAGATCGGCACGCCCTGTAGTGTTGGGGGTGATCACTGAATTTGACAAGTCCTTGGATAACTAACTCTCTTTTGGCCAGGAACTTGGCAAAGTCTACAGTAGCCTGATTGGCATTGGGGTAGGCTGCTGGTGTATTGTGGTGCTGTGTAAAGGCATACCTGTTAAAAGTCTCTTCTTTAGGCGCGCTGGGTTCAAACTTGCTTAAGGTTGGCAGTTCGTACCTGTTCGTTGCATACACCTTTGGAGTGAAGACTGGTGTTTGATGCTTGTATGAAGGCTGGGTACCTTGTGGAGTAGAAGGTTTGGTTGGAACAGGAAAGTCTGGAACTCTGTCAGATTTTTCTTGCTTGCAGCTTTGGGGTCCCAGGTCATCTTGTTGCTGCTTTATTTGATGTGACTCACTGACGTCATATTTAATTTCTTGTTATGGGATGCTGCTTGGGTCACAGTGCTGGTAGACATAATCTGACGTGCGTTGTGAAGAATCTTGTTGGTCCTCCTCTAGACCTGGTATGCTGCTGCCTACTCTTGGTTCATCATAGACGGCTGCTTCTAAAGCTTCTGCTTCTGCAATGGCAGCAGCAGCGTCTCTTTCTACTGCCAGCTTCTCCATGTTAGCTTCTAAGATAGCTTGCTGCAATTTCAGAGATGCCTCCTGCTGAGCTAGCTCGACCTCCATGCATACTCTTTCTTGTTCCTGTCTCACCTTTTCTGCATCAAGGTGGACTTTTTCTTTTTTCATCTGCAACTCTTGGTCTGCAAATGCGGTCCTGGCTTTCGCTGCTTCGGCTTTCAAACGGGCGATAGCTGCTGCATTTGCAACAGATGACTTGGATGAGCTTGCTCGTGAACATGTTTTGTAAGAAGATGTCCCACTGTGAGACATGGCTGTGGGGGAGAAGATGTCTTGCTGTATAGAGACCTTTCAGTGTCAATGCTGCTTGACAGAGCACGTTTCTGTGTGGCGTGGCTGCTTGCTTCTCCTGCCGCAGGCCTGTATCTTTAAGGCTTCCGACTGTATGGATACTGCATAGCCCCGGGCTGTACAGACTTCCGAAGTCGGCTTATCTTACCTTTAGAGGTCAGCTTAAAAATTTCACTGTTCTGTCTCAAGGAGCAGACAGCTAAACCTGCTTCTCCCAATAACTGTAGATACCATATTTCTTTGATCTCAGTTTTATTAGAACAAGCCAGGTGAGACTACAAAATAACAGAAATAGACTTCAATAAGTATAATATTGCATACAATACAGCATACATTGCATAAACAACAATATACAGTACAAGATGAGATAATAAAAACTTACTTTTTAAGTTCTCTAAGGGGTGATGGTGATAGAGAAATACATGTATTGTTTCCTGAATGTCTTCTCACAAAATGGTGGCTGTTTTACTTCCTGCTAAGATTCTACCCAGAATTCCCTGCTTGCTGACCACTTCCTCAACTACATATACAAATAAACAGATAAACAGAGCTGCAGCAATACCAAAAAGGAACGCTAGATGGAGCCTGCACATCATATATGATTTTCTTAAGAAAAATTACACATTTGCATGTAAATTTAACAATACAAGTACAAATAACCAGTATAAAACATCAGCAAGACATCTGGTAGACAGAACAGTCTGTCAAAGGAGAAAACTAGGAGATGAGACTTGTGTGATGGCAGGCACCCAGCGAATCAAATTAAAGTTGACACAGCAGAATCTGTTTGCTCAGTGGGGGATCTCTCCCCTGATTACCGCTGAGCAAACGGATAACATGTCTGTGTCCGGTCCGCCCATGTAGAGCGGACATGGACACAGCATACTGGGCTTTTGGATGGAAACGGACCATCCATTCCGATCCACCAGATGGATAGGGAATGGATCTCCCATCTGTCTGTTTTTCGTGGACCGGATCGGATGGTGGGGGGTGTCGGACACAGGTCCGTTGACATCTACCGCTCTATAGAGGGCAATGGATAGTCTGATCAGGTCTGCCTGAAAAACTGACAGGGGGACCCGATCAGTCCGCCAGTGTGAAAGAGCCTAACACATCTGTACTCTGTACCCACTCCACCTCCAACCCCCAGAACATCTCTGTACCCCCCCTCCACCCCACACTTTCACCCCACACTTTCACCCCATGGTCACTCACCAATCAATGTTGATAACATGTGTTGCCTGCAGCATCTCCCCCTGCACCTCAGATCACTTCTGTTGCAGTTCACTATGCAGTGGGGGGAGGTAGCGATTGGCAGGTCTGTGGTATCCGTGGGCGGCGGGATTATCCTGGGGCTCATAGTTCTCTCCGTGAGTCTATACAGTGGAGAGGGGAGGGACCTCTGACCCGGGCATGTATCAGTTTCACTCTTCAGTGTACGAGTCGGCTCTGCTTGTACATTGTTGCTGATAAATGCCCCGAGTCAATGACCCCTACCCTCATCAATGTATAGACTCAGAGAGAGAACTACTAGCTCCGGGGAGATACCGTCGCCCACGGACACCACAGAGCTGCCGATCGCCTCCCACCTCCCCCTCACTGCATAGTGAACTGACAGGCAGGGGTGCAGGGGGAGATGCCGGGTCTCTAAGCCTCTGTATTGTGTAAAAATGCTGTTTGATACTGTATGCACAGATCCTCCCCTTCTTGCATTGTCTCCAAAATATGTCCGGATAAGACAGATTTAGTCAGGCTGCACATGCTCAGTTTGGTGTGTATTGCTATAGAGTTTTTTTTTGTTTTTGTTTGGGACAGTGCATGTGATCAGCACAGGGCCAATCAGCACTGTCCAGACAGAGGGTCAGGGGTCCTGCTTCCTGATAGAACAGCCAGTGCAGTGTGAAAACTCCTCCTACAAGTTTTAACCAAACACTGATAGACGACACAAGATTGCGATTTACTGCTGATGAGAAAAGGTATTTAGCAGTTTATATTTACTAATATAATTGCATTTCCATGTTCTGTGTACTGTGGGAGACCCGGTATAGTGAATGCAGGGTCCTGGGTTTAGTAACACTTTAAATTTGTATATCAAATGTAATTGTTAATACCTGTTAGGTTAAAAAAAACAGATACAGACAGTGTTGCCAACCCCCCCGAAGTGAAATTTACTGGCAGGACGCAAAATTTACAAACGACAGGGTTTTTTCCCCTGGCAAAAAATCATGAAATTTACTGGCAGAGCCACCTTTTTTTACTGACACTGCAAAAAAAGTGCCTAAAATGACAGTTTCCAGTGCTAAACAGTACAAATATCAATATTTAAACTATAAACATATAGCTAGTGCTATTAGCAATATATTTAAGTTAAACAAAAGTCAAAAACCATATTTCTCCATTTACATGAAGGTCAGGTTACTATAACTCATCCAGCACAAAGTTCCCACTTACAGTAGAAGGGATTTCTTATGCAGATCATGATCTAAGGGGGAACTCTGAGGTAAGGGGGGGCTCTGGTGACCCGAGACCACCTTATATCAGAGTCCACTGCGTTCCCTTTACATCAGAGTTCCCACTTACATCAGGGGGCATTGCCCTTGCACTGTAAGGGGGAATCCTGCAGACTCTGATGTAAAGGGGAATGCTATGAACTCTGATGTGGGAGGGGGGGGGCTCTGGTGACTAGAGACCACCTTCCGCAGAGTGAATACAATAAAGTAAGGGGAGTTACTAATATAGGGGGAAACCTTTATATCAGTGCCTCCTTACATTATTGCATTCACTCCCCCTTACATCAGCAACCCCCCCCTCTCAGACTGGCCTGGCGGCACTGTCACTGACCTCCTCTAAGGTGCACCATGCAGGGCTCAGTCAGACGGCTCCAGCAGCTTGGCAGATCTGGTTTTATCCTATAGTCTCATCTCCACAGTCCACACACGTCACGTTTTCCCGTGAGCCCCATCTCGGTGCGCTCCCACTCCTGTCTCCTCTCCAGAATCCCCCTCAGAGACTGCAGACATGATATACGACAAGAGATGGTTAGAGGCTGTGGACATGGTACAGGAGGTGGTCAGAGGCTGCGGACATGATAGAGGAGGTGGTCAGAGTCTGCACACAATTTACAGGAGATGGTCAGAGGCTGCAGACAGGATAAAGGAGATGGTCAGAGGCTGCAGACATGATCCAGGAGACTGCGCAGACATTGTAGTGTCTTCCTCACGCCCTCACAGTAGTTTCCTCCTCTGCCTCCCTTCATATTATCTCTCCACATCAGTGTCCTCCTCCTGTGCCTCTTTTACCTTTCTACCGGGCAGTACATCAGTGCCCTCCTTCTGTGCCCCTTTCACCACAGGGCAGCACATCAGTGTCCTCCTTCTGTGCCACTTTCACCTCTCCACAGGGCAGCACATCAGTGTCCTCCTGCTGTGCCACTTTCACCTTTACACAGGGCAGCACATTAGTGTCCTCCTCCTGTGCCACTTTCACCTCTCCATAGGGCAGCACATCAGTGTCCTCCTCCTGTGCCCCTTTCACCTTTCTACCGGGCAGTACATCAGTGCCCTCCTTCTGTGCCCCTTTCACCACAGGGCAGCACATCAGTGTCCTCCTCCTGTGTCACTTTCACCTCTCCACAGGGCAGCACATTAGTGTCCTCCTGCTGTTCCACTTTCACCTCTCCATAGTGCAGCACATCAGTGTCCTCCGCCTGTACCACTTTCGCCTCTCCATAGGGCAGCAGATCAGTGTCCTCCTCCTGTGCCCCTTTTACCACAGGGCAGCATATCAGTGTCCTCCTCTGCCTGCTTTTTATTATCCCCTCACAGGAGTGTCACTGTCCTCATTCCTCCTCGGCTTCTCCTCTGCTGTGGTGAGGTGCCGCTGCGTCACCACCGAGAACGAGTGGCTTCCATGAAAAAATGGCGCCATTACATTACTGCGCTTGCGCCACCCGGCTGAGCATGTACGAGCTTTCCCGAGCCCAGCAGGTGCAGTTGCATGCGCAGTTGCATGGCAACACTGGTCCATAGACACACACAATGCTGGTAAGCCATGCCCCCTGCAGTGATCCCTCCTCACAAGAGATTGACCGACAGCAGCAGGAGCCAATGTGCAACCAGGAAGTGAGAGGGGCGGTGCTGCAGCTGATTAGTGGAGGAGTCAGATTGGTAAGTACTTAGGTGCTGGGGTGGGGGGGCGCTAGGAGAGGTTTTTTACATGAATGCATAGAATTTATTAAAGTAAATAAAAAATGACTTTAGAACCAATTCATATTTTACAAAACAATTGGGTAAAGTACTCTGGTGGTGAGCCCTAAAGTGAAAATTTAGACCCCTGTCACACTGGGTCGTTTTGGAGGCTCTATTGCGCTAAAAATAGCGCCTGCAAACCGACCTGAAACAGCCGCTGCTGTCTCTTCAATGTGAAAGCCCAAGGGCTTTCACACTGGAGCGGTGTGCTAGCAGGACGCTGAAAAAAAGTCCTGCTAGCAGCATCTTTGGAGCGGTGAAGGAGCGGTGTATACACAACTCCTGAACCACTCCTGCCCATTGAAATCAATGGGGCAGCGCGGCTATACCGCCGGCATAGTTGCAGCGGCGCTTTGCGGTTTTAACCCTTTTTCGGCTGCTAGCGCGGGGGGGGGTGTAAAACCGCCCCTCTAGCGGCCGAATAGCGCCGCTAAAACGACAGTAAAGCGCCGCTAAAAATATTGCCCCGCCACCAACTAAAGTGCAGAAAAATAACATTGTACATTCTGAGGAAATGTGTAATAGCTTCAACTTAAAGCTATTTCATGCCCTTTTCAAGGGAAAAAAAATACCACAAAATACAGTTTTGCAACATTACTAAATGTGATTGCAAGTTCCTATAGGCACTATCATCCATCAGCTATGTCCTGTATTTGAACACTATCTTTTAGATCTGTAATAAAAATGTATGTAACAGAAATATATTTATCTAACGTGTAAGCTTAATATACCCCTCACATCCAGTACTTTTGTTCAAATATAGTCCTTTTGGCAAAATATATAGTCTATGTACAACCAAATAAACATTTTCCAGTAAACTATTTGGTAAATTTCCAGGTTTACAATGTTCAATGCTGCTGGCTCCTGTGGCACAGTGGACAGTGCAGTCTACAGTCAGTCTGTTAGTTTTGAAAAAGAGGGGGGGAGAAGGGAGAACCAGTGCTTTGCTATCCTAGGCGACTGGGCTATGTATTTCTATGATGCAGGCAGTGTAGGGAGACACAACTCTAGTCCCTGCATGTAAGGGTGGCTCCATAAGATACTGCAAGAGAATGGAGACACCCTGAAGCAGGAGACCTGGGGCAGTGTTCATGGCACCAGTTTAAACTGGAACATGGAAAAATCATTAAATGATCACCCTGTTACTTTTGACATTTTTTGGGGGGCTAGGAGAGGTTTTTTACATGAATGCATAGAATTTATTAAAGTAAATAAGAAATGACTTTAGAACCAATTCATATTTTACAAAACAATTGGGTAATGTACTCTGGTGGTGAGCCCTAAAGTGAAAATTTAGACCCCTGTCACACTGGGTCGTTTTGCAGGCTCTATTGCGCTAAAAATAGCGCCTGCAAACCGACCTGAAACAGCCGCTGCTGTCTCTTAAATGTGAAAGCCCGAAGGCTTTCACACTGGAGCGGTGGGCTAGCAGGACGCTGAAAAAAAGTCCTGCTAGCAGCATCTTTGGAGCGGTGAAGGAGCGGTGTATACACCAGGCATGTCCAAAGTCTGGCCCGCGGGCCAATCGCGGCCCGTGGTCTGGTTTTGAACGGCCCGCCTGGTTATCTAAACCAGCCTTTCTCAGCCAGTGTGCCGCGGGATCAGGGCTGTCAGATGAGCCCGATCCCTGCCGAACTGTACATCGGCACTGTGAGAAGCTCCGTCAGCATCAAAAGTGAAAGTAAAGTGCATGTGTCTGTATGTGTGTGCGTGTGCATGAGTCTGTATGAATGTATGCGTGTGCATGTGTCTGTATGTGTGTGTGCATGTGTCTGTATGTGTGTCTATGTGTCTATATGTGTGTGTGTGTGTGTCTGTGTGTGCATGTGTGTGCATGTGTCTGTATGTATGTCTGTATGTATGTGTGTGCATGTGTCTGTATGTATGTCTGTATGTGTGTGCATGTGTCTGTATGTATGTGTGTGCATGTGTCTGTATGTATGTGTGTGCATGTGTCTGTATGTGTGTGTGTGTGTGAGCATGTGTCTGTACGTGTATGCATGTGTGTGCATGTGTCTGTATGTGTGTGCATGTGTGTGCATGTGTCTGTATGTATGTGTGTGCATGTGTCTGTATGTGTGTGCGTGTGCATGTGTCTGTATGTATGTCTGTATGTGTGTGCGTGTGCATGTGTCTGTATGTATGTCTGTATGTATGTGTATGCATGTGTCTGTATGTGTGTGTGCATTTGTCTGTATGTATGTGTGTATGTGTCTGCATGTGTGTGCATGTGTCTGTGTGTATGTATGCGTGTATGTTACTTTTAATCTGCCCCCCTCCCAATTCCTGTACCATCAGAACTGCTTTTGTAGGGCTTGTTTGTGATAGCAGCCAGGACTGCTGATCCTCTGAAAAGCAATCCATGCACAGATCGCTTTTCAGAGGCATTTGACAGGCGGTAAAGAGGCATTATGTTGCCTCCTCACCACCTGTTTTAAGTCTGTAAATGCAGCAATGCACACAGTTGCGGGATAGTTGCAATGCAGCCCCATTCAGCCTGGGTATACCTCCAGCTGCAGCCACAGCATGTGTACACCCACAGCTGCTCCCTCTGTAGCTAAAGGGGGAGAAGTTGGGGGTGGTAAAAACAGCTTAACCATGTGGTTTTACTGCCCCTCCAACTTGACATGTGAACAAGCCTTGGTTCACATCTGTGTGGCTGCGTGCTGCGTGTAGGGCAGCCCATTCATTTCAATGGGCTTCCCTACCCACAAAAATGCAGGGAAAGAAGTCCCCGACCTTTTTTTTTTTTAAATTGCACTGCACCAAAAGCACCCCACATTTTCCAATGCGTGGGTTGCCATTAAGAATTAATGGTACCCCCTAAAGAGCAGAGCATTCGTCTGTGTGTCAGGAACGAGCGCGACAAAGGCAAGAGAATTCTTGTTGGGAAGTGTATTGGTGCCCGAACGAACACACCGAATTTTAATGGTTCAAAGACTGTCAGGCAAAATGGTCGGCCCTCATACATGTTCACTTCATCAAATCTGGCCCTCTTTGAAAAAAGTTTGGACACCCCTGGTATACACCACTCCTGAACCACTCCTGCCATTGAAATAAATGGGGCAGCGCGGCTATACCGCCGGCATAGCTGCAGCGGCGCTTTGCGGTTTTAACCCTTTTTCGGCTGCTAGCGGGGGGGTAAAACCGCCCCTCTAGCGGCCGAATAGTGCCGCTAAAACGTCAGTAAAGCGCCGCTAAAAATAGCGGAGTTTTACCGCCGACGCACCCACCACCCCAGTGTGAAACCGGCCTTACTGAAAATGTGCACTAATATTGTATGCTGTGTACAAAAAAATGTGTATGGCAGCAAAAGGGTTAAACAAACAATAAGGAGGATGATTAGTCGACTTACCTGGGGTCATGGTACAATAGACTGAGATACATAAACCATCAGCTGGCCAATACAGGAACAGGCACGGTGCTCCCAAACAGGGGGCAGAGCCGCATAGCGATTGACTTATTGTCAGCGATCTGTCTCCTATTGGCTGTCACATAGAAAGCTGTGTGTAGGATCCTGATCATCATTGCGCGGGCAGGCACAGGCAGGACTTGTCCAACTCGGCTCTGGATCCGATCTCCTCAGGGATTTACGGAACTGCGCGTGCGCAGTTCCGACTGGTGGCGTTCGCAGCCATTTTTTACTTCCACTTTTCTCCTGCTACAGGCATTTATGAGCAAGAGAAAAGTGCCCTGTTTTTACGGTCTGCCCGTAAATTTACGGGCGGTTGGCAACACTGGATACAGAGGCCGTCTGAACAAAGTGATAGTTAGTGTCAGTCATCTCTGACTCCACCTACACCATAATATTGCACAGAAATGACACATTTGGTGTTCAATAAAGATTTATTGGGAGCTGTAAAATAATTATTTTATAGTTATAATCTAATTTGAATTGTTCGTCTGAAAAGGGTTTTTTTTGGTCATGTGACTGGCACAACACCAATCAGGGCTTTGCAGACTCACACTATAGAGAGCATACATGTGCAGAGTAATAGAAGCCCCACCCAAAGATCTTTCTCTGCAGATGCCAAAGAACAGGAAAAAAATCACATGACCACTCAATAGTGCTTCAGGAGTAAGGTATGTAGAGGATAAAAAAAATAAAAAATGTATTGTATGAAATGTATTCCTTAGAGAAGTTGAAAAATTCCTTCTAACTAGTGCCCCGCCACCAACTAAAGTGCAGAAAAATACCATTGTACATGCTGAGGAAATGTGTAATAGCTTCAACTTAAAGCTATTTTATGCCCTTTTCAAGGGAAAAAAAATACCACAAAATACAGTTTTGCAACATTACTAATTGTGATTGCAAGTTCCCATAGGCACTATCAGCCATCAGCTATGTCCTGTATTTGAACACTATCTTTTAGATCTGTAACAAAAATGTATGTAACACAAATATATTTACTGTATCTAACGTGTAAGCTTAATATACCCCTCACATCCAGTACTTTTGTTCAAATATAGTCCTTTTGGCAAAATATATAGTCTATGTACAACCAAATAAACATTTTCCAGTAAACTATTTGGTAAATTTCCAGGTTTACAATGTTCAATGCTGCTGGCTCCTGTGGCACAGTGGACAGTGCAGTCTCCAGTCAGTCTGTTAGTTTTGAAAAAGAGGGGGGGAGAAGGGAGAACCAGTGCTTTGCTATCCTAGGCGACTGGGCTATGTATTTCTATGATGCAGGCAGTGTAGGGAGACACAACTCTAGTCCCTGCATGTAAGGGTGGCTCCATAAGATACTGCAAGAGAATGGAGACACCCTGAAGCAGGAGACCTGGGGCAGTGTTCATGGCACCAGTTTAAACTGGAACATCCAAAAATCATTAAATGATCACCCTGTTCCTTTTGCCATAACAAGCCTCCAGGGGTTCTCAACCCAGGGTACACATCCCCTGGGTGCATCTTGCCACATATTAGGGGTTGAGGACTGGTTTCAGCATGGCAGATATGGAAGTCTTTGTGATTCCTTTTCTGCACAGAAGATTTTTTTAGCTCCTAGCACTTGAATTTAAAGTGTTTACTGTTTCAACATTGCAGTTACTACTTTGTAATACACTGGGACTGTATATGCATTAATATATATATATATATACACACACACACACACACACACACACACTGTATATATACAGCTGGTAAAATAAATATTGAACACGTCACCATTTTTCTAGGTAAATATATATTTTAAAGGCGCTATTGACATGAAATTTTCACCACATGTCGGTAACAACCCATGCAATCTATACATACAAAGACACCAAAACAAATAGGTTCAGAAATGAAGTTATGTGTAATAAAATGGAATGACACAGGGAAACAGTATTGTACACGCTAACTGAAATTTATTTAATACTTTATACAAAATCCTTTCTTGCTAACGACAGCTTCAAGACGCCTCCTGTATGGAGAAACTAGTCGCATGCATTGCTCAGGTGTGATTTTGGCCCATTCTTCCACACAAACAGTCTTCAAATCTTGAAGGTTCCGTGGGCCTCTTCTATAAACTCTGATCTTTAGTTCTTTCTATAGATTTTCAATTGGACTCAAGTCAGGTGATTGGCTGGGCCATTCTAGCAGCTTTATTTTCTTTCTTTGAAACCAATTGAGAATTTCCTTGGCTTTATTTTTGGGATCATTGTCTTGCTTCTTGCTAAAATGTCCACCCTCGTTTCATCTTCATTATCCTGGTAGATGGCAGCAGATTTTTATCAAGAATGTCTTGGTATATTTTTCCATTCATTCTTCCTTCAACAACATGAAGTTTTCCAGTACCGTATGCTGAAAAACAGCCCCACACCATGATGTTCCCACCTCCAAACTTCACTGTTGGTGCAAAGCTTTTGGGTGATATGCAGTGCCATTCGACCTCCAAGCATGGTGTGTATTATGGCATCCAAAGAGTTTGGTCTCATCTGACCAGATTATATTCCCCCAGTATTTCACAGGCTTGTCTAAATGTTGTGCAGCAAACTTTAAACGAGCTTCAGCATGCTTTTTCTTCAGTCTTACGTGGTGAGCATGCATACAGACCATAGCGGTTGAGTGCATCACTTCTTTGAAACAATTTCACCAGCTAATTCCAGGTCTTCTGAAGCTCTCCTCAAGTGGTCCTTGGCTCTTGGACAACTCTTCTGATAATTCTTTTCACTCCTGTGTCAGAAATCTTGTGAAGAGCACCAATTTATTGTGAAATTATGTTCTTTCCACTTACTCCCATATTATGGCCCCAAGAGTGCTCACTGGAACATTCAGAAGTTTAGAAATCCTTCTGTAGCCAAGCCCATCAGTATGTTTTGCAACAATAAGGGTGCGAAGGTCTTGAGAGAGCTGTTTGCTTTTACCCATCATGAGATGTTTCTTGTGTGACACCTTGGTAATGAGACACCTTTTTATAGGCCATCAGTTGAGACTGATTAATTTGCACTGACAAGGGGCAGGATTGCTTTGTAAATACTGATAGATTTCAGCTGGTGTGTTGGCTTTCCATGCATTTTTGCAACTCCCTTTCTTCATGAGTTAATTAATTTTTCCATGGGTCATTCCATTTTATTACGCATAACTTAATTTCTGAACCTATTTGTTTTGGTTTATATGTATTGTAACATGTATCGTTATGTATCGTTAGCTCTAGTGCTAGATGCATTTTTCAGTAATTCAAGCCAGTCAAGAACTATATTTTAGGGCATGGCAGCCCATTTTTTATCAAAAAGGCAAATAAGAAGACTGTAGCATAAAGGTTTCCCATGCAGGGTTTCTTCTCCAGTAAATGGGAGCCCTGATGTATTCCCATCCCTTCATTATAAGGACTGTGCTCACCTGAGCATACACCCTGCTGGTCCTCTGCAAAACCTGGACACAGGATTTCGAGATTCCGTCCCATCCAAGACACTTTGGAATCTCCAAACAACAGAGCCCCATGCAGGAATACCAAAACCCGGAGAAAGCTGCGAAAGCAGTTTTCTCCAGTCCACATCTATGCTCTGCAGTCCTGCACCGAGCCAATGTGCACAAACCTGTGTCCTTTAAACCAGTGGTCATCAACCCTGTCCTCAGGGCCCACTAACAGGCCAGGTTTGCAAGATAACGGAAATAAATCACAGGTGATATCATTTGCTGCTCAGTGATTGCAGTATTCTAGTCTGCATCTCCCCAAGGCAATACATAAAACCTGGCCTGTTAGTGGGCCCTGAGGACAGGGTTGATGACCACTGCTTTAAACTACCAATTTTCTAGTGACAGCATCTAATACTATCACAGTATGTATGGATTGCATGGGTTGTTATCGACATGTGGTGAAAATTTCATGTCAATAGCACTTTTAGAAATGTATTTACCTAAAAAATGGTTCAATACTAATTTTACCCAATATATATATATATGTATATATATATATGTATATATATAAATATATATATATATATATATATATATATATATATATATATATATATATATATATATATATATATATATATATATTACCAAAAGTATTGGGACGCCTGCCTTTACACGCACATGAAATTTAATGGCATCCCAGTCTTAGCCCGTAGGGTTCAATATTGAGTTGACCCACCCTTTGCGGCTATAGCTTCAACTCTACTGGGAAGGCTGTCCACAAGGTTTAGGAGTGTGTCTATGGGAATGTTTGACTATTCTTCCTGAAGCGCGTTTGTGAGGTCAGGCACTGATGTGGACAAGAAGGCCTGGCTCGCAGACCTCCGCTCTAATTCATTCCTAAGGTGTTTTATTGGGTTGAGGTCACGGCTCTGTGCAGGCCAGTCAAGTTCCTCCACCCCAAACTCACTCATCCATGTCTTTATAGACCTTGCTTTGTGCACTGGTGCTCAGTCATGTCAGAGAAAGAAAGGGGCCATCCCCAAACTGTTTCCACAAAGTTGGGAGCAAGAACTGGTCCAAAATGTCTTGGTATGCTGACGCCATAAGAGTTCCCTTCACTGGAACTAGCCCAACCCCTGAAAAACAACCCCATACCACAATCCCTCCTCCAAATTATTTGGACCAGTGCACCAGAGTGATTGTCATGGTTACCACTTTTTGCATTTTATTTTACTGTAGATGTTTTGTGTTTTCAGTGCTCTCTGCTTAGGTTTACTGAAGTACAGACCTGTATAAAAATGTACTAATTAATCACTAAAGGCTGGTTCACATCTGTGCAGTAAGTTTTTTGTGCATTGCGCATTATGCTTGTTTTACATGCGTTTTAGGGGCATTACCATTTATCTCTGCTGAACATGCGTTTTGATAAAAGCACACCAAAGAGGTAGCATGTAGGACTTTATTTTTTTTACACATGGCACCTAAAGTGCACAGGTGTGAATGGGGCCACATTCGAATAGCTCTTCAGAGATCATTTAAAAAAAAAAAAATTGCGTAATGTGCTAGTATGCATTGCATACTAATACATTATGGAATTCTTATCTTAGAATAAAGCCCTCCAGTGGCACTCTGTCACCCCTGATAGGGCTTCCATCTTCCCCCGGTCTTCCTTCTGGGTTCGCGGACTCCAGCTGTGTGAGTGGCCAGGGCCACAATGACATCACTCCCATGTATGCATGCGGCTCGGTGCTCTGTAGGTTCGGCACAGTATGCCATACCTTCAGAGTGCATGCGCCAGTGACATCACCAGCTGCATCCAGTGTTAATATCTCCTAAATGTGCCTGTTTAAGAGATATTCATTTAACCTACAGGTAAACCTTATTATAGGCTTACCTGTAGGTAAAAATCACAAAGTGGACTTAACAACAACTTTAAAGTGCCGCAACTGTGCACACGGTTGTGGGATGCTTGCAGAGCAGCCCCATTCACTTGAATAGGTCATGTTCAGTGGGTGCTACGTCTGCTGAAAGCAACAGAGGGTAGCAGTTGAGGGACAGTATGGCTTCAACGAAACTGTTTTTGCATGCCAATTCCACTGGTCTAGAAATTTGGGGAAATTATTGACCTCCGAGATAAAATGTGCTAAGAGCCCTTTCACACTAGCTGTCAGCCGCCTTAGCAGTAAAGTTCAGCTAGATTTAGCGGCGCTTTACCATCGTTTTACCAGCGCTTTTCGGCCGCTAACAGGGCGCTTTTAACCCCGGCTAGTGGCCAAAGAAAGGGTTAATAGCACCCGAAAAGCGCCGCTGCCTAAGCGCCTGCAAAGCCATTCATTTCAATGGGCAGGGGCAGTGGAGGAGCGGTGTGTACACCGCTCCTCCATAGCCCCAAAGATGCTACTTTTTCTAACGTCCTGCAAGTGCACCGGCCCAGTGTGAAAGCACTCAGGCTCTCACACTGGGGCTGCAGGGGAGGCGTTTTTAAGGCGCTTTACAGGTGCTATTTCTAGCCCAGAAGCGCCTGAAAAACGCCCCAGTGTGAAAGGGGTCTAATTCTTACATATTTTGATTATATGAATTAGAAAACATGTGATAAACGTGCTGGTTGACTAACGTTTTCAAGATATTTCACAATAAAGATTTATACACAGGCGAGCATATTTGCCTTCAAGAAAGGGAGGTGTCTGATGAGTATGATGTTGCGTAACTTCTGGACAAAGTACAGTACAAAAATGAAAATGGCACCACATGGAAATGTGTAAATGTATCTTTAATTTGAGACTAAAGATTATTACCTAACTGTAATTTATTGTTTTTATTGCAAGGTGTATTTTTCTTGGTCAGATCTATGCAGCATACAGTTCCATCTGGTGGCTTGTGAAAGTGTCATTAACTAACATTTCCAAGGTACAGTTGCGTGATATTTTCCCTCAGAAGCTAAGATGCCTTGAAACTGTGGAAACAACGCAGGTAGCTTCTGTTACATTTGTGGCGCGGTTACAATTGCATCTCAAAAGTGCAGTATGACGGCAGTGGTAAAAAAGGCATACCACCAATATTTTGGATGCAAACTAGGGGTTCAGGAGAACGGTTGGGCCCCTCATTATTGTTGCATTACATGTGCAACTTATCTGCGTCACTGGCTAAACAAGAATAAAAAGTCGATCCCTTTTGCAGTCCCAATGGTGCGGAGGGAGCATGAAAATGTTACATGAAAAACTAATAAATGAATGGAAAGTTATTGCTATATCACATGTTGCAGAAAACATGTGGAAACTGCAGCCAATAATACTCAGGACTTAATTTTACTTTATTTTTGACCCAATTCTGGTAAAATTTAGCTACTTTGGTTTCCGAGGCTTTCTCCTTGTAGACCAGAGATCTTTGCGGTGCTTGTGCCTGGGGGCATGGGAGTGGTGTGTCTTTTGCCTACAGGCGTTGCAACAAAATGTGTACTTCTTTCCTATCATAGAAACTTGGAAGATATAAGATTCAGTTTTTCTAAATTGAGTTGATGTGGGCAGGGAGGAAAGAATAGAAATGGGAAATATTTAGGCTCTAAACAGAAACATGGGCACTTAATCCTTCTGCAGAAATTTGCTCACAGCTGTCATCTCTGATACCAAAGTGTAGCCAGATTGTAAAAACAAATTTCTCACTAATTTTCAAAGGCTGAATGTTTGTATGTGTGGAGTCAAAAGATGAACAAAAAATACAATTTAGATGACCCTTGCACTGGTATGTGAAGACATCAACTTCCTTCTCCTAAAAAGAACAGGAAATAACCACAGAATGATGAAAAAGACTTCCCCAGTATACCCTTATCTGTTTACCGATTTTCTATGTGTGATCAACCAAAACATATAACTCAGAAAAAGGGTCGTTTTAAAGTTGTTTAAACTGTAATTTGCCTTCCTTGGTCCCTTCCCCCATCTACAATATGATAATTAAATGATTAATTAAATGTACAGTGAAATCAGAGTAAGAAATTTCAGTACAGGAGGGAATCCTGTACAGCTGTGCAAGGTGGAATGTAAGCCAGGAGTTCTGCTTTAAAAGTCTATCTAAATGAAACCTACTTTTTTTCAGATCTATCTTGGTTTCTGGCAGCGAGATTCCTACACTGAATCTTCTGGTCCAACCGCTGGCTGTAGCTGTTACAAATGTGTGTCGTTCTTTTGATTTTCCATTTACTTAATATTATTATTTACTTAATATCCTTTAAAGCAGATTAAACAGCACAGCTTTCGCTGTGTAATCTGCCCCCCCTCTAAACTGAAAAAAAAACACTGAATCTGCCACTTCCTGTATGCCCTCTCTAAACAGACCACAATAACAAGGGCTGCTCCGCCCTAATCATTGTGGTCGAAGTGCATCCCTCCATCATACGCTGCCCTGCTTTCCTCTCTCCCTCCTCACCCCCCACCTTCCTGCCTGTCAGCCCCCTCTCTGTCTCCGCTCCGCCCCCGCCACCTGCCGCTATTATTGAAAATTAGAAACCTTAAACTGTCACTGCCAGCCTCTCTATTAGAGGCCGGCATACAAAATTGTGTAAATTCTTTTCTAAAAACGAGCAGTGTAAATAGCTATTTAGAGCTGTCTTCAGGCAGGTCACGTTACTCGCGGCCGCTTTACAGCTCGGATACACGGCTACAGGAGGAGCCATGTATCGGAGCTCGAGTCAAGTGAGCGGCCTGTAGACAGCTCTAAACAGCTATTTACACTGCTCATTTTTAGAAAGGATTTACCCAGTGTTGTATACCAGCCTCTAATAGAGCAGCTGGCAGTTTTAAAAAAAAAGGCTTACCAAACACTTTAAAACACTCTAGATAGCAGGAAGGCGTTTGACTTCCTCTCATGGTCCTATCTCTTTAACATCCTACATAAGTGGGGCTTCGGGCCACAATTTTGTAACTGGGTAGCTGCCCTTTACTCCTCTCCTATGGCCCATGTGAGATATGCAGGTTATGGATCTTCTGCCTTCTCCATCCATAGAGACACCAGGCAATGCTGTGCCCTTTCCCACTTGCTCTTTGCCCTTGGCATTAAACCACTAGCACAACTCATTAGATCACACCCAGACATCACTGTCTGCAGGGCAACACCACAAATTAAGCCTGTTTGCTGATGACATTTTTCTATTTATCACAAACCCTAGCATCACACTTCCCAACTTGATGACATTAGTAAATCAATTTAGTAATATCTCTGGTCTCCACATCAACCATAACAGGCCCCATATCTTAAAAATTTCGGTACCACAGAAACAGGCAGACATCCTGCAGAAAACCTTTCCTTTTCATTGTGAATCTAAATGCCTGTCATACCTTGGAGTATACCAGTTCTGACACTGGTTAGACCTCAAAAAGACTAACATGCGTTACCTCCTGACATCCCCTGGCCTTAAGACCCCTTTCACACTGGAGGCATTTTTCAGGCGCAACAGCGCTAAAAATAGCGCCTGCATAGCGCCTGAAAAAAGCCTCAGCTGCAAACCGAGTGTGAAATCCCGAGTGCTTTCAGACTGGGGCGCTGCGCTGGCAGGGTGTCACAAAAAGTCCTGCCAGCAGCCTCTTTGCAGCGGTGAAGGAGCGGCAAAGCGGGCGGATTTAACCCTTTTTCAGCTGCTAGCTGGGGTTAAAATCACCCTGCTAGCGGCCGAATAGCACCGCTAAAACTACGGTAAAGCGGCGCTAAAAGTAGCGCCACTTTACCGCTGTTGCCCGGGCACTTTCAGTGTGAAAGGACTCTAAATCATATCACACCTTACAAGTGTATCTCAAATTACCTAGAGTAGAACTCTTGTTATTTACAAGTTAAACATTTCATCCAGTCTATGGTCCCAGGCCCTGGCAAGGGAATACATTTGACTCCCTTTGAACTGAGTAATGAGAATGGTATCATTAGCAACAATCAGCATGGATTCATGAAAAATCGTTCTTGCCAAAGAAATCTATTAACCTTCTATGAGGAGGTGAGCTGCCATTTAGATGAAGGAAGGCCCATGGAAGTAGTGTATCTGAATTTTGCAAAGGCAGGATGTGGAAACCTTGCAAGAAGATCTAAAATTAATGGGGTGGGCAACTGCATGGCAAATGAGGTTTAATGTAGAAAATGTAAAATAATGCATTTAGGTGGCAAAAACAAGAAAGCAATCTACTTACTAGGAGGAGAACCTCTGGGGAAATCTAAGAGGGAAAAGGACCTGGGAGTCCTAGTAGATGACAGGCTCAGCAACGGCATGCAACGCCAAGCTGCTGCAAGCAAAGCCAATAGAATATTGGCATGCATCAAAAAGGGAATTAACTCCAGAGATAAAACGATAATTCTTCCACTCTACAAGACTCTGGTCCGGCCGCACCTGGAGTATGCCGTCCTGTTCTGGGCACCAGTCCTCAGAAAGGATGTGCTGGAAATGGAGAGAATACAGAGAAGGGCAACAAAGCTAATAAAGGGACTGAAGGATCTTAGTAATGAGGAAAGATTACTAGCACTGAACGTATTCTCTCTGGAGAAGAGACGCTGGAGAGGGGATATGATTTCAATGTACAAATACTGTACTGGTGACCCCACAATTGGGATAAAACTTTGCCGCAAAAGGGCATTTAAAAAGACTCGTGTCCATTCACAGAAACTGCGTAGAGGGTTCTTTTTGGTAAGATCGGTAAGAATGTGGAATTCTCATCCACAAGCAGTGGTTTCAGCAGGCAGCATAAATAATTTCAAAAAAACTATTAGACAGGCACCTAAACGACCACAACATACAGGGATATACAATGTAATATTGACATAAACGCGCCCACACACAGGTTGGACTTGATGGACTTGTGTCTTTTTTCAACCTTACCAACTATGTAACTATGTGTCACGAATGGAAGAAAATATTACAGCGCACACATGCAAAAAAGACATTTACCTCCAGCAAAGCTAGTTTAAAACACCTAAACATTTTCAAAAAACATTATCTAAAATATGGGGATTTGGTCACACCATATTGCTATATGGTGCTAAGCCCACTTACTGCGTCCACTTGTGTCATGGGTGGAGACCTCATGATTCTCCCATTTAGAAGAGTGTATTGCTCTCATGGTTTAGAGATGCAGGATCTCCCAGTCTATGGACAGTGTAGGACCCACTGATCATGAGGTACTTTGACGAAGTAAGTGGGCTTAACACCATGTAGCAATATGGTGTGACCAAATCCCCGTATTTTTGATAATGTTTTTTGAAAATGTTTAGGTGTTTTAAACTAGCCTTGCTGGAGGTAAATGTCTTTTTTGCATGTGTGCGCTGTAATATTTTCTTCTATTGTATGGTCTTATGGCTGCACCATCTTTAATGCATCTTTTAGGGTGTGCCCCCCAAATATCTTGTTTGTATGTGTCACGAATGTCACGACTACCTCAGTGTAGGTGGTCAGACACTATAGCTAGCTACTGTGTGCTTCACCTATAGCAGCCCCCTTTCTCTTAGGGCAGTCAGGCCTACCAGTATTTGGTTGCCCCCAAGACTTATACCCAATGCTATAGTGCCTGTCCACCACACCAGGGCAGATGCGAACATAGCAAACAACAGACTACTTGCACTTTAGCAGACAAATAGCATGGTCCTAAGACGGTCCAGGTAATAAGGCAGGCTGAGTTCAAGGAATAGTCCAATATCCGATCCGGGTCATACACAGGGAAATCCAACAGCAAGGCGGGCAAATGGGAGGCTTGATCAGGAACAATGCAGGTTTGTGTCTCTATCACAAGCAAGGGATAGAGTGTTCGGTTTGCTTATATCAGGTGACTGATCAGATCAATCACCTTGCAAGTGAACACAGACAGGGGAAAAACAGCCAACGTCCAGGTGCTGCAATGAGGAACAGGGGCACTAAATGATTATGACACTATGCAACTGTGTTGCTGTAAGGATCTACACCCCTGGGCTTGATCTCCTTGCTGGCAACTTACTACTGGCTCTTTACCATTCCACCACACCTACATGCAGAAGTGGGAAGCAGTCCTCAGCATAACATTGAAACCACAGCAATGGCAACACATTTGGGAAACCATGTAATCCTGTTCCTAGAATGTGCTTGCGCTTGACATGAACTACAAACAGTTGTACTGTTAGTATTTACAGTAGTCCATATTCAAGTTGCACGCTACACTCCAGGGCACGCAGGGACCTGCTTCCATGGCTGTTCAGAACTAGGCACGTATGCTCACATGTGGTGGACACGTCCAACTGCCCAGACTTAATGGGCCAGGTCTATGATATGTTACAAACTCTCTTTGGAGTCAATTTTCCAATGCTCCCTGGTGAGGCACTACTCAGCTTGAAACCTGACAAGCTTTCCAAACATCAATTTAGACTGACAACCTATAATTTTACAGTCAATAAACAAATCATAGCTAAAGCAAGGGTGTTGGATTCCCTCTCTCTGGCAGCAGTACAATCCAAAATCCACTGGATGCTCATTAACAACAAACTGATTGCTTAACTCACTAATACAATGCATAGCTTTCATAAAACTTGGGACCTATGGATTTCAAAGTTTATGCCATGAATTATAATCGCCATCTATTGGATTTGTAAAACCTAGACCCATCTACGCATCACTGAGCTATGGTCCTCCCCACACCTCCACTCCTCCCTCCATCTCTGCTTTCCTTCTTCCTTCCTTCCCTTCACTGCTACAGTTTACCCTCTATGAACTTATGATGGAACCGTTTTACTTACACAGCGCTGTTTTATCCATTTCCATGTGAGTGTATTTCTTTCTTTTTAATAAATTTGGCATACATTTTTATACGGAATTACACTATGTGGCCTTCTTTTGTTCCTTCCTATCCAATGTAACCACTATGCATTCTGGGCATCACCCCTGAGGGACATACCGGTTCAACGTTCATCCCAGGATCTTCTCTCAACTTCTCCAGAATCCTACCAGCTGTTTACCATTAAAGCTTGTTTGACCCATTTGAACGTACGTTTCTTTGGGTTCAAATGTTCCGGTAAGCTCCCTTATTGTCGGTGGTGGTGTTCTTCTTATTCCAGAAGTCACGTGCACATTGATAAGTCACATACTAGAGGACTTTAAATCCTTCACTTTGTATGAAGTCACATACTTACAGAGGACTATAATTAGTTTACCTTTGATGTTTCTTTCTTTTTTTGTTTTTCATTATTGTTCGCCAATCTGATGATGTAATGGTCTTCACTGTACATATTATGTTGTTATTTCACTTCTCATATTAGCGCCACACTCATTTAGTTTTCTTATGATGGAACCCTGCATGGGCCCTGAGATACCATGTCTCTTTTGTTCTCACTTTATTGTAATTTTCCAGATACTCGTAAGTGAATCATTATGTACAGCTGGCCTGCGTGCTATGCTGGAGTCTCTGTTATCTTTTAGTGGCACTATATTTACTAATCTCAAATCAATAAAAAATCCTTGAACAAAATAAGAAGAGTGCCTAAGAGAGTGTGGACTGTTGGGTTGAGATTTTTTTTTTCTGACTGGTTAAATTTAAATACTTTTCATGACTTGCCCATTTTTGTAAGCACTCTTCCTTTGTGGTTCCCTAAATTGGAAGAGTCTAGAACACTGGTCTCCAAACTGGGGGACCAGATGTGGCCCCTTGCTTGCCTTTATCCAGCCCTTGGGGCACTATTCCTCCCATTGATATGAGACACAATCCTTGCAACTGACATCAACAATGGGGCAACATTTCTCCCACTGACACCAATAATGGGGCACTATTCCTTCCTATTATAGCAACAGTGGAACACTATTCCTCCTCCTAATACGAAATGTGACAATGTTTACTCCCACTGATGCCAGGAATATTTCCATTCCTGCTGGCCAAAATCTGGAACCCCTAAAGTCTGAAGGACAATAAACTGGCCCTTTGTTTAGAAAGTTTGTAGACCCCTGGTTTAGAACAATCCCAGACTGGCAAGCTGTCAACAATCATTATCGCTCCACTGGACCCAACACACATTAGTCATATACTGTACAAAAGAGTGGAAATTAACATACTTCATGACAATGCGGTGGATCCAGCAGGAAAACATGCAAAATCAGTTGTTCTGAAATGTGAACAATATTTTTTGGAGTCCTAGGGTACTGTCAAGACAAGGTTCTTGAACATTCAGCAGTTTACTAAAAATAAAGCAGCTTCTACAATGTACCACTCCCTAGATCAGTGTTTCTCAACCTTTTTTCAGTCAAGGCACCATTTAAAATCATAGACAATCTCAAGGCACCCTTTAAATTTATAGACAGTCTTGAGGCACCCCATTCTAAAATATAAAAACATATTCTAATAACTTTACACAATGCAGCAACATTCACACATAGGACACTCAACATTAGAGGTTATTTATTCTTTCAAAGAAAATACACTTTTGCACACTGGTACTGACTAGTATGCAAATGTTTCTCTTCTCCCTCAATTTCTCTCTATCAGTCAGCTAATGTCACCCCAGTGCTGAGGGAGAGGGCAGAGGAAGGTTAAACAAGGATACTGTGGAGGCAACAGACATCCTCCTTTATTAACTGATGACGACATTGGTTGTTAGGATGCCAGTGTCTAGAAAGTCATAAAGGTGTATAATGAAAACCCGTGGGTTTGCGTAACTAAAAAGCAGACTTAATCCAACCGCTAGCTTGTGTACAATTTTGTATCAATTTTTAGGCATTTTGCCAAGGCACCCCTAAAGAAACCTCAAGGCACCCTGGTTGAAAAAGGCTGCCCTAGATTACTGTTATGCCCTGTACACACGGTCAGACATTAATCGGACATTCCAACAACAAAATCCATGGATTTTTTCCGACGGATGTTGGCTCAAACTTGTCTTGCATACACATGGTCACACAATGTTGTTGGAAAATCCGATAGTTCTGAACGCGGTGACGTAAAACAAGTACGGCGGGACTATAAACAGGGCAGTAGCCAATATCTTTCGTCTCTTAATTTATTCTGAGCATGCGTGGCACTTTGTGCGTCGGATTTGTGTACACACGATCGGAATTTCGGACAACGGATTTTGTTGTTGGAAAATTTTATGGCAAGCTCTCAAACTTTTTGTGTCGGAAATTCCGATGGAAAATGTGTGATGGAGCCCACACACGGTCGGAATTTCCGACAACAAGGTTCTATCACACATTTTCCGTCGGAAAATCCGACCGTGTGTACGGGGCATAACAATGTAATACAAGATCTCAATCAGACAAATTAAATCATTATTTTCAGCTTCTAAGCTGGACTGATCCTGACTCAGCTTTCCAGCATTGACTCTCCACTACTGATTGCTCAGCAATGTTAGCGTTAATTTATAAAGAGTAATTTCGAAGTTGATTCATTCTACTTTACTAAACAGAAATTTTGCCTGGTTAGTGTTTTTACATACATTTTTTATGTTGAGTAAAAACAAATTTTTCTTTTGAAAATAAATATTTTTTTCTACAATAGAAAAAGTGAGCAACACTCCAGGATGGTCTGCTGATCTACTCTTGCTAACACACTAAGTGCCTGCCCAACTCATGACTGTCTTCAAGGAAAGGCAAAAATGGTATTTACCCGCACATCTAAAACCACTTTTATTGTAGCTGCTTATATAAAACACACAGACTACAACCGAGAAATACAGAAGAAAACAATTAACATGTTTTGTGCTTACTCAGCGCTTAATCATAGCTGACAGTCAGCTATATAGTTACATAGTTATATAGTAGGTGAGGTTGAAAAAAGACACAAGTCCATCAAGTCCAACCTATGTGTGTGATTATATTTCAGTATTACCTTGAATATCCCTGTATGTTGTGGTCGTTCAGATGCTTATCTAATAGTTTTTGAAACTATCGATGCTCCCGACTGAGACCACCGCCTGTGGAAGGGAATTCCACATCCTTGATGCTCTTACTGTAAAGAATCCTCTATGCAGCTTAAGGTTAAACCTCTTTTCTTCTAATTTTAATGAATGGCCACGTTTCTTATTAAACTCCCTTTCACGGAAAAGTTTTATCCCTATTGTGGGGTCACCAGTATGGTATTTGTGAATTGAAATAATATCCCCTCTCAAGCGTCCCTTCTCCAGAGAGAATAAGTTCAGTGCTCGTAACCTTTCTTCATAACTAATGTCCTCCAGTCCATTTTTTGTTGCCCTTCTCTGTACTCGCTCCATTTCCAGCACATCCTTCCTGAGGACTGGTGCCCAGAACTGGACAGCATACTCCAGGTGCAGCTGGACCAGAGTCTTGTAGAGTGGGAGATTTGCTTGCTTTTGATGAAGGCCTAAGGCCGAAATGCCTCAGTTTTTTGGATGATGTTATTGCTGTAATGCTCAAATAAATATTTTCTATGGAGAAGTTGTCGAGTTGCCGGCCTGTACTTTCTATGGATCCAGAGTGGGAAAATTATCACTTTATCTCTTGAGTTAATCCCCTTTTTAATGCATGACAATATTCTGTTTGCTTTGTTTGCAGCAGCTTGGCATTGCATGCCATTGCTGATCCTATCATCTACTAGGACCCCCAGGTCCTTTTCCATCCTTGATTCCCTCAGAGGTTCTCCCCCCAGTGAGTAGATTGCATTCATATTTTTGCCACCCAAATGCATTATTTTACATTTTTCCGCATTAAACCTTATTTGCCATGTAGTTGCCCATCCCATTAATTTGTTCACTTGCAAGGTTTCCACATGCTGCAAAAAAGTTATTGCCCTGCTTAGCTTAATATTGTCCGCAAATACAGAGATTGAACTGTTTACCCCATTCTTTCAGGTAGTTTATGAACAAATTAAATAGGATTGGTCCCAGGACAGAACCCTGGGGACCCCACTTTCCACCCCTGACAATTCTGAGTATTCCACATTTATACCTACCCTTTGAACTCGTCCTTGTAGCCAGTTTTCAATCCATGTACTGACCCTATGATCCATGCCAATGGACCTTACTTTGTACAGTAAACGTTTATGGGGAACTGTATCAAATGCTTTTGCAAAATCCAGATACACCACGCCTACAGGCTTTCCTTTATCTAGATGGCAACTCACCTCTTCATAGAAAGTTAATAGATTGGTTGGGCAAGAACGATTCTTTATGAACCTATGCTGACTACTGCTATTGATATTGTTTTCATTACTAAAATCTTGTATATAGTCCCTTATCATTCCCTCCAAGAGCTTGCATACTATTGATGTTAGGCTAACTGGTCTGAAATTCCCAGTGATGTATTTTGGCCCTTTTTTAATATTGGTGCTACATTGGCTTTTCTCCAATCAGCTGGTACCATTCCAGTCAGTAGACTGTCAGTAAAAATTAGGAACAATGGTCTCGTAATTACTTGACTGAGTTCCCTAAGGACCCTCGGGTGCAAACCATCTGGTCCTGGTGACTTATTAATGTTAAGTTTTTCAAGTCAATTTCTAATTCTGTCCTCTGTTAGCCATGAGGGTGCTTCCTGTGATGTGTCATGGGGATAAACACTGCCGTTTTGGTTACTGAAGCCCCCCGATTCCCTTGTGAAGACTGAGCAAAGGAATAAATCTAATACCTTCACCATCTCAATATCCCTTGTAACCAGATTCCCTTCCTCATTTTTTATGGGGCCAATATGCTGTGTCCTCCCTCTTTTACTGTTTATATACTTAAGGAATTTCTTGGGATTTTTTTTGCTCTCCTCCACTATGTGTCTTTCGTTTTCTATCTTAGCCACCCTAATTGCACCCTTACATTTTTTGTTGCATTCATTGTAAAGTTTGAATGCTGATGATTATGTCAGGGCTGGGCTCAGCCCCTCCTTCTCTGAGCTGGCTGCTCAGCTGTCAGCTAATTGGCAGCTCCTATCTCGCCACAGTGACTTGCCTGTTGATGATATCCTGCTCTTCAGTCCTGCCTACTTAAGCCGTCCAGCCCAGATGATCTCTGCCTTCGCTTTGGTCAACATCCTGCATTCCTGTTATAGACTTGCTTTGCTGACATTCCTTCTGGCTCCAGATCTTGCTTGCTGTTCCACTATGCTGTTCCCTGGCTTCCTGACTTTCTGGCTTATCTGATTATCCCTTCCGGTTACCGAACTTTGGCTGTGTTTTGGCTACCTTTGTTCTATTTACTTTTATTATTAAACAAGTGTGATTTAACTGTACTTCTGTCTTGGTCTGATTCATGGTTTCTGACAGCAGGCGAAGGCCATAAATTCAGAAGATGCATTCAATCCACTTGTTGGTAATATTTTTTCCAGATTGGATGAGCAGAATCACTACGTGGATCAGTTTGCCATGGCGTTACAAACACTCCTGAGTTGCACTATTTTTTGAAGGCCTTCTCCTTTGCTTTTTATCCAGTTTTACATTGGAGTTAAACCACCCAGGACTTTTATTCGCTCTTTTAAATGTATTTCCCAATGGGATGCACTGGCTAATGCCCTTATTTAATATGCTCCTAAAGCAAACCCATCTCTCCTCAGTATTCTTTGTTCCTAAGATTTTATCCCAATTAATATTTTCTAGCAAGGTTCGTAGTTTAGGGAAGTTGGCTCTCTTGAAATTCAGTGTCTTTGTATTCCCCTTATGTTTCCTATTTGTGTGATTTATAACTGAAGCTAATTGACCTGTGATCGCTGTTTCCTAAATTGCCCCATATTTCCACATTCGTGATCAGGTCTTTATTGTTGGTAATCAGTAGGTCTAGTAACGCCTTGTTTCTAGTTGGTGTGTCTACCATCTGACCCATGAAATTGTCCTGCAAGACATTTAGGAAATGGCGAGCCTTAGACGAATGCCTGGTTCCTTACGCCCAGTCTATGTCTGGATAATTAAAATCCCCCATTAAGATGACACTTCCCACCCTTGCCGCTAATCCAAATTGTGATAGGAGGTCCGTCTCCCCCTCCTCCCCCAGGTTAGGGAGCCTATAGCATACTCCCAAGCTATGATTAAGAGCTGAGTAAAAGTGAAACATTTTAAAGGGTAACTCCACTTTCGTGGGGAAAAAAATTGCAAATAAAGAAAAAATAATATAGCACATATAATTGCAACACTAATCATATTGCAATTGAATGTTATCAAAAATAACCTTTCCTTTTCAATCTGCAGCCACTGTAATTTTCTGAGAATACATTGCAATATGGCTACCTGGAGTTGTTCTGTACACAGAGTGTGTACTGACCACTCCCAAGAAACATCAGTTCCTGTTTGTGTGATTGGCTCACCGATTTTCCCAGAAGTCTGCCTAAGATACAAGTCAAATTTCAGGCATCCCCTGCAACAAAAATGTCATTTTTGAAGAACTACTTTCAATAGTGCCCTGCAGCTGCACACCTGACAGTTAATTATGAAACCACTCCCATTAGACCCACTCAAAACAGAGGCACAGACAAACACACATTATTTGTGTGATTACTTCAGAATAACAAAGGGTAGGAATCTGCAACAAAGGTTGTTATAATCCTTGCAATGTACATAGATCACCCAGAGGGGAATGTTTTTTTTCTCAACAAAAGTGGAGTTACGCTTTATACGTTTTCTTTTGTATTCCTCTGCTTTAGCTTGTGGTCTTGCGTTTTATTCAAGCATCTACATCTTTCCATGAAAATATTTTTTATACTCAGCTAAATATAAAACACTGTAAATTTTTCAAATGTATGCTATGCAGCCAGTGCTTTGCACATTTAAGCTGCTTCTTTAACTCTTCCCCAAGTTATTTTACTGATATGTTGTAAACAGCTTGAATCGGATGGTGTAATTTTATTTTCTGCTTTTAAGGTCTATATTTTAAAACACTCTTAACCATATGTTTTGGGGAAAGGCACACACTCATCATCTTTATATGGATTCTCCATTAGAGAGATCCATTCAGTCAAATTGGCATTGCTGGGCTTTCTTTTTTGAAACAAACAGAACACCTATAGCTAGTGTACTCATAAATACATAACTCATACACCTAGTGTGGACTTTTGGTTGCAGAGACTCAGTTAAAAAAGTTAGATGTCATTGCTGGGCTTTCTTCTTTCTATACTCATTCGATATTGCTACACGTCCACAGCTCATATACTCATACATGTATAGCACATACACCTGGAGGTTGACTTATAAAAACTGGAGAATGCAAAATCCTGTGCAGCTGTGCATGGTAGCCAATCAACTTTTAACTTCAGCTTGCTGAATTAAACTTTGACAAAAAAAAAAAAAAAAAAAAAAAACAGGAAGCTGATTGGTTGCTATGCATAACTGCACCAGCTGTTGCACTCTCCATAAGCAAATCAACCCCTTGCTATAGATTTTCAGTAACAGACAATAGGTCAAAATGTAAGATGGCATTGCTAGGCTTTCTTACTGAAAATATTAGTACACTTCCATAGCTCATATACTCATACATGCTTAGCACACTTCAGGTTGATTTACTAAAGCTGGAAATATATGGTGCAGCTGTGCATGGTAGCCAATCAGCTTCTAACTTTAGCTATCTCTATTAAGCGTAAAAAAACCCAAAAAACAAAAAAAAACTTGGAAGCTGATTGGTTTCTATACACAACTGCACCAGATATTGTACTCTCCAGTTTTAGTAAATCAACCTATTGGTATAGATTTTCAGTAACAGCGAATAGGTCAAAATGTTAGATGACATTGCTAGGCTTTCTTATTGTCATGCCCACTAGACCACTATGATCAGCAAACAAAGTGTAATTGAATCACCTCATAGGAAATGTAATTGTAAAATAGAGTGTATGCACAAAATAAGATAGAAAAGGATAGTACATGTGCAAAAAAATGTAAAAAATATTTGCTACTTAGCATATACAGCATAGAGCCTATAGATGAAATATGAATAAATTGAGGTGCTGATGTTTCCACCATTTGACACCCATATACAGAAAGTATTATTGAGCAATGCAGTTCATACTTGTACACATACTTTAGCTTATACTTATGCACAGATGCTTCCTGTGTCACTTTTACAACAGGATCAGCACAGAGACAATGCCGGGACCTCTGATGCTGCTACTTTTGCTGCTGAATGCCCAGATTAATGGTGAGTTTGCAGTCCCGTTTTTGTGTAATTTAAAATTTTACAACATTACAGTGTTTTACCGTTTGTGTTTCAGGATTACAAAATTTACCAGTTCTTATTTATTGCTATATTTCTCAATGATATTCCTTGTTTTTTTTTTTACATTTCTTTCTATTTTCTAGAATCTAATTCAATACCTGAGGGATGGAAATATGAGGTGGTTTATCCTCGAAAACTTCATACTCAGCACAAAAGGGAAACTAAGGTAAAGTAAACATATGGACTGTAATCTGTCTATATACCCCTCACACAGGACCAGCAGTAAATGGAATACATTTTGAAAAAAATTTTCATTCTGTACTCTTGAACAGGTATGAAATATGTCATCACTGTAGTAGAAAATAAAATCCAGTCTATTTTGTTTTTTTATACAGTACAAATGTATCCTGTCGGGATTCAGAGAGAATAGAAAACCATTCACACAATCACCTTGGTTCTTATATCCTACAATAGAGTTACTTGGTCACGCTTGGACAGAAATTTTTGCATTCAGTATCAGCATTCAGTAGTAACATTCTGGAATGTTTTTGAGTTTTGGGGGAAAGAAACCCTCAAAGGTAAACCAAGCAATCATAGACAGAGGATATCAACTGATTGTGTGGCTAAAATTGAACTTGATGGGGTTGATTTACTAAAACTGGAGAGTGCAAAATCTGGTGCAGCTCTACATAAAAAACAATCAGCTTTGAAGTTTTTGTTTTTTCAAAGCTAAATTGAGCAAGCTGAAGTTAGAAGCTGATTGGCTACCATGCACAGCTGCACTGGATTTTGCACGTTCCCCTTTTAGTAAATCAACCCTAAAATCACAACATCAAGGGGTGGTGAAGTAATCGATATTTGACTTTTAGCAACCCAGTATAGTTACCATAGAAAATTGATTGCTATTTGGCTGAAATGGGTTGTTCCACATAACTATTTTTTCTAATATTAAAAAAATAACCAAGCAGGTCCTGTGTTAAATTCTTTATCCAGGAGGAAATATTCAACGCTTATATGTGTACAACATATTACAGACGTGTAAAACATGACTTCATGAGGCAGTGGTGTCGCTAGGGAGTGGCTTCTGGAGCTATAGCCCCGAAGCTGGGGCCCATAGCTCTGAGTCTCTTACCGGGTGCAGCAGTCCGCTCCCGGTATTCGGGTAGGCAGGCAAGGCTGCCTGCCCTGGGGCCTCTTTTAGGGCAGCGGCACCTGTAAAAGATATGGTTGCGGGCCCGGGCCGACATGTCAACTGTGCAGGCAGGCGCATGCACAGTGATGTAAAGGCGCCGGGCGGCACCATTTTCAAATGTAAAGCAGCAGTGTCACCTCTGTGAAGTCTCGGCGGTGGCACGCACCTCTCATAACGCTCTCCTGCACCATGTCCGCAGCCTCTGACAATCTTCTCCTACACCATGTCCGCAGCCTCTGACCATCTCCTCCTGAACCATGTCCACAGCCTCTGACATCTCCTCCTGTGCCATGTCCACAGCCTCTTACGATCTCCTCCTGCACCATGCCCGCAGCCTCTGACCATCTCCTCCTGTACCATGTCTGCAGCCTCTGATTATCTCCTCATGCACCATGACCGCAGTCTCTGACCATCTCCCCAGCCTCTGACCATCTCCTCCTGCACCATGTCTGCAGCCTCTAACCATCTCCCTATCTCCCCCTGCACCATGTCCATGTGTATATATATATATATATATATATATATATATATATATATATATATATATAATATTTATAGATCTATATAGATATATTTATATATTTATAGATAGATACTGTATATATGGATATGGATATATACATGTCCATGACTATATATATATATATATATACACATATGTATGCCCGCCCAAGCATATGACTTTCTTTACTTTGCTGCTATGGGCTCTAGCCCCAAATCTTTTGTAGACCTAGCATCACCCCTGTCATGAGGCATCATTTCAGGTCCATGTGACACGAGTTACTTTCCTCTCAAGTAACCTTTTTTTATGTTTTGTTTTTTTTAAAAGCCTGAGTACCTGAGAAAAGATGACAGTAATGTGGGCTCCATCTGACTTTTTCCATCGGAATTTCTGACACACAAAGTTTGAGAGCTGGCTATAAAATTTTCCGACAACAAAATCCGTTCGCGTAAATTCCGATTGTGTGTGGACAATTCCGATGCACAAAGTGCCACACATGCTCAGACGGAAGTGCTCAGTCTGGTAAAATTAGCGTTCGTAATGGATATAGCATTTTCGTCATTGTTTTAAATTGTTTAATTCAGCACACTCTCTTCTTCTTTTTTTTTTTTTTTTTTTTTTTTTAATATCTTTATCAAAACAATTTTTACCATTTTTTTTGTTAGAAAAACATTGTGAAATACATATTTTATCAATGACATATAAGAATTACTCACAATTTTCTTATTCGGGTCCCTGATTTGGTCTTGTTTCCCTACTATCAAATCTCTAGTCCCTAAACCAAATATTCGCATACCACTGCTATGACTTAAGTACGCAATGCCATTCATTAAAAAAGTCATACCCACACCACAATCCAACTACACATCCAAAAAAAAAAAAAGGAGAAACCCTCAGCACCCCCCACCCTCATCCCTCCCCATCCCTTTACATTTCACTCAGTAAAGTGGAAGAGGCCCTGTATTCTCTCCAAGATTGCCAGGAAGTTACACTTTGTTCTCTTAAGCCTGTCTGCAGGACCATCCTCTCTTCCAGTGATCTCATCTCGCCCAGCTCACATTCCCATTCTTTTATAGAGGGCTCTAATCCGCTTTTCCATTTCCTAGCTATAATTGTACGAGCTGCTGTTAGGAAATGTTTTAAAATACCCCTCTTTATACTTTTCACCGATCCTGGGATCATTGACAGTACTGCTATAAGTATATCAGGTTGTAGATTGATTCCTGTCATATCCACATATACTCGAAATATTTTTCCCCAGAAGGTTTGAACAATAGTACCAGATATGTGACATTGTACCCTTTGCTCCCTGACACCTCCAACAAACATCTTCATTATCTGGATTTATCCTATGCATATCTATTGGACATCTATACCACCTTGCTAATATCTTGAAGTTTCTCTCTTGATGTCTACAGGAGATTGATAGCTTATTTGTTAAAGCAATTGCTTTTTCCCATTTTGCTTTAGGGATCGTTATCCCCAACTCTTCCTCCCAGTTCTTTAAATAATTTATCTCCTCTTCTTTAATATTTGAGATTAAATATCTGTATATCTTGGATAAAGTGTGTGTTGGTTTTTGCTCCTGTAGGAGCAATTTTTCCAGTTCCGTCAGTGGTCTATCCATTATAGTCACTTTCACTAGGGACAGAATATACTCCTGGAGTTGTCGGTACTGCATCCAACTTGTCTTATATTCCATACCTAAGACCTCTATTGGGAGGAGTCTATTCCCTTCCATTGTCTCTATTATCCTAGTATCATCATTCTCTGCCATTTAAGGAAAGTCCCGACTTCCATTGTTGGTGTAAATTCGAGATTACTGAAAAGGGGGGTCATTGGGCCTTTATATGTGGAACCTAGTCCCCGTTTCACTAATCCATCCTACACTTTTAATGTTGCAACAACCAGAAGGGGCATGTCACCCTCAAGAGGTCATCTTTCCTTCGTCACAAATGGTAGTGATTTTAATTTTATAGCTGCGACCTCTTCCTCCAGTTTTACTCACTGTTTACATTCTGTGTTATGAAACCAATCCACAATCCTAGTTATAAAGACCGCTTTAAGGTAGACTGATGAATCTGGCAGGGCCAATCCTCCATCTTTTTTTAATCTCGTTAGTATTTCTCTACGGATTCTGGCGGGTTTCCCCGACCAGATGAAATTCCCTATAGCCTTACGCAGTTGATTCAGGATGTTTGTTAAAGGGAATATAGGAATGGTCTGAAATATGTAAAGTATCTTAGGCAATATATCCATTTTTATAATACTTATCCTACCTATCCACGAAAATATTCCTTTATCATATTTCTAAAGTGTCTTAATACTTTTCTGCATTATCGGAAGATAATTATACTCCTTTAATAATTTCACAGTATTGTTTGATAGTGTGATATTTAGGGTCTCTGATTTATTGAAACTCACTTTAAAGTTACTTACCTCACCAAAGCGTTTAAATTCCTGTATTAAATTTGGTAATGTCACTAATGGATTTGTAATATATAGTAGCAGATCATATGCATATATTGACATTTTATACTCAATATCCCCTACTTTTATTCCTTGTATATCGCACTTGTTTTGTATGGCTACTGCCAAATGCTCCACTGCTAATACATAGAGCAGTGGGGAAAGCGGGCATCCCTGTCGGGTTCCATTCGCTATATTAATTATATAGTATTTTGCAGCTCTCATTTGTTTTTGAAAATGAAGAAAGACAAGAAAAAAAACATTTTTTTTTCTTTTTTCAAATTTCAAAACTTTGTGACAAAAAGTGAGGTCTGCAAAATACTCACTATACCTCTCAGCAAATAGCTTGGCGTGTCTACTTTCCAAAATAGGGTAATTTGAGGGGGTTTTGTGCCACATGGGCATTCCATGGCCTCCGAAACCGTGATAGGCAGTGAAGAGTGAAATCAAAAATTTACGCCCTTAGAAAGCCTGAAGGTGGTGCTTGGTTTTGGGGGTCCCATACGCGGCTAGGATCCAAAAAAGTCTTACACATGTGGTATCCCCATACTCAGGAGAAGCAACAGAATGTATTTTGGGGTGTAATGTCACATATTCCCATGGCATGTTTGAGCAATATATCATTTAGTGACAACTTTGTGCAAAAAAAAATGTGTCTTTTTCCCGCAACTTGTGTCACAATATAAAATATTCCATGGACTCGACATGCCTCTCAGCAAATAGCTTGGGGTGTCTACTTTCCAAAATGGTGTCATTTGGGGGGGTTTTGAACTGTCCTGGCATTTTATGCACAACATTTAGAAGCTTATGTCACACATTACCCACTCTTCTAACCACTTGAAAACAAAGCCCTTTCTGACACTTTTTGTTTACATGAAAACATTATTTTTTTTTGCAAGACAATTACTTTGAACCCCCAAACATTATATATTTTTTTAAAGCAAATGCCCTACAGATTAAAGAGGTGGGTGTTTAATTTTTTTTTTTTCACACAGTATTTGCGCAGCGATTTTTCAAACGCATTTTTTTGGGAAAAAAACACACTTTTTAAAATTTAATGCACTAAAACACACTATATTGCCCAAATGTTTGATGCAATAAAAAAAATGATCTTAGGCCGAGTATATGGATACCAAACATGACATGCTTTAAAATTGCGCACAAACGTGCAGTGGCGACAAGCTAAATACATTATTAAAAGCCTTTAAAAGCCTTTACAGGTTACCAGTTTAGATTTACAGAGGAGGTCTACAGCTAAAATTACTGCCCTCGATCTGACCTTCGCAGTGATACCTCACATGCATGGTGCAATTGCTGTTTACATTTGACGCCAGACCGACGCTTGCGTTCGCCTTTGCGCGAGAGCAGGGGGGGGGACAGGGGTGCTTTTTATTTATTTATTTCTTTTTTCTTTTTTTTTTTTTTGCTTTTTTATCTTATTTTTAAACTGTTCCTTTCATTTTTTTTAATCATTTTTATTGTTATCTCAGGGAATGTAAATATCCCCTATGATAGCAATAGGTAGTGACAGGTACTCTTTTTTGAAAAAATTGGGGTCTATTAGACCCTAGATCTCTCCTCTGCCCTCAAAGCATCTGACCACACCAAGATCGATGTGATAAAATCCTTCCCCAATTTCCCAATGGCGCTGTTTACATCCGGCGAAATCTAAGTCATGAAATGCTCGTAGCTTCCGGTTTCTTAGCCCATAGAGATGTTTGGAGCCACTCTGGTCTCTGATCAGCTCTATGGTCAGCTGGCTGAATCACCAGCTGCATTCTCAGGTTCCCTGTTGGGACAGGAGAGCCAGAGAAAAACATGGAAGAGGGTGGGGGGGGGGGCATTCCCTCCCACTGCGTGTAAAAGCAGTCTAGAGACTAATTAGCCGCTAGGATTGCTTTTACATGAAAGCCGACCGCTGGCTGAAAAGAATGATACCAAGATAATACCTAAACCTGCAGGCATCATTCTGGTATAACCACTCAATGTCCAGCAACATACCAGTACGTTGCTGGTCCTTGTTGGGCATATGTTGTAATCTTTTTTTTTTTCATGCAGCCTGTGGGCTGAACGAAAAAAAGAGATTGATCGGTGGGTATGCCCACCATTAGAATACCTCCCATCATCCACCCACTTCTAATGATGGGCATACATGCACCATTTATATATGCCGAAGCATTGGGGCAAATCGCTCCTCCGCCCCTGCTGCCCCCATGCTTCGGCATATATCACCTCCGCTGGAGTCACGGCTTTATATATCGTGGGAGCAAACGCTGTTGCTGTCAAGATAAATAAATCCGAGCTGCAGCTGAATGGCGTACCTGAAGACAAAAAAATGGTTAACAATAAAACACAGTAAACAGTAAAGTATAAAAAATTGCATACCTGAAAAGCAAACATGATAAAACATAATAACAATAAAACATTGCAGAATAGAATACAGTAAAAAAGAGCAGAAAATAGAGAGAATAGACAGAGAAAGAACAATAAAACGACAATTTTTTTTAAATTTAATATATTTTTTTGTGTTTTTTTTTTTTTCCACTTTTTTTTGTAACTGTAACTTTTGTAACTGTAACCGGTTCCAGGTTCGGGTCTCTCAAAATGCGGTGGCATCTTGGGAGACCCTGTGAAAGTGCGCCTAGTCTGTGCAATGCTGTACGCTAATACTCAATTAGTGTATGGTAGTGTTCAAAACATTCATGCAAAGACCACGATTGTCAGGACAGGAGGGACAATAATACCAGGTGTCACGCCTAAATCCGCGCTTGCTGCAGACACTACATCTTTTTTGGGGGGTTCGTTGGGTAGGGGTACTCGAGAGGACATAAAGAAAATGCCTCTCATGCAGCCGACTGCATTTGGTTGGGGATGTGAATGAGGGAAGTACGGGTGCTGCAGAAGTGGTGGGTTCCTAATTAGGATTGGAGAATGCAGCAGGAAGGGCATTATGGGCAGGACGGGCCTGTGTTTGTCTTCTTCTTGGTGGCAGCGGGACACTACTTGTGCTTGCCACCTCACCAGCTTGAACTGCACTTATGGGACTCGCCACGTCACCAAGTGTTACTGCAGTGCTGGTTTGACTACGACCGGGGTGTACTAGGCCGCTGGTGCTTGCTAGTTAACCAAAACGCTACCAAAAAAACTGTTAATGATCGCAGGGATCAGGCCTGACTCTGCGAACGCTGAAGTTATGCGTTTAGTGTTTTGTAAGTGACAGTGGGCTCGGCCGGGTGAAGGGGCAAAACGCAGGTGCTAGCAGGTATCTGGGCTGATCCCGCTACCACTGCGTTTTTGGGAACCCTAAACTGCTGGGGACGCTAGTATAGATCTGATCGGATCAGATATTCATCCGTTCAGATACTATACCACTAAGGGAGGTGTATGCTGCGTGCGTGGGTGTTAGCGGTACTGGCGCTAACCTGACGCTGCCTGGAGCGACGCAGACCCTATCTGACCCTAAAACCTAACTTATATCACAGCCAGGCGATCAGGGGGCTAAACCTTTATTCGGTAATAAACGGCAGGTGCCCTGACACTATAAAAAATAAACTAACTAACCAGCGTCACCCGTAACAGTTATACGGTGATCACTGGTGAAAGGGTTAACTAGGGGGCAATCAAGGGGTTAAAACCTTTATTAGGTAGTATATGGGGGTCCCTGACGCTATAAAACAATGACGCTTATTTTTATATTTAGGTATATATTTACCTCACTAACTAGCGTCACCAGTGACACTAATACAGTGATCCGAAAAATGATCGCTTAGTGACACTGGCGATGGGGGGTGATCAAGGGGTTAAAACTTTATTAAGGGGGTTAGGGGGTTACCCTAGACCTAAAGGGGGCTAACACTAACTGCCCTACCACACTAACTGCCACAAACTGACACCAATGCAGTTATAAAAAAAACAAAAACTGCTTGGTGTCAGTGTGACGGGGGGGGTGATTGTGGGGTGATCAGGGGGTGATGGGGGGTGTAATGTGTGCCTGGCGTGTTCTACTGTGTGTGTGTGTGTGTTGTGCACTCAAATCGAAGTCTTCTCTCCTCAGCGCCGGAACGGAAAATACCGAGCCGAGGAGAGATGACATCACCTCCTCCGCTTCTGTTTACTATACAGAAGCAGAGGAAGCATTTCATTAGCCAGGAGCGATCGCGAGGGGGGGGCACGAATGAGTGGCCTCCCCCTCACCTTTGATCACCCCTGACGAGAATCCAACCACCGCAGGCACCGGAGGGGTCTGATCAGACCCCCGCCCGCGGGCAGGCAAGGACGTACAGGTAAGTCCTTATGCCTGCCCGTGCCATTCTGCCGACGTACATCGTCGTGCGGTGGTCGGCAAGTGGTTAAGGTGTTATCTCTCGCCTCTCGCCCCTTTATAAACCCCACTTGGTCTAGATGTATATAAGTCGGTATTATCGGGGTAGGTCTATTAGCAATGATTTTAGAATATATTCTAAGATCGACATTCGTCAGGTAGATGGGTCTATAATTACCACATACCGTATGATCTTTTTCAGGCTTAGGAATTAGGGAGATATAGGCTTGCATACTCTGTGGGACAAAGGGCTGGGAGGCAGATACCGAGTTGAATGTCCGCTTCAGAATTGGGGTTAGTGAGTCCTTGAATAATTTATAGAATCGTGGAGTAAAACCGTCTGGCCCTGGACTCTTACCCAATACAAGCAAATTTATTACTTTCTCTATTTCAGCCTCTGAAAACTCCTGCTCTAACTGCGCTACCTCTTCTATCGTTATCTTTTATATATTGGTATGTGCTGTGATGAAACTTTTCCAAATCGTTCTCAGCTAATTGATTTGGGATAATATATAATCTGGTGTAGAAGGAGTAGAATGTTTTCAAGATCCCCTTTGGGTCATATGCTAAATCACCTGTATCCATTTTAACTTTTAAAATGGGTGATGTATTAACCCGTTGACGCAGCGCTCTAGCCAACAATTTGCCGGGTTTATTTCCCTGTTGATAATATAAAGACCGACTTTTATCCCTAACCAGTAGCGTTTGTTCGTTTAGTAAAGTTTGAAGCTCAGCTCTTTTTTCTGTTAATTCTATTAAATTTTACGATAATGCTATTTGCTTATGTTGTGATTCCATTTTCGTTATTTCTGTTACGAGCAACTCTATTCTATTCCCTTTGGCTTTTTTTAATCTGGAACCATGTTTAATAAATAAGCCCCGTACTACACACTTAAGAGCTTCCCATTGTATTGGTAGGGAAGTAGTATCCTTTACGTGGTCTTTTGTAAAGTTTGATATAGCTGTTCTAATCTCTTCTACACAGGCTTCATCGAATAATAAGTTATCGTTTAGTTTCCATGAGCCTCTAGTACCTTTCACATTGGATACTGCTATCACCAAAAATATAGGCATATGATCCGACCATACCGCACTACCAATATCCGAAAAAGAGGTTGCAGCTATTCCCAGTTGGTTAATTAGAAAATAGTCGAGTCTGTGGTATGTACCATGGACTTTTGAGTGGAACGTGTAGTCCCTTTCCAAGGGATGAAGGGCCCTCCATATATCAACCAACTGATGTCTTTCCATCATATCTTTAAATTTCTTCTTATCCCTATTCTTCTGGGCCCTTAAAGGTGCCGTGGTGTCCAGATCCCGATCAAGTACAAAATTAAAGTCTCCACCTATAATTGTTATCCCCTCAGCTCTCTCCATAAGATCTGCTAGCATTTGCGTTCCTACTTTTATCTGTTCATAGTTAGGTAGGTATATATTAATAAGAGTATACTTCTTACCATATATAACAAGTTTTATTAATATTGCTCTACCATCTTTATTACTCCAGCTTACCAGTACTTGATGAGGAATTGACTTATGTATTGCTATGGAGACTCCCCTGGATTTTGAATATAAAAAGGAGTCATGATACCATGTTGTATAGTACCTATTCTGTATATTAGGTATGTGATCTTCTCGAAAATGCGTCTCCGGGAAGAGGGCTATACCGACCTTTTGTTTAAGGAGAGAATAGAGGATCTGTGATCTTTTTGTTACAGCGTTTAATCCTCTAACATTATAAGAACAAATTTTGATTGTGCCCATAGGAAGAAAAGAGAGAAGAAAAAAAAAAAACACACTACCCACTAACCCTCCCACCTAAAAATACTAAACAATCCTGCAGTCACTTCACACACAACCACTACACTCCCTAACTATTTGACTCACTAGAGTCGAACCTTACTTAGTAAGTTCCCTACTTTAGGGGATAAAAGAAAAAAGGGGTTTTCCCAAGAAGAAACGTGACCCACCCAGGCATAATAAAACATCAGATACAAATATTCCCATATATCGTAGATAAAGGGAGAAAAAAGAAAGTAGGAGAGAGAGAGAGAGAGAGAGAGAGAGAGAGAGAGAGAGAGAGCCACACAAGCTCCCCCCCCACCCCCAATTCATATTATCATTTTCACATAGGTGTCCCTAATTTTTCTTAATTAAATATGACCTACATACAAGCAATAACATTGTTGCAACCTATATATCGCTCTATAAAATTATTTTCAAAGTGTATTGTATTTAGACAAAACATAGAGACATGCCATATATACTATGTATGTTTCACCCGCAGTACCTGCGAAGGAAGAGGGATAAAGAGAAAAAAAACGAAATAGTTGAATAATTATAAATTAAGTCCCTAGGCTTACATGACATTGGTATTATTAAACAACATTACATATAGTATATTCCCCCAACTGCCACATAATTGGATTCCCCATGCTGATTACTGTAATAATTATTAATTGTATATAGCTCATATACCAATGCATTGGAGGGAAAAAAAAAAGCCCGTGCCCCCTTTTCTCGTTCATAAATTCAAATTCCAACCAACCATACAAAATATTCTTTATATACATCAACAATTACCTAGTGATTTGTGTCAATATCCCAGTGTATATTTCCCCCCGTATGAGACCACATATCAACAATATCCAGTGAACTGGTGTAAATTTGACAGTAAAATTTAACCTGTCAAAAAAAAAGCCATACCAACCTAAAAACATATCCCTATAAAAAAAAAACCCTAAGTAATACAAACAGCAGTGCATATTATGGATTCCAACTTCTAAATGATGACTTGTGTAAAAAGAAAAAAAAAATCCCCTCCACACCAACCTAACAACCCCTCCCTTTAAAAAAAAAAAAAAAACCTGAGTGATACAAACAGCAGTGTATACAATATATTGAAACTTCTAAATAATGACTTGTGTATGGAAAAAAAAAAATATATTGATTATCAATCCTCATGGTGCAAAGGATATATTAATAACACATCCACTGCAAAGTGGCCATATTATCAATATTGTGAAGATAAATTATACCATCTCTTGGAGATGGAAATCCCCAAACCCTCCTCATCCTGGTGATCAACCCACACCCACAAAAAAAAAGAAAGAAAAAAAAACAGAAAAAAAAAACATATGCTACCCCTCTCCTTACTATCCCCCCCATCCACCCCTCCTCCCCCACCCCTAATGCCCCCCCATCCACCCCTCCTACCCCCCACCCAAAACATCCCCCCATCCACCCCTCCTCCCCCTCCCCATTCCCCCATCCCATTAAACAACCCCTCTATCTCCCTCCATTATGCCCTCCTAGGTTGCCATTATACATTTGAGGCCAGGTTGGCAATTCAATTGAGGGAAGTTGGAGGGCTTTTAAAAAGTTAGGAAGATCTCCCAAGCCCCGAAAGATTATTTTGTGTCCCTTTTGATGAACGATGATCTGGAAGGGAAATCCCCATCTGTATAGGATCCCCTTCTCCCTATGTGCTTCCAATAGTGGTTTTACTGCTTTCCTCTTGAACAGTGTATATCTAGACAAGTCTTGCAAGAGGATAAGCTGAGTATCCTCATATTCAATGATTCTTTGTGATCAGGCAGCTGCCATGATGCCATGATGCTTTGTTTAATATAATAGAAGTGTATTCTGCACGTCTCTTGAGGGCTTTTATGTCCATATTTCTAGGGCCTTGTATCCTATGTGCCCTATCGATCTCTAAATCTGCCGTCCTGGGCCGTTTTAATAGATCGTTGAACATACCCTGGAGTGTTGCTTTCAAATACTCCATTCCCACTGACTCTGGCAGGCCTTTGATTCTAATATTATTACGCCTACTTCTATTTTAGAGAACATCAGAAGCGTCCATTAGATAATTTAGGCGTCGGCTGAATTTGTGATTTTTTTTCTTCCATTGATATTAATCTTTGGTTCATATCATCCAATCTAGAATCCACGACAACCATCTTATTTTGTGTATCAGCTATAGAGGACTTCAATGTCTGTATTTCTGTTTTATAAGAAGTCTCCAGCCTAAACACATAATTATCCATATCCTCCCTTGTCGGAAGCGACTTTATGTATGCTTGCATATCCCAAGTGGGGTTTCTTTCTGGTGTCCCCTGAGCACTTGTAGGTTGTTGTATTTGACTCAATGGGCTACCATTGGATCTAGACTCTGTATCTCTTGCCAGGGAAACGTAAAGTTCAGAGACAATAGGGTTCTCAGGTTGACCCTGAGGCTGTGGCTGTTGAAAAAAAACCTTTGATATCTGGTTTTTGAGCAGATGGAGGCTTAGAGGGATTCTTAGCTGTCCCTCCATTAGATCCCCTTTTTGCTTTCTGAGTCTGTGTGCTTTTAGGGGGCATCTTGCTCACAAATTTTTTTGAATAGATATAGGGTTGAAAACATGCGATTCACTTCTGTAAGTTTAGGTCTAGATTTTGCACAGCTGAACTATTAAGTGTTGTTTATCTAGTAATTTCATATAGGCATTACTTTTGTGTTAGTCCCGTAACCAAGTCCACAGTGCGCCAAAAACACAGTATTTATTTGCATACGTCTCTCTGTGCTGACTTTAACAGGAGTTTGCCAATTTTCTATAGGCACCACCTCATAGATTAACCCTGTATCCCTCCAGGCTATCAGTATTCCATAAACGTGGAAAGCTATACTTATTATAGCCACACATTATCTTGTCATTCACCAATTCAGCTTTTAAGCCACATTTGATTAGGTAGACAAAGATACTCACCTGGTCCTGGTCTTAGCACCATATCCTGGGACACAACTCCTTACCGTTGTCCTCAGCTATCCACTCAAAAAATCAATGAGGTTCCCTCTGTTTCTTTCAGCCCTTCAGTCTCCCGACGGGCTCGGACCTGCTCGGCTTCGCTCGTGTCTTTACGGCAGGATGCAGGCTGCTCGGAGCGGCTCGTATACTTTCGATAGCATTCAGCGGTAAACGCCTCGGCTCACCCACACTTGGCGTGATTGGCCGGGAATAGTAGTCTTTGTAGGAGGTCTCTGTCTTTCCCATCTTTACACCGGCTTTCGAAGGACGCTCTGGAGATATCTGTCGGCTATCGCTTGCTCATTGCCGGGGTCCTCTATGTGTATTCTGCCGAGGTAGGACAGGGATATTCAGGCCAGTTTAGTCAGATCGCTTTGTAGCACTCCACATCACGCTGCCTGTTGTATAATGGGCTGGGAGCGATCCATACAATGATTGGAATTTAGAACAGCTGTTGGTCTGGGCAGGAGGAGCGAGCTCAACGCACGTCCGTCTCGGTCAATCCCCTTCCCCCCGCCAACTTTTCACTCTCTTCTTCTTTTAAAGCTAGAAGAATGAAGTTGTTTTGCTGCTCATATTCACACAGAGTTCCCACAAACTGATTTCTTTATTATTTCTCGTGATTTCATAAATATAATATTTTTATTCATCAGATCTACCGAAAAACATTTGGGTTTTATGTTTTTATATTTTTTATTATTTGTTGTTTGTTTTTTTAATCCAGATCTCCTGTTTTTTTACTTTTTTGGTGATCTCCATAATTTTTTGGTGGGTTTTGTGTGTCAAGTTACCACAACACCATTATTATCTTGTATTTTTGAATCTCAAGGAGGTTGGTTGGTGTTGGTATCTCTTGTTAATTTCACATTGTATTTTGGACTCACAAACAAACTGTTCTTTTTGAAGGAAAACACACATAGGCAAGTATTAGTTCCAAAAAAAACCTTTATTAGGGGTCATAACCAAATAAAGAGGAAGGCAACGCTGGAGAAACTGCTGAAATTGGTGAAGCCTTTGGCCCCCAGGGCACACATCAACTATTTTAAGTCAAAATTGGTGGCCTGAGGAGTCCATATAATTAAGGGAGCACAATCTGGTTCAGAAGTCCAAGAGACCATGAACAGCAGCAGATGACATGTATGTCCCCAGGCTGTGGTCATAAAAGAGCCTGCATCTTTTTGTCAGACCAGACTGAACCCAGGCCATCACTTTCTTGTCTTCCTTCCACTCTTCCTTCCAGGCTTACATCCAGGCTGTGTCTGTGATGTTGGAGGTATGGCAGGATTCAACTCACCCAGGGGGTTTTGGTTGTGATTTCGCCCCTCGACCCCTTTTTTAATGTTTTATAAATGATTTCCTCACACATGAGGCGTTCGCCCTCCTCCATTTCCTGCAGTTTGGTAGCAGCCATGGAGGCAAAGGCCCGTTCACGAGTGGGGGTGGTTCTGAGGGCCGCAGAAGCCTCCCCAATCAGCTTGAGCGCTGACTCCTCCACATTACTCCCCTTCCTTGGTCTTTTGGTTGGAAGGCAGAAGGGAGGCACCTACGATTCTGTGAGGCTCCTACTGGGCACGGCCACCTCCTGGTTGCCAATAATCCCTGCCTCCTCCTGGCTGCCACTAACCCCTGCCTTCTCCTGGCTGCCACAATCCACAGCCTCCTCCTAGCTGAGGTCTTCCTGTGTATGAAAAAGAGACATAGTTTTAGTTTTTGGTTCATCAATCACACACAATTTTCAGCTCATGACTGTTGCAAATTGAATGTTAATAAATAGAAAAGACTATCATTCTGAGCCCAGCATTTTTCATTCTTGTTCCAATGATTTTTGGCCACTACTGTCTATTGGTATGTAAACGCCTTTATTAAATCAGCAATTAGTGAGCAATAATAACATCTAGTAAACATAATTTATTTTTTGACAAGAAATCTGTAGAACAATGCTATACCTGGCTCAAGCTGGGCTCCTCCACTTCTTCCTGGCTGGAAGTCCCAGGTTGGACATCGGAAGCCTCAGCTGGGGTGGAACATAGGGTGGAAGGAAGAATGGAAGGTAGGGTTGAGAGGGATTCCCTGACTTCAGTCTGGTCTGACAGAAAATGCAGTCTGTCATAGTATCACAGCCTGGGGACATAAACGTCATCTGCTGCAGCTCTGGATCTCTGGGAATCCTGGACCTTCTTGTGCTCCCTAAGATAAGTGCTCCTCAGGCCACCAATTTTGGCTTTTAAATAGGGGATGGTTGCCGTGGGGACCTGCGTCTTCACCAATTCCAGCAGTTTCTCCAGCGCTGCCTGTCTCTTTTGTTTATGATTATAATGCGGGTGTTTCACCTGCCACAGACAGGGCAGCTCCCTGTATTTATCTAGGAGTATTGGGAGAAAGCTATGGTCTTTGAATCCATCCATTTTATCTGCAAGACACAACACAAGACAAACCCTAATATCAGGCTAAACTCTCCTAATCTTGTCCCAATATAGGCCTCAATCTATAAGCAGTATAGGCCCAAGTTAAAATTGTACCTTCGTTATCATGATCGGTGCTTCCGCTACTCCTTTCTCCGCTCACAGATCGTACGTACAATGCACGCGTGTTACGCTTTATTTACACTGCGCATGAAACTCCGCCCGCCCCTGACGTTCTTTCTAGTTTATTCCCCGCCCCTTCTCTTTCGGAGCAGTGGGGGAGAGCACATGGCGGAGACAGAGCAGGTGCATGATAATAGCAGCAACGAGGAGGAGGAAAGCCCGGAGCCAGAAACGTCCTGATCCTGCAGGAGATTTAAGGCATAAAATATGGCCTTTGTAGAGATGGTGGAGATGGTGGACATCTTGGAAAGGGCCGACTATGATGGAAAGTATGGACCTTACCCAAACCCAAATGTGAGAAAGGCCAAGATCATGGCTATAGTTGTGAAGAGTCTGCACAGGAATTTTGGGGTACAACGATCCAAGGATCAACTGAGGAAACGGTGTTCGGACCTGAAATTGAGGGAGCACGATCAGTATAGAAGGATCAGGAGAGTGCTGCAAAAAAGTAAGTAGTTGTCCTGTGTTCCTATTCTTTATTTTTATTTCGTTTGTGCTGCTCCATGTGCTTTTCTTTACTGTTGTACAGTTTAAAACGGCAACTTTCATGTTCATGGGCACATTAATCGTTCATACGAAACATTGTTCGTTCGGTCACTAAAATACGATGTTTTGGGCAGATGCAGTTCAATACATTTTTTCTGGCCTACTTCTATTAAAAAACGTTTGTTGTCTAGATGGGTTTGTAACTAGAATGAAATGCAAACTAGATTCTGTGTAAGAAGAGGACACTCAGCAGCCGTTTACACATCTGGACGCAGGAGCACTAGTGTGGGACGCAAGAACAAACTTTTTATTAGGGGGTCCCACACAGGTGCTCCAGTGAATACTATATGGGTGTCTCCATCTGTGAAACTTGCACAAAACAGGTAAGTATTCCAGCTTTAGAAAGGGAAAAAAATAATTTTTCAGCTTGGAACTCTGCCTATATTCCTATTTCTGCCATCAAATATCTGTGTGCTAAGTATACATTTTTTTTCCACATAGGGAAGAAAAGACTCAGGACATCAGAGACCAGGCACTCCACAACTCCGGAAGAAGGGGAAATTCCCCAAACCCAAGAAGAGGAGGAGGAGGGAGACATTGTTAAAATTGGCGAAATTGTCACCACAACAGGTGAGTGTCTGCGACCACAGCTTCAGGTAATAGATGGATGCGTGCATATTTATAATACATGTTTTTATTTATTTATTTATTTTTAGGTGATGGGGATGTTGTGGAAGAAGAATGTCATTTTGCCAGTGAAAGTGCCCAGATCCTCTTCGGGGAGATAATGGAGTGCAATAGGGATTTAGAACAGCTAAAGGAAAATATCAATGATGTTCCAAAAAAATTAAGAACATCATTGATATTTTAGGGAGAATCTAAAACACCCAGAAATCCCTAACTTCTTTTCTTGTTTTTATGTCTAATTTTTTTCATATTTTAAAAGCCAAATTTTGAAGATGCACACAGTGTGTCAACATGTGCTATCTGCCATCACGAAAGATCAATGTACGCGGTTTGTGGGTGCAGCCCCTTCCTCGCTACTAAAGTAGCTGAGAGGAAGGGGTTGCACCCCCAAAACACGTCCATTGATCTCCCATGATGGGAGCTAGCACATGTTGACATTAGGCATGGAATCAGAAGGGAAATCACCATTTTGAATCCCAATTTGTGTGCATCTTCAAAATTTGGCTTATACAGGGGTGACATCACCCCATCTGATGAAGGCAATATCAACCCAGTTTCGACATACTCATGTCTGATATTGCCTTCACTTTATAAAAGTTGAACTTTGTAAGTTCCAGAGTTGTGTATTTTTTTATGGTTTTAAACATGCCTGTTTTACCTATAAAAGGCCATTTAAAATTAATGTGACCTAAAAAAAGTTATTGTTCAACAAACATGTTGGTTTGTTCAAAAACCCTTTTATAAACGCACATGTGATTGTGCTTTGAGTAAAAAGTTTCATAATTAACAATGTGTAGCTTCTTCTTTCAATGCTCAAAAGCAGTTTTTGGAGTCAAGTTGGTTTTTTCAGTGACAATGGGGGGTTATTTACTAAAGGCAAATCCACTTTGCACTACAAGTGCAGTTTCAGTGCAGTCTCAAGTGCACTTGTAGTGCAAAGTGGATTTGCCTTTAGTAAATAACACCCACAGTGCTTTATAATTTTACACAATCACACCATTTTCTGGACTCCCCAAATTTCGGTCATGGTGCTGAAAATGATGAATACTTTTGTCAGTTAATGCATTACATACATTAGCAACAAAAACAAGGTGTGTGTAGCAGATCCACAACATACTAATAATAGTTAGCTGAAGTAGAGATTGTCACCTCATGTCTCAAAGAAATTTTGTTTGCACTGTTGAAGAAAAAACCGAGGAGACAGCTAAAAGACAAGCAGTAAATCAAAGCAAATATTTGTTCAGTTTCAAATACATCTTTATTTAAAAAACGTCTCAGATATTGTCTGGCATATCAATGGCCCCCCTACCCGCAAAGTATTCCAGGTATCTTAAATGGACCTCGCGGGCACTCTGGGGCACTCTGGGGGGGGCAAGCCAGGACGGCCAGTTTCCAGCGCCGTCAGGGTTGGTTCATTATGAATTCCGGCCTAAGGCCAAACTGAGGTAGCATAGTTCACAGAATTTCTCCTTAAAAAGTTGTGGAGAACACAGCAAGACAGGATGATGTGATTCAGTTTATCTTCCGCCATGTGTATCGGTGTAAGAAATAGGCGGAACCGGCTGGCCATTATTCCAAACGTGTTCTCCACCACTCTTCTGGCTCTGGCCAGCTGGTGATTAAAAACCCTCTGGTCCGGGGTGAGGGTCCTCATAGGGAATGACCGCATAAGATGGTCCCCCAGCGCAAACGCTTCATCCGCAACTCCTTCCGCATTGTCTTCTGGAGGTGGCAAGCCCAAGCTGCCATTCTGGAGATTCCTGTAGAACTCGGTCTGGGCGATGACTCCACCATCCGACATCTGGCCATTCTTCCCCACGTCCACATACAGGAACTCGTAAGTAGCCAACACCACTGCCAACATCACAATACTATTGAACCCCTTGTAGTTGTAAAAGTATGACCCCGAGTTGGGGGGTGGGACGATGTGGACGTGTTTCCCATCAATTGCCCCTCTGCAGTTGGGAAAGTTCCACCACTGGGCAAAGTGGGAGGCCATAGTCTGCCATTCCTGTGGCGTGGAAGGGAACTGTGGAGTCAAACAAAAAAAAAAAATTGGCAGCCCACTGGACAGGTAAGAAGTGTCATAATACAAAAATATAAATACACACTGTACAAATGGAAGCACATTTTTACATTCTGCTATTACCTATCAAGATAATAATATGAGTAAAAAATTTAAACAGTACCATTTGGAAGTATTCAGGCAGGCCCTTGCACTACATGGTTTCGGGAATTCATCCATAAATATGACCACAAAAGAGGTAGGTATAGTGTGTATGGGTTTGGCAAGATAGAAGATTGGTATCAGCTGACTTAGCGGTTGGGGGGAGGGAGGGTTCCAAATGATTTTGGGAACCCCAAAAAAATGCCTATGGCACCCTGCATGAATTTAAGGACACAAATAACATTGTTACACATTTTAGGGGGTGTTTAGGGTAAAGCACTACAATGGAGCTGACAAAATCCATTTTTAATTGACTAGGCTAGGTGTGTATGGGCCCAGGATGGCATGCTGGGGAGGTTAGTGAAAGCAAATATGCATGAAGGACAAAAAAGGAAGTTTAAAAGCTTCCAGCATGCATGAGGATAGAGGGGACATTTACAGCACATTACAATCATGGTAATTAGTTAATAATGAAAGAAATACAATATATTAGCAAACATTAAATACATAGAATGTGATGTTAAAGGAGAAATCTTACCTTAATATAGTCCTTCTGCAGGACATGAATGATGGCAGAACATGTCTCTGGGATAATGATCCCAAGAGCCTGGGGGGAGATGCCTGTTGAGAACTTGAGGACCTGCAGGCTTCTCCCGGTCGCCAAGTACCGCTACGTGGCGACTAGCCCCTGCTCCGGAGTGATGGCTTGCCGCATGCAGATATCCTGCCTGCTGATATAAGGGGTCAGCAAAGCCAACAAACGGTGAAAAAAGGGGTCCTTCATCCTGAGAAAGTTCCTGAAATCATCAGGATTATTCTTACAGATCTCACGGAAGAAAAGGCATGTGAGAGAATTGGTCATGCTGGAGCAACCAATTCTTCGTCCATGAACTCCTCCTCTCCCTGTTCATGGACTGGGCTTGGGTCAAAGCTAAAAGCCCAACACCAAGCTCCTGTACAGCACGAACTCTACGACGAGTACGTACATGCAACATGGCTTCAAAACGGTCGGCTGGTCAGAACGAAGTAACAGAATACACTGAAGAACAGCAAGGCCTGTGAAAAGCGACCTGAAAATCAGCAACGAGTGGACAAGAACGCACTGAAAATCAAATACGAACTCACTGCACGCACTGAAAAGCAGATACAAACCCACTAACACAAACTGAACACCAGAAAAACGATCTGAAAACCACGAGTTTGAAAAGCGCAAATCGTCTCTCACCAAACTTTTACTTACACGAGATTAGCAAAAGGAGCCCAAATGGTGGCGCGCTTGGTATTGAACTGCCCTTTTTTTTAGTCCCGTTGTACGTGTTGTACGTCACCGGGTTCTTGACGATCGGAAATTCCGACAACTTTGTGCAACCGTGTGTATGCAAGAGAAGTTTAAGCCAACATCCGTCAGAAAAAATCCGATGGATTTTGTTGTCGGAATGTGTGATCGTGTGTACAGGGCAGAAAAATGTAATAGGAAGACAAAGTTGGAGAAGGGAGTGAGAGAGAAGGGCATGGGGAATGTAAGCCAGTGTGATTATATGGAAACTGAGGCTAGAGGGGAAGGAGGACAAGGGGGAAGGGGATTGTCTAGTCACCCCTATCCCCTATCTTTGTCCAAGGAACCATCTCTGTATATTTTGAGAAATGTTTGGGTTCAAGATAGAGGCTCCAGTGAGGAAGCCCTGTACAGGAACCAAGGAGCTTCTGCCTGTTTGCCTCCTGCACCCCTGTTCCACATTTGGAACTTAGTATTTTTTGGGGGGGAGCGGGTACCTGGTTTTGACAGGTACCTGCTTCCACTTTTGCCCTGAATGGAACAATCCTGAGCAGAAGTTGAGCGGAAGCCGACTGTGAAGCCACAAAGTTAAGATGCCAGGGCCTTTACTCAAAGCCTATTGAAGAATCAACTTGGGTGAGGACAGCGCTGGATCCTTGGACAGGTGTCCTTATGTTAAAAGTAGGGTTGTCCCGATACCGATACTAGTATCGGTATCGGCACCGATACCGAGCATTTGCCCAAGTACTTGTACTCGGGCAAATGCTCCCGATGCTTCCCCCGATACCTAGAGGACAGCTGTGATCGGCGCGTGGGGGAGTTACAAGATTCTCCCCCCGCGGCTTTCACCAGTTTTAGTGACATACAGCGGTGATCGGTCACCGCTGTATGTGACTGCATCCTCCTCCATCCCCCCTCTGTTCCTCTGTGCCTCTCCTTATCTGTCCCCTGCATTCCTCTCTCCTTATCTGTCCCCTCCGTTCTCCTCCTTCGTTCCTCTATCCTTATCTGTCCCCCTCCGTTCTCTCCCTCCGTTCCTCTCTCCTTATCTCTCCCCCTCCGTTCCTCTATCCTTATCTGTCCCCTGCATTCCTCTCTCCTTATCTGTCCCCTCCGTTCTTCCCCTCAGTTCCTCCGTCCTCCCCCTCCTTCCTTTGTGTATGGATAGAGTCAGCTGACTCTGTCCATTCACATAACTGAAACATTGTAATCTCCTGTGATTACAATGTGTCAGTTTATGAATGGAGAGAAGCCGCTGTCTTCTCTCCATTCATTCTCAGTGCAGCTGACGCTGCAGAGAAAGGGACTGGGAAATATCTATCCTCTGTCTCTTTCTCTGTCTCAAGGGGGGAGATATCAGAGGTCTGTTAAGACCCCTGATATCTCACCAAAGCCCCCCAACAGGTTGATTAAAAAAAAAAAAAACAATAAAGAATAAAAAAATATAAAAAATATAAAAAAATAAAAATTGTAAAAAAAAAAAAAAAAAAAACACACACACATACAACGTTCACCCCCCCCAAAAAAAAAATAGCAAAAAAAAACCTGTCACGTGACATTAAAAAAAAAAGTATCGGTAATCGGTATCGGCGAGTACTTGAAAAAAAGTATCGGTACTTGTACTCGGTCCTAAAAAAGTGGTATCGGGACAACCCTAGTTAAAAGTCAGCAAGTATTTGAAGTATTTGAAGCTGCTGACTTTTAATTTTTTGGGGGAAGACTAAAGCTCCTCTTTAAGCAATGAGTGTCATGCAGCAGGTAGGCTGCCAGAGTTCTTTCCAGATGCACATTTCTAAGGGTATTTATCGTATGTTGTCCAGAGTCTTAGAATTCCCTTAACATGGGGCATTCCCAGAAAAAAAGAAGGGTTCCATCTTCCTCTGTAATCTTCAAAAATAGTTGGACACTTGCAGGAACATCCAATAGAGGACACTGAGAGTCCTATACCATTTAAATAATAATATCTATTTATCAGCTTTTTTGATGCATTTCCAAGTTGAGGAACTAACCTTCTACCATGCAAATCTTCCAATTTACAGAGCAAGTATCCGGACCAAGTGCACTATGAATTAGAAGTAAATGGAAAACCAATAGTTCTTCAGCTGGAAAGGACTGAGTGAGTGTCCCTTGTGTACTATATCTCTGTCACCATGACATTATTACTTATCTGTAAGGGAATGGTATCAATATATTATTATCACTATATTATCATATATAATTATCACTTTAATAAAACACATAGTGTTACAGCTTTAAAAGAAAACCCATCAGCCTAATAAAGCAATAAAGACTGAACATTTTGCTCAACATCAGTTCACACAGGATACCTAAAGTGTATCTAACACCAAGAACAAAATTTGTATCTAATTCATCCTACCAGTCTATAGATATGGTGACTGCATTGGTTTTCTTTTTTTTTTTCATTTTTCTCCTGTATTTTCACCTGGTGATCCTGCCAGGAACACGCTACCTATTCTAGGCTAACAACACTCAATCATGATATTGTATCTACTGAGGAGCAGCATGTTCACTAGGACAGAAAAAGTATTAGTATTAGTAAAACATCTAACCTTCTCCCCATCTCCATAATATGGAGGGATATATTCTGTAGTCCACAGAAGTAAGCTCAGATAAGTAAACAGTCTAACAGCAATCTTTCGAAAACCATTAGGGATTGTCATTGCTAATCCCATGCTGTAAATGCTAGTTGTGTGACCAACTGGGTTCAGTAAGATTTGAGTCACTGAACTGGCATAAGTATTCTATCGGTAAAGTCAGACTAGAGGGGACGTTCCAGTTCCAGCTGTCCTTTTTATGTTACAGGGTGGAAATGAAAGTTGTGACCTTACTGGCTGCAATGGACATTACAAGGCTCTGCTACAGAGGTAGTAATTCTATAGGAACAAACAAGCAGCCACTTAGCGATCCTTAGCAATTCCACTTAGTGGCAGTGTCGCCTGTCTGAAATCAGCCTTAGCTGGGCAGCCTCTTACAGTGACAACATCATACATTAAGGCCTTGTTCACATGAACAGAACATGTCTAGATTCCAGGTGCTGCATGCAGGCAGCCCATTGAAGTCTATTAGGACGCAGTGGCTACACAGCCACTTGTCCTAATGTGAGAGGCATGCAGGTGTGGGTGAGCGGCCTGAACGCACAATCTTTTGTCGCGTACACACGATCGGAAATTCGGCCAGCAAAAGACCAATGAGAGCTTTTGGTCGGAAAAATGTGACCGTATATATATGCTCCATAGGACTTTTGCTGGCGGAATTACTGCCAGCAAAAGATTGAGAGCAGGTTCTCAATTTTTCGGTCGGAAAAAGTTCCTATCCGAAAATGTACAAATTCCTACGCGCAAAATTCCTACGCATGCTCGGAAACAATTCGACGCATGCTCAGAAGCACTGAATTTCATTTTCTCGGCTCATCGTAGTGTTGTACATCATCGCGTTCTTGACGGTAGAAAGTCCTTTTGTGTGACCGTGTGTATGCAAGGCAAGCTTGAGCGGAATTCCGTCGGAAAAACCATCCAAGGTTTTTTCAACGAAAATCCGCTCGTGTGTACGTGGCGTAAGTCTGTCTGCCTGCCTACATGCAACACCTGGAGTCTAGACATGTAGGAAAAAATAGCCCATTCATGGTATACAGGCCTCACCACCTATGTGAACGAAGCTTTAGGGCTTGTTCACACTGCCCACATGCTAAGTACTCTGTTTTAATGCGCAGGCGGCTGTCAGTTTGTGGATGCATAAGTCGCAGTAGCAGTAAGGGAGGGCAGCGCGATACGCATCACACTGGATACTTTTTAATTTAACTTTATTTGAAGTGCAAAAAATGATGCGTAATTCATGTCTCTGTACAGCAGCACAGTGCATTGTGTTACTGTGCGGTTCCATGTGGTGCCTTCTTGTGCAGTGGGGTAAAATGCTACAATGTCTGCATTTTATTGAATCTCACCACACTGCACTTTCGGGCTGCGTGTCAGTATGAACAAAGACTATAGAAAACAATTGTATTCTAGTTGCCCAAGCAGTGACTAGCGTCTTTCCAATGTAGAAAACCTTTGATAATAACAAATCAAATTACTATGCAATGCTATTCTTAGAAAACAAGACTAGCAAAACACCTCCACCAAATCATGACTGCAACAAAAAAGAAACAATTACCGTAGATAATATAAACATAAGAGGACAAAGAACAGAGGAAAAGTGAATGGGTATTAAATTAAATAAGACACACATGCCTTTTATATGAGCAGAAACAGCTGTTTATTCTTTGAAACATTTTTGAAAAAGAGTAGTTCATTATTTTTGCTGTAATTCTTTCAGACATTAAGGTTTATAATGGAAAATTTTCTTAGATACATTCTGTTTCCCCACAGGGATCTGCTCTTTAGTAACTATACAGAGACACAGTATCTGGACGATGGAACTCCTGTGACCACTATTCCAGAAGAAATGGTATGTAGAATGAAAAACTGATGTTTTATTTCATATCTTCCAATTTTCTGAGGTAAAAAGATTGGGACATTTTTAGCTTAAACTTTGTAGACAAAAATTCACCCCTGCCATGCCCCCTGTTATGTGGATCATTAATAATTAATGTGCAAAGAAATGCTTTTGGTGCTTTTCCGTTATCCGGGAGCCCCAGCCTCAGCATTCTGTGAGGAGAAATGTCACTCACCAGGACAAATGAAACGTGTTTATTTCTTATCTGAACTTTGTCAGAATGTAATTCATATATTTCAGGAGACTAATATTTTGCGACAGCACTGAGTATGCTAGTGAACAAGCTGATAAAGTGCTACTTAGAATTGACCTTGAAGTTGTTGAATCCTCTTTCCTCTAGTTTTCTGGAGTAGTATGCCCTCCACCAGGGCCGCTGTTAAAAATCGGGGACCCCGTGCGGTACAGCATACCGCTCCTCCTAGCACCACACCCTATAAATTATCCTTCCCAGCACAAATTCCTCCTCCCTACCCAACCCCCCCCCCCCCAGCACTGATCCCCCACCCCCCCTTCCAAACACAAACATCCCCTCCCTGGCACAAACATTCCCTCTCCTGGCACAGATATACCCTCTCCTGGCACAGATATCCCCTCTGCTGGTTCAACCACCCCCCCCCCAAACCCTCCTCCTAGCACATATCCCCCTACTCTTCTTTCTTGCACATATCCCCCCTCCCCAAATCCCCATTACAGATAGCCGCCCATCCCCCTCCCCAACTTACAGGGGGAAGCCACTAACAGCCAGGAGGAGGTGTGCTGTGTTCTGCTCTCCCCTTCTGCCAGAAGAATGCTGGTCTATACAGTACAGGAGAACGGATCGCTCTTACTGTAGATCGCATTGCACTGTACTCACACACCACCACCTATCCACATTTCCTGCTGTCGGGAGGTGAGCAGCCTGTGGAGGAGATGAAGAGCGCTCTTCTGACAGGAGGGGAGAGCAGAACACAGCACACCTCCTCCTGGCTCTTCATCTCTCACTGCTACAGCCTCCAGGCTGCCGTCTCTTCGTCCTGGCTGTAAGTGCAGGCAGGGGAAGGAGCTCAACAGCGGACAGCCATGGGTTCAGAACTGAAATGTGGGTGGGCACAACAACCCACCTCAGCACCCCCTAAATCCGGGCCCTCTGTGTCTCACCTAGCAGCTGAAAGCCAGCGGGAGGGAGAGGGGGAGAAACCAGCTTTGAGTTGCTGGATGAGAGATGCTGTCATTCTTCGTTCTCTGCTCCACCGATCCTCATGTTGTCTGGGCCCCCTACAGGAGGGCTGGTGGTCCCCCCCTATCAGCGGCCCTGCCCTCCACAAATCAGAATAGAGAGTGAATTATGTGGGCAGTCATGTTGGAACAGGAAGAGGCCACCCCCAAAACTGTTCCCACAAAGTTAGGAGCATGAAATTGTCCACAACGTCTTGGTATGCTGACGCCTTAAGAGTTCCCTTCACTGAAACTAAGGGGCCAAGCCCAACCCCTGAAAAACAAACCCACACCATAATCCCCCCTCCGCCTAATGATTTGGACCAGTGCACAAATCAAGGTCCATAAAGACATGGATGAGTGAGCTTGGGGTGGAGGAACTTGACTGGACTGCGCAGAGTCCAGATGAATTAGAGTGGAGACTGCGAACCAGGCCTTCTCATCCAACATCAGTGCCTGACCTCACGAATGCTCTTCTGGAAAAATGGTCAAATATTCCCATAGACACGCTCCTAAATCTTGTGGACAGCCTTCCCAGAAGCTGTTTAGCTGCAAAGGGTGGGCCAAATTATAATTGAACCCTACGGACCAAGACTGGGATGCCATTAAAGTTCATGTACATGTAAAGGTATGCATCACAATACTTTTGACAATATAGTGTATCTGTGGATAGCTTTCTACACTCAAAGGCGGTTAAATACCAACTCTGTGCTATGGCTGCATACAAATTAGCCATTTAGCTGTGGCCAGTTTGTGTGTGACCACCCTACCCCCCTTTACCCCGTACTTTCAGGAGTGGATGCTCCTGTGTTATGGTTTCTACTGACTTTTGCCACTGCTATTCAGTCATGTTAATGTAGCCTTATTGGTTCTAGGGATGGGGGCTCACCACTGACAGATTTTATGAGGCCTAATCAGAAGAGGAGAGCAACAGTTTTAAATTGTTCCTTTTGGTCAGATAATAACAATAATTGCTACCAGATAATTGGAAAGGGCCATAGTTATTTCACCTCTGCTTGTCCTCCATAATGGCTTTTTAAAAAACTAGATACAATAATTCAAAGGTTTGGTGAAACATTATGTGTAATAAAATGTTTTTGGTAGTATATTATGATACATTTTATAGAGGTTTTATTAGGCAAAAAATATGGGTAATTGATGAGGAAGTGGGATGTAATACAGTGATTTGGTTAATTGAACAACAATGTACACAATGCTGTGTGCAAAAACAAGAGAGGTATTTGGTAAAGCTACTGGAGGAGTTATTATTTGCAAAGATAGTGGTTACTATAGTGTATATGAACATACAAATCTGAGTGAACAGTGCTGAGTAAAGATAGAAGGGGTGATCACTAAAGCCACAATTGCTTTGGTATGTGCAATATTTTATTTATGCATATTATATAAAACCACTCTTGAGTAAAAACACGCATACACGCTAATGAAATTGGAGTAGTCCCATCTTGTAAGTCAAAAATCATTTAACCAACTCAGTAGAGCCCTTCATGCCTCCACTTAATATGCCTTATGCCCCGTACACACGGTCGGATTTTCCGATGGAAAATGTCCGATCGGAGCGTGTTGTCGGAAATTCCGACCGTGTGTGGGCTCCATCGGACATTTTCCATCGGATTTTCCGACACACAAAGTTGGACAGCAGGAGATAAAATTTTCCGACAACAAAATCCATTGTCGGAAATTCCGATCGTGTGTACACAAATCCAACGGACAAAGTGCCACGCATGCTCAGAATAAATAAAGAGATGAAAGCTATTGGCCACTGCCCCGTTTATAGTCCTGACGTACGTGTTTTACGTCACCGTGTTTAGAACGATCGGATTTTCCGACAACTTTGTGTGACCGTGTGTATGCAAGACAAGTTTGAGCCAACATCCGTTGGAAAAAATCCTAGAATTTTGTTGTCGGAATGTCCGAACAAAGTCCGACCGTGTGTACGGGGCATAACAGGGTATTGATGACCATTTACTATAGTCTTATGAAAATTGTCAGCTTTATCTAACAGCTCCAGCACACAGTAAAAGTATTGCAGGTTTGGATCCACCCTTTTTTTACAAAGAGGTCTGGGTTATCCATTTCTTCAAATTATTGGCCCCTGTGACTTACAGTGCATCCGGAAAGCATTCACAGCGCTTCACGTTTTCCACATTTTATTATGCTACAGCATTATTCCAAAATTGATTAAATTCATTATTTTCCTCAGAATTTTACAAACAATACCCCATAATGACAACGTGAAAGAAGTTGATCTGAAATCTTTGCAAAATTGATTAAAAATAACAAACAAAAAAAAATCCCATGTATATTAGTATTCACAGACTTTACTCAATACCTTGTTGAAGCACCTTTGGCACCAATTACAGCCTCAAGTCTTTTTTAGTATGATGCTACAAGCTTGGCACACTTATTTTTGGGCAGTTTCTCCCATTCTTCATTGCAGGACCTCTCAAGATACATCAGGTTGAATGGGGAGCGTTGGTGCACAGACATTTTCGGATCTCTCCAGAGATGTTCAATCTGGTTCAAGTCTGGGCTCTGGCTGGACCACTCAAGGACATTCACAGAGTTGTCCCGTAGCCACTCCTTTGTTATCTTGGCTTTGTGCTTAGGGTTGTTGTCCTGTTGGAAGATGAACTTTCACCCCAGTCTAAGGTCTAGAGCTCTCTGGAGCAGGTTTTCATCAAGGATGTCTCTGTACATTGCTGCATTCATCTTTCCCTTGATTCTGACTAGTCTCCCAGTTCCTGTGGCTAAAAAAACATCCCCACAGCATGATGCTGCCACCACCATGCTTCACTGTAGGGATGGTATTGGCCAGGTGATGAGCGGTGCCTGGTTTCCTCCAGACATGACGCTTGCCATTCAGGCCAAAGAGTTCAATCTTTGTTTCATTAGACCAGAAAATGTTGTTTCTCATGGTCTGAGAGCCCTTCGGGTGTCTTTTGGCAAACTCCAGGTGGGCGGTCATGTGCCTTTTACTGAGGAACCGCTTCCGTCTGGCCACTCTATCATATAGGCCTGATTGGTGGAGTGCTGCAGGTATAGTTGTTCTTCTGGAAGGTTCTCTTCCCTCCATAGAGAAATGCTGGAGCTCTGTCAGAGTGACCATCTGGTTCTTGGTCACCTCCCTTACTAAGGCGCTTCTCCCTCAATCACTCAATTTGGCTAGGTGGTGCGCTCTAGGAAGAATCTTGGTGGTTTCAAACTTCTTCCATTTAGGGATGATGGAGGCCACTGTGTTCATTGGGACCTTCAATGCTGCAGAACTTTTTCTGCACCCTTCCCCAAATCTGTGCCTCGACACAATCCTGTCTCAGAGGTCAACAGACCATTCCTTGGACTTCATGGCTTGGTTTGTGCTCTGACATGCTCTGTTAACTGTGGGACCTTATATAGACAGGTGTGTGCCTTTCCAAATCATGTCCAATGGACTCCAATCAAGTTGTAGAAACATCTTAAAGTGGAGTTCCACCCAAAAGTGGAACTTCCACTCATCAGATTCCTCCCCCCCTCCGGTGACACAGTTGGCACTTTTCAGGGGGGAGGGGGGTACAGATACCTGTATATTACAGGTATCTGTACCCACTTCCGGCATAGATAGCCGCAGAATCTGCGGGTATTTACACCACTTCCTGCTCCCTCCCCACTGCCTGCTGGGAAACACACGGGTCCTAGAGGCAGCAGGGACCATCCGTATTGCGCTGCGCGACTCGCGCATGCACAGTAGGAAACCGGGAAGTGAAGCCGCACGGCTTCACTTCCTGATTCCCTTACCGAAGATGGATGCGGCAGCACCCGAGGACGGAGAGACGTTTCGGCCTCGGGTGCCGACATCGCGGGCGCCCTGGACAGGTAAGTGTCCATGTTTTAAAAGTCAGCAGCTGCAGTATTTGTAGCTGCTGACTTTAAAAAAAAAAAAATTTTCGGCGGCGCTCCGCTTTAAGGATGATCAGTGGAAACAGGATGCACCTGAGCTCAATTTTGAGTGTCATGGCAAAGGCTGTGAATACTTATGTACATGTGATTTTTTTTTGTTTTTTTATTTTTAATACATTTGCAAAGATTTCAAACAAACTTCTTTCACGTTGGCATTATGGGGTATTGTTTGTAGAATTTTGAGGAAAATAATGAATTTATTCCATTTTGGAACAAGGCTGTAACAAAACAAAATGTGGAAAAAGTGAATCGCAGTGAATACTTTCCGGATGCACTGTAGTTGACCAGGACAAAGGCTTTGAACTGTTTTACAGGTTGTTCTTTTTTTCTGGTGGCAAACCTGCAAAATTTTTGTTAAAAAGTTTGTGATTTACAAACATCACAAATCCCTGGGAATTAATGCAAAATAATGATAGCTGTAAATGTGAAACTCATTCTTACTTTTTAATATCTTTCTAAATGATACAGGGTCTGGGATTAAAAATACCATTTCAGTCTTAGCAGATGACACCATGCTATGCAGTGGAATAACGTCCTTACACAATGTCTTCAACTTACAAGCTGACCTCAATGCACTGTTTAATTGGGCGACTATGTGGCAAATGAGGTTTGATGTAGATAAATGTAAAGTTATGCACTTGGGGGCTAAGAATATACATGCATCATACATACTAGGGGGAGTACAACTGGGGGGATCCATAGTGGAGAAGGATCTGGGGGCTTAATAATAGCATGCAATGCCAAGCTGCAGTTTCTAAACTGAGCGAAATCCTATCTTGTATTAAGAGAGGTATGGACCCCAGAGAGAGAGGTATCATTTTGCCCCTGTACAAATTATTGGTAAGACCTCATCTGAAATATGCAGTTCACTTTTGGGCACCAGTTCACAAAAAGGATATTGAGGAACTGGAGAAAGTGCAGAGAAGGGCAACCAAACTGGGCATGGAGGAGCTCAGCTATGAGGAAGGATTAGAGGAACTAAATTTATTCTCTCTTGAGAAGAGATTAGGGGGGATATGATTAACATGTATAAATACATAAGGGGTCCATATAGTGAACTTTGGGTTGAGTTATTCACTTTAAGGTCATAACAGAGGACAAGGGGGCACCCTTTACATCTAGAGAAAAATAAATCTAATCTCCAAATATGGAAAGGTTTCTTAACAGTAAAAGCTGTGAAAATGTGGAATAGACTCCCTCCAGAGGTGGTTCTGTCCAGCTAAGTAGATTGCTTTAAGAAAGGCCTGGATTCTTTCCTAAATGTACATAATATAACTAATATTTATAGGTAAATATTATTTTATTTTTTTATTGGTTGAGCTAGATGGACTTGTGTTGTTTTTCAACCTGACTAACTATGTAAGTATATGAAACTACGGTTCCATCATAATATGGGTGTCTGGCACTGATGCTAAATGTCCATATCTGTCAGAAGCAGCCATCTCCATGGATGGCTAGTTGTGCTGTAAATTATACAACCTAAAACTTAGAAAGAACATTGTTAGCAGCCCCGGTCTTGTCATGTATGACCACTAAAACTGTCTTTGTATTTCTTGCAGGATCACTGCTATTATCAGGGCCAAACAAAGGAGGACAGTAGCTCGATGGTCAGTCTCAGTATATGCCAGGGACTGAGGTAAGAGATGGGTTTATCAGTTTTCATGCAAATCTCACAGTACTAGATCCACTACAGAAGATACTAGAAGGAAAGACCATAGAGCTGCCCTCCAGCGCACTTGTGACTATTCATATCTGCACTCCAGCACACTCCGATCACCCTCCTCTATCTGTGTTACCAATGAGATCTACACTTCAAGACATACAGCTCACTCCTCTGTATCCATGTTACTAGTGATATCTACACTGCAACACACGTACCTCATTTTGTAGCATGCAATAAATATTGCTTTTATTCAGATCCCATAGTTTTGCTATATTTTACAACAAATATTCATATCAAGATTTTTTAATCCCTTTTAACCTACCTTTCTACATGCTTCTCCTGGATCAGAAAGTATTAGGGCAGAAAAACACTTTTGTGAGGCACAGTTATGCTACGGTAACAAGCCTTAGTGTATTGTGGAGTCATTTTTCTTTAAAAGTACGGAAAAGACACTAAAGCCTTCTACACACGCATAGATTGTCGGACGTCTGAACGTCCATTTTTTATGGCATGCTAGTCTCATGTCGAAAGTAAAGAGGTTACTCACAATACGAAAATTTTCGTATGACAGAATAAAACATCAGAAGTGACGTAATGTGTTGAATAGTTTTGTATGTATTCTTTTCATTTCTGAGCATGCGTAGCCTTGCTCTTACGATTTTTTTGGTCCGAAAACCGTACTAATGAAATGAAAATCGGACGTTGAGTTCACATCCAACAAAAATTTTATAGTCTGCACATCTGCACATCCAGCTTTTGTCTGAAAAAGCGAAATCGTCTGTCGAAAGCATCGTACTAACGATCCAAAAATCGTCAGACAGCTCGTCATACATGTGACACAACACATGTTAATGCACATGCGTTAACTCAACACAAAAATGGCAAAGTGTGAATGGGCCCTTAAACCATAGACAGCCAGATAAATAGCTACTGTACTTGTCTCGGTACAGCAGACCTATAAGATTAATAGCAGTTGTTAGAAAATGCCTTCTAGTAACAAGTTTTAACACTTGATTGTGGGTTTAGTTCTATGTGCCCCAGTTAGCAGTGAGCAGTACTCAAAATAGTTTCATTCATTGTAATTGTATTTGTGTATCTGCCCTTATGCTGTCTATATAACATGTTGCCAACATACCTACCTCCTACATGTGGAAAAGTCCAACTTAATTGCATCATGATAACATCACAGAATAGTGCAATGTATTCAATGCCAGTCAATGGTCATTACTACATCCACACCATGGTTGACTCCAATATGGTGCGTGACAAAATAATGTTTTTCTGTTTCAACAGTTTTATTCAGTTTTATCAAGTGGTTAACATGCAAAAGTTCCACCCACACAGGGGCTAGTATTGAGGTTAAAACAGGTATTAGCTCATAAGAAGGGCAAAAATAAAGTGACACATAAAAAGAAAAAATGAGAGCTAACACAACAGTAGTACATTTAAGTGTTAATGATACCGTCAGGATCCAGGGGACCCAGAGAGGTTCCTCACAACTACCAAATCCAAAGGTGGTGTAATGTTCAGCCAAAGCTGAACTGAAAAGGATAGAGGAGCATAAAACAGAAGAAAGTTAGACAGAGAGGTGAAGCTAAAGGGAGGGGGTCACTCACCTACCAGGGAGCTACAGAAGGGATAGGGGAGTCTAGGAAAGAAAGGGAGGCCAGAAGGATAGGGACCAAGAGATGGGGAAAAGGGATGGGTTTGGGACCATCTGGACTGTCCGTCACAGGTGCCCCAAGCTAAGAAATAATGTTTTTCAATCAAAGTGTCCTTATACCATAAACTGAACCTATGCCCAGATCATGCATATTAAAATATTAACATACCCTGAACAAAAAGTAAAAACGCTCACTTTAAACAAGAATTTATTCCCCTCTGTAACTGTAAGCATTGTGAAGAAATTACTTTCCAAACTTCCCAACAAAGCCATACTATTTTTTTTTTTAATGACAACAGATCTTGGCTGGTTGTCAGCCCTCTAATGCAGGGTTCCTCCAGAAGTTATTAAGGGGTTCCTTGAGCAATGAGCAATCTCTGCCTCCTAGATAAGTTGCTACTAACACCACTGATCTTTTTTAGCTATCTGTAAGGGGGTAGTTTTTTCCAATGTTGCCAGTGTAAGAAGCATTCTTTCCACTATCACATTAATGAATCACGAGTTACTGATATAGTAATTATTAGCAGGAGTTCCCTGAGGCATTTTAATCGGTGCCCCATGCAAGGTTGTGTTTTACTGGCACAGGGATGCATAGGTGTTGTGTGCATCCTCGTGCTGGCAGTCCCGTTGTCTATTGGGATGCAATGACTACATAGATACAGCCACTTCTTCCAATGTGATATCCATGCAGGTGCATGGGGCATCCCAATAGACAGCAATGAGACTGCTGGCATGGGGATACACACAACACCTATGTATCCTCATTAGGCACTGAAATGGGTGATTATAATGATCAGATTTTAAATATTTATGTAAAACCTTTATCCCAAAATAAACAAAACTGTCTGCTGTCTACTGCTTATAAAATATTAGTTGGAGTTTAGCTTCAAGTTGTTGGTGTATCTAAATTTGCTAGTACAGGTGATATTCGAAAAATTAGAATATTGTGTAAGAGCCCTTGCACACTGGGGCGGTTTGCAGGCGCTATTGCGCTAATAATAGCGCCTGCAAACCGCCCCGAAAGTGCCGCTGCTGTCATCCCAGTGTGAAAGCCCCGAGGGCTTGCACACTGGAGCGATGCGCTGGCAGGACGGTAAAAAAAGTCCTGCCAGCAGCATCTTCGGAGCAGTGAAGGAGCGGCGTGTATACCGCTCCTTTACCGCTCCTGCCCATTGAAATCAACGGGACGGCGCAGCAATACCGCCGGCAATGCGCCTCTGCAGAGGCGCTTTGCGGTGGTATTTAACCCTTTCTCGGCCGCTAGTGGGGGATAAATCCGCCCCACTAGCGGCCGCATACCGACGGTAAAACACAGCTAATAATAGCAGCGTTTTACCGCCGACGCCGCCCCCCGCCCTAGTGTGCAAGGGCTCTACAAGTTCATTTATTTCACTAATGCAACTTAAAAGGTGAAACTCATAATATATGAGATAGACTCATTACATGCAAAGCAAGATAGTTCAAGCCGTTATTTGTCATAATTGTGATGATTATGGCTTACAGCTCATAAAAACCCCAAATCCACAATCTCAGAAAATTAGAATATTACATGCAATCAATAAAACAAGGATTGTACAAAGAACAATATCGGACCTCTGAAAAGTATAAGCATTCATATTTACTTAGTACTTAGTTTTGCAGCAATTGCTCCTTCATCCAGAGTGGGGGCACTTTAATACAAGAGGTGTGTTACTGGCGTTACTGGTCAGATCACCAGATGAAAACAGAGGGAAAAAAGCCTAAAAAAGAAAACTAATGCAATGATTGGTAAGCTGCAATATATTACATTTTTGGTTTTGGGTTAAATACCACTTTAACCTTCCCATGCATCTTGCTGCAACTTCTTCCCAGCAGCAGGCAGAAACAGTCAACCCCCGTGGCTTAGGGAAGACCTGCAGAGCCATAAAAAATAAATAACAGCTCAGACTTGTTACAGCCTAGCAATAACCAGACTAAATTTACTTAGGAACACAACAAAATACAACACGGTCCCTACACACATTGCGGATAATCATTTTCATGATTTATTTTTTAATATTTAATAATAAAATATTTACTTTTCAGTCCTATGTAAATTAGTATGTGGTGAAAACATAATTTTAACAACTTTCTGCTCATTTAGTGGCATAATTATAACACAAGAACAAAAGCTTTCGATTGAGCCCCTAAATTTGACAGAGAATGGAGCACATGCTGTGTATGCCTATCAGGACCAGGATGCCCCTAAGACTTGCAGAGTGGACCATACCATGTATAATGAGTCTGCAATGATCAAGACATCCTCTTCCAGGAGAAGTTCTGAGGTAAGACTGTAGCAGCTACAGCAAAGCTGAAAAAAATTGATATGGTAGTTACAGGGCTTGGTATTTATCCTATTGAGTGGGTCATTTTGCAGGGTCTGCACACTATGGGGTTGATTTACTAAAACTGGAGAGTGCAAACTCTGGTGCAGCTCTGCATAGAAATCAGCTTCCAGATTTTGCACTCTCCAGTTTTAGTAAATCAACCCCTATGTGTACATATTTACAGGCTCTGGACTCCTCTACCACACAGAGCTTGTATACTTGATGCAACAAAGGACCACTTCTTGCAGTCAACTTCTTAATGACCAGACTACATCTTGGAGACCCTGCACAGATTATTACATAGCCCCCAAACAGCCATGTACACCTCGAAGGAACATCTGTATCTCTTTTACAATAGAAACACATTGGAATTTCTTTCAGTAGTAACTGATATCTATTAAAGGTTTTGTGTAAAATTACAAAATAATTTTACTGCATTATATTCACATTAAAGAAGAACTATCAGCACAGCATTTAAAACCCTAGTTGAATCCCCTAGGGGACCAAGTGCATGAGGCACTTGGATCGGGTTCTCAAATTTGATCTGTGGTCCTATTGTGTATTGAAAGCCAATTTTTTTACTGTCACGGTTTGCTGTAGCTCCACCTCAAGTTGATGGCCAAATTGTGAGCATTCCTATTGGAGAAGTAGAGCCAGCGCAATAGCCACCTTATCTTATCATCTTTCTGCAAAAATAGGTTTTGTACAGCATATCAGCTTACCCTGCCAACCCTGACTGATCATTCCCAACACAAGCTCTAGTAAAAAATAATGACTAAGGCATAACAGATGTCCTCAATCTACTTACCAGCAAGGACCGCTATGTCCCCTAACCCCTCCTACTCCATATGCCTAATGCCACGTACACACGAGCGGACTTTACGGCAGACTTTGTCCTGCGGACTTTTCAACGGACTTTACGACAGACTCTACGAATGAACGGACTTGCCTACACACAATCAACCAAAGTCCGACGGATTTGTACATGATGACGTATGATCGGACTAAAACAAGGAAGTTCATAGCCAGTAGCCAATAGCTGCACTAGCGTCGGTTTTTGTCCGTCGGACTAGCATACAGATGAGCTGACTTTTTGACCGGACTCGAGTCCGTTGAAAAGATTTGAAACATGTTTCATTTCTAGGTCCGTTGAACTTTTGGGGAAAAAAAGTCCGCTGGAGCTCACACACGATCGAATTGTCCGACGGACTCTGGTCCACCAAACCAAGTATGCCATAAAGTCCGGTCGTGTGTACGCGGCATTAGTCGTGCTTATGAAAAAAAAATTTCCGCACGATAATTATGAATGAGAAATTTTTAAACGATCATATTTTTAGGATACAGGATCAGTCAATATGAACACAGACTAAAAATAGGAGTTTTATTCACCAGACATGTATTCAATGTACAAAATAGTTATGTATTGGTTGACAGAAATAAATGTTACATAAAATATTGAAAACCAATTGAAACACTCACTAATGGGAGTGTTGTACTTTTTAAATGACACAGAAAGGATAAAATTTCCATGTAGCGTCAATAACCTTGTATATATGACGATTAGACAGAACGTCTGTATTTCACAAATTTACCCGTTACTATAATGCAGTTAAGTAAGTGATCAACAGCGTGAAATAAAGTAGATGCCTACTATGTTAACAAAAAGAAAAATTACAAAAATTGTAAGGTAAAAATGAAGCTACAGAAAAATCTATAAGATGGTTATTGCCTCGAGAAAAATAGTTTTCTAACTGTTTATAATAATCAATAAATCAATATTTTCAAATAAAACAATTAAACATAAGGTAGAATAAATACAATATAATTACCCTTTCCAAAATGGCTGCTGGCCTAAAATGGTGGTTACCAGAGTCTCCTAAGATGGCTACTGTTTCCAAGATGGTGTCTGCTTAAGGAGGAGCTCCGTCTTGCATCCCCAGAGTTTCTTAAACAGCCCCAGCATCCATACCACTTGTGGACAGGGACTCTGGTCCATACTGCTCTGCACATAAGTAACTTAATTGCACTAAAAAAAGGGCTAGCCATGTCTTCTTTTTTAACGTTTTATTGTCTCATTTTTTTTTTTTATTAAATTATTTAAAAATGTTTACAATTACGCATATGCTTGTACCTATTTTTTATTTATCCTGGTAGGTAGAAGAATTCCTGAAAGCTAGAAAATATATTGAGCTGTATATTGTGGCAGATCACTCTATGGTAAGACCATACAAGTAATGCTGTATATATAATATATTTGTGGTATGCATGACATGTAAAAAGCGGTAACAAGTCACGTATAGGAACAAAGAATTTACCAGCACACTTACTGGCCAGCCTGCAAAACAACCAAATTGGCCCTGTCTAACAGTTTATGTTAAAAACACAGGGTTTTGTTAGCACACATTTGCAAATATATGCATAAGCTACAGTGCTCCTTAAATACACAGGGACACATGTTTTGCCCAGCATGAGTACAATGGCAGCGAAGGCATCCAGTGTGTCCCTGCACCCAATTCTTTCAACTGTACAAAAAAGTGGCAACCACCCCAACCTATAACTGGCCTTTGCAGCAGGGTGCACATGGAAGGGCAATGCACATCACAAACAAACAAAAGATTGCCCAGCTCACTTACTGACCAGCCTGCAAAAAAATTAAATTGGCCTTGTCCAACCATTTACATTAAAAACAGAGGGTTTTGTTTTCACTTATAGATACGCATTTAATTGGTATCTGCTTGCTTGCCTCTGATAACCCATGAGTACCCTAAGGCTGTGGTTAATAGGACTGTCATATGATTACCTAAATCTGAACTCATGTCAAAGGATGCTAATTAATGCAGTTTTTTTTAATTTAAAAATATGAAATGTATTTTAAATAAAACTAGTACCGTATATACTCGAGTATAAGTCGAGTTTTTCAGCACATTTTTTTGTGCTGAAAGTGCCCCCCTCGACTTATACTCGAGTCAAGCACTTTTCTGCAGCAAAAAATTTCATTTTCTGAACCGATTTTGGGGCCCCGTATCTCAGGGCCACTTGGTGCTAGGAACCCCACATGGTGTGCAAACCCAGTGGAACTGGTACCACAACATATCCAAAGCTGAAGTTTCTTGCACTAAGTGGCCCTGAGATACGGGGCCCCAAAGCCGGTTCAGAAAATGTCATTCTCTGCTGCAGAAAAGTCCTTGACATTTTCTGAACTGATTTTTGGGGCCCTGTATCTCGGGGCCACTTGGTGCTAGAAACCCCAGCTTTGGAAATTTTATGGTGCTAGTTTCACTGGGTTTGCACACTAAATTTGGGGTTTATAGCACTAAGGTGTCCGTTTATGAAGCAGTGATCAGCGGTGATCCCGAGGATCACCGCTGATCACAGTCCATAAACAGTTTATCAAACAGTGATAATCGGGGGAGAACATGTTTGAACTTGTTCTCCCGCCGATTATCTCTACACACGGAGAATCCCCATGAATGACACAGTAACGGCCAGTTTATGAAGCGGTGATCTCACCGCTTCACTGGCGATCTGTGTCAGAATTCACACTCCCAGGTTCACCAGCTCAGAGGTGGTGAATCGGGGAGTGAAGAGGAAATCTGGGGGGATCTGAGGGGGAAGGAGGAAGATTTTTAACTTCCTTATGCCTCGTTCAGACCCCCCAACACTGTAAGCATGTCCCCCTGTCATATTTATGTGTATACATATTTATACATATATACATATAATGTGTATATGTATATATATATCATGTGTGTGTGTATATACATGTATATATAGTGTGTGTGTGTGTATACATATGTATATAATGTAGGGGGACACATTATTTTATTAACATTAATCCACGCGCCGTTGAGCGGTGATAATTTATCACTGCTTGATAAACTGACATCTGGTACTGTAATCTCGTAAAGTCTCACGAGATTCCAGTATCAGGGGCCGTTCTCCACTATTTGAAGCATTTGTAGATCTCTTCACTCCTCGAAAGGTGAAGTGATCTACACCGCTTCATAAACTGGCACACAGAGGAGAAGATTCTTCACTGTGAATGCCGGAGAACGAAGCAGTGAATAGATTTCACTGCTTCATAAACGGACACCTAAGTGGCCCCGAGATACGAGGCCCCAAATTCGGTCAACTGTGTCCATCTGCAGCAATGTCATTTCAAGACCCTTTGAGTTCAGAGACCCCAAATTTTGGCTGCAGCTAGGGGGCATCTAGGAACCCTTAACTACCGAGTTTGAAGTTCAGGGGACCTATGGCTGCAAATGGGAACAGTGAGGCATGCAAATGGGCACAGTGATGCTGCAAATGGGCATTGTTGACCCTCTTTTCCACTTACAGTAGCTGTGCATTTCTCACCCTCGTCTTATACTCGGGTCAATACGTTTTTCCCATTTTTTTGTGGTAAATTAGGGCCTCGACTTATACTCGGAACGACTTATACTCGAGTATATATTTTCAATTCGTACTTTTAATCCCATGTTTAACGCCACTCAGACTAGGAAATGGAGGAGCAGTACTTGGGGTCAGTCTGGTGTGCTGCATACACATTTGCGGACAATGAACACGCTGACAGGAGAAGGGAGTAGAGAGAAGACATCATCTGTCTGTTTCTGTTTTTTCGCAGTTAAGGGCAGTGCAGGTGTATTGCTTAACTAAAACAGAGAAATTCAGTTCACCAGTCTGGCTGTACTGTGTGATGAGGCAAGGTATTGCCTGCCTGACATTCAGCTTTAAGTGGTTGGGATGGTCCAGATTAAACAGACTGTCCACATTCTAGTTTCAGTGTAGTCTCTTTGGTTGTGGTGAAGCTGTGCCATTCCCTAAACACTTATGGTGCTGGTGTTCTAAACACTCACTGTGTTTTTTTGCTCCCCTAATGTGACCTCTTCTGCTGCAGGTTCCCTCCTCTATTACAGGTAATCTTGGGTACTTTTCTAGGCTCCTTTCCTTAGGCCCTGCACATGCACATTTATCCTTGGCAAGGTTGTGTATTCCTGGTTGGTCGCCCATCTCATAAGGGCCCATTCACACCTCTTCATTGCAGGCCATTCCTTTAAGGGCTCATTGAAAATTGTGTATTGCGGTGCATAGCTGCAACACACATTATTTGCATTAGCACATTCTAGTGCCCTAATTTTCAACAGCCCTCCAACTCACTAACCCAAAGGATCTTTGGCACTCATGCGTTGCAGTGCATCACAACACACAGTATTGCACTACTGTGCATTGTGGTGCACTGTGTCTGTATTTTTGGTGCATGGTAGTACATTTATTTGAATGGGCTGCCTTAATGCAATTCACATTATTGCTCATGCATTAACGCAATGCAGCAGAATGTCAAAGTGTGAATGGGTCCTTAAAGTACAGAAGATCCGAAGGGAGACCCCAGGAGTGACATTAGGGGATCCAGCGAAAAGACCTTAGGAAGATTCAAGGGGAAGGACTGATACTGAACAAGACCCGAATCCAGCTACACTCCTGGTAGTTGACTATGCTACATCAACCATTCTCCTGGGCAAACATTCTGTAGGCGTGTGCCTAACAATTATGCATCAAATTTACACATGCCTATACAGCAGTTTTGATACATATTAGGCAGAAATAGTACAAAAATCTGAATTTAACTCACCGAAATGCAGCGACCAGTATAATTTAGAACTTTATAACGTATCAAGTACAGACTGCCAAAATGATTCCCTAAGTAGAGATGAAGGTTGTTAGGCTTTACTTGTTCATTATCCGTGATTGATTTTTCTGGCAATAAATTCTACTGTGTAGGACAAACTGTACAAATTTCTAGGAATATTAAAGGTATATGACACATAATATTAACACACTAATGTCTTTTTCTAGTTTATAAAATATAAACGTAATGAAGAAGAAATCCGGACACGGGTATTTAAAATGATTAATTACATTAACACTGTAAGTAAATATATCATTTTGACATTTTGAGATTTGAGAGTTTTGTGGTGTGATTTAGATTATATTATCATCAGTATCCATGTTTACCAGCACAGCAGAATTAATTAGGAAGATCATACATGGGCCCTCAGCCTATGCCCATACATTTGTAGGACACATTCATATTAACCTAACAGGGTTAAAGCATAAATACAACATGATCATTTAATTAAAATGTCATTCTCTGTTTGGTTTGATGTTGACTTTTACTTAAAGTCCAGGAAAAAAAATGATTATGGTTTGTGATCCATTTCAAATTATCATCATTATTAGAAAAGTGTATTCAAAGGCAAAACTTTAAGTTTTTTTTAATTTTGGATAGTGTGGGAAAGGGTAGAACTTCTACCATGTTTCTAATGTTCTTTGTTTCCCCATTGGAGTGATTAACTGTTTATCTGTCATTGTAACCATTGTCACTAAGACCCCTTTCACACTGGGCACAGGCCGTGTCAGTGGTAAAGCGGCGCCAGTTTTAGCAGCGCTTTACCAGTGTTATGGTGGCGCTTTTTTGGCCACTAGCGGGGCGCTTTTAACCGCGCTAGCGGCCGAGGAAAGGGTTAAAACCACCTGCAAATTGCTGCTGCCGAAGCGTTTTACAGGCACTTCGGCAGTGCTGCCCATTGATTTCCCACTGGGGAGGCTTAAGAGGCGTTTTTCAGGCATTTTACAGGTGGTATTTTTAGTGCTAAAACGCCTGAAAAGTGCCTTCAGTGTGAAAGGGGTCTTAGGCCAAAAGTGAGAGAAAATTAAAACTTTTGAATTGTCACAGTAATAGGAATAGTAGGGAAATCTTCTAATTGGGATATTTGATATCTAATCACTTTGAAGAGTTTAACTTTTGATTCCTGTTGTGTCTTTGGGACAGTAAGTGAAGGAATAGCTCCCCAATAGAACACAGATGGCAACAAAAACTCTGAGGGCTGGTTCACACATCCAAAACGCACCCCAGATTAATTCCTGATGCGTTTTTAATGCGTTTTTGACACATTTCGGTGCATTTTTGATGCTTTTCCGGATGCATTCCAGATGCATTTTTTTCTTCTTTTTTCCTGGTTTTCTTTTCACTGCACTGGGGTCTGGTGCATTTTTGATGCATTCCAGTGCGTTTTTTATGCTTTTTACTGCACTCCAGTACAGTCCAGTGCAGGAATAATGCAGCATATTCTACTTTTTTTTTCTGGAACTGGAATGCACTGGAACTGACCACACTGGTGTGAACTAGGCCATTGGAAACCATATAACCTCATTTCCATGCATTTTAATGCAGAAGGTGCGGAAAAAAACACACTGGACTACATATGGTGTGAACTGGCCCTGACAAAAGTTTTATTCCTTCTTTCTTCTATCCAAAAATAAATAAATTTTGATTTTAGTTTTAATAAATTATATAATTTAACAAAGGCAGAGTTAACTAGTTGCTGTCACTAGTCCAAGATGGCAAACAATCACTGTGAAAGTGAACTCTGGAGATGCATGTACAACCTGGGCAGAGGAGCTGCCAAACTGAAGAAAAAGGATGAAGGCCTAGAAGGATTTATGGGATGGGATGAATAGTGGGTAGGCAGTACCTGACTGGTGAGAAATGGGTGCATGGGGGTCACCTCAGAAGTGCCCCTGCAAAGCGAGAAGAGGGTTTGGACTATATCGGTACCTCAAGGACATAGACAAAAGTATACACTGACTGGTGAGAGACGAAGGGGAAAGATTGCTTGGAATGTCAGTAGGAAGCTAAGAGGTCAAGTTTTTCTGCTTGCCTTTGAAATTGGCAGAGTGCAGTAACATTTTTCTATAGCAGCTTGGAGGTAAGGGCATTTTTGTAGAAGGAAATGTTAAGCTCACCATACACATTACAATCAATGTACTGCCCCAGTTACACTTGTGGTTGGTGTGGTGCCCCCCCCCCCCAAGTTATAATGGCGGTCAGTGTAGTGATGGCCTCAGTTAGCTGTCAGCCTAATGCCCCTTGCCCCTAATGCCCTGCCAGTGAGGTGCCCTCTTTGAATTAAAGTGCTCCCCTTTATATCGGTGGCCAGTGTGCTGCTACAGTAGCTTGTTTAAGATTTATGTTTTTATGCATTCGGTATGTTCCTTTGTTCAGCCCTTTTTTTTTTCTCCTAGTTAGGCCAGCCCTTGGTCATTCCTTCAATTCTTTTTGTTTTTACCCCCCTTATGGTTTGAAGAGTTCCCTCAATATCAGTAGAAGCCATATTGTTCAATAAAGCCTTTTCACCTTCAAGAAGTACCCATAAACCATCTTTGTAAAGCACCAAGCCTACAATAAACCACACTGGATTTCACTTTGAGTCTTCTTAGTGAGTTGACACAGCCTGTGGATCTTTTTAGGTCAGTAAGCTGCTGTACTGTTCCCACAGACTGGGTTTCCTAGGCATGCCGAGTGGATAAAGCAACATTTAAAAATTGAACAGTCAGTGCAGTTAAGTTGGTGGTCAGTGGCTTTAATTTTACATTTCAAGTCAATTTAATGTTTAGAAGAAAGCCTACCAATGGAAGACATTTATTATATTATTATTACATATCTTTTTTTATCATTATTTTCAGGTGTACAAAGCTCTAAATATATTTGTGGCACTGACTGGTATGGAAATCTGGAATACAAATGACCAATTTGAAGTAGTCACAAACATACATGATACTCTAAACATATTCTCTGCTTGGCGGAAAACAAAACTGTTGCCCAGGAAACCCCATGATAATGCTCAGTTTTTAACGTAAACTTTGCTTGTATTTATCTGTTTTTATTTAAAAAAATGAAGCAATATAGGGAGTATGAAGTGCTGATTAGTTTACCTAGGTTTTGTAATATTAGAAGTACATATGTTTTTTGGTTACAGCCGTGATAGCAATATGTGCATGTCTAAGGCTAATATCAGCAGGTTTCTATTTTTCATTATTTGTTCATGATTTATCATTATTTGATACTCATATATCATGCACATATGTATAGTTTGATACAACGGTTGGTTGTCTTTCTTTGCCTATATTGGTATGGTTGGGGTGGGTGACACCTATACAGGAATCTCTGGATTTCTCCTATTGTTGTCACCAACAGTGATTGGCTCTGTAGGACAAACTTCTTTGAATGTTGCTACATTCTTTCGTTTTATAATCTTGTTTTGTTTTTTATTTACTATATGTAGCTATTTCTTTTTTTCCTGTATTATCTTGCTCTATTTTGTGTGTTTCTTTACATGCTAGATGTGTCTGTCTTGTCCTAAGCAGCAGTCTTTAACCACTTAAGGACCAGCTACCGCATTTATACCGCAGCAGGTTGGCTCCCCCGAGCGAATCGCCGTAACTGTATGACGGCCTCTTTAAGAGCTCTAGGGGGCGCACACCGACCACCCGCGATCACTCCTGACAGAGACAGAATGACAGATCTCTGTTCTGTCAGGGGAGGAGAGACAGATCTGTTGTTCCTACTGATTAGGAACAGTGATCGGTCTCCTCCTCCAGTAAGTCCCATCCCCCCACAGTTAGAAATACTCCCTAGGTAACACATTTAACCCCTTGATCGCCCCCTAGTGTTAACCCCCTTCCCTGCCAGTGACATTTATGTAGTAATCAGTGGCTATTTTTAGCTCTGATTGCTGTATAAATGTCAATGGTCAAAAGTGTCAAAAGTGTCCAATTTGCCCACTGTAATGTCGCAGTCCTGCTAAAAATCGCTGATCGCTGACATTTCTACTAAAAAAATGAATGCTAAAAATGCCATAAATCTATCCCCTATTTTGTAGACGCGATAATTTTTGTGCAAACCAATCAATATACGCTTATTGCGATTTTTTAATTTTTTTTTAATTTTTTTTTTTACCAAAAATATGTAGAAGAATACATATGATGAAAACATTTTGGATCTGTATTATAGCAAAAAGTAAAAATATTGGGGTTTTTTTTCAAAATTGTTGCTCTTTTTCTGTTTATAGCACAAACAATAAAAACCGTAGAGGAATACCACCAAAAGAAAGCTCTATCTGTGGAAAAAAAAAAGGACCTTAATTTTGTTTTGGTAAAGCGTCGCACGACCGCGCAATTGTCAGTTAAAGCGACGCAGTGCCGTATTGCAAAATATGGCCTGGTCATTAAGGGGGCAAAACTTCCGGTCCTTAAGTGGTTAAGCACAAATTGATTCAGCTGTTATTCAGGTATATAACAGTTAACTACACATGTGCTTCTGAGGTTATGCATAAGCGATTTGGTTCGTGAAACATGTTAACCTTGCTGCTATAGTCCTGTTGTATCGTGGCCTAGTGATGTTATGCGTAGGTTTTTCGATCAAAGCATTTATACTTTTGAAGATTGGAGTGCGGTCACCTCTTTTGCATATACTTTGCTGATTAGTTTACACCAGCCTGACTTTTGGCATTTCCCTACAATTTATATTTATTGGTGGTTTTTTACTGTATTGAACCATAGTGGCAGGTGTTATCTATTGATAGTTTACATATTCATTCTGACTACATACCATAGATATTCGTGACTCTGCATATTGGCATTTAGCCTCAGCATCAGGGGGTATGCTGGCCACAAATCTAGAGGGATGTTGAGGCTGTATGGCATTTATTTATTTATTTTGTTGTTGCTGTTGCCCCATGCAACACAAAAAAATTTAAGTCTATGGAACCAAAAACCAGAGAAAAGTCCCTGGCCCTTTACATAAAATGCACTGATGTGAACTACATCCATAGGAAACCATATTAATGGACTGTAGTGTGTTTCTGCAAAACTGAAAACGCACAAAAAAATGCATAGGTGTGAACCAGGCCTAACTGATACTACAAAAGTCGCTCCGACTTTAGAAAAGGTTCCTGCATTACCATAGTTGTGTGCAGCCTATAGCATTAGGGTGTGCAACCCAATGCTCAAACACACATGCTTTTGTCTGCAGCCTCAGCTGCACTGGACAGGGAATGAATGGGGAGTGCTCTGTGCTGAGCAGCTTCCTGTTCATTCACAAACAGAAGCATAGTAAACACATTTTACTATGCTTTGATTATGAATGAACACAGTGAGTGAGTGTGTTCACTGTGTTCATTTAGAAAAGGAAGGCACTGGTAAGTTACATATGTTCTAGCCCTTTTCCCTGCTCTCCATCCTGAAACATCCCCACAGCATCCAGGGGGAGAAAAGAGAAGGGTAGCCAGCAGCACTGCGGGCACAGGGCCAACATAAGAGGAAGCCCAGGCAGTGGGAGAATCGGCACAACACGTAGTGATTAGGGTGTTCCCAAGCACACCTGGCACACCCCCTGCGCACACCTATGTGCATTACTTTGGTCTGACTTGGGTGCGATTTCAACCCTTGTATAGGCTCCTAAATAGCATCCAAGTTGGATAAAGTCAGAGGGAAGTCACAGGGCAAAGTTGCAGTCAAAGTCGCAGGCAAAGTCGTACGACTTTGCTGTTGCAGCAGTATGAACCGATTAGAGACCAAAACATATCGACCGAAAATAGTGCTGATAATGGCGGTGGAAACGCACGCGATTTTGCCGCAATTTTACCCCAGTCTTACTGTGCTTACGGTGTATTTTTCATAAGTCATGTGACTCGAGTGGGTTATAGATGCGTTCTTGCTGCGTTTTCAATGCATTTCAACGGGGAGGTACGTTTTAGGTGCAGTTTTGTTAACTGACCAAAAATGCAGCAAGCAAGATTTTTAACACCACAATGGAAGTGCAACAGACCAGTGTGAAGACAAACATAGAATTTAAAGGGATGCATTTTTCTTGACTTTTTCTTGCCCTAAAGGTGCCGATAATGGCCGACAATAAATTTATATTTATTTAAATTCATGATAACAATTAAAAAGTCGAATATAATAAAATTATATATTAAAAAAATATATATATTTTAAAAACTGTCATTTTCGGTTTCGGCCAAGTGCATCCTGCATTTTCGCCACCAATATTCCATACCATACCATTCGGTGCACCTCTACCATATGTATGAACAGTTTAATTTCATTAAAATGAGTGTGCTGAGGTTTGTATATGTCTGTTACACTCTCACTTGTGGCGCAGTCTTTAAAACATATTTTATGGGTAAATGAACTGTGGCGTATGTATGTTGAGTATAGGGGGAGTAGGCTCAGGTTTTAATACAGTCCCCACTGTTAACATGATTTGACCACACCAACAATTCGGCATGGTTGCGTTGATGCTTCATACCATTTTTTGGAGGTGGGGGGGGGGGTAAAAAAATGACCGACTCCAGGTGCCAGATGTGCTAGGTACACCCCTGGCTTTAATAGAGTCATAGGGATCAGCAGAAGGAACCATGGTAGGGGACACAAGCACCCAACATTACTTTTGCTTTCTTTAGAGACCTGACAGGGTCTCTTTAATTGCCCATTTACCTGTCTGTTGTTTAATGTAAGTTATATTTTTCTGTATCTTCAGGAATGTTGTTTTTAATAAAGGTGATGTGGGGCTGGCTAGCGTTGAAGCAATGTGTGATGATTCATGGTCTGCAGGAGTAAACCAGGTGAGCAATGAAATACTCCCCATAGTCTGTGGCTAATCATAGTTGCTATTACAATGCTTGAAGGCCTGTGCTCACAAGAATGTTAGTAGTATCCATGGACACATGAACAAGTGCCTGGTAGCTTAAAGCCCAACTCACGGAAAATGTATAATTGCCCCCTGCAGTGGGGCTGCGCCCACATTGCGAGTGTTACCTGCTCATTTTGTCTAGGTGAGAGGAAAAACACTTTTGCTTACCTGACCCTCCACTCCCCTGGCAGACCCTGCTCCCCCATACTCTGGAGGTAGACTGTCCCTTGACGTCATCAAGTCAACTACAGGGTTATGGACCATGCATTGGTCTTAAAGTGGTTGTAAACCCTGTAAAAAAAAAAAAAAAAAAAAACCTGCAAGACAAAGGCATAATGAGCTAGTATGCATAGCGTACTAGCTCATTATGAATTACTTACCTGAGATCGAAGCCCCCGCAGCGGTCCTTGTTCACCGCTCTGGCGGCCGACATCTCTCTGGGGGGTGACTTCCGGGTATTGCAGCTCCGACGCTGTTTACAAAAGGGTTTACAAACACTTTAATGATGTCAGGACCCTAGACGGCTGGAGTGTGGGGAAAAAGGCTCTGTGGGGACCAGTCTGGCAGTGGAGGAAAGCAGAGGATTGGGTAAGTAAATCTTCTTTTATTAGTCCCCTAGATCTAAATGAGAAAATAAAGAGGAGCCCCAGTTATTTTTATGTTTATTAATAGTCAGCAGCTACAAAAGGTGTAGCTGCTGACTTTTAATAAACACACACTCACATGTGACGTGTCCCAGAAGATTGCATTGAGGAAGGGGAAGAAGAGAACTTCCGCTCGGATTGCCTAGGCCAGGGGTCTCCAAACTTTCGGAACAAAGGGCCAGTTTACTGCCCTTCAAGCCCTTTAAACTTTAGGACTGTGGCCAGTGGACTGTGGCCAGTGGAAGTAGAAAACACTGCATTTTCCACATTTTTGTCATATTACAACCAAAAACGTAAATGTATTTTATTGGGATTTTATGTGGTAGACCAACACAAAGTGGCACATAATTGTGAAGTAGAAGGAAAATGATAAATGGTTTTCAAAATTCTTGACAAATAAATATGTGAAAAGTGTGGCGTGCATTTGTTTTCAGCCCCCCTGAGTCAATACTTTGTAGAACCACCTTTCACTGCAATTACAGCTGCAAGTCTTTTTGGGGATGTCTCTACCAGCATTGCACATCTAGAGAGTGACATTTTTGCCCATTCTTCTCTGCAAAATAGCTCAAGCTCTGTCAGATTGGATGGAGAGAGTCTGTGAACAGCAATTTTCGAGTCTTGCCACAGATTCTCAATTGGATTTAGGTCTGGACTTTGACTGGGCCATTCTAACACATGAATATGCTTTGATCTAAACCATTCCATTGTAGCTCTGGCTGTATGTTTAGGGTCGTTGTCCTGCTGGAAGGTGAACCTCCGCCCCAGTCTCAAGTCTTTTGCAGACTTTACCAGGTTTTCTTCTAAGTTTGCCCTGTATTTGGCTCCATCCATCTTCCCATCAACTCTGGCCAGCTTCCCTGTCCCTGCTGATGAAAAGCATACCCACAACATGTTGCTGCCACCACCATGTTTCACAGTGGGGATGGTGTGTTCAGGGTGATGTGAGGTGTTAGTTTTCTGCCACACATAGCGTTTTGCTTTTAGGCCAAAAAGTTTAATTTTGGTCTCATCTGACCAAAGCACCTTTTTCCACATGTTTGCTGTGTTCCCAGACATGGCTTTGTGCAAACTGCAACTGAGACTTCTTACGGCTTTCTTTCAACAATGGCTTTCTTCTTGCCACTCTTCCATAAAGGCCAGATTTGTGGCGTGCATGACTAATAGTTGTCTGGTGGACAGATTCTCCCACCTGAGCTGTGGGTCTCTGCAGCTCCTCCAGAGTTACCATGGGTCTCTTGGCAGGTTCTCTGATTAATGCTCTCCTTGCCTGGCCTGTCAGTTTAGGTGGACGGCCATGTCTTGTAGGGCTGTTGAATTTAATCGCAGCATGCTGCGACCTCTAAAAATCGATTTTTAAATGACCCCATCTATCTGCCTGCCGCGCTATGCCCCGCCCCGGCCCTCCAAACGGAGCTGAAAGCGATGTGCCCTGCCTCTCCACACTGAGCCGTGGGCGTTAGCCACGCCCCCTTTCGATGAGGTCATCCCCAGCCACGTCGGGAAACACAGTGTTCGCTGGAGCCTGTGTGAGGTGTGACGTGGCTGGTCAGGTGACCGTAGCTCCTGGAACCCGGAAGTCGAGCCGCGAGAGGTTTCCTCCGCTCTCCCTGGCTAACTGCAGTGGTTCCGGTGCTGCCGCTTTCCCCGGGTAGCATCAAGGCTACATGGTTGGCCCCCTTGTTCCATCCCCTGGCGTTCTGTGCTGTGCGGCTGGTGGACACCGCAGTCCCTCCCGCCCCTGATACTTAGATCCATTGATACTGCTACTGAGCACCCCCAGGTTCTGCCACACGACTGGCATTGTGTTTCCCCCATTGGAGGCAGGTAGTCTCCTCTCTGGCTCCTGTGTGCTCCTGCAGCAATCGTTAGTTACTGTATGCACAAGTAAGTTACTTTAAAATAAACTTGATGGTTGATCTAACAAGTGACAATGCCATTTAATTAATTATGGTTTATGTATGTCTTAGTGACTGATTCACATCACAACTTCATTAATAACTTTTTTTTTGTATGATTTATGGTTTCGCTCATCACTGACCCCACACATGCCGCGTTGCATGTGTGGGATCTGTGATGAGAGAAACCATAAACTATACAAAAAAAAAAAAGGAGGTATCAATGAAGTTGTAATGTGAATCAATCACTAAGACAATAAGATATACATAAACCATAATTAATGAAATGGCATACATTATCGTTTGGGGGGACGTTATGGGGACATTGTCCACAGTCTCTGAACCTCTCTTGTATCATGTCCGCAGTCTCTGATCCTCTCCTGTATCATGTCTGCAGTCTCTGACCATCTCCTGTATCATGTCTGCAGTCTCTGACCATCTCCTGTATCATGTCTGCAGTCTCTGACCATCTCCTGTATCATGTCTGCAGTCTCTGACCCTCTGCTGTATCATGTCTGCAGTCTCTGACCCTCTGCTGTATCATGTCTGCAGTCTCTGACCCTCTGCTGTATCATGTCTGCAGTCTCTGACCCTCTCCTGTATCATGTCTGCAGTCTCTGACCCTCTCTTGTAGTATTTTGGGGGCAGTCTGGAACTCCTCTATAAGTTGTCTGCTGTAATTTACACTTTGCTACATGCAGGGTGTGTTGTCTTTTTTTTAAGAACAGATAAAATAAAAAAATTGAGTTCTTCTGACTGCTTGAATTTTTTGGATGAAAACCGAGCGCAGTAATCGTGATGCATTGTGATGCATCGCGATGCATCGCGGAATCGAATCGAATCGTGGACAGGATAATCGTAATCGAATCGAATCGCGAGGTCAGTGAAGATGCGCACCCCTAATGTCTTGGTAGGTTTGCAGTTGTGCCATACTCTTTTCATTTTCGGATGATGGATTGAACAGTGCTCCGTGAGATGTTCAAAGCGTAATATTTTTTTATAACCTAATCCTGCTTTAAACTTCTACACAACTTTATCCATGACGTGTCTGGTGTGTTCCTTGGCCTTAATGATGCTGTTTGTTCACTAAGGTTCTCTAACAAACCTCCGAGGGCTTCACAGAACAGCTGTATTTATACTGAGATTAAATTACACCCAGGTGGACTCTATTTACTAATTAGGTGACTTCTAAAGGTAATTGGCTCCACTAGATTTTAGTTAGGGGTATCAGAGTAAAGGGGGCTGAATACAAATGCACGCCACAATTTTCACATATTTATTTGTAAAAAAAGTTGAAAAACATTTATAATTCTCCTTCCACTTCACAATTATGTGCTGCTTCGTATTGGTCTATCACAAAAAATCCCAATAAAATACATTTACGTTTTTGGTTGTAGCATGATAAAATGTGGAAAATTTCAAGGGGTGTGAATACTTTTTCAAGGTACTGCAGTTTTAAAAGTCAGCAGCTACAAATACTGCAGCTGCTGATTTTTAAAATATGGAAACTTACCTGTCCAGGGCGCCCTCGATGTCCTCACCAAAAGCCGATCTGCCCCTCGGCTCTCGGGTGGAGGCGCCGCCATCTTTGGTAAGGGAATCAGGAAGTGAAGCCTTGCGGCTTCACAGCCTGGTTCCCTACTGCGCATGTGCGAGTCGCGCTGCGCGTCCTAACTGGTCCCTACTGTCTTCTGGGACCTGTGTGTCTCCCAGAAGACAGCGGGGGGGGGCGAAGGAGGAGCCGGACATGGTGTAGATCACTACGGATTCTGCAGCGATCTATGCCTGGAAGTGGGAGCAAATACCTGTATTATACAGGTATCTGCTCTCCTCTCCCCCCTGAAAGGTGCCAAATGTGACACCGGAGGGGGGGGGATCCAATCAGCGGAAGTTCCATTTTTGGGTGGAACTCCGCTTTAAATGGTCATGTCGCTCCTAGGCTGTGATTGATGACTTGCATCTTATGATTGTTGGTAGACACCTGCTGGAGGCTATAGGAATTACAAGCTGATAACCACTTGAGCACCATGCCAACGCCGTCAAGCTGTTGAAAGTTGTAGCATTGTTATATGGACATAAACCAACGTTTCTATAACCAGCTTTAGTTACAGTACATGTAGCTGATACATAAAATAGGATGCATTCAATTTAAAATTGAGCACAAATGATTTCCTAATCTATCACAGGTTCATATCCTATCATATCCTAAACTTACTGGGTATTCAGTGATCAGCCATCTCCTTTAACATTACACCAGGATGTTTTACAACTCTGCTCTGTTATGTTTCTTTTAACTTCTGATAATGCTCTTCTCTAACAATGTACATAGAATCACTCTCCAGATCCTATTAGCGTTGGTGCAACCATGGCACATGAAATGGGGCACAATCTAGGAATGGATCACGATAAAGATAAATGCCAATGCCACCCTAAACTGTGTATCATGATGCCTAAATTAAGGTGAGTAAATCAAATACAAATTTTCACAGCTGCTCTAAGTAGATCACACAAATCTATTGAACGTGGGTGTGGGTGGATATGGCCTTTATGGCATATGGCTTGAAGTACTGCATCGTTTCCCCAGTTTGTCATGTTAAAGACAGAATAGGACCTCAGCTGGCTGAACAAGAGAAAATTGAGACGTGTACGGCGCCCTTAAAGGAGAAGTCTCTTTTCCATGTTTATTAACGTGTTTTGTTCCCCAGGGGCTGTGTGGTCAGATAGATTGCCCCCCTTGACTTATGGCAGTTTTCTACAAGCTTGGGATATTTTTTATAACCTAACCCTGCTTGAAACTTCTCCACAACTTTATCCCTGACCTGTCTGGTGTGTTCCTTGGCCTTCATGATGCTGTTTGTTCACTAAGCTTCTCTTACAAACCTCCGAGGGCATCACAGAACAGCTGTATTTATACTGAGATTAAATTACACCCAGGTGGACTCTATTTACTAATTAGGTGACTTCTAAAGGCAATTGGCTCCACTAGATTTTAGTTAGGGGTATCAGAGTAAAGGGGGATGAATACAAATGCGCGCCACAATTGGTTCCACTAGATTTTACAACAGATAATTTTTTACTCAGCGCTGCCCCTCTAAATCATGAATATACATATACTCACATCAAATATGTGTCATGTGACAACATGTATAGCAAAGTGCCAATCAAGTGCAAAAAATGCATTCAATAAAGTTCAAAAAAAGGTGCAAAATAAGGTGCAATCAATAAAGTTCATCAAGTGTGAGGTATAGGGCTGGTGACATGTTGATGTAATCTTGGTGACTTTCTGTGCTCCCCTCCTGGGTCCCCACTCACCAGGGCATATAGTGTAATACTGTAAGGTTTATTAAAAGGTTTAAAATCATTACACTTACATCAGAATCTTTAAAATGTACAAAACTTGCCGCCTTGGCATCCAAACAGCCTTCACAGATTATCCTTAGCTTGACATGTTTCGCCCCTCTCACTGGGCTTCATCAGAAGCTTATAGAGTCTGTGATTGGCTGTCTTATATACTTTAAGTACCGCCCACTACACCCAATGACCAGTGGCGGCTGGTGCTCAATTTTTTTGGGGGGGCGCAAAGCCCTAACCAACCCCAGCCACACACCCCCCCCCCCGCCGGTCACTCGCCCGCAATAGATAGATAAATAGACAGATAAATGGACACATAGATAGACACTGGGTGGGATGGATGGATGGATAGATAGACACTGGGTGGGAGGGAGGGATAGATAGACACTGGGTGGGATGGATGGATAGACACTGGGTGGGATGGATGGATGGATAGACACTGGGTGGGATGGATGGATGGATAGACACTGGGTGGGATGGATGGATGGATAGACACTGGGTGGGATGGATAAATGGATAGACACTGGGTGGGATGGATGGATGGATAGACACTGGGTGGGATGGATGGACACTGGGTGGGATGGATGGATAGACACTGGGTGGGATGGATAGATGGATAGACATTGGGTGGGATGGATGGATAGACACCGTGTGGGATGGATGGATAGACACTGGGTGGGATGGATGGATGGATAGACACTGGGTGGGATGGTTGGATAGACATTGGGTGGGATGGATGGATGGATAGACACTGGGTGGGATGGATGGATAGACACTGGGTGGGATGGATAGATAGACACTGGGTGGGATGGATGGATAGACACTGGGTGGGATGGATGGATAGACACTGGGTGGGATGGATGGATAGACACTGTGTGGGATGGATGGATGGATAGACACTGTGTGGGATGGATGGATGGATAGGCACTGGGTGGGATGAATGGATAGACACTGGGTGGGATGGATGGATGGATAGACACTGGGTGGGATGGATGGATGGATAGACACTGGGTGGGATGGATGGATAGACACTGGGTGGGTGGGAGAGATAGACAGGGGAAGGGGGAGAGAGAGATATACACTAGGTGGGAGAGAGAGATATACACTGGGCTTGGGAGAGAGATATACACTGGGGGGTGGGAGAGAGAGATATACACTGGGGGGTGGGAGAGAGAGATATACACTGGGGGTGGGAGAGAGAGATATACACTGGGGGCATGGACACACACACATAGATCAGTGATGAGGACTTACATATGAATGAGGCTCTGTCTTTCAGGCTGCAGTCCATGGCTAGTGACACTGTCCTGACACCTCCTCTGCCTCCTTCCTTCCATACGCTGGCTGGGAAGGATGTCTTATCTCGTTCTTATCTCCGTGCATATTCAGTCACACAAGGCTGGTCTCCTAATTTCTACAGGATGGATGGATGGGGATGATTCACAACATGGGCTGTGTGTTTAACAAGAGCCTCCACTGACACTGCCAAACTGAGACACAGCAACACCAGTAGAGATAATAGAAGCACTGACGATCGGCACTTGTGAAACACACAGCCCATGTGAAGCTTCCCCATTCGTCCATCCATCCTGTAGAAATAAGGAGACCAGCCTTGTGTGATCGTCAATGCTTCTATTATCTCCACTGGTGTTGCTGTGTCTCAGTTTAGCAGTGGAAAAATTCGGCTTTGCCTCTTTGAAGTTGAAGGCAGCGGAGGAGTCTGCTCCTCCGCTCGGGCGCACTGGTCTGACACAGGGAAAACCGGAAGTGACAGACTACCATCTAGTCTGTCACTCAAAACACACGGCCATAGTAATACACTATGGGCGCTGTGCGGATGCCGATCAGCGTTTTGCTTTGCGCCACAAGGCGGGTTAAAACCCCGCAATTGAAGCGCCTCGTCTGCAATCTCATGATTGCATAGACGTGGCGCTTTCCATAGTGCACTGTGCCCGGCGCCCGAACACAGTGCACTTAAGGACTTTTTTTCAATTTTTTTTTTTTTAAGGGCCATTTAAAATTTTTTTTTTTTTTTTTTCAAATTTTTTTTTTTACGGGCCGTCACTGCCAATGACTCCCACTACTCTCATTGATGGCGCAGTATGAAATTGGCCTCACTCCCGGTTTCCACTGATACCGGAAGGGATCAGCAGCACAGGAAGTGATGTAATCTTTGTTAACAAAAGGTGAACACCAACTTCTGATTACCAGGGGGTGATCAGAGGCCATCTAGTGTTAGTAATTCAGTATTACATAAAAAACATAAAAAGCAGATCTTAGTATATTACATTATATGAACCATTGTGACGATAACAGTATACTCCATATGAAAAAATATAAATAGTTAAATGATTGGGAATGATTTAATGGAGACCTGGTCTAACAAATAATAAAACAAAACACATCAAATAAATAAAAAGAAAAAAAGAGAAAATGGAAATAAAATTAAAAATAAAAGAAAAATAAAGATACATAAAAATAAAAATAGAAATAGAAATAGAAATCGAAACAAAAATAAAATAAAAATAAAAATAAATAAATAAAATAAATAAATTAAATAAATAAATAAATAAATAAATAAATAAAAAACTATAAACAAGGTTCAGTATACAGATGGCAATAAAAATATAGAAGATAACCCACAATCTAGGGAATCTTCTCCAGAAAGAGAAATTGTACCCTATACACAAACCCTGACACCTAAACCTACAACAAGGGGAGGAAGGGATAACAGAGGAAGTAATAACTACACACTCAGAGATACTCCACCACAACACAATAGACCACAACATGGGAATGATACACCTCGGTACAACATTCCCACCAGTAACAGATATGAACCCATTAGACCCCTAACTCCACTGCAACCCCACCCCCACCCTTTAGGGGAGATCCCCACTACATAAGACTGTATGAACACAATGGGTATCCACCCTATTATGGAGGGGATTTTTGGGACAGGGGCCATGGCAGGCCTCCTTGGAGAGGACAGAGGGGGAGAGAAGGATACTGGGGTCCACCCAGGGGTGGAAATTATTGGAGACCGAGGGGGGGATACAGAGGTCACCCCCCCACAACAACACACAGGAGAGGTATATCCACCTCCCGCACAAAATGGGGAAGGAAGAGTAGAGGTTGTAGAGGAGGCCAGAAAAAGAAAAAGAGAAACCTAGATGGAGGAATCTTTAATCTTAGCAGCATACAATTTAATGAGGAGGAACTTGAAGTTTTGGAAATGGGTTTGAAATATGCTCCGCTTAAGAACATCAACAAATTTAGAACCTTTATAGATTTATACAAGTTTATTAGGAGAGTTAATATTAAAAAACATTTTGCTATGAAAACCCAAAATGTTATTGACACAGACCCACAGTTTGAACATAGTGGGTCGAGGAACAAGTCCACATTTAACCACAGACATAGCAACAACCAATGTCTGGATGTTTTCAAGATGATGGTTGAACAGGACATAGAGGACATTCATATCCACCCCATTAGAGGCAACAAAAAAGTTCAACAGGGCCTCAAGGAATTAGAGAAAAAGAAAGACATCATAATAAGACCAGCAGATAAAGGGGAGGGGGGGTAGTTGTGTTGAATAAAGAAGATTATAAAAATGAACTTAACCGACTTATAGAAGACATAGTGTCAGAGAAATAACAGAAACTTTGTTTGCCAATACCGGCATTTCCCTGTACGCCTGCGTGGCAGAATGGCGAATCGGCGTATGCGGGTACGCGATTCAGCAGACCGCGTCACGGCGTAATGGCACACATAGACGGCGAAACAGCGTACGTACGTACACATCTTAGCCGCACACCTGGGTTCCCCTATTAGCCCTATAAAAGGCAGCCCAGCTCTCTGGCTTATTGCTGGTTTGTCATTTCAGTTCCTGTGTTCCTGTGCCTTGTTCTGCTATTGACTCCTACCTATTGTGACCCGGATTGCCTTGACCACCCTTGAACTTCTCCTGCACCTTGACCTCAGCTTGCTTAACGGATTCCTCTTCAGTCTGCTCCAGTGTTTGACCCCCGGCTTCTCTTTAAAGACTTTGCTACTGCCTGCTCCAGTGTTTGACCCCGGCCTGTCTTGGACTCTCCCATTTAATTGATTCCTGTGTATGACCTTGGCTTGTTTAAACGGACTTCCTTCCTACCGGCTTGCTGTGTTTGACCCCCTGGCTTCTCTACATACTTTGTTTCAGTTGTCTACTTCAGGACCAAGGTGTCGGAGCCCCAGTCTGCTTCCTCTGCCGATCACCGTCCGGGTGTACCCTGCACAGACTTACTACCAGACGGAAGTTCTACACGCAAGCCCCTACTAGTGCCTGGCGACCCGTGCCTCTCTGTGCCCGATACCCCCTGTGCCACCTCCAGGGGTATAGCGCACTCAGCTGCAAGGGGAGCTGCTCTCAGCATCTCGGCCCTGGTGAGTACCCTGACAGTACAAACCAGCCATGTCAGAGGCCGACAGAGCTGGTTCTCCCCTTGAGGCACTCTGCCAGCAGGTGCCAGCTCTTACTCAGGCTGTCCAAAGACTCCAAGATGGCTACTTTCAAATTGAGGGCCGTCTCCAGCACCTGATGTCTGCTCCAGCTCCTTCGGATACAGCCTCAGCCAGCGGGGTGGCCTCTCCCCAAGATCAAGTCACCCCAGCACCTTCAGTTGTAATGACTCTCCCTGAACCCAGAGTCCCCACTCCGGAACGATTTTCTGGAAACCGGGAGAAATTTAGAGCTTTCAAAAATGCTTGCCTATTATATCTAGCTCTTCAACCCAGGACTTTCCATTCAGAATCTGTAAAAGTGGGATTCGTTTTTTCCCTATTATCTGAAGAACCACAATCTTGGGCTCATAATCTTCTTGAACAGAAGAGTTCTTTATTAGACTCAGTTGAAACTTTCTTTACCGCTATGGCTCAGTTATGATGACCGCAACGCACAGCTACTGCTGAATCCATTCTGCACACCCTTACCCAAAGGAAAAGACCAGTAGAGGACTACACCGTGGAATTTCACAAATGGTCTGGAGACACCACCTGGAACGAGGCCGCCCTTAAATACCAATACCGTCAGGGTCTCTCCGAGACACTTAAAGACGAATTAGCACGAGTGGATACCCCTGACTCTCTGGAAGATCTGATTCAACTCGCCACTAAGCTCGACAGACGCCTGCGGGAGCGCCGTTTTGAACGCTTCCAGTCTTCCCGGCCTACCTGGATGTTACCCCGGATTCCTCCAGTTCCTGTGCCTGTCGCGGGTCCCTCAGCTTCTACTGACAGTGAGCCCATGCAACTGGGACTGGTCCTGTTCCCCACTCACTACTGACGAGAAATTGCGACGGTGTCAAGCCAATCTTTGCCTCTACTGCGGAGAAGCTGGCCATTTCCTACGCAACTGCCCTGTGAGACCCAGTAAGTACCGCCTACGGCATGCTACGAACTTTCAAGTTGCTGATTCAACCCAATCTCACCTTATCCTACCGGTCTCATTACAGGTGGCGGAAGAGGAAATTCGGCTTCTGGCTATCGTTGACTCCGGAGCATGCAGCTGTTTCCTGGATGCATCCCTTGCCCAAAGTCTGCACATCCCTCTTCAAGACAAGAAACAGCTCCTTCAGATCTACCTGGCAGACGGGTCTCTACCCAACTCAGGACCTATCACTCAAGAAACCAAGCCCATTCTTGTCTCCACAGACTCTAGTCATCAGGAATTTCTTTGCTTCAACATCATCAACTCACCCATGTTTCCCATTATCTTGGGGTTCCCGTGGCTAATGGCACACGACCCTCAGATCCTTTGGAGTAGAAAAGAAATTCTCTTCTCTTCAGCATACTGTTCCCAGCATTGTTTTGTGCCAAACTCCAATAAGACTGTCTCCTGTTTGTCCATACAACCAGTGCCAGATACGCTTACGCATGTCCCTGCAGCGTATCACAAATTCCTGGACGTTTTTGACAAAAAAAAAGGCCGATAGTTTACCACCTCATCGGCATTATGATTGCCCCATCGATCTGTTGCCCGACTCCGAGATCCCGTTTGGCCAAATTTTCCCCTTGTCGGAGACCGAGTTGGAAGCTCTCCGCCTCTACATTGATGAAAACCTTGAAAAAGGATTCATTCGTCCTTCTTCCTCCCCAGCCGGGGCTGGTATCTTTTTTGTTGAGAAAAAGGACGGATCTCTCAGGCCATGCATAGACTATAGAGAGCTTAATAAAATCACCATCAAAAATCGATACCCACTTCCCCTCATTCCTGAACTGTTTCAGCGGTTTGGATCTGCCCAAATATTTACCAAATTGGACTTACGAGGGGCATACAATCTTGTTCGGATACGTGCTGGGGACGAATGGAAGACAGCTTTCAGGTCCAGATTCGGTAACTTTGAGTATCTGGTGATGCCCATTGGGCTCTGCAATGCCCCAGCTACATTCCAGCATCTAGTGAATGATATTTTCCGGGGAATTCCTAGATAACTTTGTCATTGTCTATCTTGATGATATTTTAATTTTCTCTATCACTATAGAATTACATCGAGACCATGTCAAGAAAGTCCTCTCAGTCCTCAGAAAGCACGGCCTGTTCTTAAAGGGAGAAAAGTGTGAATTTGAAAAGACTACCATCCAGTTCCTTGGTTTCATCACCACTACTGAAGGGGTAGCCATGGATCCACAAAAAGTTAAAGCCATCCAGGAGTGGCCGGCCCCCTCAGACAAAAAAGGAGTCCAGCGATTTATTGGCTTTGCCAATTTTTATCGCAGGTTTATTAGGGGGTTCTCCTCAATTATCTCTCCCATCACTCAGTTAACCCACCAACAAGTCAAATTTCGATGGTCCCAGGAAGCTCAAGATGCCTTTGCCAAACTAAAGAATCTGTTCACGTCAGCTCCCATACTTCAGCATCCAGATCCCACTCTACCTTATGTACTTGAAGTTGATGCCTCGGAATCCGCCACAGCAGCCATCTTGTCCCAGAGAAGTGGTATCAAAGCACTTCTCCATCCAGTAGCCTTTGCCTCCCACAAACTAAGTCCTCCAGAGAGAAATTATAATGTTGGTGATCGGGAATTATTGGCCATAAAGACTGCCCTTGAGGAATGGAGATACTTACTGGAGGGTGCGTCCCAGCCCATCATGATCTTCACGGACCACAAGAACCTGGAGTATCTCCGAACAACCAAACGTCTTAGGCCCCGACAAGCCCGGTGGGCATTATTCTTCTCCAGGTTCAATTTCCATATCTCCTATCGACCTGGTTCAAAAAATGGGAAGGTGGACGCACTCTCCCGTATGTTTCCAGAGGCCAATGATTCAACAGAACCTGAAACCATCCTATCCTCTCACAATTTTCTTCATCTCATGCAACCTAACCTTCAATATGCTATTGAACAGGCCTCTAGTCAATGCACGGAATCCGAGATATCCTCCTTAGAAAAAAGAGATGGTTTGCTGTGGGCCCAGGACAAGGTTTTCGTCCCCTCCTCTGTAAGGCTTAGAATTTTACAGACTTTCCATGACCGCAAAATGGCAGGACATTTCGGAGTACGGAAGACTTCTGAATTAGTTCACCGCTCTTTCTGGTGGCCGGGTTGGAGGCAGGACTGTAAAAAGTACGTTCAATCCTGCATTACCTGCCAACGCAGCAAAGGGTCAAACACTAAAGCTTGGGGCCTCCTCAGACCCCTGTCTATCCCTGAAAGACCTTGGAGTGAGGTTTCTCTGGACATTGTTGATCTACCTCCCTCTGAAAAAATTTCCACTATTTTAGTAGTGGTTGACCGCCTCTCAAAGGTGGCACACTTTCTGCCCATGATTGGTACTCCTTCTGCTTTGGCTACAGCAAATGTTTTTATTAAAGAAATAATAAGACTCCATGGTGTTCCCCACAACATCACCTCTGATAGAGGAATTCAATTTACCTCAAGATTCTGGAAAGACCTTTGTAAATCCCTGGAAATCAAAACCTCTTTTTCTTCAGCATACCATCCCCAAAGCAACGGCCAAATAGAAAGGACGAATCAGACCCTGGAGCATTATCTCCGTTGTTTCTGCTCTAGCTCTCAGGATAATTGGTCAACTCTTCTCCCCTGTGCGGAGTTCGCCTATAATAATGCCACACATTCTGCCACCAATCAGACGCCTTTTTGGGCCAACTATGGGTTCCACCCATCTTTTCTGCCAGACTCCACCCCAGAAGTCACAACCCCTGCAGTTCAAGATCGAGTAAACCTCATCCAATCTAATTTTTTACAGATCTAAAAGGCCATGAAAGAAGCTCAAGACGGCTATAAGGAATATTACAACAAAGGGAGAAGAAACAATCCGGAATTTAAGATTGGAGATAAGGTTTGGCTATCTGCTGTCAATCTTAGATTACCCTGTCCCTCACGCAAACTTGGGCCAAAATTAATTGGTCCTTTTGAAGTAAAGAGGGTAATTAATCCTGTGGCCTTCGAACTAACCTTACCCGGTACCCTTAGAATCCATCCGGTGTTCCACGCATCCCTACTAAAACCAGTAGTTCCCAATTCTTTCTCAGGAAGGGAGGAAACTCCACCTCCACCAGTGGAGGTAGAGGGTGAAGAAGAATTTGAGTTGGAAGCAATTATGGACTGTAGAAAGAGGGGTAGGCAGACTCAGTATCTGGTGAAATGGAAAGGGTACCCACCGGAAGATAACTCCTGGGAACCTGCCGGTAATATACATGCACCTCGTTTGGTTCAGAATTTTCACAGACGACAACCAGGGATATTAGCCAGGTTGGGCATCCGGAGGCTGCCCCTCGGGGGGGGCACTGTCAGAGAAATAACAGAAACTTTGTTTGCCAATACCGGCATTTCTCTGTACGCCTGCGTTGCAGAATGGCGAATCGGCGTATGCGGGTACGTGATTCAGCGGACCGCGTCACGGCGTAATGGCACACATAGACGTGCGAGTCAGCGGGCCGCAACACGGCGAAACGGCGAAACTACGTACGTACGCATCTTAGCCGCACACGTGGGTTCCCCTATTAGCCCTATAAAAGGCAGCCCAGCTCTCTGGCTTATTGCTGGTTTGTCATTTCAGCTCCTGTGTTCCTGTGCCTTGTTCTGCTATTGACTCCTGCCTATTGTGACCCGGATTGCCTTGACCACCCTTGAACTTCTCCTGCACCTTGACCTCGGCTTGCTTAATGGATTCCTCTTCAGTCTGCTCCAGTGTTTGACCCCCGGCTTCTCTTTAAAGACATTGCTACTGCCTGCTCCAGTGTTTGACCCCGGCCTGTCTTGGACTCTCCCATTTGATTGATTCCTGTGTATGACCTTGGCTTGTTTAAACGGACTTCCTTCCTACCGGCTTGCTGTGTTTGACCCCCTGGCTTCTCTACATACTTTGTTCCAGTTGTCTACTTCAGGACCAAGGTGTCGGAGCCCCAGTCTGCTTCCTCTGCCGATCACCGTCCGGGTGTACCCTGCACAGACTTACTACCAGACGGAAGTTCTACACGCAAGCCTCTACTAGTGCCTGGCGACCCGTGCCTCTCTGTGCCCGATACCCCCTGTGCCACCTCCAGGGGTATAGCGCACTCAGCTGCAAGGGGAGCCGCTCTCAGCATCTCGGCCCTGGTGAGTACCCTGACACATAGACACCTAACAAAAAATCAAAGGGGACCCTGTGAACAAGCTTAAAGCTATTCTAACTAAAAAAATTAAGAAAGCCCAAGAGAAAGGCATATTGAACAAAAAAGAGGCTCATTATTTAGTACCAGCAGCACCTAAAACCCCCATCATATATCAAGTTCCCAAAATACATAAGGATATCCAGAAGCCCCCAGGATGCTCCGTCATTAATGGGGTAGATTCCCTATTTTCTAGAGTTGGGGAATACTTAGACCACTTCCTACAGCCCATTGCCCAGAAGTTTCCACCCTATACGAAAGATAGTAGGGACCTTATCAACCTTATCAGGGACATTCCAATTAATGAACGAATGTTCCTGGTAGGTATAGATGTTGATTCCCTATACACCAACATAAAACAGAAAGACGCCACTTCTGCGATCAAATGGGCGCTAGAAATTAAAACAAGACTACATAGGACCCAAATAGATTTCATGCTAGATATGCTACAATTAGCTATGGAAAATAACTATTTTTGGCATGATAAACATTACTACAAACAGATAAGGGGAGTAGCCATGGGAGCTAAATATGCTCCCACGGTGGCAAACATCTTTATGAGTAAATGGGAGTCAGAGGAAATATTTGGGAGAAATATATTAGGCTTGAAAACATACAGAAGATATATAGATGACATTTTCCTAGTTTGGGAGGGCAGTGAGGATTCTTTGAAAAAGTTTTTGGAACAGATTAATATTAACAATTATAATATATCTTTTTCATCAAACTATAGCAAGGAAAAGGTCAATTATTTGGACCTAGAAATTTTTCATTTCAACAATAGTTTATATACATGAACTTTTTTTAAAAAAATGGATAGGAATAGTTATATCCCTACAACTAGTGGCCACCACCCGAGATGGATCTCGGGGATACCTAAAGGACAGATGATCAGGATTAAAAGAAATTGCAACTAATGCCCCGTACACACGGTTGGATTTTCCGATCGGAGCGTGTTGTCGGAAATTCCGACCGTGTGTGGGCTCCATCGGACATTTTCCATCGGATTTTCCGACACACAAAGTTGGAGAGCAGGAGATAAAATTTTCCGACAACAAAATCCGTTGTCGGAAATTCCGATCGTGTGTACACAAATCCGACGGACAAAGTGCCACGCATGCTCAGAATAAATAAAGAGATGAAAGCTATTGGCCACTGCCCCGTTTATAGTCCCGACGTACATGTTTTACGTCACCGCGTTTAGAACGATCGGATTTTCCGACAACTTTGTGCGACCGTGTGTAGACAAAACAAGTTTGAGCCAACATCCGTCTGAAAAAATCCTAGGATTTTGTTGTCGGAATGTCCGAACAAAGTCCGACCGTGTGTACGCCCTATTACAGGAGGACTATACAATCCAGTCCAATATGCTGGTGGACAGTTTTGAGCAAAAAGGATATAAACGACAACAACTTTTAAAAATACAACAAGAAGTAGGAATAATGGATAGAGAATAATTACTCGTCCCTAATTCTAAAAAGAGAGAAAGTTATGACCTAACCTTCTGTACAGAATTCAATCGACAGTACAAACAAAAAGATCATTAAAAAACATTGGCCCATTTTACTCAGAGATCCAGTTTTATTGAAAACCTTACCTTCATGTCCGAAATTAGTCTATAAACGTCCTCCTGCACAGACGTCTGGTTTGCAATACCTTCGTTAACCAGATACTCTACCCCCTCCCCTCCTTTCAATAAAAGGATTTTATTTTTTTCTCTCTCTTTTTCCTTTTTTTTTTTTTTTATTTTTTAATTTTTACCATTTTTCCTTTTTCAACCCAGCATGATTGACACATTGATTATGCACCTTTATTTTTATTTTTATATTTACTTTTATTTATTTTTATTATTTATATTTTTATTCATTATTTTCATTTTAGGTGGTAATTACTGGCTCATTACCTGGTCTTACCATGAATACCAGCAACCTGGGTCCCTGTGTCCAGGGGTGGCTTTTGCACGTCAGACATTTTTCTGGTCCCTGTTTCCATACCCGCTACACCCCAATGTACTGACTATATGTATGTACTTACGGTGGGCTTGCCTGCCCTCCCCCAGCAAGACATGCCACACTTAGACTAATCACTTTTTACCATATTTTCCAGACGTCCCCATGTCATCGCCCCTGATGAGTGTCTTTCACACAAAACGCGTCGGGCATTCTGGGATGCAGACATATGTTTATAGTAAATTAGATCTTCACTTCAGAATATTTTCCATGTTTTATTTACAATTTTATTGTCTATACCTCCATCTCCGGTGCAAGTGCTGCTGTAACATCACATGTATACATATGAGATTTTTGTTCTGGTTGTATAATTTCAACAATTGTGACCACTATATGGCACCATGTGGGTATATATTTGATGTACTCTTGATGTCTGTATTACGTGTGCACATACATATGTGCTTGTAAATACTTTATGAAATGATATTTATTGCAATTTCTTTTATATATGTGGTCTATCATATTGATATGATTGTGCATTCGATCACAAATAAATATGCAATTTTCTATTCAGTTGTTTCCACGGTGTCCATGACCTCATTTTAAAGTCCCAACTTTCCCAATTTAGCCTTGAATTTAGGGATGGAGGCACACCACATATGTGCCTCATCTAAAGTCCCAAATCCCCCCTCTTTTCCTATAAACGTCCTCCTGTATTGAAGGACAAAATTGTTAAAAGCATCCCTGACCCCCCAAAGAATCTAGTAACCTTCCTCGACCAAACAGGTTTCTATAATTGTGGCAGATGTCTTATCTGCAGAACATGTCAGGGTGAAAAGAAAAAAAACTACACACTTCAAATCTAGAACAACAGTACAAATATATGAAATCTCCAAATTTATAACCTGTGGCACCACGCATGTCACATACCTTTTTGGAATGTGAATGTGGTCTCCAATATGTGGGAAGAACCACAAAAGAACTTAAAGTTAGACTGAGGGAATATATTAATAACATTAAAAAGGGTTTCCATAAACACAGTTTATCATATCATTTTAGGAGATGCCACAATAGAGATCCATCAAAATTCACATTTTGTGGCATTCATAGGGTGGAGAAAATTGGAGGGGCACCAATCTTAAACAGGCTATCTCTCAAAACGAGACCCAATGTATATACAAATTACAGTCCTTAACGCCGAAAGGGTTGAATGTGGACCTGGACATTAATTGTTTTATTAGTAATTTTTGACTGTTTATTCGTTTTTTTCTTTTTTTTTCCTTTATTTATTTTTTCTTTTTATTTATTTATTTATATATTTTATTTTATTTATTTATTTATTATTATTTCTATTTCTATTTCTATTTTTCTTTTTCTTTTTCTTTATCTTTATTTTTATTTTATTTTTAATTTTATTTTTATTTCCATTTTCTCTTTTTTTCTTTTTATTTATTTGATGTGTTTTGTTTTATTATTTGTTAGACCAGGTCTCCATTATATCATCCCCAATCATTTAACTATTTATGTTTTTTTATATGGAGTATACTGTTATCGTCACAATGGTTCACATAATGTAATATACTAAGATCTGCTTTTTAAGTTTTTTATGTAATACCGAATTACTAACACTAGATGGCCTCTGATCACCCCGTGGTAATTCAGGAAGTAGGAATTTGGTGTTCACCTTTTGTCAACAAAGATTACATCACTTCCTGTGCGGCTGATCACTTCCGGTATCGGCAGATACGTCACTTCCGGTTCCGGCAGAAACCAGAAGTGAGGCCAATTTCATACTGCGTCATCAATGAGAGTAGTGGGAGTCATTGGGTGTAGTGGGCGGTACTTAAAGTATATAAGACAGCCAATCACAGACTCTATAAGCTTCTGATGACGCCCAGTGGGAGGGGCGAAACATGTCAAGCTAAGGATAATCTGTGAAGGCTGTTTGGATGCCAAGGCGGCAATTTTTGCACATTTTAAAGATTCTGATGTAAGTGTAATGATTTTAAACCTTTTAATAAACCATACAGTATTACACTATATGCCCTCTTCTCTTCACTTGTCCAAACTTTACTACCTCGATCGTCTTTGACCAAGTAAAGTATGTAGGATCTACATCAAGTGGTGGAGGAGAGGAGATTCCATTCTCTGAGGCACAACCAACCCATATATCTGCTGGACAGGAGACACCATCTTGATATACACAGGCGTATTTATCATCTTCATCTGGTGAGTGGGGACCCAGGACGGGAGCACAGGAAGTCACCAAGATTACATCAACGTGTCACCAGCCCTATACCTCACACTTGATGAACTTTGTTGATTGCACCTTATTTTGCACCTTTTTTTTGAACTTTATCGAATGCATTTTTTTGCACTTGGTTGGCACTTTGCTATACATGTTGTCACATGACACATTTTTGATGCGAGTATATGTATATTGATGATTTAGAGGGGCAGCGCTGAGTATAAAATTTTCTGTTGTCACATCTTTTGGGGTATTCACCTTGCACTACAGCGGCAGCCCTACTACATGTGTATATGGGTGTGTGTTGTATTTATTCAATATTTATTCACAATTTGATTTATTTTTCTCCACGGCGCGGGTTCTATCTTTATTAGTTTTATCCACTAGATTTTAGTTAGGGGTATCAGAGTAAAAGGGGCTGAATACAAATGCATACCACACTTTTTAGATATTTATTTGTAAAAAAAAAAATTAAAACCATTTATAATTTTCCTTCCACTTCACAACTTTGTGCCACTTTGTTTTGGTCTATCACATAAAATCCCAATAAAATACATTTACGTTTTTGGTTGTAACATGACAAAATGTAGACAATTTTAAGGGGTATGAATACTGTTTCAAGGCACCCTAGGAGCCTTTAGGAGCATTCAGCATTTTTTTTCTGCTGGAAAAATGCTCAAAAAAATTCTGAAGCTCAAAAAATGCTAATAGCCTAATGTAGTGTGCATGGACACATAGGATAACACTATTTAGCTTCTAGGAGCAGAAAAAAATGCCAATAGCTTCTAGTGTGCATGGAGCCTGAAACTTCCTCTTTAGCCACCTCTCATCTGGCCACTGTATATAAATGGCCAGACAGGAGCAGCGCCAATGCGAGTGGATGTATCGTACATCCTCCCGCACCAGCCAATTGTGAGTGCTCTCTAGAGCTCGCAGTGGCGGGACCGTGACTGCTGTGAGCGGCCCTGGTACCAATCACAGTGATCACAGTTACAGTAGTACACAAGGCTGTCATTTTTTTTACAACTGTGTGATCTCTGTGATTGGCCACATCAATCACCTGGTACCAGGGCCAATCACAGAGGCCCTGTACCATGTAATAGCTGTGACCAATCACAGCATCATGGTAGTAAACAAGGTTTCATGAATGAAACCTTTGAACAGTCTTACTGATTGCTTAGTATAGTGGTCATCACTGCATTAAACAATCACTGTGTAAAAAAAACAAAAACAAATTTCAATCACCTCCTAGTGTTACTATGGTAACACTGCACTGCTCTGGTGAGAGTTTGTAAAAAAAATATATCTATTAAAAATTGTAAGAAAATAAATATATATAATTGATTCATTTATTTATTTTTACATACTGTCACCACTAGTGTCCCTAATCATAGCCACACCTGTCATGACCACACCAGTCATATTGTGCCTAAACACCACCACACTAGTTCAGTGTCCCCAATCGCTGTGTAGCGACATCCCTTCAGAAGCTGCTGAGTATAATGGGATCCCTGTTCACTTCTGAGCCCAGAGTGAGTCATGACCCGTGCTGAAAACACCATAAAACTGTAACCAAATGTCACCTGGGATATCACACGAAGGATAAAAGCACTGCTTTTGATGAAGAAAATGTTAAGTTTATGTAAGATTTAGACAATAATATCAGCAAAAAATCAAATCTAATTGTACACAAAGAAAGTCACATATAACAAAGGAAACTATAAAACATATATAAAGTGCCACTTTAAATAGACCCAAATTGTCCTGCAGGACTCCGAGGTTACACATATCCCTCCTACTGAGAGAATTTTCCCCAAATGAAAAAAAAGGAAGAGAGTAAGGAATGTTAGGCTAGCTCGCTTGTGGGCTTCCAGTAACCAAAGCCAGAACTTAACTCGCTAAGGGTTTTGGTAACCAAATGTCCCATATTGAACCCATCATACAATGTGGGAGAAACTCTTCTGCTGGCTTGTTGGAGCTCTTTGCGTTGGTGCGCGATGGAGGTGTAGTCCCCTTTGAGGAGAGATGAAATTCCCCAGAGATGGTAACACAGTAAGCAGAGTTCTCCTTTATTAAATGCAACAAGTTGAGAATTTACTTGAAAAGACATCAGGAGGTTCTAAGGGTAAAGGTGAAGGTCCCTTTAAGTGTATACCCTGGCTTGGGGAACTTATGACTTCCTTGAATAGAATAGGCCTGAGGTAATATACTTTTACAGTTCCTGCCCAATCAGGCAAACAATGCATTAAAAATGCAGTGGGTAGCTAGTGTAGATAGGCCACAGCAATGATTGGGCTACAGAGTGTGTGTCTCTATGTGACTGTCTGTGTTGTGAGAATCCTGAACTCGAGTAACTGGCAATACCAAATAAATGAGCTTGTAGCATGTAGTGATGTGTTATTGGTTAGGAACCCTCTCTCCCAGTCCTTTATTGTAGCGGTGCGAAGCGATGGCCTCGGTGCTCGGAGGCCCCCTTTCTGACTATCCTCCCGCAGATGTAGTGGTGCCGATGGCGATGACCAACCTGTCTGCCTGCAGCAGGATGAACTATCCTGCCTGTCAGTATGATCAGTGATCTGGAAATCCTCTTCCCCACTGTCCAGCTCAATCCATTTCAACCTGTGATCTCCTGAACCAGCCTCCACTCTCTTACTCATCATATCTCTTTCCTGGTCTTCTCTCCTCCCCCTAGGGTTCCCCAGCTTACCTTTTTATAGGCTTCCATCCCTTTTGCTCACTCCCATGGGATTTGTAGTTCTCTTCCAGCTTATTTAAATGAAAAAGTCCTGCCTGCAGCATACATGTCCCAACATTCTTAGCATGGCTGTCCTAGTTCCTGTGTCAACTAGACTGCAGAGCACTGCCATTTTGTGGCCATTTTATAATCTTCAATCAGTAACAATGCAGTTTGTTACAACTGCAACACCACTTACAGTGTCCCTAATCACCAAAACACCAGTTATATTGTCCCTAATCTCTGCCACACCAGTTACAGTGTCCCTGATCACTGCCACACCAGTCCCAGTGTCGTTGATCCCCACCATACCAGATACAATGTCCCGGATCACAACCACACCAGTTACAGTGTCCTTGATCATCGCCACACCAATCATATTGCCCCTAATCTATGTCACACCAGTTACAGTGTACCTGATCACCGCCAATCAGATGCAATGTCACTAATCACCACCACTGCAGTTAGTGCCCCCGATCACCACCTTAACCAGTTCCAGTGTCCCCTGATCACTGTCACACTAGTCATATTGTCCCAAATCACCACCACACCAGTTAAAGTGTCCCTGATCACTACCACGCCAGTTGATGCGTAATTTATGCCCCTAGATGGCCTGAAGGTGCTCCTTGGATTATGGGTCTTTCTATGTGGCTAGGCTGTGAAAAAGTCACACACATGTGGAATTATCATACTTGGGAGAAGTAGCAGAATGTGTTTTGGGGTGTAATTCTAAGTATACCTATGCTGTGTGTTAGAAATATCTTATTAATTGACAACTTTGTGCAATAAAAAACATTTAATTTTCTCTTCTGCATTCTCCAAAAACTTAAAAAAACATAAAAAATGACATTGTCAAAAGACTCACTATGCCTTTTAAAAAATACCGTTTAGTGTTTTCTTTCCAAAATGTGGTCATTTTGTGGGTGTTTCTGCTATCCTGGTGCTCCAAGGCCTTTCAAAAATGTAATAAATAGTCAGAAAATTAGATATGTAATTTATGCTCCTTGAAAGCCAGGTGCTCTTTGGATTTTGGGCCCCTCTATGTATCTAGGCGGCGAAAAAGTCTCATACTTGTAGTATCCCCATACTCGGGAGGAGTAGCAGAATGTGTTTTGAGGTTTAATTGTAAGTATTCCTATGCTGTGTGTGATAAATAACTAAAATGAAACTTTGTGAAAATAAATATTTCACTTCATTTTACAAAAAATTATGACAGAAAATCGCAACTTCCAAAAACCACCATGCCTCCTAATAAATAGGTTGGACTTCCTACCTTCCAAAAAGGGGTAATTTTGAGGGTATTTGTACTGTTCATTTTAGGGCCTCAAGAAATGAGATTGGCAGTCAATACATCAGGACTGATCAATTTTGAACTATATATCTCATAATGTGTAGACTCTATAACTTTCACACAGACTAAATAATATTCAATGATTTGGGTTATTGCTAACAAAGAAATGTAGCAGCACACATTTACCCTAAATGTATGAGAAAAACATTTGGTATTTTTTTACTTATATAGCAAAAAACAAAATGGTGATTAAATCCCACCAAAAGAAAGCTCTCTCTGTCTAAAAAAATCTGAAAAGTTTAATTCGGGTACAACGTTGCATGACTGAGTGATTGTCATTCAAAGTGTGACAACGCTGAAATCCCATGAAAAGTTGCACTTTGAAAAAGGTTCCTGCACTACTTTTTGGGGATTTCATTTAGACTTGCATAAACTTCTGTTAAATTAATGAAATTGGAGGTGCATATTGCATTGATCTGCGGCTTTGAAATTGTTCTAAAGTAGCGTGACTTCAAAGCAGCACTGGTGTGAACCAGGGCCTAAGGGGAAGTTCCAGTCTGGGGAATAAAAATACTGTAGCTGCTGACTTTTAATATAAGGACACTTACCTGTCCAAGGATTCCACAATGTTGACACCCCAAGCCGATTCATCAATCGGCTTCGGGTGCAGGCGCCGGCATTGCAAGTAAGGGAAACTGGCAGTGAAGCCTTCAGGCTTTACAGCCGGTTTCCTACTGCACAAGTCGTGCTGTACTTTCTGAATGGTCCCGCCATCTTCTGGGATAGATACAGGTCCCATGACGTAGTTCACCTTGCAGCAAACTTACCAGGAAGTGGGAGCAGGCACCTGTCAAAACCAGGTACCCGATCCCCCCCAAAAAGTGCCACATGTGGCAGTGGAGGGGGGGAGGGTGAGAACAAGAGGAGCTTTCCCTTTTGGGTGGAGCTCTGCTTTAATTCTATGTTTACACATGCAACTGTCACTGACTGTCTGAAATCAGTAGTTCAGAGGTGTTTGACGTGTGGTGAGGAGGCAATATGGGGTTGATTTACTAAAGAAAAAAAACTGTGCACTTTGCAAAGTGCAGTTGCTCCAGATTTTAATAAATGAGCAGAAGCTCTGCTGACTTCCATCATCCAATCATGTGCAAGGAAAAATGCTCTTTTTTTTCCTTGCATGTGATTGGGTATTCTTTGCAAAGTGAAGCTTTACCTCATTTACTAAGCTCTGGAGCAACTGCACTTGCAAAGTGCATAGTTTTTTTGCCTTTGGTAAATCAACCCCTATGTCTCCTTCTCAATGCCCGTTTTAACCCCATAAATGCCACATCACCGCTGCAGCACAGTACTAATCACTGAAATGGGTCACATTCGGCAGAGGTACTGCCTGCTGAACACAACAGGGGGGACACATTTTGCTTGGTCTGTGAAGCAAAGCATCACACCCCTATTCACTGGCTTTGCAGTTTAAGTGGGGCAGTTGGGGGTGGTAAGAATGAGGCTCAATTAGATGTTTTATGGCCCCCACCCACAAGTGTAAATGAGCCCTAGAAAGCTTCTTCAGACCACTTTATTCTCTTTAATAAATGGTATCTGAATACGTGACTATTAGGCTCTAAATACAGTGGGGTTGATTTACCAAAACTGGAGAGTGCAAAATCTGGTGCAGCTGTGCATGGCAGCCAATCAGCTTCTAACTTCAATTTGTTCAATTAAGCTTTGACAAAAACACCTGGAAGCTGATTGGTTACTATGCAGCGCTGCACCAAATCTCCAGTTTTAGTAAATCAACCGCACTGTGTGCACATGTGCAAAATCATATTTAAGCTGCTTGTCTCTCAACATATAGAGATGTGCCAAGTGCTCTGGACACTGTATACCTCACTTCTATTATTGTGTATCTCCTTTTACAGTGGTGATACTCCATACAAGTTCAGCTCCTGCAGTCATCAGAGTTATCAGAATTTCATTGAAAATAAAATGCCACTATGTATGAAGAACAAGCCACAAAATGTTGATGTTTTAAATGACCCGGTGTGTGGAAATCAATTCACAGAGGCTGGAGAGGAATGTGACTGTGGCACAGTAGAGGTAATTATGCCTTGTCACCTTCACTTTTTCTTCAGAGTATTCTGATTTCTTTGTGTTTTCTACAAAAAGGATATTAAAGATTAAATGTTAACCAGGGGAAGGCAACCTTTTGAGCACAGTGTGCCGAAAAATGTTTTCAAAGAAATTGAGTGTGCCGATTATATAACAAAAAAATGTCAATTTCACACTCCCAATCCCTAAAAAGGATTTTTTATAAAGTAAATGCTGTAAACTACTTTAGTATTGAGAAATCAACATCCTGCACTCTCACGCCCCAGATCAGCTCCAATTTCTGCACCTCCACCCCTCAGATCACTGCCCCCCTGCAAATCTGTTTCACCACTGTACCCCCCTGCACATCTGCCCCACCACTGTAACCTGCTGCACATCTGCCCCACCACTGTAACCCGCTGCACATCTGCCCCACCACTGTAACCCCCTGCTCATCTGCCCCACCACTGTAACCCCCTGCACATCTGCCCCACCACTGTAACCTCCTGCATATCTGCCCCACCTCTGTACATTTGCCCCACCACTGTAACCCCCTGCTCATCTGCCTCACCACTGTAACCTGCTGCACATCTGCCCCACCACTGTAACCCCCTGCTCATCTGCCTCACCACTGTAAGCCCCTGCACATCTGCCCCACCTCTGTACATCTCCCCCACCACTGTAACCTCCTGCTCATCTGCCCCACCACTGTAACCCCCTGTTCATCTGCCCCACCACTGTAAGCCCCTGCACATCTGCCCCACCTCTGTACATCTGCCCCACCACTGTAACCCCCTGCTCATCTGCCCCACCACTGTAACCCCCTGCTCATCTGCCTCACCACTGTAACCCCCTGCACATCTGCCCCACCACTGTAACCCCCTTTCTCATCTGCCCCACCAATATACAGTGGGGACAGAAAGTATTCAGACCCCCTTACATTTTTCACTCTGTTATATTGCAGCCATTTGCTAAAATCATTTAAGTTCATTTTTTTTCCTCATTAATGTACACACAGCACCCCATATTGACAGAAAAACACAGAATTGTTGACATTTTTGCAGATTTATTAAAAAAGAAAAACTGAAATATCACATGGCCCTAAGTATTCTGTGATACTCATATATTTAACTCAGGTGCTGTCCATTTCTTCGGATCATCCTTGAGATGATTCTACACCTTCATTTGAGTTCAGCTGTGTTTGATTATACTGATTGGACTTGATTAGGAAAGCCACACACCTGTTTATTTAAGGCATTACAGCGCACAGTGCATGTCAGAGCAAATGAGAATCATGAGGTCAAAGAAACTGCCTGAAGAGCTCAGAGACAGAATTGTGGCAAGGCACAGATCTGGCCAAGGTTACAAAAAAAACTGCTGCTCTTAAGGTTCCTAAGAGCACAGTGGCCTCCATAATCCTTAAATGGAAGACGTTTGAGATGACCAGAACCCTTCCTAGAGCTGGCCGTCCGGCCAAACTGAGCTATCGGGGGAGAAGAGCCTTGGTGAGAGAGGTAAAGAAGAACCCAAAGATCACTGTGGCTGAGCTCCAGAGATGCATTTGGGAGATGGGAGAAAGTTGTAGAAAGTCAACCATCACTGCAGCCCTCCACCAGTCGGGACTTTATGGCAGAGTGGCCTGACAGAAGCCTCTCCTCAGTGCAAGACACATGAAAGCCTGCATGGAGTTTGCTAAAAAAACACCTGAAGAACTCCAAGATGGTGAGAAATAAGATTCTCTGGTCTGATGAGACCAAGATAGAACTTTTTGGCCTTAATTCTAAGCGGTATGTGTGGAGAAAACCAGGCACTGCTTATCACCTGTCCAATACAGTCCCAACAGTGAAGCATGGTGGTGGCAGCCTCATGCTGTGGGAGTGTTTTTCAGCTGCAGGGACAGGACGACTGGTTGCAATCGAGGGAAAGATGAATGCAGCCAAGTACAGGGATATCCTGGATGAAAACCTTCTCCAGAGTGCTCAGGACTTCAGACTGGGCCAAAGGTTTACCTTCCAACAAGACAATGACCCTAAGCACACAGCTAAAATAACGAAGGAGTGGCTTCACAACAACTCCGTAACTGTTCTTGAATGGCCCAGCCAGAGCCCTGACTTAAACCCAATTGAGCATTTCTGGAGAGACCTAAAAATGTCTGTCCACCAACGTTTACCATCCAACCTGACAGAACTGGAGAGGATTTGCAAGGAGGAATGGCAGAGGATCCCCAAATCCAGGTGTGAAAAACTTGTTGCATCTTTCCCAAAAAGACTCATGGCTGTATTAGATCAAAAGGGTGCTTCTACTAAATACTGAGCAAAGGGTCTGAATACTTAGGACCATGTGATTTTTCAGTTTTTCTTTTTTATTAAATCTGCAAAAATGTCAACAATTCTGTGTTTTTCTGTCAATATGGGGTGCTGTGTGTACATTAATGAGGAAAAAAATGAACTTAAATGATTTTAGCAAATGGCTGAAATATAACAAAGAGTGCAAAATTTAAGGGGGTCTGAATACTTTTCGTCCCCACGGTACGTGGGGAATTCTGAAATTGCAATGTATTAGTCTCTCCCTGACACTTCCCTGTGCTGCTCTGCTGATGGGGAGGGAGTCAAGGGACAGCAAAAGAGACTTTGCGTGCCTCTTGCGACACCGGTGCTGGGGGTTGCCTACCCCTGTGCTAAACAAAACCAGATAGAACAAAAAGAGGTTTACTTAATAGGGAGGTGCAGCAATCCATAGCTAGCAGTGAAAAATAAAAAAAACAATACTTCAAGATTGTGATTTATAAATAGCCGTTAGCTCTTTCTGTGTTGTATTTTGACTTGATTAAAAAAGTAATGTTCAGGGCATGGCTGGGATGTGAGCGCGAGAGGACGTGTCTCACAGAGACTCCTGGAATCCTTCTGCTTTATCCTGGCTCAGGCGGAGTCCATCAGCGTAAAACAGCTTCCCCTGCTGTGGGTATCGAGTCCGTCGCTGCCTATGCCATCTAGGCGCTCATCGGCGCAGAAACAACCTCCTGGTGGGTCCTGGAGCTTGCAGGAGGTGTGGCCATCTTGAATACACGTGCATCTCCCCAGTCATCAGTAGCGGTGCAGACGGAGGAGGACAGTGTGCCCGACATGGCTTCTAAGCTGGGAGAGCTGCAAAGCCTCCACCGGAAGAGTCTGCCACATCGGCCATACTGGTGGCCATGGAGGCAAGTAAAACTATTCTAATGTCCCGCATAGACTCCCTTGCAATAGAATGCGGCCTAATCCAGTAAGACCTGGAGAAAATATGAGGCCGCTGAGGCAGGCTGGGTACTGCTGAGTCTCACATCTCAGTGAGTCTCGCATCTCAGATGTGGAGGACACCACCTCCTTCCACCCCACCACCCTGGCTGAGTTAAATTGAACAGTGCAACTACTTATCGCACGCTCGGATGATGCTGAGAACAGACTCCGTTGCAACAATATATGGTTGGTGGACCTTCCTGAGGGGGCAGAGGGAGATCAGCCTGCCAACTGGCGTCAGATCTCTGGGCACTCCTCATCGACCATTCCTGGTTAGGTTCTTCAATTTTTGTGACAGGCGAAGGCTCAGAAGCAACAGCAGGTGCTCTATGAAAACGCGGTGCTGCACTTTTTCCCAGATTTATCCCCTGACCTACAGAAACACAGAAGATCCTTTGTGGATGTGAGGAGATGGCTCAGGGAAAAAGTATGCTCTACCCGTGCAAGTTGAGAGTTATACGTAATGGTGCTGCTCACTACTTTGAGAATCCTACCTCAGTCACTGATTGGCTGGATACCTTAAGCTGACCTGGCTCCGTGGGGTTTCACCAAGATCTGTTGGCTCATAAGTTCCAGAAGTCAAGCTGACCTACTTTTCTGGTCCCCCCGACCACAACTTTTAACCGAGTTTCTACCTCTGATGGAAGATGCAGAGCCACAATTCCTACAGGTTCCCACAAAAGGTTGTTCGTGAGTGCTTGTGACTCTTGTGAGTAATTCCGTTTTGGGCTATAAAGTTTCTCTGGCCTATGGTGTTTGTTTTGTTGCCAGTGGCTTATCCTGTTGCCTGTGGCTGGATAAGGTAAGAGGAGATTCCACAGAATTTTGAATTCTAGTAGGTTTATCTCCTTTAAGGTAGGTGCATGCTATGCCTAGTGTGACCACCAGGGGCTACCAAGAGCACATACCTTCTCATGCTGTTTCTGTCTCAGCGTTCCACGCTGCACAGCTCTTCCGACCGACTCCAGGTAGGATGGTATGGGGGGATTTCTCCTTAGGAATGTTCCCCCCAGGCCAAGGGGAGGCCGCAGGTGGGCTGTAAGGCGGTTTTTATACCGCACTGTCGCCGCCGCTGCCAGGCCGCAATTGCATCTATGCAGGTCCCATCGCTGCCGGCCTCTCTCCTTCCTCCTCCACCTCCAGCCTTCCTCCATGCTTACTCCGGAAGGGTCAGGCTTATGAGGGAAGTGCTCGTTTTACTAAGGTAACACCGGACTGGGCACAGCAAGTCTTTTGCCAGACTGCATCGCTCAGCAGTCAGTGTTCATTTTGGATACCTCACACCTTGTTGCTTTGCACTATGGGTAGAAGAGGTTCAAGTACCCCCAGAACCAGAGACACTAGGGGATCTCGTTCAGGTTCTGAGGACCCCCTGTCTACCACATCCTCCCCCCCGAGGGGCCAGGGACGGCTGGACAGGGAGAGCCATTGGGGGTCTGGGGCTATACCTGCTTCCGGCACTTCAGCCCCTGTATACATTACACAAGAGTTTTTTTCCTCAACCATTACTGGGTTAGAGGAAAAGATTAATGGCCGTGAATACATCTTCACTCAGTCGAAGAAAACGTACTAGGCCTTCCTCCGTTTCCCAAGACCCTCAAGTAGATGAGCTCTGGGATAAAGGAGATGAATCCCTTTCAGAGGATCAGGATGGGACAGATAATTCCTCTTCGAAGGAATCAGGTGGAGAGGGACCCTCTGCGACTTCCCAAGAGGAGAAAGTCTTAGTGCAGATCCTTACTGGATTGGTCCGCACCACATTTAAGTTGCCCGTACCTGAAGCTGTTAAAGAATCCTCTTCTGCTTTGGGGTCACTGAAACCTTCCCAAGCAGCACATTTCCTGTTCATAATTTGCTTGAAAAGCTCCTTTATTCTGAGTGGGATCACCCAGATAAGCCATTTCTTCCGCCGAAAAAGTTTTCAACACTTTCTTCTATGGAAGAAAAATTCATTAAGATGTGGGGAATGCCGGCCATTGATGCCACCATTTCCTCTATAAATAGTAGTCTGACTTGTCCTGTAGACAACGCTCAAATGCTCAGGGATCCTGTGGATAAAAAGATGGAATCCTTATTAAAGGATGTTTTTTCCTTAGCAGGATCAGTGGCCCAACCTGCAGTAGCAGCGATTGGAGTCTGTCAATACTTAAGAGACCATGTTAAGCAGGTCATCAAAGTATTACCTGATCAACAGGCCCAGGGGTTTGCTAACCTTCCAGCGGCCTTATGTTATGTTGTTGACGCCATCAGAGATTCTATCATGCAAACTCTCGCCTTTCACTTGGGTTGGTGCATATGCGTAGAATCTTATGGTTGAAAAATTGGTCAGCCGAAGCACCATGTAAGAAGCTCTTGGCTGGGTTTCCTTTACGTGGTGCAAGGTTGTTTGGAGAAGACTTGGATAACTATATCAAGAGAATCTCTTGTGGGAAGAGCACTCTCTTACCTGTTAAGAAGAGGAGTAAGCGTCCCTCTTTCAAACTGACTCTTTCCCCAGCGCCAGGGGCTTTAGCCTTGCCCTCCATCTGGGGCAAGAAACAAGAGTCAACCCCAGGAACAAAAGAAATCCTAGGGGAAGAAGTCTTCTAGACAAGACACTAAGACCTCTTCATGAAGGGACGCCCCCGCTCGCTCGAGTGGGGGGAAGACTGCTACAGTTCTCAAAGCTCTGGCAGGAGGACTTCCAGGACAGATGGGTAATCTCCACGGTAACCTTAGGGTACAAGCTGGAATTCCAAGAATTTCCCTCTCCTCGTTTCCTCAGATCAAGTGTTCCCAGAGACCCAGAGAAGAAGCAGTCGCTCCTTCTAGCGTTAGAGCGACTTTTGTCGCAAGAGGTCATTATGGTGGTTCCCACAAAGGATCAAGGATTGGGCTTCTATTCCAACCTTTTTACGGTCCAAAAACCAAATGGGGATGTCAGACCCATTCTGGATTTAAGGGATCTGCATCGATTCCTAAGGATTCAGTCCTTCCGCATGGAATCAATTCGGACAGTAGTCTCCATCCTGCAGGGAGGAGAATTTTTGGCATCTATAGACATCAGAGATGCATATCTACATGTGCCCATTTTTCCGGCTCATCAGAAGTTTCTACGCTTCGAGATAGGAGGGCGCCATTTCCAGTTAGTGACTCTGCCTTTCGGGATAGCCACTGCACCTCGAGTGTTCACAAAGGTCTTGGCCCCTCCTCTGGCCAGATAAAGGGGTCAGGGTATAACTGTCATAGCATACCTAGACGACCTGCTCTTGATAGACCGGTCGGTGGCTTCCTTGAACGGGAACTTTAGGACCACGGTCAAGTATCTGGAACATCTAGGTTGGATCCTCAACCTAGAAAAATCTTTCCTAAAACCAGTAAGAAGACTGGAGTATTTGGGTCTGATCATAGATACAAGCCAAGAGAAGGTATTTCTTCCTCAGGCAAAGATCACTGCTTTAAGGGAGCTGATTCTGACAGTCAGGACTAAGAAGGGTCCTTCTGTCCGCCTTTGTATGAGGCTGCTGGGAAAGATGGTGTCTTCATTCGAAGCAGTTCCCTATGCTCAGTTCCATTCAAGACTACTGCAACACAGTGTTCTGTCGGCCTGAAACAAGTAGGTTCCAGCATTAGACTTTCCGATGCACCTGTCACATGCGGTGCATCAGAGCCTCAATTGGTGGCTCATACCCGAAAACCTGCAGAAGGGCAAATCCTTTCTACCGGTTACCTGGATGGTGGTAACAACAGATGCCAGTCTGTCAGGTTGGGGAGCAGTTCTGGAACAGTCTGCCATCCAGGGGATATGGTCCAAGACCGAGGGGACCTTACCCATCAACATTCTGGAGATATACCGCGGTATACCTAGCCCTAAGAGTCTGGACTATCAGGCTACAGGGTTGCCCGGTCAGGATCCAGTCCGACAATGCCACAGCAGTGGCTTATGTCAATCATCAGGGAGGCACCCGGAGCCGAGCTGCTCAAAAGGAGGTGAACCAGATCTTAGTCTGGGCAGAGATGCATGTGCCATGCATATCGGCAGTTTTCATTCCAGGGATAGAGAACTGGCAGGAGTACTATCTAAGTCGCCAGCAGTTACCCCCAGGGGAATGGTCTCTGCATACCAACGTCTTTTTGGCCATATGCCAAAGATGGGGGGTCCCAGATGTAGATCTCTTTGCATCCTGATTCAACAAAAAGATAGACAGATTTGTGGCAAGGACGAGGGATCCTCTTGCATGCGGGACGGATGCGTTGGTGATTCTGTGGCATCGGTTCTCACTGATTTATGCATTCCTATTCTGCTACTGCCACAACTCCTTCGCAGGACCAGGCAGGAAAGGAAGTCGGTACTTCTGGTGGCCCCAGCATGGCCCAGAAGGACTTGGTATGCAGAAATAGTAAGGATGACGGTGGGTTCCCCGTGGACCCTACCGGGCCCAGACCTGTTATCTCAAGGTCCAGTGTTCCATCCTGCCTTACAAATGCTAAATTTGATGGTTTGGCTATTGAGACCCACGTTCTGTAGAGGCGCGGGCTTTCAGGTCCTGTCATATCTACCTTGATCAATGCAAGGAAGCCAGCTTCCAGAATGATTTATAGAGTCTGGAAAGCTTATGTATCCTGGTGTGAATCCAGGGGTTGGCATCCCAGAAAATATGTCATAGGTAGAATTCTTGATTTTCTACAATTAGGATTAGAGATGAAGCTGGCCTTGAGTACCATCAAGGGCCAGGTCTCGGCTTTATCAGTATTGTTTCAACGGCCACTTTCTTCGCATTCTTTGGTCCGAAACTTTATGCAGGGGGTGATGCGTCTTAATCCTCCGGTTAAGGCACCTCTAAACCCCTGGGACTTGAACTTGGTTCTGCCAGTGTTACAGAAACAACCCTTTAAACCAATACGTCAGATTCCTTTGGTCTTGCTGACAAGGAAACAAATTTTTCTGGTAGCCATCTCTTCTGCTAGAAGAGCATCAGAATTGGCAGCTCTTTCCTGTAAAGAGCCTTATTTGATTATACACAAGGATAGAGTGGTATTGCGCCCTCATCCTAGTTTTTTACCGAAGGTGGTTTCAGATTTTCATCTAAACCAAGACATTGTTCTGCCTTCCTTTTTTCAAGATCCCTGTTCTTCGGAAGAGAGGTCACTACATTCTTTGGATGTAGTAAGAGCAGTCAAGACCTATCTGGGAGCAACTGCTCAAATTCGCAAAACGGATGTTTTGTTCGTGCTGCCAGAGTGTCCCAATAGAGGACAGGCAGCGTCAAAAGCTACCATTTCTAAATGGATTAGACAATTGATTATTCAGGCTTACGGTTTGAAACAGAAGATTCCTCCGTTTCAGATCAAGGCACATTCCACAAGGGCTATTAGTGCTTTTTGGGTAGTGCATCACCAGGCCTCTATGGCTCAGATCTGCAAGGCCGCAACCTGGTCTTCAGTCCATACATTCACCAGATTTTATCAGGTGGATGTGAGAAGGCATGAGGATATCGCCTTTGGGCGTAGTGTGCTGCAGACAGCGGTACAGGGTCCTCAGGTCTGATTGCACCATAGGTGTGCGCAGCCTCTTGCATTAGGGTGTGCACCCCAAAGCTCAAATACATATGCATGTGTATATGTACTGATGGTGTCAGTAGGGCAGTGGACAGTGTCAGTAGTTTTATTTTATTTTTTTATAAATTATTTTATTTTGTAACATTTTTTGGGGGGATGAAATATCAGTGGTCTAAACAGGGGGATATATGCACCACACAAGGCGATTAAGGTGTGCCCAGGCACACCCTGTGCGCACGCCTATGGATTGCACCCAAGTTTGTTGTGATTCCCCCCCCTCAGTTGGCATTGCTTTGGGACATCCCATCAGTTATTACTGTGGCTCTGTGTCCCATGATGTCCGAGAAAAAAAATAGGATTTTTTATAACAGCTTACTTGTAAAATCCTTTTCTTTCGATGGACATCAGGGGACACAGAGGTCCCGCACCTCTTCTAATACACTTATATTGCTTTGCTACAAAACGGAGGTATCCCTGGAAGGGGAGGGATTTTATAGGGGGTTGAACTTCCTGAATAGGGTGTGACCAGTGTCTAATACCTAAAGGTACCTACATAACCCATCAGTTATTACTGTGGCTCTGTGTCCCATGATGTCCATCGAAAGAAAAGGATTTTACAGGTAAGCTGTTATAAAAAATCCTATTTTTTTTTCTTCCTGGGGTGTTTTTATTTACCCTTCCCTGACTTTAGTTATCACTGTGACTTTTTAAATTACTTTTTTTTCTTCCTTCTTTGTCTTGCCTGGAGCTGCTGCAGTACTGCTCTTTGATTTGCTTTTTTACCTCCCAATGGCCCTCCGGTACTCCATTTACTCATTTGAACCATGACCTCTCAACTTCGGATTATATTGTGGAATGTTAGAAACAAAAGGGCACTTGTCCTGCAATACCTGAAGACCAATAATCCACATGTGGTTCTATTACAAGAAACTAATTTATTGGGCAGCAAAATATTGTCTATGAAAAGGAACTTGATTCAGAGGGCGTTGCACGCTACTTTCTCCTCTTCTGCAAGAGGGGTTACTATCTTATTGCATAGATGTTTAAGTTGGTACAGCAGGTGTTTTCTGACTGTAAGGGATGATATGTAGCTGTTGTCCTTAAAATCAACACACAGTTGAGTGGTGATTAAATGTATATGTGCCTCCTCCCTTTCAAAAAACTTTCAACAGCCTGTACATGATTTTATATAAGTTGGCTCTCCTTATGCCTCTAAAGGTGCTTATTGCGGGGGGACTTTAATAACATATTGGATTTTTCTTTGGATACATCTAATCCTAATAGGGTTCCAAATTTAGAACTCCCAAATTGGGCGCATTCAGCCCTACTTACTGAGCTTTGGCGGTGGAAGCATCCTGCACTGAGACAATACTCATTTCTTTCTACTATTTTCCATTCATCGTCTAGGATAGATTTGGCCTTTGCTAATTCAGCCTTGCTACCCTGGGTCATGGAAGCCACATATCTTGTCGGGGCATTTCTAACCATGTGCCTCTTCTAATTACATTGCAACTACCCGATTACAGTACCCCTCGTATGTGACGCCTTCAGCCTGGCTGGGTGGAGGAGCCTGAAGTTAAACCAGTGGTGATAGTGCGGTTAGCTGTATACTGGCCGACCAATGTTGACTCCTCTTCTCCGCAAATTGTATGGGACTCATTTAAGGCTGTGGTGAGGGGAGAATATATTTCAGCTATTAAGGCTGCTAGAAATACCTAGAATAGCATGGTGCAGACGCTGCAGGAAAGGGAAACTGCTTGTGCCCTGGAGCATGCTGCTCATACCTCCCTGGCCTCGTTGACTGCTCTTTGTCAGGCTCGGAGGGATGTAGCCTTACAATTTTCTAACCAAACACAATGTATTGCTCAGAAATGTTTTTACCGTTTATTTGAACAAGGGGACAAAAATGGGAAATTACTAGTTCTACTGACCACAGAGATTCATGCACCTACAGTCATTTCTTGTGTGTATGCCCCTGCTGGAAGCCTTCAGACCCCTGGGGAGGGAGTTCTTCAGGCATTTGTGGAGTTTTAAAAAGCTTTGTATTCCCCTCTTTGAAGTAACTAATGCCACAGACATATCAGAGTTTTTGAATGACATAGTTTTTCCCGTTCTTCCTGATGAGACTAGGGATGCGCTTGATGCGCCATTTAATGCAGAGGAGATTATATCTGCAATTGGCTCCTTCCCTAAATGTAAGTCCTCGGGGCCCAATGGGCTCCTGGCAGAATGGTACAAGCACTATGCTGAAGACTTTGCACCCCGATTGTTACATTTTCATGAAGAGTGCTTGCGTACCAATCCGTTACGACCTACATTTTAAAAAGCTCATGTGGTGCTATTGATCAAACCGGATAAAGACCCATTGCAATATGCATCTTACAGGCCTATCTCCCTCCTCAATATGGCCCTGAAGATACTGACCAAGGTACTGGCCACTACACTCACTAAAGTTTTGTATCTCCTTGTATCCCCTGATCAGACTGGCTTCATTCCGGCCAAGGCCACAGATATCAATTTGAGAAAGGTATATACTCACACTGAGCTTCATTCAGACTTGCCAGACAATCGAGCTATGGTCTTTTTAGACTTAGAAAAAGCATTTGATTCATTGGACTGGACCTATATGGGGACAGTACTGATCAGCAATAATAGGCTCTTATGAGGTCTTAATTTTCTTGGTCTATAGAGGCACTAGTATGACCATCCCTATGCATTCAGTTTTGCAAGCCTGGAAGGTAACTCGTGGCACTGCATTTGTAGGCCCGTTTTCTCTGTCGCCCCATACAGCGCTGTGGAAGAACCCCAACTTGCCGCACTTCTTTGGATTTGAAGAGCCAGTAGTTTGGACTAGATTTGGAGTTAAGAAAATTATAGATATTATGCATAATAGTAGACTGAGAATATTTGATGAGCTAAAATCCCTCTTCAATTTGCCAAATACCTATTTTTTCAAATTCATACAGTTGCGACATGCCTATCAGTTGCAGTATGGGTGTACCACAGTATCAATCTCCACCTCAGGTTTAAAGACCCTGCTGGGAGATGAAGACCTGGTTAATCCTCTGTCAGTTCTGTATAAATACATTTTTCCTGAGACCACCAAACTACTTAGTGCTTGTAAGGCCAAGTGGGTGGCAGATGTATCGGATTTGGATGAGAGGGATTGGGAGGAGGCATGGGAAGCTCTGTTTACTAGGCTAATATCACTTAGAGACCACCTTATCCATTATACATTCTTGTATTGTAGTTACTTGACACCTGCTAAGTTGGGAAAGATCTTTGGCGCTGTCGCTTCCTCTTTCTGGTAGCTCTGCACTGCTGCCAGAGCAAATTTTATGCATATTTTTTGGAATTGTCCTGCCATCAAAATCTATTGGTCCCAAGCACTTAAATGCATTGAGCTGGTTACAACTATCTCAATTAGTCCCTCTGTGAAAACCTGTCTGTTGGGCTTGTTTGTGGGACTAGCCTCCACTAGAGCCATATACACCTTGCTTACTCTCCTGCTGTACTATGCTAGATAGCAAATAATCCATGGAAAAAACTACTGCTCCCACTATTGAATCTTGGAAGGTATTGGTTAATAGAATTGATCCACTCTATAAAGCTACCTATATTAGTAGGGGAGTACCACATAAGTTTGATTAGGTATGGGGGGGGGGGGTGGGTTGACTCTCCTTATACAGTTTCAGATTGTGGGAATGGTATGTGTCTTGTCATTGCCTCAACTGACCTCAATTTTTTTTTTAATCACATTACACTGCAGACTCTTCAGGGAATAGAATTGTAATAGATCCTATGATTTGTGAGTACATGCTCGGGGTTGTGGGGAGGTATGATAATCCTGTGTACTCCTTAGAGGTAGAGGGTGCTGTACTAACTGCAAGCAAGCTACTCTCATAGTGTTTTTCTTTCTTTTCTATAGGTGTTTTTTGTATCTTTTCTTTTATACATGAACCGGCCTGTGGTATTTTGTGTATGCAGGCAGTCTTTGTTTTTGTAATGTTTGTTGAAAACTAAGTAAAAATAATTAAAAAAAAAAACAGTATGTTCTTTAACTGTTTTGATGCTGTCAAAATCAAAGTGATGTTTATGAGACATCTGTTGACAAGCAGTTAAATATGTAAAAGATAAACTGCTAACACTTAAGAGTTTGGCTCATCCATCCTGATGCACTTCAAGGGGCTGGCTGCCTTAGCCAGCTGTAAAATCCATCATAAAATGAAAAGTTTTGCACAATCCCATTAAGCACTGGAGATTTTATTGGAATTAACAAGCAGAGTTTAGCAGTATTTCACGGCATGTCTTGATGTCTTTTACACAGAAGTACTTACTCATAAGGCTAAATTCAATATAAATGACAGCCTGAATACTGTAAACAGCATTTACCAACCAACTGGCTGAAAACCCCGGTTTTAATGTTTTAACACCATTCTAATGCATTGATGATTCCTAACATAAATTATACAATCCCAAAATAACAGATTAATATCTCAGAGATTAAATTGCCCATGTACTAGATTACACAATGCAGATGGTATAGACCAGCTATTCTCAACCAGGGTTTCTTCAAATGTTGCTAGGGGTTCCTTGGGCTGTGGGTGACTGACCTCCTGTTTGATAATTCTAGGACCATTGCCAACTTAGCAGAGCTAGCAGCTTGACACCAATGACCCTGTCTATAAGAGTTGCATTCTTCCCAAAGAACATTTTCCCCATAGAACCACTATGAATTGGTTTTAATTTAATAAGGGTTCTGTGAAACCTAAAAACAATTTCAGGGGTTCCTCTGCGAGTGCCAGGAAGCTGGAGTGGTGAACTTGAGCTTGGAACCACAGGAATCCTTCCAGTGGCAATATGGAGTCAGGTCACAAGCAATGTTTGGCAGCAGCCAGACAGGTACAGAATCATGATCAGGTTCAAGGTCAGGAACAGGCAGGAGTCATCAATGTGGCAGTGAGGTACCAAGTCAGGACGCAGAACTGTGGCCAGAAGTCCAAGCCAGGGTCCATAACACAGGCATAACAGGCAAAGGTGATCCAAAGAGAGGTGTCAGGTGTAGCCAGGTCAATAACAAGGTAAACAGACTTTCAGGAACTCGTAATGCAGGAACCAGAGCTGAAGACAATCCAGCAAGGAAGTCAGGCAGATTTCAGGTTTGAATAGCCCCTTGGGCACCAGGACTGTGTGTGGTTTTGTGCATGTGCATTCTTGTCATTGCACAACTTGTAAAGTTATGCTCACAAAACCCTGCACATGCACATAAAAATGAGCACCTGCTGCACCGGAATTTGCACTTGCCGCACACGGTTTCTGACAGTAGATAGGATTAAAAATAGTTCATGTGGATTGAGAAAGTTTACATCGTAAGGAAACTAAACGTTTGTTTTTTTTTCGACCCTCACTATGCTAATCTTACCCACCCAACTCGATATAAACAGTCAGCTCTAATAAATCCTATCCTATCTATATTTACAATATAAAAAGTCTTTATAAATGGTAAAGCAAGTCTAACCAAGAAATCCAAGAACTATGGAGTGGCCACACTGGCCCAGGTTAGAAGTGGTAGACTACTCCTACTCCTTGCTTCATCATATTTCTTTCTTCTATAACCCTGGAAGGATTAGATTAAGGACTATTATCTGCCAGAAAATGGTTATCTTGTCATTATACAGTGTAAAAGGTAGAGTCAGTTTTACCCATGTATAATTGATGTGACCACCATTCCCTTCCTTTTACAGGAATGTACCAACAACTGCTGTGATGCCACCACCTGCAAACTCAAACAGGGTGCTCAGTGTGCAGAGGGAGAATGTTGCCAAGATTGCCAGGTAACACTCAGATTTCATATTCAAATAAGGAAAAAAATGTTCTGGAACCTGACAAAGAGAGAAGCAGAATGAGAGAGAGAAGATGGTTAGAAAGGCAAACTTTAGCATTAAATAACATGGCATCTTTTTATTTAATTTTGTTTGTAGAGTTTTGTGGAAAAGATACTGGTCCACACTTCTACTTTGCAAAAGTTTAAATAAGAAGTGCTGGGCCCTTGAGCAGAGGGTTTGGAATGGTGTCCTGGTATTTTTTCATAGATTTAGTTCATAGGTTTCTTTGGCAGATCCCTATATATACAGGATCCTTACAGGTGGTCCTTGTAGAACTATTCAAAGATGAGAAATGACTGAAGCACCTACCTACTACTCAGTTTCTAGAATGGACTTTATTAGATGTGGCAGTCAACAAATGAAAGCCAGTATATTTCAGAAGCTCAAACTCTCCACTGCTAAACTGTTGGCATGTATGAGAAATATAAATGTCCCATCACAAATAACATTGAAAATAGTCCAGACTTTAAAACTACCACCGCCCTGATGAAGTAAGGTGTTTGTAGCTCCCGAAATGCGTTGACTTTCATTTGTTTCCTGCTATGTCTAAAAAATTATATTCTAGACATTAACTAATGGGTTGGCACTTTTATCATTTCTTATCTTTACACATCATTTTTTTTTCTTCTAATCACACTAGAATGTCCTTGTCTACATTGTGAAAACCACTAACCATTGCTAAGTGTGCAGACTGTCAGTAAACAATAAAAGGGAGATGGGTAATATAAACAATGTCTGTAAACTGTGCTCAGTCTGCATTTTCGATCCCCTAGTTACCCAGCATCAATTTACTATTATGTACTTTCACCGGCTTCTGCAGATTATGCTAATACGTTCTAAGAATGAAGGACCTTTTACTCACCAACCCATCCTACATTCATAGATCGTTTTTTAATGATAGAAGCTATAGTACTGCATCTATAAATAGAGGAGGAAGGCTTAAAGGGCAGACATAGTCGGCACTCTTGAAGAGTGTCTATGACAAGTGCCTTTTAATCCCCACAGCACTGGGAGAATATGGCTGCGGTGCTGGCGGGGAACCATAGAACTTTGGATTTCAACTAAAAGAGCAGCCAGCAGTATAAGGGAAACTTTGCACTGAATGAAAGTACTGTCCCTTGTGTTGATTTTTTTTTCCCTTAAATTTTGACTTAAAGTGGATGTAAACCCAATTTTAATATTTTTTTATGTCATAATGTAGAGTATAAGATTTCCTATCATTTGAGCCCAGTCTCGCCACAAATAGTTAATCCAGCTCTGAGCAATCTTCTTTTATTGTTCAGTGAGATAAATCTTGACAAACAGAGAAAAACTTTGTCAAATCCTCCCCCTTGCTGTGAGTGACAGGTGATTTACATATCTTGTGCACCAGCCTAAGAGACATGTATTATTTTTTAATTCCCTCCCACTCGTTTCTTCTGCTGCTCTGCCAGGATTGGATGTTCCACACCTCAGCATGATCTCAGCCCTGGCTGCAGACACTCCACTGGTCTGATGGGGGGGGGGTTTGCTCACAGTGGAATGTGATATTCTTTACCTGTGGCAAAAGTTTGCTCTATTGCTATCACTACACAGAAGGAAATTATTAATTGTATTTATTTTGTATGGTTCAATATATGCTCACAATTATTCACATATTTGGTGGTACACTGTGCAATATTAGTAGGTTAATATTAGCGCAATTATCTATTTATAATGTAGTGTCAGTCATTTTTTATTTTCAAATTTAATTTTTTTATCTTTTTTTTTACAATTGTATTTTATATCTTTATATATTTTTTATTTCAGCCCTGTTGGGGGCTTTGGTGACATGTCAGGGGGCTAAACCAAGACCCCTGACATCTCCCATTTGAGACAGAGAAACGGACAAGGGATTTCGATTCCCCAATCCTTTTCTCTGCATTGAAGATGAATGGAGGGAAGACAGAGGCTTTTCTCCATTCATAAACTGAGCAGAGTAACACACAGGTTACTCTGCTCAGTTATCACATGACAGTTTTAGTTTTGGATAAAGTGGTAATCAGTTAAAACCCATTAGGTTTTTACTGCTGCCCAGGGCCACATTACAGAGATTTACCCTAACTTCCTGTCTTGCTGACAACATTTTACCACATAGGAATAGGGGTGAATTCTTCAGCAGCCAGACAAACAGAAATAAAAATGCTTTTCTTTAGTAGAGTAGGCAGGGCTAGAACCCTTGCTCAGATTTTCATTTCGGTCTCTGTCCCTGTTGCAGATTTTCCCTCATTTCCTTTCTCATGAAACCAACAGAAAGGCTGGAGTTCTAAGGTTTTTCAGCTTCACATAAACTTTAAGGAATCATTTTTAACTGGCAAATAAGTGTAAATAGGTGGCAAATAATTGTAAATAGAGCCATATCACATTATATTATAGTATACAGTAGTCTGCATGACAATGATATTTCCACTGGTATCTCTGTGAACTGTGATATCAACCATCACAATAAGATTATTAATGTTGTGGTTTACATTTTGCCTGAGATTTGGATTTTTTGGTAGCGGATTTTTTGGTAGCGGTAGGTTCAGATGATGGGAAATTGTTTCAATAAGCCAAGTATAGTAAAGAGAAATCCCTAACTAAAGCTTTTTCTAAAACCAAAACCTCCTGGAATGTCAATCTCCTGGTCCAGTGCTGTCCTCACCGGTTACTTCTGCCAACCTTCACATCACTACTATTGCCTTACTGGTTCCCCCAGCCAACCTCCACATCACTACTTTACCTTCTTTGGTTCCTACAACCAACCTCCACATCACTACTATGCCTTCACCACTTCCTCTCAACAACCTTCACATCACTACTACTGTATGTCCTCACTGGTTCCTCTCATTAACCATAGCATTACTACTATGCGCTCACTGGTTCCTCCCACCAATCTCCTTTTCACTCCCATACCCCCAAGGATTCCTCTGTCAACCTCCATGTAGCAAGGTCTCTGGCCTCCTTCAGTTTAATGTCAACCTCCAGAGCCAAAGATAGCTGACATCCTTCTGTATGTAGTGGGTTGTGAGGCATAGTGGGTGCAAGGTGGAAGTTATTGGGCGCCAGACACTTCAGACACATCCAAAGAGATGTTTATTTCTTTTACAAACTTTTATGGTGGAAAGAGGGTTAGGGCCAGGACACCCTTGAGTAGTTGCAAGTTTAATTAGCAGATTCCAAGACTTCAGTAAGAGGGCAGCCGTGCAGGGAAAGGCCTCCAGCAAGCAGCCACTTCTGCAGGTGCAGGAATGCTGTCTCCTATGGCAACAGTCTTTAACAGTTCCTAACACAAAGCGTAACGGTTCTTTCACCTTCACTACAACTTCTCCTTGTAGTTCTCCAGCACACTGAGCTCCCAGTCTCTCCCTATACCCTCTGATTCACTGCCACTAAAACCCTTGAGCTCCTCCAATCTTCATAGTGGTATCTTCATCAAGTCCCACCCCGGCCTTTCTGCTGGGTCCCTATCTTGGAACTCAAGATACTCCTCAAGCTTCACCCCACTGGCCTGCTCGGTCCCTGAAGTTTTCCAATTCACCACCATGCCCGTTCAATGATACTACTTCTCTGGCACTTGCTTCAGTTACTCACTGTGGTCCCTGATAATAAGTTGGTTGGTCCCTTAGTGGCCATTGGCAGGGGGCAGGCCTCCTAAATATACCCATGGTCAGCCTGCTGTAGGAGTTGTCGGGGCGATGAACTGAATGATGGAGTGTTAGACGTGTCGTGGTCTGAGGGAACCCCCTTTCTGGGGGGGGTGTGTACCTCAGGCCGGGAGCTCGGAGGGAGCCTATCATTACACGGCCATTGAGAGGTGTCCTGGAACAGGAGCAGGAAAGAGGACAGTTGGAAGCACATCCAGGCAAGTCATTCAGGAGCGATCCATGCCGGGGTCGGTGAGTGAAAAGCACAGTGAAAAGCTCTGGAAGAGACATGTCAGGAGTTGGATGTGCAGCCAGAGGGAGAGACTGTGGTGTTGCTGTGGAGTCAAGTCGCTGCAGCCAGGAGGGCTGGCAGGATTTGCATCGGACTTGCTGGGATCAGTAGTCCACCAAGTGTCATTTAGCACATGTATTCTTCTCATCTAAAATGGTTGCTACCTCAAAGGGGACTGAAAACCCCTGCCTGTAATGGGCTATCAGGAAAACGTTAGGACTTATTCAGAGGAAGGCCTAGCCATGTGCTAATGGTAACAGGAATCTAGATTTGGACAGTGAAGTGAAACAAGTGATCTCAAGTAGTGTGCTGGAGATGTGCAGAGGAAGAGACTGTCAGATCTAGACTCAACTACTTTTATTCTACTAAGAATTATTCATTATCTGGGCATCCCATGTCCCTTTTATTAATCCCCTAATAAAAACAACAAAAACAAGCAAGAGACTATTCATTGTCTGGGAAAGTGTGCCAAAATGGATGCCTGACCAGCAGGGCGAAAGGTGTGGATGCTAGAACACGCAGCGACCCCACGGGGGCACCGATACACTAAGAATAATCTCTACCAGAATGACAAGAAGAAAAAGTATGGAGATGGCTTGGAACAGCTCATGATCCAAAGCACACAACGTCATCTGTAAAACATGGTGGAGGCAGCGTGATGGGATGGGCATGCATGGCTTCCAGTGGCACTGGGTCATTAATGTTTATTGATGATGTGACAGAAGACAGAAGCAGCTGGATGAATTCTGCAGTGTTTAGAGTTAGGCCTCTTTCACACGAGGGATCTGTATGTCCGTTTTTCATCCTTCCCTTTTCGGATGAAAAACGGACATACATGTATCCCTATGGAGCGTCGGATGTCAGCGGTGACATGTCCGCTGACATCCAACCCGCTCCGATCCGAAAAGTGTAACGGAGGAAAAAACCTACTTTTCCATCCGTTTTCGGATCAGATCGGGTGACGACGGACACAACGGTCCGTCATCATCCGATCCCCCATAGGGCAGAGCAGCGCTCTGACAGGTCCGTAGCTGCACAGTGTGCAGCGATGGACCTGTCATCTTTCTGCTCAGCGGGGATCGGCGGAGCGATCCCCGCTGAGCAAGCGGGTGTTCACGGGGCGGATCATCACTGATCCGCCCCGTGTGAAAGAGCCCATATACTATCAGCCAAACTTCAGCCAAATGCAGCAAAATTGATTGGACTGTGCTTCACAGTACAGATGGACAATGATCCAAAACACACTGCAAAAGCAACCCAGGAGCTTTTGAAGGAAAAGAAGTCGAAAAAGAAGTCGAGTCATTCGCCTGATCTCAACCCAATTGAGCATGCATTTCACTTGCTGAAGGCAAAACTAATAGCAGAAAGACCCACAAACAAAGAAAAACTGAAGACAGCTGCAGTTAGAGCCTGGCAAAGCAGCAGAAAGGAGGAAACCCAGTGTTTGGTAATGTCCATGGGTTCCAGACTTTAGGCAGTCATTGCCAGTAAAGGATTCTCAACAAAATATTAAAAATGAACATTTTATTTATGATTATATGTATTTGTCGAATTACATTTAAGACCCTAAAAATAGAGGGACTGTGTATAAAAATGGTTGCAGTTCCTAAAATTTGTACTTGATATTTATGTTCAACCCCTTAAATTAAAGCTGAAAGTCTGCACTTCAAATTCATGTTTTGTTTTAATTCTATTCTGGTGGCATATAGAGCCCAAAGTATGAAAATTGTGACTGTGTCCAAATATATATGGACCTAACTGTATTGCAAACAAATTACAGTGTCCATAGATTGCATCTTCAAAAATAAACACTGGTGGCAAAACGTTTGTGACCTCCACCTTCCTCAGTGGGCACACTCCCATATTCTTAACCACTTGACGACCGCCTCACGCTGATGTACGTCGGCAAAGTGGCACGGACAGGCAAAATCACGTACATGGTACGTGATTTGCCTTCCGCGGGTGGGGGGTCCGATCGGACACCCCCCCCCGGTGCCCGAGGCGGTCGTCTTTTGTCCAGCGGCGATCGGTGGTGAGGGGGAGACCATCCGTTCGTGGCCCCCCCCTCGCGATCGCCGCCGGCCAATCGAATCATTCCTTTGCTGCTGTATGCTAAACAGCAGCAAAGGAAATGATGTCATCTCTCCTCGGCTCGGTAATTTCCGTTCCGGCCCGAGGAGAGAAGACATCAATGTGAGTGCACCAACACACACACACACAGTAGAACATGCCAGGCACACAAAACACCCCGATCCCCCCCCCCGATCGCCCCCCGATCCCCCCCCAATCACCCCCCCCCTGTCACAAACTGACACCAGCAGTTTTTTTTTTTTTTTTTTCTGATTACTGCATAGTGTCAGTTTGTGACAGTTACAGTGTTGGGACAGTTACTGTTACCCCCCTGTAGGTCTAGGGTACCCCCCTAACCCCCCCTAATAAAGTTTTAACCCCTTGATCACCCCCTGTCACCAGTGTCACTAAGCGATCATTTTTCTGATCGCTGTATTAGTGTCGCTGGTGACGCTAGTTAGGGACATAAATATTTAGGTTCGCCGTCAGCGTTTTATAGCGTCAGGGACCCCCATATACTACCGAATAAATGTTTTAACCCCTTGATTGCCCCCTAGTTAACCCTTTCACCACTGATCACCGTATAACCGTTACGGTTGACGCTGGTTAGTTTGTTTATTTTTTATAGTGTCAGGGCACCCGCCGTTTATTACCGAATAAAGGTTTAGCCCCCTGATCGCCCGGCGGTGATATGCGTCGCCCCAGGCAGCGTCAGATTAGCGCCAGTACCGCTAACACCCACGCACGCAGCATACACCTCCCTTAGTGGTATAGTATCTGAACGCATCAATATCTGATCCGATCAGATCTATACTAGCGTCCCCAGCAGTTTAGGGTTTCCCAAAAACACAGTGTTAGCGGGATCAGCCCAGATACCTGCTAGCACCTGCGTTTTGCCCCTCCGCCCAGCCCACCCAAGTGCAGTATCGATCGATCACTGTCACTTACAAAAGACTAAACGCATAACTGCAGCGTTCGCAGAGTCAGGTCTGATCCCTGCGATCGCTAACAGTTTTTTTGGTAGTATTTTGGTGAACTGGCAAGCACCAGCCCCAGGCAGGGTCAGGTTAGCGCCAGTACCGCTAACACCCACGCACGCAGCATACGCCTCCCTTAGTGGTATAGTATCTGAACGGATCAATATCTGATCCGATCAGATCTATACTAGTGTCCCCAGCAGTTTAGGGTTCCCAAAAACGCAGTGTTAGCGGAATCAGCCCAGATACCTGCTAGCACCTGCGTTTTGCCCCTCCGCCCGGCCCAGCCCACCCAAGTGCAGTATCGATCGATCACTGACACTTACAAAACACTAAATGCATAACTGCAGCGTTCGCAGAGTCAGGCCTGATCCCTGCGATCGCTAACAGTTTTTTTGGTAGTATTTTGGTGAACTGGCAAGCACCAGCCCCAGGCAGCGTCAGGTTAGCGCCAGTACCGCTAACACCCACGCACGCACTGTACACCACCCTTAGTGGTATAGTATCTGAACGGATCAATATCTGATCCGATCAGATCTATACTAGCATCCCCAGCAGTTTAGGGTTCTCACAAACGCAGTGTTAGCGGGATCAGCCCAGATACCTGCTAGCACCTGCGTTTTGCCCCTCCGCCCGGCCCAGCCCAGCCCACCCAAGTGCAGTATCGATCGATCACTGTCACTTACAAAAGACTAAAACGCATAACTGCAGCGTTCGCAGAGTCAGGCCTGATCCCTGCGATCGCCAACAGATTTTTTGGTAGCGTTTTGGTGAACTGGCAAGCGCCAGCGGCCTAGTACACCCCGGTCGTAGTCAAACCAGCACTGCAGTAACACTTGGTGACCTGGCGAGTCCCATAAGTGCAGTTCAAGCTGGTGAGGTGGCAAGCACAAGTAGTGTCCCGCTGCCACCAAAAAGACAAACACAGGCCTGTCGTGCCCATAGTGCCCTTCCTGCTGCATTCGCCAATCCTAATTGGGAACCCACCGCTTCTGCAGCGCCCGTACTTCCCCCATTCACATCCCCAACCAAATGCAGTCGGCTGCATGAGAGGCATTTTCTTTATGTCCTCCCGAGTACCCCTACCCAGCGAACGCCCCCAAAAAAGATATTGTGTCTGCAGCTAGCGCGGATATAGGCGTGACACCCGCTATTATTGTCCCTCCTGTCCTGACAATCCTGGTCTTTGCATTGGTGAATGTTTTGAACGCTACCATGCACTAGTTGAGTATTAGCGTAGGGTACAGCATTGCACAGACTAGGCACACTTTCACAGGGTCTCCCAAGATGCCATCGCATTTTGAGAGACCCGAACCTGGAACCGGTTACAGTTATAAAAGTTAGTTACAAAAAAAGTGTAAAAAAAAAAAAAAAATATATATAAAATAAAAAAAATAGTTGTCGTTTTATTGTTCTTTCTCTCTCTCTATTCTCTCTATTGTTCTGCTCTTTTTTACTGTATTCTATTCTGCAATGTTTTATTGTTATTATGTTTTATCATGTTTGCTTTTCAGGTATGCAATTTTTTATACTTTACCGTTTACTGTGTTTTATTGTTAACCATTTTTTTGTCTTCAGGTACGCCATTCACAACTTTGAGTGGTTATACCAGAATGATGCCTGCAGGTTTAGGTATCATCTTGGTATCATTCTTTTCAGCCAGCGGTCGGCTTTCATGTAAAAGCAATCCTAGCGGCTAATTAGCCTCTAGACTGCTTTTACAAGCCGTGGGATGGAATGCCCCTACCGTCTTCCGTGTTTTTCTCTGGGTCTCCTGTCTCAACAGGGAACCTGAAAATGCAGCCGGTGATTCAGCCAGCTGACCATAGAGCTGATCAGAGACCAGAGTGGCTCCAAACATCTCTATGGCCTAAGAAACTGGAAGCTACGAGCATTTTATGACTTAGCTTTCGCTGGATGTAAATAGCGCCATTGGGAAATTGGGGAAGCATTTTATCACACCGATCTTGGTGTGGTCAGATGCTTTGAGGGCAGAGGAGAGATCTAGGGTCTAATAGACCCCAATTTTTTCAAAAAAGAGTACCTGTCACTACCTATTGCTATCATAGGGGATATTTACATTCCCCGAGATAACAATAAAAATGATTAAAAAAAATAAAAATGAAAGGAACAGTTTAAAAATAAGATAAAAAAGCAAAAAAATAATAAAGAAAAAAAAAAAAAAAAGCACCCCTGTCGCCCCCTGCTCTCGCACTAAGGCGAACGCAAGCGGCGGTCTGTCGTCAAACGTAAACAGCAATTGCACCATGCATGTGAGGTATCACCGCGAAGGTTAGATCGAGGGCAGTAATTTTTGCAGTAGACCTCCTCTGTAAATCTAAAGTGGTAACCTGTAAAGGCTTTTAAAGGCTTTTAAAAATGTATTTATTTTGTTGCCACTGCACGTTTGTGCGCAATTGTAAAGCATGTCATGTTTGGTATCCATGTACTCGGCCTAAGATCATCTTTTTTATTTCATCAAACATTTGGGCAATATAGTGTGTTTTAGTGCATTAAAATTTAAAAAAGTGTGTTTTTTCCCCAAAAAATGCGTTTGAAAAATCGCTGCGCAAATACTGTGTGAAAAAAAAAAATGAAACACCCACCATTTTAATCTGTAGGGCATTTGCTTTAAAAAAATATATAATGTTTGGGGGTTCAAAGTAATTTTCTTGCAAAAAAAAAAAACTTTTTCATGTAAACAATAAGTGTCAGAAAGGGCTTTGTCTTCAAGTGGTTAGAAGAGTGGGTGATGTGTGACATAAGCTTCTAAATGTTGTGCATAAAATGCCAGGACAGTTCAAAACCCCCCCAAATGACCCCATTTTGGAAAGTAGACACCCCAAGCTATTTGCTGAGAGGCATGTCGAGTCCATGGAATATTTTATATTGCGACACAAGTTGCGGGAAAGAGACAATTTTTTTTTTTTTTTGCACAAAATTGTCACTAAATGATATATTGCTCAAACATGCCATGGGAATATGTGAAATTACACCCCAAAATACATTCTGCTGCTTCTCCTGAGTACGGGGATACCACATGTGTGAGACTTTTTGGGAGCCTAGCCGCGTACGGAACCCCGAAAACCAAGCACCGCCTTCAGGCTTTCTAAGGGCGTGAATTTTTGATTTCTCTCTTGACTGCTTATCACAGTTTCGGAGACCATGGAATGCCCAGGTGGCACAAACCCCCCCCCAAATGACCCCATTTTGGAAAGTAGACACCCCAAGCTATTTGATGAGAGGTATAGTGAGTATTTTGCAGACCTCACTTTTTGTCACAAAGTTTTGAAAATTGAAAAAAGAAAAAAAAAAAAGTTTTTTCTTGTCTTTCTTCATTTTCAAAAACAAATGAGAGCTGCAAAATACTCACCATGCCTCTCAGCAAATAGCTTGGGGTGTCTACTTTCCAAAATGGGGTCATTTGGGGGGGTTTTGTGCCACCTGGGCATTCCATGGCCTCCGAAACTGTGATAGGCAGTGAAGAGTGAAATCAAAAATTTTCACCCTTAGAAATCCTGAAGGCGGTGATTGGTTTTCGGGGTCCCGTACACGGCTAGGCTCCCAAAAAGTCCCACACATGTGGTATCCCCGTACTCAGGAGAAGTAGCTAAATGTATTTTGGGGTGCAATTCCACATATGCCCATGGCCTGTGTGAGCAATATATCATTTAGTGACAACTTTGTGCAAAAAAAAAAAAAAAAATGTGTCACTTTCCCGCAACTTGTGTCAAAATATAAAATATTCCATGGACTCAATATGCCTCTCTGGAAATAGCTTGGGGTGTCTACTTTCCAAAATGGGGTCATTTGGGGGGGTTTTGTGCCACCTGGGCATTCCATGGCCTCCGAAACTGTGATAGGCAGTAAAGAGTGAAATCATAAATTTACGCCCTTAGAAATCCTGAAGGCGGTGATTGGATTTCGGGGCCCCGTACGCGGCTAGGCTCCCAAAAAGTCCCACACATGTGGTATCCCCATATTCAGGAGAAGCAGCAGAATGTATTTTGGGGTGCAATTCCACATATGCCCATGGCCTGTGTGAGCAATATATCATTTAGTGACAACTTTTTGTAAATATTTTTTTTTTTTTTTTTTTTGTCATTATTCAATCACTTGGGACAAAAAAAATAAATATTCAATGGGTTCAACATGCCTCTCAGCAATTTCCTTGGGGTGTCTACTTTCCAAAATGGGGTCATTTGGGGGGGTTTTGTACTGCCCTGCCATTTTAGCACCTCAAGAAATGACATAGGCAGTCATAAACTAAAAGCTGTGTAAATTACAGAAAATGTACCCTAGTTTGTAGACGCTATAACTTTTGCGCAAACCAATAAATATACGCTTATTGACATTTTTTTTACCAAAAACATGTGGCCGAATACATTTTGGCCTAAATGTATGACTAAAATTGAGTTTATTGGATTTTTTTTATAACAAAAAGTAGAAAATATCGATTTTTTTCAAAATTTTCGGTCTTTTTCCATTTATAGCGCAAAAAATAAAAACCGCAGAGGTGATCAAATACCATCAAAAGAAAGCTCTATTTGTGGGAAGAAAAGGACGCAAATTTCGTTTGGGTACAGCATTGCATGACCGCGCAATTAGCAGTTAAAGCAACGCAGTGCCAAATTGGAAAAAGACCTCTGGTCCTTAGGCAGCATAATGGTCCGGGGCTCAAGTGGTTAAAGCTGAACTATACGCACCTTGAATCCAGTGATACGCTTTTCCTGGAACTCACTGCCGGGTCTCGATCACCGTCCGCTGCCGTTGGCCCGGCTGAGGTGACGTCACTCACGCGCATGTGCAGGAGTTCCGTCAGATTAGGCATTGCCGAATTCGTGCAGTGAGCTGTGCTTGCACAGCTTGCTGTACAGGGGTAGACAAGCAGGTAAATAGCTTTAATGCAGAAAAGACAAAGCATGTCTCTTCTGCATTAAAAATACTGCCAGTCTGCCCATTTTCATTGTGGAGCCTAATGTTAAACTTTAAATCAACCTTTGTATCAAAAGGTCACACTGAGCATTTCCCCTTTAAAGTCAAAGACAGGGCTAACTCCACAGCAAAAATTAAGTTCACTTGATGCAGAGATCTCTCATTATGATGATGAACTCAAAAAAGATAAAAGGAAACCATAGTTCTCTCCATAACATCCAACAATTTTATCATAAAAATAAAAGTTACACTCACGTGTTTAAAAACCATCAGGCCACCCTCTGAACTCTTTCATTTCACCCAGATTTCCAACTTTCTTCACAAACTGTGGAAAGCACAACCAAGATCCCCAAATCAAAACCTATGAACAGTGGTGTAGTCAAGCCAATGAGCAGAGGGGGGAATCACAGTGATCTACAAGGCACTGTCTTCCAATTGCTCTAAGACATCCTATATGTTGGCCTGGGAAGAGGACCTTTCTCAACAATGGGAACTGGAGACCTGGAAAAGGATTTTTTTAAAGTCATACAAGGGTGTTCTTAAAGCGGGGTTCCACTGAAATTTTGAATTTAATCTTACCCCCTTCAGTTAATTGCATAGATGTTCAAATGCCGCACAAAATTTTTTTTTATCGCTGTAATTACCTTTATATTGTACTTTATTGTGGCACTTCCTGTCTCTCCTCCCATGGGAGTAGGCGTGTTTATTGCCTTTCCCCGGCGCCGCACTTTCTCCTGGGAGCTTAGTGTCAGGCTTCCCAAGATTCAGTGCGGAAACAATGATCATGCGTGTGAACAAGCTGTGAATGAACAGCATTCACCGCATCCAGGAAATCAATGCTTGTGGGCTTCACATGCCTACAAGCAAGTTATTCTTCAGTACGAAAACAGACAGAGGCGGAAATATTACACCCAAACTGTGAGTATTATTTTGGGGTTAGCAAAGTGTCTCAATGACCTAAAAAAAAAAAAAAGATTGGTCGCCGGACTCCCGCTTTAACACTAGCCTCGCAGAAGCAAGTAAAAAAGTAGTATCCAGATGGTACTTGGTTTCATCTAGACTGGCTAAACTCTACCCGGCATCATCCCCTCTTTGTTTTAGGGACTGTTACCTCAGGGGTGATATGTTACACGTATGGTGGGGATGCCCCAGAATAAGGAGTTTTTGGAACAAAATCTTCTCCTTGATCCGTAAGGTCACAAATGTTCCAACACAGACATCTCCTCATATTGCCCTTCTCAACTTTCCGGTGCAGGCTGTCACCAAGAGTATGCAACGCCTTATTTTCTTCATCCTTTTGGGAGCCAAATTCACCCTAGCCAAAGCTTGGAAAAAGCAAACTGTCTTGGTTTTATTAGCCAAAAGAAAAATTTCTTGGATCATAGCTCAAGAGAAGATAGCAGGTATACTCTTGGACCGCACTGAGAAATTTGAAAAAATCTGGGAACCTTGGTCAACCTTCATAAATGTTCCCCTACACCAGTGGTGTATTTAGGTTTTGTGCTGCCCTAGGCCTGACTGAGCTTGCGCACCCCCTAATTTAAATATGACCCACCCCTTCCTGTCAAGGCCACACCCCTTCCTTTTTAAGATCCGTCCTGTCATCTTAATTGGAGGAGGACAGAGGGACGCCGCGGGAAGAGGACAGAGGGACACCACAGAAGGAGGACAGAGAGGCATGCGGCATCTTTTCATTTGGGGGTAAGGGCTAGTTGCTTTGGGAGGGGAGGATCAGACCCCCCCCAATAGCACATATCCTCTCCTCTCCCAAAGCACCCAGCACATATCCCCTTACCCCCCCTCCCCTCATCCATGTGTGCATCTGTGATCTGCCCCCCATCCCGGTTACTGTGTCCCCCTCCACTGTAAACTATACACAGACCTCAGAGCAGCAGCGCGGCTCTTGCACTGAAGTCGTGTCCCTCCTCTGTGGCTCCTTCTCCTCCTGGCTGTGTACACTAGAACATTGAAGCAAGAAGGAGGAGGAGCTGAGGAGTGCGTGTGGCTGACAGTGGGGAGACAGGCGGCGGCTGCTACGGAAAGCCGATCGCCGCTTGTGGGACCCCAGGTGGCAGATGTCCTGGGTGCCCACGCTAGTGCACTCTGGCTGCCAGTTAACGAAGCTCAGTGCCAGAACTTGTTGTGGGCTCCGGGACAGTGTCGTCACTAAGTTTGGTATCACCTGGAGCTGTAAAAATTGTGTCATCCCCCCTTAACTGGAGGCCCAGCGTTGGAGCTCATTGTGGTGGTCAACAAGGCCTAAAGGGTAACGGGTTAGGCACTTCCTAATGGCTCAGTCCCTGGGAACAGTAATGGATAATGGCCAAAAGGCTCTCTCACCAGACCCGGTGAAACCGCAACAGTGATCCCTCCAGCTGGACGTTCGCTCACTCTGGGTTGCCCAGGCTGACTCTAGTCAGTAGTGTAGCATGTCTGTTCCCTGGCAGTGGCTTTATCTTTCTCTCTCTTCTTCTATCTTTGGTGGTGCAGGTACAGCGTGGCTCTCTTTTTGGTAGTGCGGGAACAGTGTGGCTGGCTCTCTGGTGGTGTGGGTACAGTGTGGCTCTCTGGTGGTGCGGGTACAGCGTGGCTCTCTGGTGGTGCGGGTACAGTGTGGCTCTCTGATGGTGCGGGTGAAGCGTGGCTCCCTGGTGGTGCGGGTACAGCGTGGCTCTCTGGTGGTGCGGGTACAGCGTGGCTCTCTGGTGGTGCGGGTAAAGCGTGGCTCTCTGGTGGTGCAGGTAAAGCATGGCTCTCTGGTGGTGCGGGTGAAGCGTGGCTCTCTGGTGGTGCGGGTACAGCGTGGCTCTCTGGTGGTGCGGGTACAGCGTGGCTCTCTGGTGGTGCGGGTACAGCGTGGCTCTCTGGTGGTGCGGGTACAGCGTGGCTCTCTGGTGGTGCGGGTACAGCGTGGCTCTCTGGTGGTGCGGGTACAGCGTGGCTCCCTGGTGGTGTGGGTACAGCGTGGCTCTCTGGTGGTGTGGGTACAGCGTGGCTCTCTGGTGGTGCGGGTACAGTGTGGCTCTCTGATGGTGCGGGTACAGCGTGGCTCTCTGGTGGTGCGGGTACAGCGTGGCTCTCTGGTGGTGCGGGTACAGCGTGGCTCTCTGGTGGTGCGGGTACAGCGTGGCGCTCTGGTGGTGCGGGTACAGCGTGGCTCTCTGGTGGTGCGGGTACAGCGTGGCTGGGCCGTCACTCTTCAAGGACTACTTTTCCCATGATGCCCCCCGGAGTCTTCTGATTGGCCCTCTGCTGTGGCCAATTATGGGGTGAGAAACAGCGGTCAGGAAGCTGGGCGGCGGCGCGGTGAAACCAATTAGAGCCGCTCTCTCTTCTCCTTTCGGCTGACAGAAATGGGAGGGGTGGCGAGCGGGGGAGATACACAGACACCCCACAGCTCTACTCTCCCTGTCACAGCGCTGCTGCTCCATTTGCCAGAGAGCTCGGCAGCAGCAGAGAACTCCCCTGCTCGCCCCTCCTCCCCTTTCTGTCAGCCTAAGGGAGAAGAAAGAGAGAGAGCGGCTCTAATTGGTTTCGCCGTGCCGCCGCCCAGCTTCCTGACCGCTGATTTCCTCCCCATGATTGGCCACAGCAGAGGGCCAATCAGAGACAGAATCACGGCTTTACGGAGGGGCGGCTTGATGGCTCTTACTCAAACTACATTCTAGCCCCCTCCGCACCCGCGACGCCACTGCACTGCTAAGCTGTACTCCCCAGATGGTGGCCCTGCTGTGCGGGAGTCAGGAAGAGGGCGCTGTTGCCGTTTTCTGGGGGTGGGGCGCTTTTTGCCGCCCCCCGCAAAGTGCCGCCCTAGGCCTGGGCCTTGTTGGCCTATGCCAAAACACAGCACTGCCCTACAGCCCTGACCTCAATCCGATTACACACTCCCCCTTACCTGGGGGTGCTCTCCCCTAGTCAGTCCTTCTTCTCTTCATCTTCTTCGGCTCTCTTTTTTTTCTCTCCTCTTCTTCTCACCTTTCCTTCAATGACAGGCACCGTCCTTCAGCTTCGCAGCCTTAGCTATCATTAATGTTTGGTTGCTGTTCAGAAGCTGGCATTCCATTTCCAACCATGTCCTTTTTTGTTTTTTTCTTTTTCTTTTAGTTTGAATTATATGTCACGTTATTACCTTTGGGTTTATTTTCCTTATTACTTATTTGCTGAACAATAGCTAGGTATTCTTCTGTTGTTCGACTTGGGAGGGGGGAGTCATCCCGACCACAGTTTGATCCCATTAGAGATGGCTAGTCTGATCTCCCGGGCCTCCTGGTCCAACATTCTCCTTATGGTCAGAAGCTCAGCTATACTCTGTATTCCTAGGCTAATATTTAGAGTTTGTGACAATTGATTCAAGTTTATGTCATGTACTCTAAGTGCCATACAGTGTGCCTCACACCTATTGTTTTAATGGCCATGTTGGCCAACGCAGGACAAATGGTCCTATTCATGCTTTTGTACGCTGTTTTCTACAAGTAATAAAAATATTGAAATATAAAAAGGCTTATCTAATGATTACAGGAAAAACATCTCTGAAGGGCTGGTGCAGTACAAAATCTCAGCGCTCACAGAGACACAGTATGAGGAAGAGCGAGAACACATGCCAAGTTTTATATTGCTATCTGGTGCCATTAAAAAAGGTTTCTCCGTATCTCCTGTTCTCCTTACAGCTTTTTTTCCAGACAGGAATGGGGGGAGTTCTCCAACAGCAACACAGACAAAAATAAAACGTATTATAATTAGTAGAGGAAGATTAGAACCCCTGTCAGATTTTTTTTTTTTCACATTTGTCCCTGTTGCAGATTTTCCCTCACTTCTTGTCTGGTGAAACCATTGTCAGCAGGATGAGAAGTGAAAGAAAATCTTTTAATGGACCATAGGATAGCAGTAAAATAGAGACGGTAATCTGGAAAGATGTTTTGGATTAACATACACTTTAAACCAACCTTTCACAAAATTTTTACCCTAGAAAAACCACCAAAATAATTTTCAGGCACTGAGAAACCCATGCTTAAACCAAATCATTGAGGATCAGTGGTTAAAATACTGCTTTCATTTGTGGCCAATGAGAAGAATAAAACCCTTACAGCGGTGGGCACAATGCCATCCTTACAAATAGCAAAAATAATCTCTGTAGTCAGGCTGCTGACTCTGCCATGTAGATTTGGCCCTTGAATTATGCAGGCACCATTGGATAGAAGGTAAATAAGCCACAGTTTAAGGGACCCCTAGCAACCTCTTGAGGAACACTAGTTGAGAATGACTACTTTGAAAAATGAATACCAAGTGATGTGGACTATGTACTTTTCTCTTTGCCCTATTAATAAGCCCTTCAGTATTAGAAGTATACACATAGATAGTGAGATTTCAGACAGTTGTTGGGACACAGATCTGCTGGGAATCCCATAAATGAATCACACTTCTACCTTGTGGAACAAGGGGGGGGGGGTATATGAGGGTGAATGTGATTCACACTCATTTCTTCCAGATCTCATATGCCATGGAAAGTGTAATTTCCTTTTAACATATTGTAATTTCATTACCTAAATGTTATACTGTACATTTTTTGTTGGTGAAGCCAACCTTCATATGTGGCAGTGTGCTTTTGCACTGTTACCTGTTCATTAGTTCACTGGACAATGGAGTCTCTGCTGTATAGTTCTGTGCTCCTAGAAATACAGTATGACCTGCAGACATGAGAGCCTCTTGAGCCCCTCGGGAAAGAGAGCCCTGACTGATGGGGGCATGGCCAGGGAGGAGTTAAACTGAACTTGGTCTAACTCAGGATTGGTACGGGGGGGGCAAAGGGTTGGGCCTGAGCTCAGAGGTTTGGCACCCCAGGGGATTATGGTCCCTTTTCGGACGGAAGCATGGAAGAGCTCGGACCTGACCCTGCGGCTCCAGCCATGGATACGGATCACCTCATAGCTAAGGTCCGTGAGCTGGCCCTCAGGGGTCAGGCTGACTGGCTCTTTGCCCTCTTATCCCCTGGGGTGCCCTCTCCTGCCCCTTCCACTGCCCCTTCCCCTGTTCCTCCTCCTGAGTTAGATGGACGCAGGGCCCGCAGACGTGCCTGTCCACCTTCTCGCCTCAGCCCCAGCTACTCTGCGGCCTCTTACTGCCCCCCTCCTCCTCTCCCCCTCCATTCCTCCCCGGTTCGGGTTCCCAGGGCTCCAGCAGCCAGGAATCGGGGGTTGGCCGCCCGTTCTCGGCGTGCCCCCCCTCGGCGGTCCCCTTCTCCTGCCCTCCAGATCAACGTGCGGCCCCTCCCGGTGTCCCCGTTCTCGCAGCCCCCGCTCGGCAGCCCCCCCCTCGCCCCCCTCCCCTTCCCAGTGTATGGCGCGAGGCCTGGAAGGAGCTGGAGCGCTCCAGCCCACGGCCTCGCGTGATGGAGTACCTGCTTCCATCCCTGCAGACAGCGGGGGGGCGGCGGGTGTGCGGCCGCTCCGCTCCTCGGCCAGGCTGTCCTCTCGCAGGGCGGCTGGAAGGGGTCAGAGCTGCTCGCCTGCTCTGGCGGCTTCGGATCCCTCGGATGGCGGCGCCTCGGAACGGGACCGGCTCCCCCTAGCGGCCAGTTCACTCCCTGCGCCTAGCCAGGCGGGAGTATTTGAACTGGCCGTGCACCAAGCACAGTATGCATGTGTCCAGCACCCCTCTGCGCCCGGGAGGGCGGGGGGTGATCTGGCTGGCACTCACAGGGGAACATATGGGCACGGGCTGCCTCATCCTGCGCCCTCCTGGGCGGGGTCGCAGCTGGCCCCTGACTCGTACGGCCAGGGCGCTTTGCTGAATATGGCCCTTTCAGCACCCGGCTGGGTGGGGGGTAATTCATCCCAAGGCAGGCACCATACCGTCGCTGCCAGATCGCAAGGTCCCCCTGCGCCCTCATGGGCGGGGTCCTCGGCGGCTTCTGGGCCATCAGTAGCGGGTGTATCACAGTGCAGGACCCCCTCTGCACCCGGACAGGCGGGGGACAGGTCCCAGTGCAGGACCCAGGCCGCGCCACGCCATATAACATCCAGGATGGGATATGCCCCCTCCGCGCCCAGCAGGGCGGGTGCGGGTTTTTCGGCCTTCGCGGATACCATTCCCCCCCGTACTCTCGGCCGCCCTCCTGCGCCCAGACGGGCGGAGGTCTCGCGAACCCCCCCTACAGTCACTGGGGCTTAACCCCCCCTACGCGGTCAACATGGTGGGTAATGCCAGTCTACCTGCGCCCGGCTGGGCGGGAGATTCCGGATCCGGGCTGGCGGCAGCTTCCGCCCCGGATCAGCCGGCCCGAGTCCATAGACACTCCTGTACCTGCACAGTTGCTGCCCTCGGCCAAGGGGACCCTTCAGTGTCGGTGGCGGGACCCCCGCCTTTGGATCTCTCCGTCGGACGAGACGGCCTTAACGTACACGGCCCTGTTGCTCCTCACGGTGCTGGCCGCTCCAGTCTGCAGTCTTCCGGAGTCGCATGGGACACCGCCTCGCCTGTTGATCACCTGTCATCGGTGATGCCCCCAAGCATCAGTGAGTATGACTGTGAATTGATTTTGGGGAGGTCAGTTGATGATTCTGTATCGGGCCCCGAAGACCGCATATCGTCGGTGGTTAGGTCGGTTCTCTCCAGTATGGGTGTTTCGGGCGCGGTGACAAATCCTTCCCCTCCTTCCGGAGGGGCCTTGTGGGCTGTAGCTCCCACGGGTGCCCACATACCGGAGGAGACGAAGGAAAAAATCTGGCGACGGGAATTCGTTGATTTTCCCGCTCTAGTTCCGTCGGATAGGGAAACGGTTGACAAATCCCGGCGGGTAGACGTTGCTACACAGGGTGATAAAGTCAAACAGCTTCCTAGAACGTTCGGGAACTGGCTGCAGGGTTTCTGTGCCCACGCGGGAGTGCTCTGTGAGCGTTGCCCAGAGTTGGCGACTTCCTTGTTCTGCTACCTGGACCTTATCTGGGGGGCGTACAAGGTTTACGGGGGTCAGTGCTGGTTCCAGTATGACACCCAGTTTCGGCAGAAGATGGCTGTGCGCAAAGAGTTTCGCTTTGACTGTCAGGATGGTAGCCTGTGGCTGTTGCTCATGTGCCCTCACAGGCCTTCGTCCTTTCAGTCCGCGGTCGGCGCTCCTCAATCCGGAGCGTCAGCTGCCTCCAAAAAAGGTGTCTGTTGGCTTTTCAACGAAAGCCACTGTAAATGGTACTCTGCCTGTCGCTTCAGGCACGAGTGCTCTAGCTGTGGGGGTGCACACCCCGCCAGCCGGTGCTTCAGGAAGGGAAAACGGACACTTCCCAGAGCGGGAGCCAAGACTGACCTTCCTAAGCCAGAGGACGCCGGTGAACGTCTTAGAGATGCTTCCCTGGCTAGACCGGTACCCCCTTCATAGGGAGGCCCTGATCCTAAAGGATGGCCTGGATCGAGGTTTCTGGATACCCTTTTCCCCGTCGGACGCTCCTACCATGTCGGCAAATTTAAAATCGGCTGTGGAATTTGAATCCGTAGTGGCCGAAAAGCTCCAGAAGGAGCTGGAACTGGGGCGCATGGCGGGCCCCTTTGGTCTCCCCCCGTTCTACAACCTGCGGGTGTCCCCACTCGGCGTGGTCCCAAAAAAGCGGACATTTAGTCCGCTTTTCGCCTTCTCCCGGTTCACCCGGACTGTTTCCATCTCCTGGGTTGCTACTTTCAGGGAAGCTATTTCTTCGATATGTGCCTGCCTATGGGTTGCGCAATTTCATGTTATTTCTTTGAGTTATTCAGTAGCTTCCTTGAGTGGGTAGTCACCCGGGAGGCTGGGTCTCAGTCCCTGCTGCACTACTTGGATGATTTCCTGTTTGTGGGCCCCGCGGACAGCGGGCAGTGTCAATGCTTGCTCTCTGTTTTTCAAGATGTTTGTCGGCGTTTCGCCGTCCCACTGTCCGTGGACAAGACTGAGGGTCCGGTAACGGTATTATCTTTTCTGGGAATTGAGATTGACACAGTGGCCATGGTCTTTCGCCTGCCGAGGGAGAAGCTGACTAAGCTTCTATCCTTGGTTCGTTTGGCGAAAGGGTCCAAGAAACTGCAGCTGAAACCGCTACAATCTCTCCTGGGACACCTAGTATTCGCTTGTAGGGTCATACGCATGGGGTGGGCTTTCTGCAGGCGCCTGTCTTGGGCCACGAAGGGCGTTACGGCCCCTCACCACTACATTCGGATCACCAAGCCCATGCGGGCTGATTTGGATATTTGGCTAACCTTTTTGCAATCCTACAACGGACAGTCTTGTTGGTTGCAGGAGTAGGTACCGAACTCACAGCTGGAGTTGTACACTGATGCGGCAGGCTCCTGTGGTTTCTTTCGAGGGGAGTGGTCTGCGGAATGTTGGCCGGCCTCATGGGCCCGCATGGACTTATTGCGCAATCTCACCCTTTTGGAGCTTTTTCCCTTCATTGTAGCGGTGGAGCTTTGGGGTGAACAGTTGCGCAATCGTCAGGTGATCTTTTGGTCAGACAATATGAGTGTAGTGCAGGTAGTTAACAAGCAATCGGCCAGTTCCCCCCCGGTTGTTTCGCTGTTGCGTTTTTTAGTTTTGAGATGTTTGCATTTTAACATTTATGTTAAGGCAAAACACGTTCCGGGAGTTTCTAATGACATTGCTGATGCTCTTTCCCGCCAACAGTTCCCAACAGTTCCCTCGTTTTCGTTCCTTGGCTCCGTCGGCTTCGCTGGAGGGCCTCCCCTGTCCGGCCCACTTATGGAACCTCGTTTCCGGGGATTGCTAGAACTGCTTCGGCCGTCGCTTTCTCCACGGACGTGGGCGTCGTATTGTCGGGTCTGGCACGAGTGGTCCCAAGCGTCGGGTGGTGAGTTCTCTATTTCCTCTCCGGATGACAGACGTTTGGTCTTATTTGCTTACCTGGTCCAGTTACAGGAAAAGGGCGTGTCGGGTTCCACTGTCTCTTCGGCCATGTCCGCCCTATCTTTATGGTTTCAACTCCTAGGGTGGGGGGATGTCACGAAAGCCTTTCCAGTGCGTCGGATACTGAGGGGCTGGAAATGCATCACACATCTTCCTAATTCCAGGCGCCCCATTTCCCTTCAGATCTTATCGGATGTTCTGGCTATGTTGCCGGAGGTGTGCTCATCTGAGTTTGAGACTTTGCTTTTTCAAGTAGCTTTTTCATGGGCGTTTTTTGGGGCTTTTCGCATTGGGAAATTAGTCGCAAAATCCAGGTCGTCCCCTGGGGGTATTCGGTCGGAGGATGTTTCTTTGTCGGAGCGCAGCGTCACGGTTTTCTTGCGCTCCTCAAAGACTGACAGTTTTGTCGGGGGCCGCCGAGTGGTGCTGCAACACTGTGGTGGCCCATTTTCCCGGTGTCTCTGGCTTTCCCTTTTCTTTCCGCGCGCCCCCCATCCCCTACGTTTTTAGTGCACGCTGACTCATCCTCGTTGAGTCGGTTTCAATTCTTGAGGGTTTTTTCGTTTTTGCCTCGAGGCCTTAGGCCTACCCGCGGGCGATTTTTCGACTCATTCGTTTCGCATAGGCGCTGCCACCGCCGCTTCTGGCTTAGGGTTTTCCGATACGGAACTTCAGTGGCTGGGTAGATGGGAGTCGTCTCGTTTCTCGCTGTATGTTCGCCCTCATCTTTTGTGTTAATTTCAGGTTTCCCTCCAGCTCAAGTATGGATACTGGGTGATTCCTTTATCTTCTGGGCGGCTCGTCGTGCAGAGATCCGCAATTATGGGAGAAATTTGGGACTCTCATCGGACGTGGCAAGAATTCGCTGGCTTGGCCTGCGCGGGCTGCGTTGGCATCAGGTACTGTCGGAATGTTGGCAGCTCCGTACCCGTGTGTCCGGTCACATTGTCCTCGTGGTTCACGCCGGCGGGAATGATGTAGGTTACACCCGGTCCGTGGATCTAATTGCTGCCATAAAGGGCGATATTGCTCAGTGCCTTGCAATGTTTACCAGTGTGACTTTCGTCTGGTCAGAAATTGTCCCTTGATCAATTTGGGCGAGAGAAGTCCCTGGACCCTGTTTGGAAAATTTTCGCAGGAAGGTCAACGCCCAAGTATCCAAATTTGTTCGAAGGATTGGGAGGGTCGTCGTCCATCACAAAGATTTGGAGGGAAACAACACTGACTTGTTGAGGAGGGATGGTGTTCATCTCAACGATATTGGCATGGACATTTTTAACCTGGGACTTCAGAGGGGGGTGGAACAGGCGCTGGCTGCGGTGGGGCGCCCGTCAGTAGATCACTGACTGGCTAGTGGCGGTTTTGGTGACTTTGCCAGCAAATATGGAACCCCTTTTTTATGCCCTGATGGTAATTGGGAGATTGACGGCCGGTCCGCCACTTATGGTAAGGACAGGCCCCTCCTTCATCTCCCTTTTACATTTGTAGTTGAGTGCTCACAGTGCAACTGTGACTGGCACGGTCTAAAAGAGTTAATGTTATGTTTGAGTTAAATAAAGCTGTGACCTTGCCCTTTCCAACGTTAATGGTTGTATATGGTTTTTATTGGATGGGAAGAAGGGGTAAGGTACGCTAAGCGGTATGGTAAGTTGATGGGACCTGGGCTTATTGCACCTCAGCAGTCATGACCTGAGACTCAATCATTTGATTTATATAATGGTGTCTCCCTACAGCTAAAGACTGCAGGATCCGTGTGTAGACCAGCTAAACATGAATGTGACTTGTCAGATATGTGTGATGGAAAATCTCCTATGTGTCCCTCTGACCGCTCCCAGGCCAATGGAGTACCTTGTTTGAAAGGAGAAGGTTACTGCTACAATGGAAAATGCCCCACTCTCAATGGTCAATGTAAGAGATACTGGGGGCCAGGTAACAAACATTTCTAATTATTTTAAACATTATCTATAAAGTATCTTTCTTTTATAATAACAGGTGATAGTGTATTCACAATCAGTACAAGCTCACATTGAAAAATACACAATAAAAAATATTATTTTCTGCTTCCTTCCTAACTTTGAGATGAGAAGAAAGGGCAAATGTAAACTCTAGACAGGCAGATAAAAATGCTCTAAAACTGCATATATTAATAAGATCTGTAATTCTGTTCAGCCATACTTAAAATTCACCCCCCCTTATGCCGGACAACATAGCTAGATCCCTGACCTCACTTTTATTTTACTGGGCTAAAGGCAGTACAGTTTAGTCAAGAACCTGCTGTGGCCTGTGACTGGATAGCGAATAAGCATTAGCACACTGTGGAGGACAGTACTCTCTTCATCAAGATCTTTATATTTGGTTTGAGATCACTATGCAGTAAATGTCAGTCCACTGCCCCAAATACTTACCTTTCTCCAGGAAAAAGGTTCTCTGGTGGTCAATGAGTTGCTGTGCCACTGCCACTTCTGCCTCTGCTGTGGCTGGGTTCTATGTGAGACAGAGACACTGAGGGGTTTCTAAGCTCTAATCAATGCCTTACAGAGTACATCCACGTATATATATCCAAGAGGTGAAATGTCAGTGAGGCCAGAGGCATAACTAGAACCTTCACGGCCCCAGTGCAAGAAACCATAAAGGGCCCCACTGATCGCCAGGGCCCTTTCCATCGGGCACGGGGCCATTCCATCGATCCTGGTGCCCTTTCCTCTGGTCCCGGGGCATTCCCTCCGAACCTGGGGCCTTTCCCCCTGAGCCCAGGGCCCTTCCCAACTGATTCCGGGGCCCTTTACTTTCGTTGTGTGGCCCCTTATAAGTCCTGATTTACACTAAACATGACAGGTCAAAATGCATTAATTTCAATGGGTGCTGTGTTAATCAATGCAACTCAAGTTGCAGAAACAAAAAAAGGTTCCTGCATTACCTTTTTGCAACTTTGGTGTAATTTGAGTGCCATAGACTGCAATGTTAAATAACAAAAGTCGCAAGCAAGCCTCAAGAAAATCGCAAGAAAGTCACAAATAAATTGCACACAAGTTGCAAGCAAGTCACACAACTTTGGTGTTGCAGCAGTATGAAGCGAACTGTAAGGTCCTTCAGCGGGCCCCCCCATGGTGGCCAAACGCCATTGCCCAGTTACAAGTGCAACCTTTGCAACCCAGGTAGTTCCTCCAAGTGAGGCTATTTTTAATGGCAAAAGCAAGGGGGATGGCAGACCTAAAGGCTTTCAGGTAGCATTAAAGCTAAGCTACAGGCAAACAGCTAAATAAATATTTGTATATCTTTCCATCCAGTCCAGAAATGTGCACAGCTCTCACCAACAGCACAGCTCTGTCTAGCAGGGATAGGAACCAGATCTTCAATTTTTGCACTTTCACTTACATGTCTTCTCCCCTTGCTTCCCTGTGACTGAACAGTAAAAGGAGAAGCAGCTGGCTAATGAGCTCATCCCTTTGTTCTCTTCTGTGCAAAATAAGGCAAAGTGCACCTATCCTTTTTGCTCCCCTTTAGTTGCAAACCTTAGCCTCCCTCCCCAGATTCATACTTACCTTACCAACATGTCTGCAGCCTGCAGGGTTTGTGTATATTCCTGTCCAGTCCTCAGTGCACTGGCTACACCTGCACAGTGGCTTTCCATGGAATTCTTTATGACCATCTTACTGCCCTTGGAGATGATTCAATAGAACGCAATGGGAATCCACTGAGCAGGTATGACCAGCAAACTGAGGACTGGCAGAGAAACCCTATGGGCACAATTTCATAGTAATAAAAAATGCAGTGTGTGTCGCTACCCTAATAACTATCAAAATAAGGATAAACAGAAAATGTTGATGGGAACAATCTCCCTAATGTGCAAAAAGGTGATGTGCCCCCTTACCTAATTGATAGTGCTATATAAATTATATAAATCAATACGGATATCTCAGACTTATCCATACAACAGATATATGATTACAAAAAAATCCATATATATGTGTATAAAAATAAAAAGTTATCAAAAATAAATATATAGAAAATTTAAAATTAATTCTATATAGCCGTGGTGTCCATATAAAACGAATCAGATATTATATATAAAGGTGCTGTGAAGTCCAAAACTCAATGTGAGAAGTTCCAAAAAAAACCCCCGAAAAATATAATAAATTAAAAATTAAATATAAAATATATAAATTAAAAAATATTCAAAGTGATCAAAGTCTATCGGAACATTCTTGGTGACTCTTGTGCTCAGCAATCCAGGTGAATTGTGTGCTCCCCCTTTCGGGTCCCCACTCCCCAGCTCCTGTTACCCCTGCAGGGGTGATAGGCATGTATGATTATCCGTGAGTAATGTCAGCAATCCATCCGTGGCCTGTCAAGCCTCTGCAGCTCACTCCACCAGCTTAAATCATCCAAATCGATCCTCCAGTGCCCGTATCAAAATGTTATGAACAACAGATTCCCAAGGTATGGTCCTTATGGGAGAAATAAAGCTCCCATGGTGTAGTATTCAAAAATAATTTATTAATTAAAAACAAAGTATTCCCATGCAGTGGGACAAAATTCCAAAGAAAAATACTGCAGAGAAAAGACAGCAAAGCCTATAGGAAGCCGGTACGTGGCGTGCGTTCCACCTGCGCTCCAGGCTCCCTACTTCCTTGCTGGAAATTACGTGAGTGCGTGGCCACGCCTTACGCGTTTCATCATTGGACGTTCTCAAAGACGGTGCCACTAAGGTGCACTTCACGTCTAATAAGGAGAGCGGGTCTGCTGGTACTTCCCCCTCCCTCTTGGTAGCCAATAGGCCGTCATCACTACCACCGAGCGAGATACTGTGGGGAACAAGCTAGTTCCTCCCCCTTTCTCCTAATAGCCAATAGGCCGTCAGCGTTACCACAGAAGGATTAACTATGGGGAAGCGAACTATATAACATATGCAGTATATACATACTTAGATGACAGTACTGTCCCATTAATTGATAGAACCTATGCATCTCCGCTCACCTCTACTAATTAATTACCAGACAAAAGTGCAATAATACATATAGTAATACATATATTAACAAATAAGTCAACCACCATAGTGGGCTAAGTGTAACAAAATAGGCATACATAATAAAAACTCATCTATGTAAAATGAATACCAAAATCATGAAAAAAAAAAAAAAATATATATATATATATATATATATATATATATATATATATATATATATATATATATATATATTTTAAATATATTATATAAAAAACACATTTAAAAAAAAAAGAACAGAACTTCAGGAACACTGGAACTGATGCTGAGCAGGAGCTTATCAGGCTGGTCACACACAGGCAGAGGTCGGCAACGGTACAAAGGGAGCAGGCAGAAACAAGGTCAAACAAGCTGGGGTCGGGTTCAGGCAGCAATCAAGGAGGTCCAAAAGGCAAGCCGGGTCACAACGGGTCAAACTTCAGAGATACAGGAACACAGAGAGGATCACGGAACTAGACACAAAGCTGTTGATCAGGCAGCACCGAACAGGGTTAGAGGCAGACTTAAATAGGCTGATTGGCACCAAAACGCCGCGTGCACGCGCCGATTCGCCAAGGCCCGAGCGCGCCCCCGACACCGGCGTGCACACCAACACTACCGGGCACGCTCGCGGTAATGCCAATAGGCGAACGCACGTACGCACGCACGCCCGGAGGCCACCCTGCATGCCACGGCGGGCCGGACCAGACATGCCAATGCCCCCAGGGACAACGCGCCCCAGCACGCACAGGAACACGAGCACCAACGCGCCCCGGCTCACACCGGCGCCCAACCAGGTAACCTCTCTGACACAAACGTTCATGTGGGACGCAAGGTTAGTCTCATTTATCAAAACCCTCATCTGATGTGGGTGGCAAAAAGGTCCACAAATTAAATAAGGCCATATAAGCTGTAAACTGAGGTAAATTGAACCCTATAGGGAAGCCTAAGTTGATATATAGACATAAAAATCCACCTAATGCCCAAACCCCTTATTATGTTCTATAACTACATCAGTAAATGACTATAATAAAGGAGGGTATAATATTGAGCGTCCCCTAATAGACACTCATGACATAAGGCTAAGATCCTGATGTTAACAAATATTGCATGAGCCAAACACCACTTCTATACATGTCATAACTCCCATATATGTCCCACCCATAAATAATGTTTTTATGGGTTAGCTAAAAAACAGTTCAGGTCTATGTCAAGGTTGAGCCCTTTGGGAGCAAGGGATTCCAGCTGGTATATCCAGCTAGTTTCATTCCTAGAGATTAGGGTTTCTTTGTTCCCCCCTCTCCAGTGGTCTTTGATAAGATCCATACCATAGAATATAAGTCCACTTGAAACTCTATGATGTACTTCATTGAAGTGTCTTGATAAGTTATGTTTAGAGAATCCCTTTCTTATATTTTTAATATGCTCCCGTATCCGAACATATAGGGGACGGGTAGTTCTTCCCACATACTGGAGGTGGCATGGGCATTCGATAATGTATGTGACATGAGTGCTATGGCATGTAATAAGTTGTTTAATCTGGTATTCCCTATGATGAGTGAATGATTTAAAAGTTTCCTTTTTCCTTGGTTGTTTTTTACTGGTCACAGGCATTTTTGGCATCTATAAAAAACCTTTCATATCGGGGAATATTTTTATCGGATTAGGAGGGTCAATGGCATTGTGCACTAAGTGGTTTCTCAGAGTAGGGGCCTTCCTGTACATAAATTTTGTTTTTTCTGGCAGGATTTTGGACAAGACACTATCCTCTTTAAGGATGGGCCAGTATTTCTTCATGATGCATTCAAAGTCTTTGTATTGGCCGTTAAACCCAGTTATGAAAGCTGTGTCCACATAATTATTCTTACTCCTTAATTTGTTCTGGAGAAGATTGTTTCTATCCATTTTCATAATCTCTAATTTCAGCTTAACAAGACTGTCATGCGCATATCCCGTTTCACTGAATCTTTGTATGAGGATATCAGCCTGAGCGTCAAAGTCTTCCAATGTATCACAATTTCTGCAGATCCTTAATAATTGGCCCTTCGGAATGTTAGGTTTCCACTTAGGATGATGGCAACTAGAAGTGGGGATGTACCTGTTACGATCAGTCGCTTTAAAAAATGTACGGGTACATAAGGCCTCCCCCACTTTGAAGATCTCTAGATCCAAATAATCGATCATCTAATGATTCCATTGCCAGTAAAAGTGATTCCGAATCTATTTCTGTTTAGGTCTTCAAGGAATGCTTCAAAGCTTTCAGGGGTACCATCCCAAAGTATGATCAAGTCATCTATGTACCTCCTGTACATCTTGATTTGGGGATATTTCTCCTATAAACATGCTCCTCCTCCCACTTGTTCATGAACAAGTTTGCTACGCTTGGAGCATAGCAAACCACCATAGCAACACCTTTGTTTGTACAAAGTAATCTTTATTATACCAGAAATAGTTACATTCCATGGCAAGCTTTAGGCCTTCTAGAATATAATCGATCTGTTGCTGTTTTATCCCCGTTTTTTCTTGTAGTGCTTTCTCTACTCCGAGTAATCCATCCTTTTGTGCGATGCTAGTGTACAATGAATTGACATCTATTGTCGCTAGCAACCATCTATCTGCACCTCTTATCTTCTGTAAATCTTGAATAAGCTGTAGACTATCATGTAGATAAGATTTACCTTGCTGTACTAATGGTTTAAGATATATATCCAAATATTTGCTGAGTTGTGAAAAAATCTAGTTAATTCCACTGATAATAGGCCTACCAGGTGGTTTCTCCAATCTTTTATGAATTTTAGGTGTGTAGTATATAACTGGGGTTTTAGTGGAATTGGAAATAAGATACTCCACTTCCTTTGGATTCAGAATGCCGATGTTCTTTATCAACATACTTCTTCAATTTGTGCTCATATTTCTTTTTCGGATTTCCTGTAAGTTTCTTGTATGTGTTCTCAACTTTTAAGAGGTTCTCCATCTCTTCTTGGTAATCTTTCTTGTTCAGGATCACCAGCCCTCCCCCTTTTTCACCTGGGCGTATCACCACCTTATGTTGTTTTCCTATTTGTTTGACAGTTTTCCATACATGTTTAGTTTTCCTATTCTTATTTTCCAAATTTCTCAAGTCGTCTTCCACCATCTTCTTAAATGCACCCAGACATTGATTTCCTGGCGTTTTTGGGTTAAAGATGGAGTTGTTTCTAAGTTGTTTCGTTTGCACATATGCCGACTCTTCTTTTTTCCGGTTGTTTCCATTTATGGCAAAAAAAATTTTATATTGAGCTTCCTCAAACTTTTGGAGTTCAATATAGACCTCAAATTTGTCTAGGGGTTTATCTGGGGCAAATTTCAATCCTGGGTTCAATACTTTTAGTTCTTCTTCTGAAAACTGTGCCTGACTTAAATTGTAGATCCCTTGGCCTCTCGTCTTCTTTTTCTTCTTACCTCCTCTCCTTCCTCTGTTTTCTCTTTCCATATTTCTCTGTATTGGTCCCATGTCTCTTCCTTGGTAGTTGTTTCTGCCGTCCCCATATGATCTTCCTGTCCCTGATCCCCATAGGGGACTCGATCTTCCCTCATTCTATGATAGGTTCCTCTCTGGGTGCCTCCTCTGTCCGTAATTCGTCCTCTCCACCCAGGATTCCTGTGATTCCAAGGATTGAAATTTGCCCCGGATAAACCCCTAGACAAATTTGAGGTCTATATTGACCTCCAAAAGTTTGAGGAAGCTCAATATAAAAAAACATTTTGCCATAAATTGAAACAATCAGAAAAAAGAAGAGTCAGCATATGTACAAACGAGTCTTAGAAACAACTCCATATTTAACCCCAAAACGCCAGGAAATCAATGTCTGGGTGCAATTAAGAAGATGGTGGAAGACGACTTGAGAAATTTGGAAAATAAAAATAGGAAAACTAAACATGTATGGAAAACTGTCAAACAAATAGGAAAACAACATAAGGTGGTGATACGCCCGGTTGACAAAAGGGGAGGGTTGGTGATCCTGAACAAGAAAGATTACAAAGAAGAGATGGAGAACCTCTTAAAAGTTGAAAACACATACAATAAACTTACAGGAAATCCGAAAAAGAAATATGACCACAAATTGAAGAAGTGTGTTGATAAAGGAAAGAACATGGGCATTCTGAATCCAAAGGAAACGGAGTATCTTATTTCAAATTCCACTAAAACCCCAGTTATATACTGCACACCTAAGATTCACAAAAGATTGGAGAAACCACCTGGTAGGCCTATTATCAGTGGAATTAACTCGATTTTTTCACGACTCTGCGAATATTTGGATATATATCCTAAACCATTAGTACAGCAAGGAAAATCTTATCTACATGATAGTCTACAGCTTATTCAAGATTTACAGAAGATAAGAGGTGCAGATAGATGGTTGCTAGCAACAATAGATGTCAATTCATTGTACACTAGCATCGCACAAAAGGATGGATTACTCGGAGTAGAGAAAGCACTACAAGAAAAAACGGGGATGAAACAGCAACAGATCGATTATTTTCTAGAAGGCCTGAAGCTTGCCATGTAATGTAACTATTTCTGGTATAATAAACATTACTTTGTACAAACAAAGGTGTTGCTATGGGGGCTCACTATGCTCCAAGCGTAGCAAACTTGTTCATGAACATGTGGAAGGAGGAGCATGTTTATAGGAGAAATATCCCCCAAATCAAGATGTACAGGAGGTACATAGATGACTTGATCATACTTTGGGATGGTACTCCTGATAGCTTTGAAGCATTCCTTGAAGACCTAAACATAAATAGATTCGGAATCACTTTTACTGGCAAATGGAATCATCAGAAGATCGATTATTTGGATCTAGAGATCTTCAAAGTGGGGGAGGCCTTATGTACCCGTACTTTTTTTAAAGCAACTGATCGTAACAGGTACATCCCCACTTCTAGTTGCCATCATCCTAAGTGGAAACCTAACATTCCGAAGGGCCAATTATTAAGGATACGCAGGAATTGTGATACATTGGAAGACTTTGACGCTCAGGTTGATATCCTCATACAAAGATTCAGTTAAAAGGGATATGCGCATGACAGTCTTGTTAAGCTGAAATTAGAGATTATGAAAATGGATAGAAACAATCTACTCCAGAACAAATTAAGGAGTAAGAATAATTATGCGGACACAGCTTTCATAACTGGGTTTAACAGCCAATACAAAGACTTTGAACGCATCATGAAGAAATACTGGCCGATCCTTAAAGAGGATAGGGTCTTGTCCAAAATCCTGCCAGAAAATACAAAATTTGTGTACAGGAAGGCCCCTACTCTGAGAAACCACTTAGTGCATAATGTCATTGACCCTCCTAATCCGATAAAAATCTTCCCCGATATGAAAGGTTTTTCTAGATGCCAAAGATGCCTGCCTTGTAGAACCAGTAAAAAACAACCAAGGAAAAAGGAAACTTTTAAATCATTCACTGATCATAGGGAATACCAGATAAAAAAATTTATTACATAGCACTCATGTCACATACATTATCGAATGCACATGCCACCTCCAGTATGTGGGAAGAACTAACCGTACCCTATATGTTCGGATACGGGAGCATATTAAAAATATAAGAAAGGGATTCCCTAAACATAACTTATCAAGACACTTCAATGAAGTACATCATAGAGTTTCAAGTGGACTTATATTCTATGGTATCGATCTTATCAAAGACCACTGGAGAGGGGGGAACAAACAAACCCCAATCTCTAGGAATGAAAGCTGGATATACCAGTTGGGATCCCTTGCTCCCAAAGGGCTCAACCTTGACATAGACCTGAACTGTTTTTTAGCTAACCCATAAAAACATTATTCATTGGTGGGACATATAGGGGAGTTATGACATGTATAGAGGTGGTGTTTGGCTCATGCAATATCTGTTAACATCAGGATCTTAGCCTTATGTCATGAGTGTCTATTAGGGAATGCTCAATATTATACCCTCCTTTATTATAGTCATTTACTGTTGTAGTTATAGAATGTAATAAGGGGTTTGGGCATTAGGTGGATTTTTATGTCTATATATCAACTTAGGCTTCCCTATAGGGTTCAATTTACCCCAGTTTACAGCTTATATGGCCTTATGTAATTTGTGGACCTTTTTGCCACCCACATCAGGTGAGGGATTTGATAAATGAGACTAACCTTGTGTCCCACATGAACATTCGGATTTTTATCCGGTTGGGCTATTATATCTACGAAGGGCGGAATATCTTGGTATGATGTGGTCATATTGTTCATATTCTATAATACCTGGTTAACACAATGGGTTTTTACCTTGAGCAAAGCTAAGGCAATGATCTGATAGTTTATTTTACCCTTTCTTGTACATGATAGGTTTACCAGATAATATTTGGGTTTGACTAGATCTGTATTTTTAGTAGGTAGTACCTGGGTTTGGCTGGACCTGCAGTACGTTACGGGTTTAGCTGCAGTTCCATGACCAACCATCTGGGGGAATTTATATAATATATATATCTGGGTTTTATAGTATCTGGGTTTGGTTAATTTATGATGGGTTAAGCTGAAGTCCCATGACTAACCCCTAGGGGGATGCCCTGTCTTTTATTGATTCCAATACGTTGTGTACATATGACTTATTTGTAAATATATGTATTACTATATGTATTATTGCACTTTTGTCTGTTAATTAATTAGTAAAGGTGAGCGGAGATGCATAGGTTCTATCAATTAATAGGACAGTACTGTCATCTAAGTATGTATATACTGCATATGTTATATAGTTCGCTTCCCCATAGTTATTCCTTCTGTGGTAATGCTGACGGCCTATTGGCCATTAGGAGGAAGGGGGAGGAACTAGCTTGTTCCCCACAGTATCTCGCTCGGTGGTAGTGATGACGGCCTATTGGCTACCAAGAGGGAGGGGGAAGTACCAGCAGACCCGCTCTCCTTATTAGACGTGAAGTGCACCTTAGTGGCACCGCCTTTGAGAACGTCCAATGATGAAACGCATAAGGCGTGGCCACGCACTCACGTCATTTCCAGCAAGGAAGTAGGGAGTCTGGAGTGCAGGCGGAACGCACGCCTCATACCGGCTTTCTATAGGCTTTGCTGTCTTTTCTCTGTAGTATTTTTCTTTGGTATTTTGTCCCACTGCATGGGAATATTTTGTTTTTAATTAATAAATTATTTTTGAATACTACACCATGGGAGCTTTATTTCTCCCATAAGGACCATACCTTGGGAATCTGTTGTTCATAACATTTTGATACAGGCACTGGAGGATCGATTTGGATGATTTGAGCTGGTGGAGTGAGCTGCAGAGGCTTGACGGCCCACGGATGGATTGCTGACATTACTCACGCATTACATGCCTATCACTCCTGCAGGGGTAACAGGAGCTGGGGAGTGGGGACCCGAAAGGGGGAGCACACAATTCACCTGGATTGCTGAGCACAAGAGTCACCAAGAATGTTCCGATAGACTTTGATCACTTTGAATATTTTTTAATTTATATATTTTATTTTTAATTTTTAATTTATTATATTTTTCAGGTTTTTTTTTTTTTTGGAACTTTTCACATTGAGTTTTGGACTTCACAGCACCTTTATATATAATATCTGATTCGGTTTATATTAAATCATGACTATGTATAATTAATTTTACATTTTCTATATATTTATTTTTGATAACTTTTTATTTTTATACACATATATATGGATTTTTTTTTTTTGTAATCATATATCTGTTGTATGGATAAGTCTGGGATATCCATATTGATTTATATAATTTATATAGCACTATCAATTAGGTAAGGGGGCACGTCACCTTTTTGCTCATTAGTGAGATTGTTCCCATCAACATTTTCTGTTTATCCATATTTTGATAGTTATCAGGGTAGCGCCACACACCCCATTTTGTATTACCATTATTATTAGTTCCCTTAGGGAGCTGATTAGGGGAGGCTGCAACCCTTTAATATCCTGAGCGCGGAGACACCATTATTCTCACAATTTCAGAGTAAGCATGCATCTTAAGAGGGGCACTAGGTTAGCACTGCATTTGGCAAAGAAAGGGTAAATGCACTTTGTTTTAAAGAGCACCTATTCTTTTAACAAAATCTTTTTGCACAATTCCACTTGTTTGAAAATCTTTACCGTTTTCAGGGTCAAGTGTTCTAATAGACACTGGGACAGAGTAATTAAAAAAGTAGGTGTACCTATGTGGCCATAATCCCCCTATATGTAATTTAAAAGCAGTTTTAAATAATTCAAAAATATGTGAACCTCTGCATCCCTTGCCACCTTTCCAATGTGACTAGGATGTGCTTTACTTCCTCAGCCACTAGATGGTGCTGTGTATATAGCAAGTATATTATTAGTAGTGTCATAAGATAAAACCATATTTAGGAGAAGATAAGAATGATAGAGTTTATACAACTTCCTCATATAGAGTCATATACTCAAAGTATAATACATGTAGTTATTTCATTCAGATATTTTCTATTTTACAATTACATTTTCAATATTGTACCATCCATTTTAACTTACAGCATGCATATTACATTAAAGCTTATGTAAACCCAAGAATGAAAATGTCTTGTAGCTTAACAGTCCTTATATGTGGTGGCTGTATTGTTTTTTTTCAGGTTTTTCTTTGTTTTTACCTGGTGATCCTGCAGGCAACAAACATTCTGTCCTAAGGTGACAACACTCACTCACCATATTATCATACCTACCTCCCAAAATTTTGAGATGGGAATGAGGGACACCTACTAACAAACCATAGGGAACGCCCCCTGCCACACCCCCTTAAAGGAGAATTAACAAAAAAAAGTTAATTAAAGGACTTTTTTTTACCACTACTATTCCTTTATATTGGCTTTTAAAATGTAGAAATGCAACAATTTAGAAATTGGATGAAAGGTTTAGCACTGGGAAACACTTTTTGAAATATAAAAAGTGCATTTTATATACAACTATATGGATCAGACCAAAATGAGGGACAAATGAGGGGGAAAGAGGGACATAGCTCAAAATCAGGGACAGTCCCTCGAAATCAGGGACAGTTGGGAGCTATGTACTATATCTATGCTGGAGCAGTGATGGTACCCTTGGACAGCACTACAGAACATCTCCCCCTCCTCCTTTCCCTAACACAGAGGGAGGGGTTCTGAGTATTAACATCAGTTTTAAATACAGTTAAATGCTGATTTTTTAAAATAAATGTTTAAGTGATTTTTTCGTGTATGTACCCCTCTACATTAGAGTCTGTTGTAGCAGATGATTCCTGCTGTAATACAATGATTCCAAAGTCTTGTGAGGCATATGGAGCTAACTGTACATCCAGGTAAGTGTAAATTGAAGACTAATCAGATAGACCTGTAATATTAAAAGCCAAGTTTGCTAACAACTAATGCAGTAAGCCCTATACAGCAGCATGCTGAATCACATGTGATATATTTTTAACAGTTCTCAGCAGCCTTCCAGTGGGTGCTTAGCTTGTATCCACTATTTGGCCATCCACAGATGGTTCGAATCTCGGGCAGTTGAGCAGAAACTGTCTTATATTCAAATCGTTAATGGGCAGGCTGAATGTACCAAGTTGATTTATCGATCAACTTGGGTACAACCAGCGTGCCAGATTCTCTTGCGATTATAGTTATAGCTGCTAGCAATAATCCCACACAGCAGTCCTGCTGACCTCAATGTCAAGCCCATGTCTTGTAGGGGAGGACCAGAGAGGATATAGTATAGATGTGGAGGTTGGAGAGAGTAACCACTGAAGACATAGTATTGACATGGAGGTTGGTGGGAGGAACCGATGAAGGCATAGTTGTGACATGGAGGTCATCTGAGGAATCAGCGAGGGGAATGACTAACCTCTGCGGGCACGGTGAACCATGCCAGGGATGTGACCTGGACAGAGTCTAGGCTGAGGCTGCTTCTATTCTTTGCATGAGGGTTTTATGTGATGTGTGGCTCCTGAGATTTCTTTTCCTTCCTCATTTACTTCTAAGGAGCTCAGACTAGCTCTTTCCCTGCCTGCATTACCAGCGGTTGTCAACACATAAGGACCTACGGAGTCTGAAGTGGCACCCTTAATTTCTTTGTATGGGGTCACAGAAATGACATGGAGGTTGATGGAGGATCCAGTGAATGCATGGAAGTGACAAGGAGTTTGGAGGGAGGAACCAGTGAGTGCAAAGTATTAATGTAATGGTCAGTGAGAGGAACCAGTGAAGCAATAGTAGTGATGTGAAGGTTGGCAGGAGGTACCGATGAGGGCATAGCAGTGATGTGGAGGTTGGTGGGAGGAACCAGTGAGAGTATAGTTAGTGATGTGGAGGTTGGTGGGAGGAACCAGCGAAGCAATAGTAGTGATGTGGAGGTTGGCAGGAGGTACCTGTGAGGGCATAGCAGTGATGTGGAGGTTGGTGGGAGGAACCAGTGAGGGTATAGTAGTGATGTTGAGGTTGGTGGGAGGAACCAGCGAGGCAATAGTAGTGATGTGGAGGTTGGCAGGAGGTACTGGTGAGGGCATAACAGTGATGTGGAGGTTGGTGGGAGGAACCAGTGAGGGCATAGTAGTGATGTGGAGGTTGGTGGGAGGAACCAGTGAGGATATAGTGAGAATGTTGAGGTTGGTGAGAGGAACCAGCGAGGCAATAGTAGTGATGTGGAGGTTGAGGGCGGAGGTACCGGTGAGGGCATAGCAGTGATGTGGAGGTTGGTGGGAGGAACCAGTGAGGGTATAGTAGTGATGTGGAGGTTGGTGGGAGGAACCAGGGAGGGTATAGTAGTGCCATGGAGGTCACTGGGAGGAACCAGTGAGGAAATAGGAGTGATGTGGAGGTTGGCAGGAGGAAGCAGTGAGGCAATAGTAGTGATGTGGAGGTTGGCAGGAGGAATCGGTAAGGGCAGTACTAGACCAGAAGATCAACATTCTATAAGGTTTTGGTTTTAGAAAAAACGTTATCTGGGGATCCTCTTCAGCATAGCAGTATTCAAAAGTGCAGTATTTTCTATTTCTTCTTTTCAGGTACTTGGCTTATTGAAACAATTTCTGTACCTCCCCGCTACCAATAAATCCAGATCTCAAGTTTAAACCATAACCTTAATACACTTTTTGTGATGATCGATATTTTCACAGTTAACAGAGATACCAGTAGAAATACCATTGTCATGCTGATTAGACTATAATATAATGTGATAGGGGTAAGACACCTATTTATAATTATTTGCCAGGTATAAATTATTGCTTACAGTGTATGTGAAGGCAAAAAATCTTTAAACTCCAGCCAGTGGTGTATTTAGGTTTTGTGCTGCCCTAGGCCTGACTAAATTCATGCACCCCCTAATTTTAATACGACCCACCCTTCCTGTCAAAGCCACACCCCTTCCTATTTAATACCCACCCTATCATCTGTAAACCACACCCCTTCCAGACCCCCGACCCCTCCACCTCTCCCTAGCAGCAAAAATACCCCCTTTCAGCACAAATCCTCACCCTCATATAACCCCTTCCAGTACAAATCCCCCTTGTCAGCACAAACCCTTGCCTCAACCTCCCCTTTCCCAGCACAAATCCCCCCTCTTAGCACAAATCTTCCCCCATCTCTCCCTCCCAGCATAAATCCCCCCTCTCAGCACAAATCCTCCCCCATCTCTCTCTCCCAGCATAAATCCCCCCATCTCCCTCTCCCAGCATAAATCCCCCCTCTCATCACAAATCCTCCCCCATCTCCCCCTCCCAGCATAAATCCCCCCTCTCATCACAAATCCTCCCCCATCTCCCCCTCCCAGCATAAATTTCCCCTCTCATCACAAATCCTTCCCCATCTCGCCCTCCCAGCATAAATCCCCCTACCTCCCTCCCCCAGCATAAATTCTCCCTCTCATCACAAATCCTCCCCATCTCCCCCTCCCAGCATAAATCCCCCCTACCCCCCCAGCATAAATTCTCCCTCTCATCACAAATCCTCCCCCATCTCCCCCTCCTAGCATAAATCCCCTCTACCTCCCCCTCCCAGCATAAATTCTCCCTCTCATCACAAATCCTCCCCCATCTCCCCCTCCCAGCATAAATCGCCCCTCTCATCACAAATTCTCCCCCTCCCAGCATAAATTCCCCCTCTCATCACAAATCCTCCCCCATCTCCCCCTCCCAGCATAAATCCCCCTACCTCCCCCTCCCATCATAAATTCTCCTTCTTATCACAAATCCTCCCCATCTCCCCCTCCCAGCATAAATCCCCCCTACCTCCCCCTCCCTGCATAAATTCTCCCTCTCATCACAAATCCTCCATCTCCCCCTCCCAGCATAAATCCCCCCTACCTCCCCCTCCCAACATAAATTCTCCCTCTCATCACAAATCCTCCCCCATCTCCCCCTCCCAGCATAAATCCCCCCTACCTCCCCCTCCCTGCATAAATTCTCCCTCTCATCACAAATCCTCCATCTCCCCCTCCCAGCATAAATCCCCCCTACCTCCCCCTCCCAGCATAAATTCTCCCTCTCATCACAAATCCTCCCCCATCTCCCCCTCCCAGCATAAATTCCCCCTCTCATCACAAATCCTCCCCCATCTCCCCCTCCCAGCATAAATTCCCCCTCTCATCACAAATCCTCCCCCATCTCCCCCTCCCAGCATAAATCCCCCTACCTCCCCCTCCCAGCATAAATTCTCCCTCTCAGTACAAATCCTCCCCCATCTCCCCCTCCCTGCATAAATTCTCCCTCTCATCACAAATCCTCCATCTCCCCCTCCCAGCATAAATCCCCCCTACCTCCCCCTCCCAGCATAAATTCCCCCTCTCATCACAAATCCTCCCCCATGTCCCTCTCCCAGCATAAATCCCCCTACCTCCCCCTCCCAGCATAAATTCTCCCTCTCATCACAAATCCTCCCCATCTCCCCCTCCCAGCATAAATCCCCCCTACCTCCCCCTCCCAGCATAAATTCTCCCTCTCATCACAAATCCTCCCCCATCTCCCCCTCCCAGCATAAATCCCCCCTCTCATCACAAATCCTCCCCCATCTCCCCCTCCCAGCATAAATTCCCCCTCTCATCACAAATCCTCCCCCATCTCCCCCTCCCAGCATAAATCCCCCTACCTCCCCCTCCCAGCATAAATTCTCCCTCTCAGTACAAATCCTCCCCCATCTCCCCCTCCCAGCATAAATTCCCCCTCTCATCACAAATCCTTCCCCTTCCAGCATAAATCCCCCCCACCATCACAAATCCTCCCCCATCTCATCCTCCCAGCATAAATCCTCACTTTCAGAAAAAAACCCTCATCTCAAACCTGTGCCTCCTTCTCTCCCCTCCCAGTACAACCCCCCCCCCCCCAGCTCTTTCTCCTGTTCTGTAAGAGCAGCCTCCTATGCTGGGACTTATAGTGCCCTCTGTGGGGGGCTGAGATATGGCCGCCTCCTATGCTGGGACTTGTAGTGCCCTAGACTACAGGGGACTGAGGCCCGGTTCACACTGATGCGCGTTCATGACTAATGTGATGCGTCAAAAACACTTTATATTCGCATGTCATCCCTAAAGTCATTGTTTTCAATGACGGTCGTTCACATACATGCGTTGCGATTCCTCTATGAATGCGATGCGATTAAAAAAAGGGTTTTGTGCAAGTTTACTGCGTTGCGAATTTAGTCTCCATAGACATCAATGTAAATCGTTCTTGAATCGCATTGAGGGTTCACATATGTGCGAATTCCACCACACTACTCTCCACAAAAACCAGGAAGTACACAGGAAGTTAACACCTTTTTTTTTTTTTTTTTTTTACATTATAATTCCATTGGCTAGAATATCAATTGCAGCTATGTCCAACTCCTGAAATTCGCGGTAAAATCGCGGTAAATTCGCACCTCACAAAGGACAAAAAACGGAACAAAATCACAGCGCATCAGTGTGAACCGGGCCTTAGGCACTACAAGTCCCAGCATAGGAGGCTGCCATATTTCAGCCCCCCAGAGTGCACTACAAGTCCCAGCATAGGAGGCTGCCATATCTCAGCCCCCCAGAGTGCACTACAAGTCCCAGCATAGGAGGCTGCCATATCTCAGCCCTCCAGAGTGCACTACAAGCCCCAGCATAGGAGGTTGCCATATCATCCCCCCAGAGTGCACTACAAGCCCCAGCAAAACGGGCTGCCACCAGACCTCCAAACACAGCATGAGGAGACTGCACAGCCTTCCACTCATTCCTTGGCTTCTATACACTCTTCCCCACTCTCCTCCTACCTGAGTCTGGGCTGCATGTCACGCTGCATGGTGAAGCTGTGGGCAGGATTTCCCAATGTCTGAAGACACGTCCAGGCTCCCAGACCCTGGCGCAGCACAGAGCACACAAGGCTACAGATCACTCCGCCACTGGTCTGGCACCTCAGTTGCTGTGGGCGGCGGATGCCGCCGCCAACACCGCGTGTGTGCACAGGGGAGGCTGCATCTAAGCGGGAGGAGGCTGCGGGAACCAGGACTCGGGAGGACGGGTCGGGGGGAAGTTTTTGTGCGGGGGGCGGCTGTTTTGCCGCCCCCCGCAGAGTGCCGCCCTAGGCCTGGGCCTTGTCGGCCTAGGTCAAGACACAGCACTGACTCCAGCCTTGAGCGATTTACCCTCACTTTCTGTTGGTTTCACAAGACAGGAAGTGAGGGAAAATCTGCAACAGGGACAGAGACAAATAAAAATATGAGCAGGGGTTCTAGCCTTCGCCTGCTCCTACTAAAGAAAAGCATTTGTATTTCTGTTTGTGTTGCTGTTGAAGAATTTATCTCCCTTCCTGTGTTGTAAAATGTTGTCAGTAAGATGGGTAGCAGTAATTTAATGGGTTTTAACTTATCGCCATTCTCAAAAACGTAAAAGGAAAAAGGAAAGATCCGGTTTTCCTTCTCCTCCCCACAAACCAAATTTGGATTTTTTTTTGTAAGGGAGCAGGTTCCTAGTTTTGAATGGTACCTGTGCCTAGGCGATCTGAGTGGAAGTTGCCTCCCCGCCCCCCCCCCCCCCCCCCGCATTCGCAACCTTCAGGAACACATAACAGGTCCCAGGGGGAGCAGGTCCATTCATAAAGCGCAGTGTGACTTGCACATGTGCAGTGGGGAGCCAGCTGTGAACCAGTAGGAAGTCGCAGCTGACTTCCCACACTCAAAATGGCGGCACGGCGGACCCGACGACTGCCAAAGAACTGGCCCGGTTGATGACAGCACTGGATCCCTAGGCTAGTGTGTATCTGTTCATTAAAGGTACACCATTTGCAGCTGGTAACTTTGTGTGCAAATCCCTGGAATTCTTTTTTAGCTATCCATGCCAATAATAAATGATGTCCCAGTCAAACATTTGCTGCATTAAATATCTCACAGTAGTATGATTCCAAAAGAAGGGGTCAAAGATTTCATTAAAATATCTTTTAGAAAAAGCAAATATTTAAGAGTCCATTTCTTTTCTGCTCAGTGAGACTCAACATCAATTGTTCTATTTAAATGTGGTTTATATACTCTCTAAGATCTAATTACCGGTACTGTGATTTCTGTGTATGCAGGTATGTGAATTGCGGAGTGCTATTCTGCTCTAGGGGTTCATCAATACCCTTTGTTAAGTATGCTTACTGCACGTGGTCACCAGACTGCAAAACCCTGAACCCAGCTGTGCTAGTTGAGGATGGAACTAGGTGTGGGAATAACAGTGTGAGTATAGATTCATGATGTTGCATTGTGCACTTTTCAGTGTATTAGTGTATCATTTGGACTTTTTACATAGAATATTTTGCCTAACTTCATGTATAACTTAATTTATCAGTCTCAACAGTGCTCACCAGTGCGGCCAATCTCTGTCCATCAGTGCTGCCAATCAGTGCCCACCAATGCTGCCAATCAGTGCCCATCAGTGCCTCCTCATCAGTGTCACCTCCCAGTGCCACCTATCAGTGCCCACCAGTGCCACCTATTAGTGCCTCCTATCAGTGCTCATCAATGCTCATCAGTGCCGCCTCATCAGTGCCCATCAGTGCAACCTCATCAGCGCACATCAGTGAAAAAGAAAAATTACCTGTTTGCAAAATTTTATAACAAACTATGAAAGCGTTTTTTCTTTTCAAAATGTTTGATCTTTATTCGTTTACTTTAAGAAAAAATAAAAATTCCAGTGGTGATTAAATACCACCAAATGAAAGCTCTATTTGTGTGAAAAAATGATAAAAATTTAGTTTGGGTACAATGTTAATGTTGCATGACCGCACAAAGGTCATTCAAAGTGTGACAGCGCTGAAAGATAAAAATTGGCCTGGGCAGGAAAAGGGTAAAAGTGCCTAGTAGGCAGTGGATATATATATGTGTATGCGTGTGTGTAATATAAATATAAATATATATATATATATATATATATATATATATATATATATATATAAATAGTTTTATTATAGGGTATGTCCGCTCATGTGTTTATTGGGTTTCTAATTATTTTGTTAGTATGGCAATGCTGTTAATGTAATAGAATTAATTTTACAGATGTGTTCCAAGAAGAGATGCATCACTGTTCCGGATGTTCAGAAATGCTCTGCCCAGTGCCCAGGACATGGGGTGAGTACTCAAAATAAGAGAGCATCTTGATAATATTTGTGCAAGGCAAGAAGCAACGTAGATGCCTGCTCATCTCAATGCTCTTCCTCTCAATCATACTGTAAAAATGAAACCCCAGCTCCAGCCCAAACGTACAAGAAGTAAGGTGTCACCTTCCTGCGAGGGTCACAGGCAGCAATAAAAACTTGATAGTGATATTTATTCTTCCCATGTCTATCCTAAAATAAAAAAACAGTTTTGGCTGGAATGGAGCTTTAAACATTAGACCCCCTACTCTCCATCTCTACTCTACCCCTGCTCTACATTCAGTGTATTAGGCTGGTAATGTGTCTATACAAAGATAGCAGGAAAAAGGTACAGAAGACCAAGAAAGGGTGTATTATAGCTTAAGGTGGCTACAGGCTAGGGTGAACGATAACCACAAAGAGCATAGTGGGATAGATGCGTGTCCAATCAGTAAAGGGATCTTTAAAAATGCTTTGATTGATGCACTTCCAAACGCAAAAATCAGTACTTTGTTTTTCTGGCAGGTTTGCGACCATGAACAGCAGTGTCAGTGCGAAGAAGGTTGGGTACCCCCTAACTGTGACAGCAGAGCACAGTTTGGTATGTGACAAAAGTCAAAGCCATTCAAGAGAATTACAACACGTGCCCTAATCACTTTCAGTCATTTATAAATGCCATCTCTTTTATCTCCATAGGTTCTGGCTACGTTGCACTCATTGTCATCATTGTCATCTTTCTCCTGATCTTTGTAGTGTCTGCGTTGTTTATAGTGTACAAGAAAAGGTCTCAGTGGAGGATTCCTGGGTATGCCTGGCACTAGGGATATATGCGATGGCACTACGCAGAAACAAAGGAGATTGAAAGATAAACCAGGGTTGTAGGATGTCACAGGGGATAAAATCTATTTTATCTGTGTTTTATTAAAATGCATAAGCACATTGCATCAACTAAAAAGCTACACATTGGGATTAAACCAGCCATTTAAATGTCTTTCTAGCCCTCTATTATATAAATGAGAGAGGCAACAATATATTTCTTAAGGCTGCATAGCAGGGGTCGCAAAACTTTTTAAACAAAGGGCCAGTTTACTGTCCTTCAGACTTTAGAGGGGCCAGACTGTGGCCAGTGGGAATAGAAAAAGTCCACACGTCAGTGGGAAAAAATAATGCCCCATCGTTTGTTTCAGTGGGAGTAATTGTGCCCCATCATTGGTGTCAGTGTGAGGAATTATGCCCCATCATTAGCGTCACTGGGAGGAATTGTGCCCCATCGTTGGTGTCACTTGGAGGAATTGTCCCCCATTGTTGGTGTTATTGGGAGGAATCGTGCCCCATTGTTGGTGTCATTGGGAGGAATTGTGTCCCTTCATTGGTGTCAGTGGGGGGGAATTATGCCCCATTGTTGGTATCCTTCAATGAAACAGTGCCCCAAAGGCCGCATAAAAGCAAGCAAGGGGCTGCATCTGGCCCTCGGGCCACAGTTTGGAGACTACTGATTAGGGATGAGCTTCGAGTTCGAGTCAAACCCATGTTCGACTCGAATGTCACCTGTTCAATTGTTCGTTGAATTGCGAATGTTATCGAGTGGCGCATCACGGCCCATAATTCACTGCGGCATCGCAGTGCATTGCTGGCTGATGATTGGCCAAGCATGCACTATGACCCGCATGCTTGGCCAATCACAGCGCCGTCTGTACAAAGAGCCGTAATTGGCCAAAGCCAGGGTGGCTTTGGCCAATTATGGCTCAGGGGGTTTAGTACACGCCCCACACTATATAAGGCCGCCTAGGTGTTGTGTATATATATATATACAGTGGGGACGGAAAGTATTCAGACCTCCTTACATTTTTCTCTCTTTGTTATATTGCAGCCATTTGCTAAAATCATTTAAGTTCATTTTTTTCCTCATTAATGTACACACAGCACTCCATATTGACAGAAAAACACAGAATTGCTGACATTTTTGCAGATTTATTAAAAAAGAAAAACTGAAATATCACATGGTCCTAAGTATTCAGACCCTTTGCTGTGACACTCATATATTTAACTCAGGTGCTGTCCATTTCTTTTGATCAACCTTGAGATGGTTCTACACCTTCATTTGAGTCCAGCTGTGTTTGATTATACTGATTGGACTTGATTAGAAAAGCCACACACCTGTCTATATAAGACATTACAGCTCACAGTGCATGTCAGAGCAAATGAGAATCATGAGGTCAAAGGAACTGCCTGAAGAGCTCAGAGACAGAATTGTGGCAAGGCACAGATCTGAACAAGGTTACAAAAAAATTCTGCTGCACTTAAGGTTCCAAAGAGCACAGTGGCCTCCATAATCCTTAAATGGAAGACGTTTGGGATGACCAGAACCCTTCCTAGAGCTGGCCGTCTGGCCAAACTGAGCTATCGGGGAGAAGAGCCTTGGTAAGAGAGGTAAAGAAGAACCAAAGATCACTGTGGCTGAGCTCCAGAGATGCAGTCGGGAGATGGGAGAAAGTTGTAGAATTCAACCATCACTGCAGCCCTCCACCAGTCGGGGCTTTATGGCAGAGTGACCCAAAGAAAGCCTCTCCTCAGTGCAGTGCAAGACACATGAAAGCCTGCATGGAGTTTGCTAAAAAATACCTGAAGGACTCCAAGATGGTGAGAAATAAGATTCTCAGGTCTGATGAGACAAGATAGAACTTTTTGGCCTTAATTCTAAGCGGTATGTGTGGAGAAAACCAGGCACTGCTCATCACCTGTCCAATACAGTCCCAACAGTGAAGCATGGTGGTGGCAGCATCATGCTGTGGGGGTGTTTTTCAGCTGAAGGGACAGGAGGACTGGTTGCAATCGAGGGAAAGATGAATGCGGCCAAGTACAGGGATATCCTGGACGAAAACCTTCTCCAGAGTGCTCAGGACCTTAGACTGGGCCGAAGGTTTACCTTCCAACAAGACAATGACCCTAAGTACACAGCTAAAATAACGAAGGAGTGGCTTTACAACAACTCTGTGACTGTTCTTGAATGGCCCAGCCAGAGCCCTGACTTAAACCCAATTGAGCATCTCTGGAGAGAACTAAAAATGTCTGTCTACCAACGTTTACCATCCAACCTGACAGAACTGGAGAGGATCTGCAAGGAGGAATGGCAGAGGATCCCCAAATCCAGGTGTGAAAAACTTGTTGCATCTTTCCCAAAAAGACTCATCAAGGTTGTATTATATCAAAAGGGTGCTTCTACTAAATACTGAGCAAAGGGTCTGAATACTTAGGACCATGTGATATTTCAGTTTTTCTTTTTTAATAAATCTGCAAAAATGTCAACAATTCTGTGTTTTTCTGTCCATATGGGGTGCTGTGTGTACATTAATGAGGAAAAAAATGAACTTAAATGATTTTAGCAAATTGCTGCAATATAACAAATATTGAAAAAATTTAAGGGGGTCTGAATACTTTCCGCCCCCACTGTATATACACTGTATTCAGTTTTGCTAGATCCGTTCCTGTTATTCTCTTCCTAATATACTGACAGGCAGGCAGGTGTTTTTACAGTATTTACAGTTAGTGTACTGTGTCCTTTGGACAGTGTGCACCTAAAGCTACCTGAAGAAAATTGCTGGTGTTCTTCTGATCCTATTAATACCACAGGCAGGCAGCTGCAGTATTTACCGTTAGTGTACTGTGTCCTCTGCACAGTGAGCACCTAAAGCTACCTGAAGACAATTGCTGGTGTTCTGATCCTATTAGTACCACAGGCAGGCAGCTGCAGTATTTACAGTTAGTGTACTGTGTCCTCTGCACAGTGTGCACCTAAAGCTACCTGAAGACAATTGCTGGTGTTCTGATCCTATTAATACCACAGGCAGGCAGCTGCAGTATTTACAGTTAGTTTACTGTGTCCTCTGCACAGTGTGCACCTAAAGCTACCTGAAGACAATTGTTGGTGTTCTGATCCTATTAATACCACAGGCAGGCAGCTGCAGGATTTACAGATAGTGTACTGTGTTCTATGCACAGTGTGCACCTAAAGCTACCTGAAGAAAATTGCTGGTGCTCTTCTGATCCTATTAATACCACAGGCAGGCAGCTTCAGTATTTACAGTTAGTGTACTGTGTCCTCTGCACAATGTGCACCTAAAGCTACCTAAAGACAATTGCTGGTGTTCTTCTGATCCTATTAATACCACAGGCAGGCAGCTGCAGTATTTACAGTTAGTGTACTGTGTCCTTTGCACAGTATGCACCTAAAGCTTCCTGAAGACAATTGCTGGTGTTCTCATACTAATAATACTACAGGCAGGCAGTTGATTATGCTAGCTGCAGTATAATCAGTATATATATACATCCCAGCTTTGTGCAGCTACATCTCACTGCAGGCCATTAGTATGTCTGGAAGGCCAACAAGGAGAGGCAGATAGGCTGGCCATACACTATTCAATTTTCCTGTTCAACTTTCCTTTAGATTTACCAAAACCATATAATAGGAGGTCAAACCTAAACACTTTCAATTTGGATGCAATCAGTTAGGCCCTTGTACTACATAGTTGAAGGTAAATCTAAAGAAAATTGAACAGGAAAATTGTATGGTGTATGGCCAGCTATAGTCACAAGCCAATATAAGAGGGCAAGCAGGCTCTGTGTCTAGGGGCAACAGTGCTGGTCGTAGAGATGGTGCATCCTCAGCAGCACGTGGCTTGTCCTTTTTTTCGGCAGCTGGCCGCGTTGAGCCGCAATATGCCGAAGACTTGGTAGAGTGGATGACCAAACCGTCCTCATCCTCCTCATCCTCTCTCACCCAGGCTCAGGGTACTTTGTCTGGCAAAGCAGCTGCCAATGCGGCCTCTTCCCTCGGCTCAATAGCATCAGTCACTCCTTCCCTAGCCCCACCATGTCCTCCTGAGGAGTCCCCCGAACTGTTTGACCACATGATTGGGTACATGCTCCAGGAGGATGCCCAGCGTTTTGAAGGCTCCGATGATGGTACACAGCTAGAGGAAGGCAGTAACGTGAGCCCAGAGAGAGGGGGTGCCCAAGAAGGACAGCAATCTGGCAGTCATGTTCCCCCAGCTGCTGCCGGGTTTGCTCCAGTGATGAGGAAGGAGGGGATGATGAGGAAGTCACTGACTCCACGTGGGTGTCTGATAGGAGGAGGAGGAGGCACATATCCAATGAGACAGGATACCCTCCAGGGGCCAGCTTGAGGGCAGCACACCGACTGCATCACACCGCAGAGCTCCGCATGTGCAGGGCGCTGCTGTCTCTGCGCGTTATTCCAAAAGTTCTTTGGTGTGGGCCTTTTTTGAGAAGAGTGCATCAGATCGCACCACTGCTATTTGCATCATATGTCTCAAGCGTATCTGGCGTGGCCAAAACATCACCCGCTTGGGCACCACATGCTTGACCAGACATATATTGACCTGCCATATAGTTTGTTGGCAAGCGTACCTAAAAGACCCACACCAAAGAACAAAGCGGACCTCTCCTTGCTCCTCATCAGCTGGGATCTCCAACTCCACTATACCTTCAGTCCTCTCTGAAACCTGCACTGAGAGGAATGAAGGTGTAGAATTAGGTGTGTCACAGCCAAGTACTTGCGGGCAATCTGCTATCGGTACACCAACGTCAGATTGTACCAGGCAAATTTCCCTGCCCCAGCTGCTGCACAACCGAAAGAAGTCTGCTCCCAGCCATCCACATGCCCATCGGTTGAATGTTAGCTTGGCTAAATTGCTAGCACTTCAACTGCTGCCTTTTCAGTTGGTAGACTCTGCCCCCTTCCGTGAGTTTGTGGAATGTGCGGTTCCTCAGTGGCAGGTTCCCAAACGCCACTTTTTCTCACGGAAGGTGATTCAGGCCCTCTACCGGCATGTGGAAGGCAATGTCTTGGCCTCGCTGGACAGGGCGGTCAGTGGTAAGGTGCATATTACCACTGACTCATGGTCCAGCAGGCATGGACAGGGATGTTACCTATCTTTCACCGCGCACTGGGTGACTCTTCTGGTAGCTGGGAAGGATGCAGGTCAGGGTGCAGTAGTGTTGGAGGTTGTTCCGCCACCACGCCGCCAAAATTCTACTAGTGGTGATTCTGCCACACCTCTCTCCTCCACCCCCTCCTCTTCTTCTTCCTCCATGGCCTCTTTCTGTGCTGATTTGTCCTCGGAACCAGCGGTGCTCTGTAGGCATTCAAGGGGCTACGCAAGCACTCAGGCAAAAAGATGCCATGCGGTGCTTGAGCTGGTGTGCTTGGGGGACAGGAGCCACACTGGGGCAGAGATTCTGTCAGCTCTGCAGGGGCAGGTTCAGAGGTGGTTGACGCCACACCAATTTAAGCCAGGAATGGTAGTTTGCGACAATAGCACCAACCTCCTCTCTGCCCTCCGACAGGGACAACTGACCCATGTGCCCTGTTTGGCTCACGTCCTTAAATTGGTGGTGCAGCGTTTCTTGGGCAGGTACCTGGGCTTACAGGATGTCCTGAGGCAGGCCAGGAAAGTCTGTGTGCATTTCCGCCGGTCATATAATGCCAGTGCTCGGCTGGCTGACCTCCAAAAGGAATTTAACCACCTAATTTGCGACATGCCCACCAGGTGGAACTCAACGTTGGCCATGCTGCAGAGGCTGCACATGCAGCAGAGGGCCATCAATGAGTACCTATGCGACTATGGCACCAGGACAGGGTCAGGGGAGCTTGTTTTTTTTCCCCACGCCAGTGGGCCATGATCAGGGATGCATGCACTGTCCTGTCACCATTTGAGGAGGCCACGAGGATGGTGAGCAGCGACAGTGCATGCATCAGTGACACTGTCCCTCTTGTCCACCTGTTGGAGCACATGCTGCATGGAATAATGGACAGGGCACTTGAGGCAGAACAGAGGCAGGAAAAGGAGGACTTCCTTAGCTCTCAAGGCCCCCTTTATCCAAACAGTGTTCCTGCGTGCCCGCCGATCACACAGGAAGAGGACGAGGAGGAGGAGGATTGTCCCAGCATAGAGGTGGAGCCTGGCACTCAACATCAGCAGCAGTCTTCAAGGGATCATTTACAGTCCCAAGAAACCCATAGACTTCTAGGTGGCTGGGAGGAGGTGGCTGCGGATCATGTCGTCCTTAGTGACCCAGAGTACTCTGGACCGAATGCCTCAGCAAACCTACGCTGCATAGCCTCCCTGATCCTGCAAAGCCTGCGGAAGGATACTCGTATTCGTGGTATCAAGGAGAGGGATCATTACTGGCTGGCAACCCTCCTTGATCCACGTTACAAGGGTAAGGTTGCGGACCTTATCTTGCCATCGCAGAGAGAGCAGAGGATGAAACATCTTCGGGAGGCCTTGCAGAAAGGTCTGTGCAATGCGTTCCCAGAGACTGGGAGGTTACAAACTCCTGTTTCTGGACAACGTGTTGCTGAGGCTTCGGTCAGTAAAAGGGGGTGCAGGGGAGAAGGTGGCCGTCTGACCGATGCCTTCAGACAATTTTTTAATCCGCAGCCCCAAGATATGATCGGTTCCAGCAACCATCGCCAGCGTCTGTTTTACATGGTGCAGGAATACCTAGGGACAAGATCAGACTTGGACACCTTTTCCTCCGAAAATCCTCTGGGTTACTGGGTCTTGAGGACGGATTACTGGCCAGAGCTTGCACAGTATGCAATTGAGCTACTGGCCTGTCCTGCATCCAGCATTCTTTTGGAACGCACATTCAGTGCTGCTGGAGGCTTTGTAACCGATTACAGGGTGCGCCTGTCCACCGACTCGGTCGATCGACTGACCTTCATAAAAATGAATCAGTCTTGGATCACCACCAGCTACCAAGCACCTGATGCTAATGTAACAGAATAATTTATTTTGAGATGTCAGATCCCTCCAAGACTGCCTATGCTGATGCTGAGTGACTATCCTGTTATGCTGAGTGACTATCCTCTTCCTTCTCAATGATCATGCTGATAGCTTGTAAGAACATTTTTGGTTCTGGGCGCTGCCACCAGTGGCTAAGGCCCAATTTTTCAGTCCCTGTTTAACAGGGGCGTGTAATTACAATTTTTGATGCAATATTTTGCAGGAGGGTTCGTTGCTGCGCTCAACTACAGTATCTGTGATGGGTTGCAGTGTTGTGGCACCAGCACCAGTGCCTAAGGCCCAATTTTTCAGTCCCTGTTTAACAGGGGTGTGTAATTACAATTTTTGATGCAATAATTTACAGCAGGGCTCATTCCTGCGCTCCAAATAGAGTATCTGTGAGGGGTTGCAGTGTTGTGGGACCAGAACCAGTGCCTAAGGCCCAATTTTTCTGCCCCTGTTTAACAGGGGCGTGTAATTACAATTTTTGATGCAATAATTTACAGCAGGGCTCATTTCTGCTCTCCAACTAGAGTATCTGTGAGGGGTTGCAGTGTTGTGGGACCAGCACCAGTGCCTAAGGCCCAATTTTTCTGCCCCTGTTTAACAGGGGTGTGTAATAAAATTTTTGATGCAATAATTTACAGCAGGGCTCATTCCTGCGCTCCAACTAGAGTATCTGTGAGGGTTTGCAGTGTTGTGGCACCAGTGCCTAAGGCCCAATTTTTCTGCCCCTGTTCAACAGGGATATGTAATTACAATTCTTGATCTAATATTTCACAGCAGGGCCCATTCCAGCTCCCACCAAGAGTAACTGTGAGGGCTTACAGTGTTGTGGCAACAACACCACCACCAAAGGCCCAATTTTTCTGCCCCTGTTCAACAGGTGCATGTAATTACAAATCTTGATATAATATTTCACAGCAGGGCCCGTTCCAGCGCCCACCAAGAGTAACTGTAAGGACTTACAGTGTTGTGGCCCCAGCACCACTACCACCACCACCAAAGGCCTAATTTTTCTACCACTGTTCAACAATGGCATGTAATTACAATTCTTGATATAATAGTTCACAGCAGGGCTTTTCAGCGCCCACCAAGAGTGACTGTGAGGGCTTACAGTATTATGGCAACACCAACACCAAAGGCCCAAATTTCTGCAGAGTATATAGGGCAGGCCCGTACTTTCAAACATCCAACTTACAAACAACTTCTACTTGCAAACGGAAGGAGACAACAGGAAGTGAGGTGAAATCTACCCCTAGGAAGGGAAATTCTCTCCTGTAAGAGTTAATATGGGAAAAACGTGTCTCCTCTCCACTGATGCTTTATCACCAATCCTTGTTTCACTAAAAACCCCAAATTTTCTAAAAACATTTGTCATTGGGACAGAAAGTGAGGTGAAATCTTCTGAAGAGGTGCACAGACAGAAAAACAAATGTTACAGGGGTGATAACCCTAGCTGGAGCTACACTTTAAAAATGTACCAGTTCAAAATTACAAACAGATTCTACTTAACAACAAACCTACAGTCCCTGTCCTGTTTGCACCGCCTGTATACTGCTGTTCAGAGTATATAGAGCCTGGGGGCCCCACGCCTTTCCTTTTTTAAATTTGGGTGCGGGGTTCCCCTTAATATCCATACAAGACCCAAAGGGACTGGTAATGGGCTGGGGGACGGGGGGGGGGGGGGGGGGGTTGGGTACCCATGCCATTTTTCTCAATGATTTTCATCCATATTGCCGGGACCAGACATGACATTAAAGCCGCAAGCAGTTTTATATGACTTTTTTTCCTTTAGAAATTTCATTTTGTGCAGGGACTGTTGTAAACACGGGAAACACGTGCCACTTCACAGGCATACTATAGACACCCCCCAGGTACAATATTTAAAGGAATATTTCACTTTTTTTTATCACTTTAAGCATCATTAAAATCACTGCTCCCGAAAAAACGTCCGTTTTTAAAACTTTTTTTTGCATGTCCCCTGGGGAAGGACCCGGTTCCCCAAACCCTTTTTAGGACAATAACTTGCATATTAGTCTTTAAAATGAGCACTTTTGATTTTGAAGTCCGATAGACTTTAATGGGGTTCTAAAGTTTGCGTGAACTTTCGGGGGTTCTGGTGCGAACCTAACCGGGGGGTGTTTGGCTCATCCCTACTACTGATATATAGCATAGTTAGAAAACAAGGCAATCAGCATGGGGGAATTAAAGTTGAACTCCAGGCAAATTGCATACATATAAAGATAAAAAGACATATCTGCGAGCTGTATTAATTTCCACAGGATATTCGTTGCTGTGCATCAAGTCCTGAGGTTTACATAGCTCTGCCACACAGCACAGCTCTGCCAGCCAATTCAGGAGACCCGATATTTCTCTGCTGCAGTTGGGTAACACAGGTCTTTCTGTGACTGGACAGTGAATGGAAAAGCAGCACACTGATGAAATCATCTCTCTGTCACTTTGCTGTCTCCTTGCACTGCAGCACAACTGATTGGCTCCTTGTGCTGCTTCTCCTTCCCTAAGTCTGAGCTCTGCTGTACAGGAACTGCAAAAGGCTGATACCAAGTCAACTTCAGGTACTAAAAAAACAGATATAATGATGTATTAAGGAATACATAGCTGCATTCTTGTCTTTTATATTTGCCTATAGTTTGGCTTTAGGGCCATCTTTTGACAATAGAAATGTACAATTGCACCATTGTAAACACAAATATGTACGATTCACTTTTGGATGTCATGGAATAACAGCCAGAATTTGGATTTAATTGCAGGATACAACCCAAGGGAGGAGCCATAGGTTTATACTGAACAGTCAGACCAAATGCTGGGGGCATGCAGCAGCTTTTACTGTCTATTTCAAGCTTCTGCCTGTTAACAGTATTATATTTAGTTGTGTTTCTGTGTAGATAAATCCATGGTAAAAATGGTTTAGTGTTATGAAATGTGAATGATCCTCCAAGTATTTCATATCCTTTGAAGACTCTGGAATGAGGGGAAGGGGAGCATTGTTATCCCTGTACTGTACTGTATGATGTAAAATGACACAAGTGTTTCCTCCATTTGTAGCAGGAGATCTGCAGAAGGTAACAACCCAATTTTCCATACTCCAAAGCACACACAAGAGCCACAAAATCCTGATGCCTCAACCCCTCTAGTAAGATTTAGTAAAATCCATTATATTACTATTGTTCGTCTGAAACAGTTTTCCTGCTGCTATCCTTATTAGGGCCATGTCATGCTTGAGATCCTCTCACTGATGACAAGTTGCCAGTGACAGAATTGTTATGGGGGGCAGAGAAATGCTCCCCAGTTTCTGCAACATCACTCCCTGGATGAGCAAGGTGTCCAGTGGCGGCTGGTGCTCCATTTTTTTTTGGGGGGGGGGCGGCAAACAAACCCCCCAAGCCAGGTGCGCTCTTGCCCCATACAGATCTCGGGCGGGTTCTCCTCCCGACCAATCTGGTCTTAAGACCCACTTCCTGTCCTGATTAGCCGGGAGGAGAAGCAGGAAGAAAATAGCGAATTTTGATTCGCTATTGTCACAAGTGGTTGGGCTCGGGGTGCAGTGCTCTGCGCCCCGAGCCCAACCTTTTTGAAGCCAATTAGAGCCTCTGGCTCTAATCATGTGCTTAAAAAAAAATCATAGAAATCTATGCGTCCGGCACCCGCATGGATATTAGGGAGGCGGCGCCCCTGTGCCCCTTATGGACCAGCAGTCGCTGAAGGTGTCACTCCCTTGCTGGCAAGGGAGATTCTTTAGTGTTAGGTCTTTTTCAGATGGGCAGTTAGGGGGTGGTAAAAACAGGCGGCTGGGCTGTGGTTTTAACATCCACCTCCCACCCAAACTGTTAAATAACAGCCGGACAGGGCTATTCACATGTCTTGGACGCAAAGCATTAGACATGTGCAATTTGTTTTGTTACAAATTAATTTATCGTCGAAATTCAAATAATTAGTTAAAGCGGAGTTCCACCCAAAAATGGAACTTCCGCTTTAAGGGAGGTGACCCCCTGACATGCCACATTTTGCATGTCATTTTTTTGTGGGGTGCCGGTACCCTCTTTTCAGAGGGTCCAATCTCCCACTCCCTCCCGACGCACCGCGGCACCGGAAGGGAGATCACCCCCCCCCTCTCTCCCAGCAATCATCTGGGACACCTCACGGGGTGCGGCTCACGCATGCCCAGTGGGTGACCGGCTGTGAAGCCACAGCCGGGCGCCCACAGTTACAATGCCACCGCCCCTGGGGAGGAGAGGGAGACGAGCGAGGCTTCGTACGCCCGCATCGCTGGACCCTGGGACAGGTGAGTGTCCGATTATTAAAAGTCAGCAGCTGCAGTATTTGGAGCTGCTGACTTTAAATTTTTTTAAGCAGAACTCTGCTTTAATTCAGAAATAAGCTAATTACCAAAAACCCGTTTATTTTCGAAAAATCCGAAAATAAGAATGAAAATCCAAAAAATTTGAAAACCCGAAAATCTGAAATAATAACTAATAATAATAACTATTACTACCTATTCAATTATAGGTATTGGAATTTCCTTTCAAATTTGGCTATTAGTGAACGTAACAAATACAAATTTAATTTTTAGAGCTCCTAAATGAAAGGTCTTCCTATGCCTATAGTGCGTTTACTGGAAATGTTTTTACTAACGCTTCATGTATGTTTCCTTGAACTTCAATACTCACAGTATATATTGGTAAGAATGCATTAACCAACCTCATTGTCAGCATATTCTCTATAGATTGATGATTGTAATGTGGTTTTTCCACCTAAGTAGCATTATTTTCCATTCTCAACTGTGCCAACAGTTAATAGTCAGAAAGTAAATACGCAAAATGCTTCATCATAAAGTTCTCTTTTCTTTTCTCTAGGGGAGTTTTGGCACTGCAGAGTATCCTCCTCTGCCCCCAGCACAGTCTCAGAAGCCTAAGGTATCACCAATGTTTCCTCCACAGCCACCGGCCCAGTCTCAAAAGCCTCAAATTTACTATGAAAGCACCTCAAAAAAGGTAAGTATCTTGTTCTTGACGTACAGTATCTCACAAAAGTGAGTACCCCCCTCACATTTTTGTGAATATTTTTTTATATCTTTTCATGTGACAACACTGAAGAAATGACACTTTGATACAATGTAAAGTAGTGAGTGTACAGTGTGTATAACAGTGTAAATTTACTGTCCCGTATACTAGCCTACACTCAACCGTATACCGTATATACTTGAGTATAGGCTGACCCGAATATAAGCCGAGGCACCTAATTTTACCACAAAGAAAATGGGGAAACTGTATTGATTCGAGTAAAGGTTTAGGGTGGGAAAATGCAGCAGCTACCGGGTAAACAATGCATTTGCAGCCTCAGATAGGCCCATCAGCTGAGCACAGCTGGGACTTCGATGAACAGGATTGGATCCTCAGCAGGATGGACAGGCAGCCCGTCTGGCTGGAAACTTCTTCTCCAAAGAAAAAAGTCCCCGTTCTCTAAGGCTGGAGCTACAAAAATATTCAGGCTGCTCCAGTGGCGTAGCGTGGGTTGTCAGCGCCCGGGGCAAGGCAAGTAATTAGCGCCCCCTAACCTGCAGACGTTTAGCACTCCCTGAGTCGCTTCCTTTCCTACAATAGTACTGACCTACCTGATTCCTACACCGACCACTACACTACACTGACCAACCTGATTCCTCTCCTGACCACCCTACTACACTGTCCACTAGACTCCACTACACAGCCCACCCCACCACACTGTCCGCTAAACAGCCCACCCCACCCCACTGTACAGTACACTACACTGCCCACCACACTACACAGCCGACTAAACTCCACTACAATGCCCACCAAACTACACTTCACTGCCCACTAACAGCCCACCCCACTACACTGTCCACTAAATTCCACTACACTACACTGCCCATCCCACTACACTACCCACTAAACTCCACTACAGTGCTCACCCCACTACACTGCCCACTAAATTCCACTGCCCACCCAACTACACTGCCCACTAAACTCCACTACAATGCCCACCCCACTAACACTACATTGCCCACCCCACTACACTACACTGCCCACCCCACTACACTGCCCACCCCGCTACACTACACTGCCCATCCCACTAACACTACACTGCCCACCCCACTAACACTACACTGCCCACCCCACTAACACTACACAGCCCACCCTACTAACACTACAATGCCCACCCCACTACAATGCCCACCCCACTAACACTACAATGCCCACCCCACTAACACTACACTACCCACCCCACTAACACTACCCATCCCACTAACACTACAATGCCCACCCCACCAACACTACAATGCCCACCCCACTAACACTGCACTGCCCACCCCACTAACACTACAATGCCCACCGCACTACACTGCCCACCCCACTACACTGCCCACCCCACTAACACTACACTGCCCACCCCACTAACACTACACTGCCCACTAAACTCCACTACACTGCTCACCCCACTACACTGCCCACCCCACTACACTGCCCACTAAACTCCACTACAATGCCCACCCCACTAACACTACACTGCCCGCCCCACTAACACTACATTGCCAGCCCCACTAACACTACATTGCCAGCCCCACTAACACTACACAGCCCACCCCACTAACACTACACTGCCCACCCCACTAACACTACACTGCCCACCCCACTAACACTACACTGCCCACCCCACTAACACTACACTGCTCACCCCACTAACACTACACTGCCCACCCCACTAACACTACACTGCCCACCCCACTAACACTACACAGCCCACCCCACTAACACTACACAGCCCACCCCACTAACACTACAATGCCCACCCCACTACACTGCCCACCCCACTAACACTACACTGTCCACCCCACTAACACTACACAGCCCACCCCACTAACACTACACAGCCCACCCCACTAACACTACACAGCCCACCCCACTAACGCTACACAGCCCACCCCACTAACGCTACACTGCCCACCCCATTAACACTACACTACAATGCCCACCCCACTAACACTACATTGCCCACCCCACTACACTACACAGCCCACCCCACTACACTACAATGCCCACCCCACTAACACTACACAGCCCACCCCACTAACACTACACTGCCCACCCCACTAACACTACACTGCCCACCCCACTAACACTACAATGCCCAGCCCACTAACACTACAACAATGCCCACCCCACTAACACTACAACAATGCCCACCCCACTAACACTACAACAATGCCCACCCCACTAACACTACAACAATGCCCACCCCACTAACACTACAATGCCCACCCCACTAACACTACAATGCCCACCCCACTAACACTACACTACAATGCCCACCCCACTAACACTACACTGCCCACAACACTAACACTACAATGCCCACCCCACTAACACTACAATGCCCACCCCACTAACACTACAATGCCCACCCCACTAACACTACAATGCCCACTCCACTAACACTACAATGCCCACCGCACTAACACTACAACAATGCCCACCCCACTAACACTACAATGCCCACCGCACTACACTGACCACCCCACTAACACTACAATGCCCACTCCATTAACACTACACTGCCCACCCCACTAACACTACAATGCCCACCCCACTAACACTACAATGCCCACCCCACTAACACTACAATGCCCACCCCACTACACTGCCCACCCCACTACACTACACTGCCCACCCCACTAACACTACACTGCCCACCCCACTAACACTACACTGCCCACCCCACTACACTGCCTACCGCACTACACTGCCCACCCCACTAACTCTACAATGCCCACCCCACTAACACTACACTGCCCACCCCACTAACACTACACTGCCCACCCCACTAACACTACACTGCCCACCCCACTAACACTACACAGCCCACCCCACTAACACTACACAGCCCACCCCACTAACACTACAATGCCCACCCCACTACACTGCCCACCCCACTAACACTACACTGTCCACCCCACTAACACTACACAGCCCACCCCACTAACACTACACAGCCCACCCCACTAACGCTACACTGCCCACCCCACTAACACTACACTGCCCACCCCATTAACACTACACTACAATGCCCACCCCACTAACACTACATTGCCCACCCCACTACACTACACAGCCCACCCCGCTACACTACAATGCCCACCCCACTAACACTACACAGCCCACCCCACTAACACTACACTGCCCACCCCACTAACACTACAATGCCCAGCCCACTAACACTACAACAATGCCCACCCCACTAACACTACAACAATGCCCACCCCACTAACACTACAACAATGCCCACCCCACTAACACTACAACAATGCCCACCCCACTAACACTACAATGCCCACCCCACTAACACTACAATGCCCACCCCACTAACACTACACTACAATGCCCACCCCACTAACACTACACTGCCCACAACACTAACACTACAATGCCCACCCCACTAACACTACAATGCCCACCCCACTAACACTACAATGCCCACCCCACTAACACTACAATGCCCACTCCACTAACACTACAATGCCCACCGCACTAACACTACAACAATGCCCACCCCACTAACACTACAATGCCCACCGCACTACACTGACCACCCCACTAACACTACAATGCCCACTCCATTAACACTACACTGCCCACCCCACTAACACTACAATGCCCACCCCACTACACTACAATGCCCACCCCACTAACACTACAATGCCCACCCCACTACACTGCCCACCCCACTACACTACACTGCCCACCCCACTAACACTACACTGCCCACCCCACTAACACTACACTGCCCACCCCACTACACTGCCTACCGCACTACACTGCCCACCCCACTAACACTACAATGCCCACCCCACTAACACTACACTGCCCACCCCACTAACACTACACTGCCCACCCCACTAACACTACACTGCCCACCCCACTAACACTACAATGCCCAGCCCACTAACACTACAACAATGCCCACCCCACTAACACTACAACAATGCCCACCCCACTAACACTACAACAATGCCCACCCCACTAACACTACAACAATGCCCACCCCACTAACACTACAATGCCCACCCCACTAACACTACAATGCCCACCCCACTAACACTACACTACAATGCCCACCCCACTAACACTACAATGCCCACCCCACTACACTGCCCACCCCACTACACTACACTGCCCACCCCACTAACACTACACTGCCCACCCCACTAACACTACACTGCCCACCCCACTACACTGCCTACCGCACTACACTGCCCACCCCACTAACACTACAATGCCCACCCCACTAACACTACACTGCCCACCCCACTAACACTACACTGCCCACCCCACTAACACTACACTGCCCACCCCACTAACACTACAATGCCCAGCCCACTAACACTACAACAATGCCCACCCCACTAACACTACAACAATGCCCACCCCACTAACACTACAACAATGCCCACCCCACTAACACTACAACAATGCCCACCCCACTAACACTACAACAATGCCCACCCCACTAACACTACAATGCCCACCCCACTAACACTACAATGCCCACCCCACTAACACTACACTACAATGCCCACCCCACTAACACTACAATGCCCACCCCACTACACTGCCCACCCCACTACACTACACTGCCCACCCCACTAACACTACACTGCCCACCCCACTAACACTACACTGCCCACCCCACTACACTGCCTACCGCACTACACTGCCCACCCCACTAACACTACAATGTCCACCCCACTAACACTACACTGCCCACCCCACTAACACTACACTGCCCACCCCACTAACACTACACTGCCCACCCCACTAACACTACAATGCCCAGCCCACTAACACTACAACAATGCCCACCCCACTAACACTACAACAATGCCCACCCCACTAACACTACAACAATGCCCACCCCACTAACACTACAACAATGCCCACCCCACTAACACTACAATGCCCACCCCACTAACACTACAATGCCCACCCCACTAACACTACACTACAATGCCCACCCCACTAACACTACACTGCCCACAACACTAACACTACAATGCCCACCCCACTAACACTACAATGCCCACCCCACTAACACTACAATGCCCACCCCACTAACACTACAATGCCCACTCCACTAACACTACAATGCCCACCGCACTAACACTACAACAATGCCCACCCCACTAACACTACAATGCCCACCGCACTACACTGACCACCCCACTAACACTACAATGCCCACTCCATTAACACTACACTGCCCACCCCACTAACACTACAATGCCCACCCCACTACACTACAATGCCCACCCCACTAACACTACAATGCCCACCCCACTACACTGCCCACCCCACTACACTACACTGCCCACCCCACTAACACTACACTGCCCACCCCACTAACACTACACTGCCCACCCCACTACACTGCCTACCGCACTACACTGCCCACCCCACTAACACTACAATGCCCACCCCACTAACATTACACTGCCCACCCCACTAACACTACACTGCCCACCCCACTAACACTACAACAATGCCAACCCCACTAACACTACACTGCCCACCCCACTAACACTACAATGCCCACCGCACTACACTGCCCACCCCACTAACACTACACTACCCACTGCACTACACTGCCCACCCCACTAACACTACAATGCCCACCCCACTAAAACTACATTGACCACCCCACTAACACTACACTGCCCACCCCACTAACACTACAACAATGCCCACCCCACTAACACTACAATGCCCACCGCACTACACTGCAATGCCCACCCCACTAACACTACACTGCCCACCCCACTAACACTACACTGCCCACCCCACTAACACTACACTGCCCACCCCACTACACTACACTGCCCACCCCACTAACACTACACTGCCCACCCCACTACACTACACTGTCAGGCATGCTGCAAGTTTGCTCGCTGGCTGAAATGAATGCATGGATGTAGCGTGACTCTCCCTAACTGCTCGCTGGCTGGCGGCTGCTCCGTCCCTCCTCTGAGACGACTCACCTGCTTTTTTATTGATCAGTCTGCCACATTGCCGATTGCCAGATGACGTCCCAGTTCCAGATCCGGATCCGGCGCGGTCAGATGGAGAGGAGGAGGAGACGATGGCGGCGGCACAAATAAAGGGGGCGGGACGGGACTCCAGGAACAGCCTTCACACATGCACCGCCCAGGCCTTCCGCAGCATATGACCCCATTCACCCAATCACAGGGCACCATCTATTAAACATGGCCACCGGATCGCAGGGGACACAGTAAATAGTAGTTTGGAGGATTGAAGCAAAGTGACACAGAATTGTGCGGGATTTTGACCCCCCAAATGTTGCGCCCGGGGCAACGGCACCCCCTGCCCCCCCCCCCCCCCCACGCTACGCCAATGGGCTGCTCATCTGACTCTCCTACCCACTATGTTGTGCAGATCTTGCAGCCTGCAGAGCCCACAGCAGCCAAAAGTAATCACACACTGCTCTGCTGATAACAGTAGAACCGTGGCACTAAATTTGCCTAGTCAAACCTAACAGCCTATCTAGGAGGGTGCTACATCAGTAACACAAATTAATTTTGCAAATTGCTTTTAGTTTCATCCATCATATCATTTATTTTTTTGACAGTCTGAAGGCCCTAGCTGTAGCCAAGTTCTAGATCATCAGAATAGTAAAATTTTCTTTATTTAAGTGTATTTACAAAATCCATAAAAAGGACGGAAGATCCAGCAACTCTTTTTATATTGACCTTGCCCTACTAGAGGCTAGAAGGGGTCAAAATTGTTTAGTGACGTAGAAAAGCTGTAAAGCTTGACATTGGGGTGGCCTTAGGAACTGTTACCAAAATGTCCTTATGAAGGAAACCAACAGGATCATGCTATCACTTTCTCTGTTCCTTTATTACAGACTTATCTCGGAAACTCCCAGTCTCTTGCACAGCCTCCAGCTCAGTCTCAGAAGCCTCGGGTAATATCTTGTTACAGTTTACTAAATGGTGATAATGTGAAAAATATCTACATATGACATGCAGATGTCCATCTGCATGTCATATGTAGATATTTTTCACATTATCACCTGTCATCCTTGTAAAATTCTTGGTGATTTTCTCATTTTGCTCTGCATTCTTACTGCTCAAGAGTCTTCACATCATGAAATCATAATAGTACTCATCCATCTGATGGGTGTTTATATAGACACAAGTGGTTGCTGTTTCCATCAACCTGCCGATTGGACATATTTAAAGCAGAACTAGACTCCCTTAATCAACGTTAACTATTTTTAATCCTTATGCTGCTAACATTACTAAATAGATAGGAATGTATATTGTATTTACTTGATTTAAACGTTTGCTTTTATGTTTCTTCAGTTGCTTCCTGGTTTTTGACCCAGGGCAAAATTATGTCATACATCCCACGTGTCTTCATGAGCATTTTTTTTCTTTCATTTGGAGGAAGGGAGAAGGGGCATTCTCAGCTAAGTACGCCCTCCTGCCTGCATGCCTGAGCTAAGGGCAGATGGATCACAGGAAGTAAATGTTACATGAATCATCTGCCCTTACTCAAGATGGGCACAGCTAGATAAGAGTAATGATAATAAAAATGGTGCACTAATTCAAGGAGCTATGCAGCAAAAAAAAGACAAAAATGCAGTAATAAGCAATAATGTGCGGTAATGTCGTGAAACAATGATAAAGTGCGCTAATTCAAGAAGCTAAGTAAAACAGTGATAAAGTGCGCTAATACAAGAAGATATGCAGAAAAAATTGACAGATATACATGAATGACTATCCCTAATTTAAAAAAAAAAAATGCAGTGATATGCAATAATATGTGAAACAGTGATAAAGTGCACTTATTCAAGAACCTAAGCAGCAAAAAAAAGGGGATAATATGTAAGAATGACTACCCCTAATTTAAAAAAAACAAAAATACAATATATGCGATGATATATGCAATAATATATGAAACAGTAATAAAGTACTCAGATCAAAAGCAGATATTCATATGATTTTACATAAAATATATCAAGATAAACCCCAAATAACAAAGTGCATGAGCATCAAAAAGTGATGAGATGTGAAGATCAAGTGCTAAAAAAAAAGTTCTTGAAAGTATATATATATATACCGTATATACTCGAGTATAAGTCGTTCCGAGTATAAGTCGAGGCCCTAATTTACCACAAAAAAAATGGGAAAACTTATTGACCCGAGTATAAGACGAGGGTGAGAAATGCACAGCTACTGTAAGTGGAAAAGAGGGTCAACAATGTCCATTTGCAGCATCACTGTGCCCATTTGCAGCCATAGGTCCCCTGAACTTCAAACTCGGTAGTTAAGGGTTCCTAGATGTCCCCTAGCTGCAGCCAAAATATGGGGTCTCTGAACCCAAAGGGTCCTGAAATGACATTGCTGCAGATGGACACAGTTGACCGAATTTGGGGCCCTGTATCTCGGGGCCACTTAGTGCTAGGAACCCCAAATTTGGTGTGCAAACCCAGTGTAACTAGCACCATAACATTTCCAAAGCTGGGGTTTCTAGCTCCAAGCGACCCCGAGATACAGGGCCCCAAAAATAAGTTCAGAAAATGTCAAGCACTTTTCTGCAGCAGAGAATGACATTTTCCGAACCGATTTTGGGGCCCCGTATCTCAGGGCCACTTGGTGCTAGGAACCCCAGCTTTGGCTATGTTGTGGTACCAGTTCCACTGGGTTTCCATACCAAATTTGGGGTTCCTAGCACTAAGTGGCCCTGAGATATGGGGCCCCAAAATCGGTTCAGAAAATGTCAAGCACTTTTCTGCAGCAGAGAATGACATTTTCCGAACCGATTTTGGGGCCCCGTATCTCAGGGCCACTTAGTGCTAGGAACCCCAGCTTTGGATATGTTGTGGTAACAGTTCCACTGGGTTTCCATACCAAATTTGGGGTTCCTAGCACCAAGTGGCCCTGAGATACGGGGCCCCAAAGTCGGTTCGGAAAATGACATTTTTTGCTGAAGAAAAGTGCTTGACTCGAGTATAAGTCGAGGGGGGCACTTTCAGCACAAAAAAATGTGCTGAAAAATTCGACTTATACTCGAGTATATACGGTATATATATATCTATCTCCTTAACGGCAGTTCACATTAAACTCTCCTTTCCTGCATCGAAATCCACAGCTGGTTTTACAAGGCTTTAATATATGGATCCTTTATGGACAATCACATTCCACTCTCCTCTCCTTATAGCATGAACCCAGGGATGTGGTATATGGCTCAGTAATCGAGGATAAATATCCGCTATGCTGTATTAGATCTCCTCCTCGCCTCCTTTCACAGGCCATACAAGACAAATAAGAACTCCATAGTGTAGTAATTTCACAGAAGAAATGGTTTTATTAAAACATAATAAGTTACATCTAGGTTAAAAGAAAGCAGTATCGATAAAATCCCTACTACCAGTCTCGGCCATGACCGGAAGTGATGTCACCGACTCTTCCTACACGTTACGTTACTGGACATGTGACTTTTTTATAGCTTCTTGAATCTTTGAAAAAGTCACGTATTACTACATTTTTTAAAAAAAATGTTTATATTAGGGATAATCATTAATGCATATTTGTTTATTTTTGCTTCATAGCTTCTTCAATTAGCGCACTTTATCATTGTTTCACAACATTATAGCTTATTACTGCATTTTTGTCCTTGAATTAGCACACCATTTTTATTATCATTATTTGTTTGAGTGTTGAGGTCACTTGCTAATGGTTGCAGCTTTTTCATGTGTATTTCTAGGGTGATATATTATTCTTTGGTATTTATTTTGTATATCAGTTTTGGTTGGCTGTGAGGTCCATAACAACGCACAAGTACTTTATATTTAATTTTCAACTAGAGAAAAGTTATTTCTCAACAAACTAAAGCATGGAGACATGGATTGATGGATGAGTTCACTTTGAATATTAAAAATGAGTTAAATATCATTTTCAGTTTGTGGTGCTCAGATACAGTGTACTTCCACGTTAAGAAAACGTGTGGCGGTTTTTTTTTTTTTTTTAAACATATATATTTCTTCAGGTTTTGAACAGATCTAAAAATATGACTTTAGTAAGGAACTGTTTTTTTATGCTCCTGTTCATATACATTTCTGTATCTACTTGCCTCCTTGTTTTGTAAAAGCCTGTTGGTTACAGAGCTCAATAGCTGAAGCTGACATTTACACAAAATTGCACCCTTCCCGCCCGAGCCCCTCTTTGTGGTTGAAGTTCGATACAGTGAATCTGAAAGGAAGGGATTACTGCTGTATTATTATTATTATTATTATACAGGATTTATATAGCGCCGACAGTTTACGCAGCGCTTTACAACATTAGGGCAGACAGTAAAATTCAATACAATTCAATACAGGAGGAATCAGAGAGCCCTGCTCGTTAGAGCTTACAATGTAGGAGGGAGGGTCAAGTTATACAAAAGGGTAATTGCTGTGGGTGATGAGCTAATGGAGAAAATAGTGCAGTTGTTAGATGGAGGCAGGATAGGCTTCTCTGAAGAGGAAAGTTTTCAGGGATTGCTTAAAAGTGGATAAATTTGGAGACAGTCTGACAGATTGGGGTACCGAATTCCAGAGGATGGGCGAGGCTCGGGAGAAGTCCTAATGGCGGATATGGGAGGAGGTGATGAAGGAACTAGAGAGCAGGAGGTCTTGGGAGGAACGAAGAGGGCGATTAGGTTGGTATTTTGAGACTAGGCTAGTGATGTAACTGGGGGCCGAGTTGTGGATGGCTTTGTAACTTATTGTTAGTATTTTGAATTCAATTCGTTGGGCAAGTGGCAGCCAATGGAGGGATTGACAGAGAGGGGTAGCAGACACTGAGCGGTTTGTAAGGTGGATGAGTCTGGCAGCAGCATTCATGATGGACTGAAGGGGGATAGTCTATTTAAAGGTAAGCCAATGAGGAGGGAGTAGTCAAGGCACTGCTGTACTCTCTGTTTAGAAAAGTCATATTGTTCTGGGGAATACTGATGTATTAAGTATTGATTTGTAAAAGCAAGATCGTACATCTAATCAGAAACATCAATTTGACAAAACATAAACATAAAAAAATTACCCCAAACCCCATCCCTGTGATATAAGGAAATGATTCCGGACAGCTGCACTTCTAAAAATCCATTTATTGAATCTTCATATGACAAGTGGTTGACAGATGGAGCAGGGGACAAAGAGGTAGCGGGAGAGAAATAGGTGCTAATAAACTGCAGGAAACTAGCTAAGCTGAGTACTAATTTTAATTGGTTAATTCACCTGTAACCTAATGATGACACATTAGAGCAGTATATAGGTGATTGTGGTGACTAGTTCCAATAGGTAATGACTTAGCGCTAATATTTGCACGAAAAGCCGTCCGGAATAATTTCCTTATGTTACACAGCATGCGAGTTAGGCTAGCACCTGACTAGTGTGTGTAGGGATTAACCAAGAAACTCACTCACTTGGAGCGACTTTTCTTGTCCCATCCCTGTGATCTTCCCTCCTTATGTTTACAGTGTTATGCCCTGTACACACGGTCGGACTTTGTTCGGACATTCCGACAACAAAATCCTAGGATTTTTTCCGACGGATGTTGGCTCAAACTTGTCTTGCATACACACGGTCACACAAAGTTGTCGGAAAATCCGATCGTTCTAAACGTGGTGACGTAAAACACGTACGCCGGGACTATAAACGGGGCAGTGCCCAATAGCTTTCATCTCTTTATTTATTCTGAGCATGCGTGGCACTTTGTCCGTCGGATTTGTGTACACACGATCGGAATTTCCGACAACGGATTTTGTTGTGGGAAAATTTTATATCCTGCTCTCAAACTTTGTGTGTCGGAAAATCTGATGGAAAATGTCAGATGGAGCCCACACACGGTCGGAATTTCCGACAACACGCTCCGATCGGACATTTTCCATCGGAAAATCTGACCATGTGTACGGGGCATAAGAGTGACAGCACCGTTCAAAGCAACAGAGCCCTGTAAGATCTTTCCTCTCCCAGTTGAGTGCTGCTGTACAGGAAATGACAGGTATATAATATAAAGACAGATTTGGTTGCTTAAACTAGCTGTAAATAAATATGCATTTAATTATTTTAGCCAATATAATTGGATTAACTGTTTGCCATCTGGGGGAATTTTGACATTTTTCATTAACATATTAAAATCATTTTTTTTTTTTTTGCTAGAGAATTATTTAGATATTTGTACAGCCGTTTATCAAACGCAAATTTTCAAGAAAAAATACAATTAAATGAATTTTAGTGCCAACTATTACAATATAATACCCATTCTTTTGGTAAAAAGAAAATGTTGCATCAAGTACATAGGTACTAAACATGTCAAGATCTGAAATAGACTGTCAGTGGGGTCCGAGCAACCTAAAGATTCATAGCAGAACAGAGAGCGGACATCATATTCTGCAGCTCCTGTAGGGGCAAGCGCTACACCACTGCCAAAAATAACTTTTTATAAGCAACTGACCAGAGAATAGTCAGAAAATATTCCTTTACAAGAAACTTTTCTCCAGTCTGTTCCCAGAGACTCATCATCATCATCATGTCTCTTGCATAACACAGGGAAGCTAAAGCCAGGCTGTTAATCACAGCTCACATGACATCTCTGTAAATCCTACCACAGCCACTGCTCTTTGAAAATGTCACCATCAAGAGGAAGTGATTAGAGATAGAGATAAGGGCTTTGCCACTGACACATGACCAAAAACCAAAATTAGAAAATCACATAGAGATGAGTCGAACACCCCCCTGTTCGGTTCGCACCAGAACATGCGAACAGGCAAAAAATTTGTTCGAACACCGTTAAAGTCTATGGGACACGAACATGAATAATCAAAAGTGCTAATTTTAAAGGCTTATATGCAAGTTATTGTCATAAAAAGTGTTTGGGGACCTGGGTCCTGCCCCAGGGGACATGGATCAATGCAAAAAAAAGTTTTAAAAACGGACGGAGCAGTGATTTTAATAATGCTCAAAGTGAAACAATAAAAGTGTAATATTCCTTTAAATTTTGTACCTGGGGGGTGTCTATAGTATGCCTGTAAAGGGGCACTTGTTTCCTGTGTTTAGAACAGTCTGACAGCAAAATGACATTTCAAAGGAAAAAAAGTCATTTAAAACTTCTTGTATTGCCGGCCCGACAATACACATAAAAGTTCATTGATAAAAACAGCATGGGAATTCCCCACAAAACAAATTAGTAACATATTTATTTTATTTCTTAACCTTGTAATGCAACATCATAACTTACACATACATTATAAACATAAGAATGACCCAGCTTGGGTACATAAATAAAATATTAATTTGAACTTTTAGGAAACAAAGTGCACTTGATACATAACAATGACCAATACAAAAATACTACATCCAGTAGTAATAACTAATAAACCCCAAATAAAGTGTTTTTCAAATATAAATAACAAATGACAACCCATCCTTTGTTGATAAATAAAATACTGATTTTCAGAACCCAAACTAAATAAGACAGTATTTTAAAAAAATAATTTTTGAGCTCAAGTAAAAAATAAAGTGCACATCAAACAATGCAAAGTTCACATCAAAATCAAACTAAAAATAACTATATGTTATTTATCCATATGTACTTTGTATTAGACTTTGCAGCTTTTAGTAGCGGTTTGTTATTTACTACAAAGTCATTGATTTCCATACAAGACATTTTGAAGTTGAATTTTATGCAGATTTCTGATTTCACCAGATTGGAGGACATCCAATTTCTTTCATCACTCCAAAGGTTTTGCATAACGCTAATGACCCGCTCCACAAATGCATTACTTATAGGAATTGCTAAAACGCATTCCACTATTTTATTTATTTTTTGCTAAACAAAGAAAAAAAAGGCTTAAAGTTTTGGGGGAAAAAAATCATGTTATATAGTTTTAAGTGGAGAAAAAAGTCCGGACAGCCGCACACCTGGAGAATATAATCCAACGAGATTTCTTTATTGTAAAATCAGGAACAAATCATGTACAAAAGCACCATGGATAGAATGTACAGGCAATCATCTAACGCGTTTCACGCTCTTGCGGAGCGCTTACTTTGAGCTATGAGTAAGCGCTCCGCAAGAGCGTGAAACACGTTAGCTGATTGCCTGTACATTCTATCCATGGTGCTTTGTACATGATTTGTTCCTGATTTTACAATAAAGAAATCTCGTTGGATTATATTCTCCTGGTGTGCGGCTGTCCGGACCTTTTTTCTTCACTTACAACATGGATTAGCATTAGCCAGCACCTGGGGCTTTTCAACTCTGGAGAGTAACATCTATTTTTTACCTGGTTTGGACACAACCTGGTGCGGGGAAAACACTTGTGCTGTTTTATAGTTTGTTATAAAATTCATTGATATGCGCTGATGAGGCGGCACTGGTGGGCACTGACAGGCTGCACTGATAGGCACAGATAAGGCGGCACTGATAGGCACAGATAAGGCGGCACTGATGGGGTCAGATAAGGTGGTACTGATGGGCACAGATAAGATGGCACTGATGGCCACTGATGGGTGACACTGATGGGCACTAGTAGGTGACACTGATGGGCAGCACTGTTGATAAAACACTGATTGGTGACATTGATAGGTGGCACTGTGGGCACTGGTAGGTGGCGCTGGTGGGCACTGGTAGACGGCACTGTTGTGCACTGGTAGGTGGCACTGGCAGGTGGCACAGGTGGGCACAGATAAACTGGCAGCTGCTCTCCTTGATCGGGACCAATGTCACTCTGACAGCCGCCGGTGATCGGCCTTTTTTTTTCTCCTCACGCTATCAGCGCGAGGAGAAAAAATAGCCGATTGTTGGCTCTGTTTACATCACATGATCAGCTGTCATTGGATGACAGCTGATCATGTAGTAAGGGGTCGGGATCGACCCCTTACTCTAATCCTCGATCCAGCGAGTCTCATAGACTCGCTGATCACAGAGCGCGCCGCACGCGTCCTGCAGGGGGCTCGCAGGCTGCTTGAGGACGTCTATTGACGCCCTCCTGGCAAAGTAGGTCTGCACTGTAGCCGTCATTCGGCTATAGCACGGATCTGAAGCGGTTAAATCTCTTCTCCAAATATTGTACACATGCATTATAAACTTCTAAAGTATTTTTCTTGAATGCCTCCTGTGAACTTGGTGGAAGATTCTTCAGTGACTGGTTTACTTTGAAGCCAAAAAAAATTCTCTGTTATTCGCAATATGAGATTGTTAAGAACTTCCTCAAGAATATGAAAGATCTCAGTTGACTGCATTGTGTCACTCTCCAATTTTAAGATGGCAGGTTGAAATACATTCATAAAATTGTGTACAAAAAAAGGTAACATTCGTGGAGTGTGAGATCTAAATCGGAATTAAAGTGGTTGTAAACCCATTACAACCACTTTTACCTACAGGTAAGCCTAGATTAAGGCTTACCTGTAGATGCTCAAAATATCTCCCAAACCTCCACAGTTTAGGAGATATTTACAAAAAAGGTGATCGCTGATGTCTACGGCATATGCGGCTTGCGCGCTGTGATCGGAAGGAAGATGGACGCTTCGTGGAAGAGGGTACAGCGGTGACATCACAGGCTTCAGTTTCAGGTAAGTGACACATAATGGGCTACTATGCAATGCATAGTAGCCAATTATGCTTTACCTTTGCAGGGAGACAAAGAGGAAGTAAAACCCATCAGGGTTTACTTCCTCTTTAAGACCATGTTCCTGAGACTTAATAAAATTCCAAATGAGAAGTGGACAGTTCTCTTCTCCCTTTTGAATAAAGTATATCTTCACAGCAGGCCAATTCTTCAACAACCGATCCAAAGCTGTAAATAACGATAGCCATCGTGTTGGTACATGTCCTAAAAGTTTATGATAACCAATATCCAAAAATTCACAGCATGACTTGAGTTCTTTAACATGTTTAGCGCTGCAGGAAAATTCATTGTAGACTTTAATTACAAATGTTTCCACATCATACATCAACCTTTTACAGCCATGTTTTGCAGCGTTATGCAACAGATGGCAGTTACAACCTGCACCTTAAATTGGTACAGTATCTCACAAAAGTGAGTACACCCCTCACATTTTTGTAAATATTTTATTCATGTGACAACACTGAAGAAATGACACTTTGCTACAATGTAAAGTAGTGAGTGTACAGCTTGTATAACATTGTAAATTTGCTGTCCCCTCAAAATAAGTCAACACACAGCCATTAATGTCTAAACCGCTGGCAACAAAAGTGAGTACACCCCTAAGTGAAATTTGGGTGAGATGTCCAAATTGGGCCCAATTAGCCATTTTCCCTCCCCGGTGTCATGTGACTCATTAGTGTTACAAGGTCTCAGGTGTGAATGGGGAGCAGGTGTGTTAAATTTGGTGTTATTAGTCTTAATCTCTCACTGGAAGTTCAACATGGCACCTCATAGCAAAGAACTCTCTGAGGATCTGAAAAAAAGAATTGTTGCTCTACATAAAGATGGCCTAGGCTATAAGAAGATTGCCAAGACCCTGAAACTAAGCTGCAGCATGGTGGCCAAGACCATACAGCAGTTTAACTGGACAGGTTCCACTCAGGACAGGCCTCACCATGGTCGACCAAAGAAGTTGAGTGCACGTGCTCAGCGTCATATCTAGAGGTTGTCTTTGGGAAATAGACGTATGAGTGCTGCCAGCATTGCTGCAGAGGTTTAAGGGGTGGGGTGGGGGGTCAGCCTGTCAGTGCTCAGAACATTCGCTGCACACTACATCAAATTGGTCTGCATGGCTGTCGTCCCAGAAGGAAGCTTCTTCTAAAGATGATGTACAAGAAAGCCCGCAAACAGTTTGCTGAAGACAAGCAGACTAAGGACATGGATTACTGTAACCATGTCGGGTGGTCTGATGAGCCCAAGATAAACTTATTTGGTTCAGATGGTCTCAAAAGTGTGTCTTGCCTACAGTCAAGCATGGTGGTGGGAGTGTCGTGGTCTGGGGCTGCATGAGTGCTGCCGGCACTGGGGAGTTCATTGAGGGAACCATGAATGCCAACATGTACTGTGACATACTGAAGCCGAGCATGATCCCCTCCCTTCGGAGACTGGGCCGCAGGGCAGTATTCCAACATAACAACCCCAAACACACCTCCAAGACAACCACTGCCTTCTTAAATAATCTGAGGGTAAAGGTGATGGACTGGCCAAGCATGTCTCCAGACCTAAACCCTATTGAGCATCTGTGGGGCATCCTCAAACGGAAGTTGGAGGAGCGCAAGATCTCTAACATCCACCAGCTCCGTGATGTCGTCATGGAGGAGTGGAAGAGGACTCCAGTGGCAACCTGTGAAGCTCTGGTGAACTCCATGCCCAAGAGGGTTAATGCAGTGCTGGAAAATAATGGTGGCCACACAAAATATTGACACTTTGGGCCCAATTTGAATATTTTCACTTAGGGGTGTACTCACTTTTGTTGCCAGCAGTTTAGACATTAATGGCTGTGTGTTGATTTATTTTGAGGGGACAGCAAATTTACACTGTTATACAAGCTGTACACTCACTACTTTACATTGTAGAAAAGTGTCATTTCTTCAGTGTTGTCACATAAAAAGATAGAATAAAATATTTACAAAAATGTGAGGGGGTGTACTCACTTTTCTGAGATACTATATAGATGGAATGATGGATACTATAGTTGACGGATGCGTTATCTGCCATAAGAAATTATTTGCTTGAGGTCCAGATCAAATGAGCTCAGAACCTGACGTATATGGCCGGTCATTGCATCAGATGTTTCTTCAGCATCCTCATAAAAATCCAGAATTTTCTTCTGAACTCCTTATTCTTGGTGAAATAGGTCATAGGTGAATAGGTGAAATATTTTTGAGTTACCTTTGTTCGAAGCGTCAAGCGAAACTGAAAAAGGTTTTCCACCTTGAATCTGCTTTACTACGACTTTAACTGAAGCAGGTGATAAAATATTTTGGACAATAGCTTCACATTCTGTTCTTCCACAGTGCATTTTCCTGGCAATCTGAGAATCTGGAAAAACTTTAGAATAAAGTTTATTCCCACAGTCCTAAAATAGATATAATAATAATTATATATATATATATATATATATATATATATATATATATATATATATATATATAAAAAAGCAAGTATATGTTATAGTGTAATCTAAATTATTATGGATCATAATACCTTTATATTCTGAGTAAATACTTCAAAATGTTACTATTAAAGGGGGGCAAACATACCTCATAATGCTAATATTACGGTGGGGGGGGGGGACATACCTTATAATGTTACTATAAAAGTAGCAGTAAACTCCTGAATTTGATTTTTTACCTACAGGTAAGCTTATAAGCTGTATAATTTACCTGTAGTTAAAATGAATATCTCCTAAACGTGCACCGGTTTTAAAGATTACTACTTTTTTGAAGGGGGTGCAAACATTTTAATAATTATTTTATTTTATTCAAATACATGCCATAAATAATTAGTAAAAAATACATTAACTATATTGATGGAAGAACGCAATTTATGTAAAGTAAACTAAACTTCTACTATTAGGAAAAGGTAGCATTATAAAAATCAAATAATTTTCTCACCTGAGACAAATGGCAGCAAGAACTTTGTCTTCTTCCTCTGTGTTGACTTTGACAAAAAAACTTTTGCAGAGTATCTGATGTTTTCTGAGCACGCATATCTTGCTCGTGACGGTCTGGATTTTGGTGAGCTTTAACAGCTTTAAGGCCATCATATAATAATGTCACCTTGACTGTAACGCGACACACTCTGCCAATGTATCGTCACCTCTTTACCTTACAAGCCAGCTTTTAAAATCAGCATTTACAAGACACTCATCCCGAAACTTGCAAAGCCGCCTGGCTTTTTTACTAGTACAGGGCTGCTGCTCATCCTCCGAAGACATTATATGACTACTGTTGATACAATATATGATACATTTTAAATGCTTTATCATCAATTAGAGTGTAACCATTAACAGTCTGTGACAGATTTGTAGAATCCACTTGAGCTAGCTGAGCCAAATGAGATGCATACATATACTGTATGTAATATGTGTAATAAATATATATAACAACACAACTCACCGGCCACTTTATTAAGGACCCCTTGCTAGTAGCAGGTTGGACCCCCTTTTGCCTACATTCTTCGTGGCATAGATACAACAAGGTGTTGGAAACATTCCTCAGAGATTTTGGTCTATAGTGACATGATAGCATCACACAGTTGCTGCAGATTTGTCGGCTGCACATCCATGATGCCAACCTCCCGTTCCACCACATCCCAATGGTGCTCTATTGGATGAGATGTGGTGAGCGTGGAGGCCATTGGAGTATAGTGACCTCATTGTCCAGTTGCGAGATGATTTGAACTTTGTGATATGGTGCATTATCCTGCTGGAAGGAGCCATCAGAAGATGGGTACACTGTAGTCATAAAGGGATGGACATGGTAAGCAACAATACTCGGGTAAGCCGTGGTGATTAAACCATGCTCAATTTGTACTAAGGGGCCCAAAGTGTGCCAAGAAAATATCCCCCACACCATTACACCACCAGCCTGAACCATTGATACAAAGCAGGATGGATCCATGCTTTCATGTTTACGTCAAATTCTGACCCTACCATCAAAATGTTTGAACTTCAGCAGGTCATCTTCACCACGTCTTGATGCCTAAATGCATTGAGTTGCTGCCATGTGATTGGCTGATTAGCAATTTGTGTTATCAAGCATTTGTCAGAGCAGCAGTATTTTGAAGCTCTCATTTGTTTTTGAAAATGAAGAAAGACAAGAAAAAACATTTTTTTTTTTCTTTTTTCAATTTTCAAAACTTTGTGACAAAAAGTGAGGTCTGCAAAATACTCACTATACCTCTCAGCAAATAGCTTGGGGTGTCTACTTTCCAAAATGGGGTCATTTGGGGGCGTTTTGTGCCACCTGGGCATTCCATGGTCTCCGAAACTGTGATAGGCAGTGAAGAGTGAAATCAAAAATTCACGCCCTTAGAAAGCCTGAAGGCGGTGCTTGGTTTTCGGGGTCCCGTACGCGGCTAGGCTCCCAAAAAGTCTCACACATGTGGTATCCCCGTACTCAGGAGAAGCAGCAGAATGTATTTTGGGGTGTAATTTCACATATTCCCATGGCATGTTTGAGCAATATATCATTTAGTGACAACTTTGTGCAAAAAAAAAAAAAAAAAAAATGTGTCTCTTTCCCGCAACTTGTGTCGCAATATAAAATATTCCATGGACTCGACATGCCTCTCAGCAAATAGCTTGGGGTGTCTACTTTCCAAAATGGGGTCATTTGGGGGGGTTTTGAACTGTCCTGGCATTTTATGCACAACATTTAGAAGCTTATGTCACACATCACCCACTCTTCTAAGCACTTGAAGACAAAGCCCTTTCTGACACTTATTGTTTACATGAAAAAGTTATTTTTTTTTGCAAAAAAATTACTTTGAACCCCAAAACATTATATATTTTTTTAAAGCAAATGCCCTACAGATTAAAATGGTGGGTGTTTCATTTTTTTTTTTCACACAATAATTGCGCAGCGATTTTTCAAACGCATTTTTTGGGAAAAAAACACACTTTTTTAAAATTTTAATGCACTAAAACGCACTATATTGCCCAAATGTTTGATGAAATAAAAAAGATGATCTTAGGCCGAGTACATGGATACCAAACATGACCTGCTTTAAAATTGCGCACAAACGTGCAGTGGCAACAAAATAAATACATGTTTAAAAGCCTTTAAAAGCCTTTACAGGTTACCACTTTAGATTTACAGAGGAGGTCTACTGGAAAAATTACTGCACTCGATCTGGCCTTCGGGGTGATACCTCACATGCATGGTGCAATTGCTGTTTACGTTTGACGACAGACCGCCGCTTGCGTTCGCCTTAGCGCGAGAGCAGGGGGCGACAGGGGTGCTTTTTTTTTTTTTTTTTTCTTTATTATTTTTTTGCTTTTTTTAATCTTACTTTTAAACTGTTCCTTTCATATTTTTTTTTTTAATCATTTTTATTGTTATCTCGGGGAATGTAAATATCCCCTATGATAGCAATAGGTAGTGACAGGTACTCTTTTTTGAAAAAATTGGGGTCTATTAGACCCTAGATCTCTCCTCTGCCCTCAAAGCATCTGACCACACCAAGATCGGTGTGATAAAATGCTTCCCCAATTTCCCAATGGCGCTATTTACATCCGGCGAAATCTAAGTCATGAAATGCTCGTAGCTTCCGGTTTCTTAGGCCATAGAGATGTTTGGAGCCACTCTGGTCTCTGATCAGCTCTATGGTCAGCTGGCTGAATCACCGGCTGCATTCTCAGGTTCCCTGTTGAGACAGGAGAGCCAGAGAAAAATTGGAAAGACGGTGGGGGGGGGGCATTCCCTCCCATGGCTTGTAAAAGCAGTCTAGAGGCTAATTAGCCGCTAGGATTGCTTTTACATGAAAGCCGACTGCTGGCTGAAAAGAATGATACCAAGATGATACCTAAACCTGCAAGCATCATTCTGGTATAACCACTCAAAGTCGTGAATGGCGTACCTGAAGACAAAAAAATGGTTAACAATGGTTAACAATAAAGCACAGTAAACAGTAAAGTATAAATAATTACATACCTGAAAAACAAACATGATAAAACATAATAACAATAACAATAACAATAAAACATTGCAGAATAGAATACAGTAAAAAAGAGCAGAACAATAGAGAGAGAGAACAATAAAACGACAACTATTTTTTTTTATTTTATATATATATTTTTTTTTTACACTTTTTTTGTAACTAACTTTTATAACGGTAACCGGTTCCTGGTTCGGGTCTCCCAAAATGCGATGGCATCTTGGGAGACCCTGTGAAAGTGTGCCTAGTCTGTGCAATGCTGTACCCTACGCTAATACTCAACTAGTGAATGGTAGCGTTCAAAACATTCACCAATGCAAAGACCAGGATTGTCAGGACAGGAGGGACAATAATAGTGGGTGTCACGCCTATATCTGCACTTGCTGCAGACACAACATCTTTTTGGGGGGGTTCGTTGGGTAGGGGTACTCGGGAGGACATAAAAATGCCTCTCATGCAGCTGACTGCATTTGGTTGGGGATGTGAATGGGGGAAGTATGGGCACTGCAGAAGCGGTGGGTTCCCAATTAGGATTGGCGAATGCAGCAGGAAGGGCATTATGGGCACGACGGGCCTGTGTTTGTCTTTTTGGTGGCAGCGGGACACTACTTGTGCTTGCCACCTCACCAGCTTGAACTGCACTTATGGGACTCGCCACGTCACCAAGTGTTACTGCAGTGCTGGTTTGAGTATGACCGGGGTGTACTACGCCGCTGGTGCTTGCCAGTTCCCCAAAACGCTACCAAAAAAACTGTTAGCGATCGCAGGGATCAGGCCTGACTCTGCGAACGCTGCAGTTATGCGTTTAGTGTTTTGTAAGTGTCAGTGATCGATCGATACTGCACTTGGGTGGGCTGGGCCGGGCCGGGCGGAGGGGCAAAACGCAGGTTCTAGCAGGTATCTGGGCTGATCCCGCTAACACTGCGTTTTTGGGAACCCTAAACTGCTGGTGACGCTAGTATAGATCTGATCGGATCAGATATTGATGTGTTCAGATACTATACCACTAAGGGAGGTGTACGGTGCGTGCGTGGGTGTTAGCGGTACTGGCGCTAACCTGACGCTGCCTGGGGCTGGTGCTTGCCAGTTCACCAAAATGCTACCAAAAAAACTGTTAGCGATCGCAGGGATCAGGCCTGACTCTGTGAACGCTGCAGTTATGCGTTTAGTGTTCTGTAAGTGACAGTGATCGATCGATACTGCACTTGGGTGGGCTGGGCTGGGCCGGGCGGAGGGGCAAAACGCAGGTGCTAGCAGGTATCTGGGCTGATCCCGCTAACACTGCGTGTTTGGGAACCCTAAACTGCTGGGGACGCTAGTATAGATCTGATCGGATCAGATATTGATGCCATCAGATACTATACCACTAAGGCAGGTGTACGGTGCGTGCGTGGGTGTTAGCGGTACTGGCGCTAACCTGACGCTGCCTGGGGCTGGTGCTTGCCAGTTCACCAAAATGCTACCAAAAAAACTGTTAGCGATCGCAGGGATCAGGCCTGACTCTGCGAACGCTGCAGTTATGCGTTTAGTGTTTTGTAAGTGACAGTGATCGATCGATACTGCACTTGGGTGGGCTGGGCCGGGCCGGGCGGCAAAACGCAGGTGCTAGCGGGTATCTGGGCTGATCCCGCTAACACTGCGTTTTTGGGAACCCTAAACTGCTGGGGACGCTAGTATAGATCTGATCGGATCAGATATTGATCCGATCAGATACTATACCACTAAGGCAGGTGTACGGTGCGTGCGTGGGTGTTAGCGGTACTGGCGCTAACCTGACGCTGCCTGGGGCTGGTGCTTGCCAGTTCACCAAAATGCTACCAAAAAAACTGTTAGCGATCGCAGGGATCAGGCCTGACTCTGCGAACGCTGCAGTTATGCGTTTAGTGTTTTGTAAGTGACAGTGATCGATCGATACTGCACTTGGGTGGGCTGGGCTGGGCGGAGGGGCAAAACGCAGGTGCTAGCAGGTATCTGGGCTGATCCCGCTAACACTGCGTGTTTGGGAACCCTAAACTGCTGGGGACGCTAGTATAGATCTGATCGGATCAGATATTGATGCGATCAGATACTATACCACTAAGGGAGGTGTACGGTGCGTGCGTGGGTGTTAGCGGTACTGGCGCTAACCTGACGCTGCCTGGGGCTGGTGCTTGCCAGTTCACCAAAATGCTACCAAAAAAACTGTTAGCGATCGCAGGGATCAGGCCTGACTCTGCGAACGCTGCAGTTATGCGTTTAGTGTTTTGTAAGTGACAGTGATCGATCGATACTGCACTTGGGTGGGCTGGGCCGGGCCGGGCGGCAAAACGCAGGTGCTAGCGGGTATCTGGGCTGATCCCGCTAACACTGCGTTTTTGGGAACCCTAAACTGCTGGGGACGCTAGTATAGATCTGATCGGATCAGATATTGATCCGATCAGATACTATACCACTAAGGGAGGCGCATGCTGCGTGCGTGGGTGTTAGCGGTACTGGCGCTAATCTGACGCTGCCTGGGGCGACGCATATCACCGCCGGGCGATTAGGGGGCTAAACCTTTATTCGGTAATAAACGGCGGGTGCCCTGACACTATAAAAAATAAACAAACTAACCAGCGTCACCCGTAACGGTTATACGGTGATCAGCGGTGAAAGGGTTAACTAGGGGGCAATCAAGGGGTTAAAACATTTATTAGATAGTATATGGGGGTCCCTGACACTATAAAACGCTGACGGCGAACCTAAATATTTACCTCACTAACTAGCGTCACCAGCGACACTAATACAGCGATCAGAAAAATGATCGCTTAGCGACACTGGTGACAGGGGGTGATCAAGGGGTTAAAACTTTATTAGGGGGGGTTAGGGGGGTACCCTAGACCTACAGGAGGGTAACAGTAACTGTGCTAACACTGTAACTGTCACAAACTGACACCTAGCAGTAATCAGAAAAAAAAAAAAAAAAACCTGCTGGTGTCAGTTTGTGACAGGGGGGGGGGTGATCGGGGGGGATCGGGGGGCGATCGGGGGGGGATCGGGGTGTAATGTGTGCCTGGCATGTTCTACTGTGTGTGTGTGTGTTGGTGCACTCACTCACATGTCGTCTCTCCTCGGGCCGGAACGGAAACTACCGACCCGAGGGGAGATGACATCACTTCCTTTGCTGCTGTTTAGCATACAGCAGCAAAGGAGTGTTCCCATTGGCCGGCGGCGATCGCGAGGGGGGGGCCACGAACGGATGGCCTCCCCCTCGTCTCCGATCGCCGGGGAACAAAACGGGACCGCCTCGGGCGGCGGGGCCCCCCCCATGTACGTGATTTTGCCTGCCCGTGCCGCCTTGCCGACGTACATCGGCGTGAGGCGGTCCTTAAGTGGTTAAAACTCAAAAAACACTTTAATACTTTTCACTGAACTCTAATCTAATGGGGGTCTGTAAGCGGTGGGTGCTGATATAAGGTGACTCTGATATAATGGGGGTCTCTAATGGCGGGTGCTGACTGCTGATCTAATGGTTGGTCAGCAAACATTAAAGTCAGCATCCCCCATTAGTTCATCTTATTAGAGTCATCTTATATCAGCACCAGTGGCGACTATGGTGTGAATGAGCCCTCCTGTAGTGACGCCACTGATCAGCACTCCTCCTTACAGAGTGACCCCCATTAGATTAGTGTCCCTTTATATTAACAACATAGACTCACCCCCCTCCCTTTATATTAGCAGCATAGACTCACCCCCCTCCCTATTATATTAGCAGCATAGACTCACCCCCCTCCCTTTATATTAGCAGCATAGACTCACCCCCTACCCTTTATATTAGCAGCATAGACCTCCCCCCCTCCCTTTATATTAGCATATAGCAGCATAGACCTCCCCCAGGTGACCCCCCCCCCCTTAGAGACCCTGCTAGCTCTGAGCCCCATTAATATCAGAGACTGCCTGCCCCCCCCTTTATATTAGCAGCATAGACCTCCCCTGGGTGACGCCCCCCCCCCTTAGAGACCCTGCTAGCTCTGAGTCCCTTAAATATCAGACAGTGCCTGCCTCCACCCCCCATAGAGACCTCCATAGAGCGAGACAAAACCCCCTTACCTTCCAGGAGCCGCTGCAAAGATGTGTGTGTGAACCTGTTGGGGGGGCGGAGTCTAACACCATGCTCTCTCATGCATAAGCATCCCTGGTTGCTAGGACACCAGTTCTATTCACTGTCTCTGGCATCGGCGCCTGTGTTCTGCCGGGAAAGCTCCCCTCGGTGGATAAGGACCCCCCTGTACTGCGCAGGCGCAGCGCTTGCGCAGTACAAGCCGGCGGAAATAGCCGAAGCTGAATAGGTGTAAATCAGCTGTACACGGTGCCTGTAACAGGGCCCCTCGCGGGCTCGCTTCACTCGCCACGCTTCGGGAACTTTCTCGGCAACACACCGGCGGCTGGGTGGGAGAGAGAGCGCGCACAGAGCCACAGACAGACAGTGCAGTGTGACCCGGCTGCTGCAGGACATTGGCCCCCCAGAACGCTGGAGCGGGGAAGAAAGGGGGGCAGGGGGTGCTGCTGGCGGTAGAGGGAGAGAGAGTTCTGCAGTTGCCTGATCGGCACATTGCGGGGGTTCTTCTTCTGGAGGGGGGGCGGGGGGAGTCTGCTGGTGGGAGAGCCCGCCCCAGAGAAAAAGCATCTATTCTAACGCCGAGGCGGGTGGTGGTGATGTGATGGGGAGGGAGGGAGCCAGGAGGAGGCACTCATCACTGAAGTCACAGGAGCGGGTGGTTGTGGAGTGCTGCTAGTGGGACTCAAAGAGGGGGGGTTAGGAATCGGATTGGGAAGGAGGAAGGCATGGTGCTGTGTGCTGGTGACGCCGGGGCTGCTGCAGGTACTTCCCACACTGGGGCTGGAGCCTGGGACTGGTCTGGAGCCTATGCTGCTGTGTCTGGGTGTCGGGAGAACACAAACCCGGGCACAGCTGTCAAAACCTGGGCTGTCCGGGTCATTCCCGTACAGGTGGCAACCCTGGTAACAATGTTGTTTTGTCTGCTAAGGCTGAATATTTTGGGGAAACAAGGAGTACAGTTGAAACAGCTGATGCAGCTGATTCTGAAGACACCACTGTATTTGCATGCTTGGGAAATAGAAGAGTTCACTTTTGTCACTTTGGAAATTCAGCTCCCCCAACCTTCACTTCCTTGCTTTTAGCTCCTCTCTGACTTCCCCTTTATCCTATTACTTTGGATGGTCATTGACTTTAAACTACAATACTTTAACGTTTTTTCTTCAATTGCATATATTTCAGAGGCCAACTGCTCCTCCTCCACCTAGACCATAGCAAACCTTTGCTCCACCACAGGTAATGTGTAGATATGAACTATTGCGTGGAATGACAAACACAGACGTTTGTCTAGAAGCATAATGCAAATAGCAATGATGTACTATAGTCCACCACAAAAAGAAAAAAACATATAAATGAAAAAATTAAGATATTTATTAAAGACCAAGACTTTTCAGACATTTGTTGTTTACAAGTAAAAATCAGTATTTTATGCTAGTAAATGACTTAGAACCCCCAAATATTATCTACCGTATATACTCGAGTATAAGTCGAATTTTTCAGCACTATTTTTGTGCTGAAAGTGCCCCCCTCGACTTATACTCGAGTCAAGCACTTTTCTGCAGCAAAAAATTTCATTTTCCAAACCGAATTTGGGGCCCCGTATCTCAGGGCCACTTAGTGCTAGGAACCCCAAATTTGGTGTGCAAACCCAGTGGAACTGGTTCCACAACATATCCAAAGCTGAAGTTTCTAGCACTAAGTGGCCCTGAGATACGGGGCCCCAAAATCGGTTTGGAAAATGTCATTCTCTGCTGCAGAAAAGTGCTTGACATTTTCTGAACCAACTTTGGGGCCCCATATCTCAGGGCCACTTAGTGCTAGGAACCCCAAATTTGGTGTGCAAACCCAGTGGAAATGGTACCATAACATATCCAAAGCTGGGGTTCCTAGCACCAAGTGGCCCTGAGATATGGGGCCCCAAAACCGGTTCAGAAAATGTCATTCTCTGCTGTAGAAAAGTGCTTGACATTTTCTGAACTGATTTTTGGGGCCCTGTATCTCGGGGCCACTTGGTGCTAGAAACCCCAGCTTTGGAAATTTTATGGTGCTAGTTCTATTGGGTTTGCACACCAAATTTGGGATTCCTAGCACTAAGTGGCCCCCAGATACGGGGCCCCAAATTTGGTCAACTGTGTCCATCTGCAGCAATGTCATTTCGGGACCCTTTGGGTTCAGAGACCCCAAATTTTGGCTGCAGCTAGGGGTCATCTAGGAACCCTTAACTTCCAAGTTTGAAGTTCAGGGGACCTATGGCTGCAAATGGGCACAGTGAGGCATGCAAATGGGAACAGTGATGCTGCAAATTGGCATTGTTTGACCCTCTTTTCCACTTACAGTAGCTGTGCATTTCTCACCCTCGTCTTATACTCGGGTCAATAAGTTTTTCCCATTTTTTTTGTGGTAAATTAGGGCCTCGACTTATACTCGGAACGACTTATACTCGAGTATATACGGGTATATTTTTTTTTAGCAGTGACCCTAGAGAATATAATGGCTGTCAATGCAATATTTTATGTCACATTGCTTCTGCACAACGGTCTTTCAAGTAAATAGATACCTAACATGTCATGCTTTAAAATTGTGCACGCTTGTGGAATGGTGACAAACTACGGTACTTAAAAATCTCCATAAGCGTTGTTGTAAAAATGTTTACAGGTTACCTGTTTAGAGTTACAGAGGAGTTCCTATGCTACAATTATTGCTCTCACTCCAATGATCGCAGTGATACCTCACATGTGTGGTTTGAACACCGTTTATAAATGCCGGCGCAACTTACGTATGCGTTCATCTTCGGCGCGTGAGCACGGAGGGATGGGGTGCGTTAAATTTTTTAATAATTTTTTTCTTATTTGTTTAACTTTTTATTTTTACCTTGTCCTGTTCATTTTTATTTTTTTAAATCACTTGCAATAGAAATAAGCACGACAAATCCTCTTTATTGAGAGATCTGGGGTCTCTCATTTACCTTTAAAAGCTAAAAAAAAAAAAAAAAGACATTTTGACTTAAAGAGGAGGTCCAGCCCCTCCCCCACGAAAAATTAAAAGTCAGCAGCTACAAATACTGCAGCTGCTGACTTTTAATATATGGACACTCACCTGTCCAGCCTGCAATGTCGGAACCCCAGCTGATCTTCGGATCGGCTTTCGAGTGCAGCCGCCGCCATTCCTGGCAAGGGAACCCGGCAGTGAAGCCTTTCCCTACTGCGCATGTGCGAAGCGCGCTGCACTTTCTAATTGGTCCAGCGGCGGAGGAAGGAAGAGGGGGCCGAACGTCCGGGGGACCGGAAGGGGGGGGGAGAGACGGATCAGCGGAAGTTCCACTTTTGAGTGGAACTCCTCTTTATAGAAATGTGATGTCAGAGGTCGCTCCGGTCCTTCAAGGGCATAGAGCTGACTGGGGGCTATCTTGCCCTCACTCGACTTCCTGCCTAGCCATCAGCCACATTGGACCCGATGCAAACATTTCTAACTCCACACAACCTCATGCAAAGTAAATTGGCAAGGCAGTAGCAAAAGTGGGTTCTAGCAAGCTTACAATAAAGAGGCACAGGTTTGCTAAAGCTCTGTCATACCTGGAAGCTCATAGTGTGCATTGAAATTAGAGTAAGCAATTTCAGTATAGAAGATTACAACTGTGCAAGACAGAAGGGAAGGCTGGAGTTCAGATTCATCCGCTCAAGTTATTGTGCATTCCACCCAATCTAATAATGTATCTAATAATGTGAAAATGTGTATTTCCAACTCCATTTTTTTGAGGTTACATTGAGCTAGATCTGACTTAACAGATTTTGGGGGCTAGTAAATAACCTTCTCGATTTTTTTATTTTATGGAGTCTCATAAGGAAGAGCTCTCCCTCTCTGTCTTCCGAGTGGTTGGTCAAACTGTCCACACTAGATCCCTTGTTCTTCTATAATATATATATATATATATATATTATATATATATATATATATATAGATTTATTCATAAACAAACCCCATCAAATAATGCAGCTCTGTTTACTCAGTTCTTTATGATTCTCATTGTTGTTTCAGACTATGAAATCCAATTACAGAAGATAACAAAAGAAGACGCAATATGTTATATGATTTTTGTGTATAGCTCCTCTATATTTACCTATATTCGTTACTGTTCACTCTTCCTACTTCTACAAACCTGTCACCAGTGGTTTGATAACTGTCTACTAATACTTATTCTTAAATAACATTTTTAACATTTTTAACATTATATAACGTTTTTTGTTTTTTTTTAACAGTTACTGTTTAACATTTGTATTAAAGCTCAATTTTATATAAATAAACCAGTTTATTCAACCTGCTCCTTCATGATCTCATTGTGTACTTGTGATTGAGGTTTATTTCCTAAAGGATTTTTTTTTTTCACTTCAACTTTCCAATCAAGTGCAAAACAGATTTTCTTTTTATTCTGCACATAATTGGATGTTGAAAGTAAAAAATGTGTGCAGGGGAACTCAGCAAAATATGGAATTTCTAAATATGCATCCACTTGTAAGATCCTCTGAGGTAGGTTTGGAGAGGCAACCTCGAACATATGCTCCCCGCAGTGTCCACAGACGATCCAAGGTCTCAAATGCGTGGTCAGGCCAGAACATTTTCCACAAATCAATCCCAGTGACTCATAGCCTGCGGCTCTGTACAAGGCAAGCTGACCATTTGTTATCGGTCACAACAGATTTTCCATCGTTCGGGTCAGCGTAGATGCCTGGAGCATACTTTTTCCAATCCGCCATTTCACTCACGAACTGCGCTATCTCCTTCACTAACTCACAAACAGACACACGTGGCGGCACTTCCTTATCCTCCTCTGCAGAGCGGGAGCTCCTCCCCCTGCCAATGGATTGATAAAAATGTTTATTTGGAATTGTGGCGCCCGCCTCCTTCTTGCTGCTGTGTGTCAAAACTGTAATGGAGTCCATTTTGGGGCCTGTTTTAACCCTTACAGCGCTGGCGGGAAGTGTCAAAAGACACTTTTCCAGGATGATTCTTTCCCATGAGCAGTGAGATTCATTTGTTCTTCCCCACACTGATAGTACACATAACACAGTCTATTAGAAGGATAAATGTTACTTGCCACCTTCCCACGGAGCCAGGCAAAGTCCCAATGGAGCTGAAGCCGGTTGCTATGGGTGACTGCTGCAAAGACAATGCCTTGGCCCCACGTTGGGCGCCAAATGTAGCAGAATCTCTTACCTCTTCCAGTCTAATGAGAACCTTCAAGGCCAAAGATAGCTGACATCCTTCAACATGTAATGGGTTGTGAGGCATAGTGGGTGCAAGAGCGGTAAAACTCATTGGGTGCCAGACACTTCTTGGATGCAAAAGAGGTTTTATTTCTTTAACCGCCCTTTTTGCAGGGGAAACAGGGTTAGGGCCAGGACACCCTTAAGTAGTAGCTATTTCAAATGGCAGACTCAGAGACTTCAATAGGAGGACAGCGGTACAGGGAAAGGCCCCAGAAAGGCGCCACTTCTGTACGTGCAGGATTGCTGTCTCCTATGGCAACAGTACTTAACAGTTCCTAGTTCAAACATAACAGTTCTCTCAGCTTTACTACAACTTCTACTTGTAGTTCTTCAGCCCCTTGAGCTCCTGGTCTCTCACTGGACCCTCTGATTCACTGACTCTGAATCCCTGGGCTCCTCAAGGCTTTTAGTACCACCAAGTGCCCGGCTACCTAGTGGTAGAAGAGAAAAGTACAACAAGGCCAAACTTAGGGAGAAATCAATGGATCTCTAACAAATAACTATGGTAGCTGCTCCTGACAAGGAATTTGGCGAGGAGCTCCCTGACTAAACTCCAGGGTGCTACATTATTTATTCTGTAGGAAAGTTATAGAGTCCACAAACTATGGTATATACTGTATATCTGAAAATTGATCAGTCCTGATGTACTGACGTCCTATCTCATTTCTTGGGGCCTGAAAATGCCAGGAGAGTCCCTAGGACATGACTCCTTTTTGGAAAGTAGACAGCCCAAGGTATTTAGTAAGAGACCTGGCAAGCTTTTTGAAGTTGTAATTTTTTGGTCAAATTTTTTTACTGTCACCAGTGCATTACAGCACCATCATATAACTGGTATGGCGGTGATCAGGGACACTGACTGGCAACAGTATGTAAAAAAATATATTTTTAATAAGGAGAGAATAAATTCCTTGTTGTATTTTCTTTTGGTAGTAGACACCTCCAACTAGCATCAGGTCTCTTCACCTCACATTCTTGTCTGGGCAACCACCTCCACCCCCTGCATTGCAAGCACTCTAATTCCCTATAAGTGCTGGAGTGTGCATCTATAGTAATGGTGATTGGCTTTTGCATGTACAATACATGTACTGATGTCTTGGTGCACATTTAAATGCCCTGTCTTGGCATGCATGTGCAGTACATGCCCTGATGTTCCAGTGTGCATGTACAGTATATATGCTGGTATGTCCATAATGTTTTATTCTGTAAGCTTCTCTCAGCAAAGATGGAACTGATGTGTTTCTACAAGCTCTGTAAGGCCTTGCACCATGTCAGCAATATATAAAACAGGAAAAAATATGTAAAAGTCAAAATAAGTGCATTGTTCAAAAGCATAATAAAGTAAAACTATAGTAATGGAGAGAGATGGGTGAACTGTTCGAGCTGAGCAATGGTTTGGCTATGGACAGAACCCGTTCAGATGTTTGCGGAACACCTGAATTTTCTGGGTGCCCTGCAGGAGAGCATGCAGCCTAGCAGGCCAGGTAACAGGGTGATGAGTGAGCACCCCCCCTCCTGAACCATACCAGGCCACATGCCCTCAACATGGGGGTGCTTTGGGGCGGGGGGACTCTGCTTGGGGACAAGGGCCTCTTCCCCACAACCCTGGGGAGTGGTTGTGGTGATCTGTGGGCAGGGGGCTTATCTGAATCTGGAAGCCCCCTTTAACAAGGGAGCCCCTAGATCAGTTATGGCGAACCTTGGCACCCCAGATGTTTTGAAACTACATTTCCCATGATGCTCCACTACACTGCAGTGTGCATGAGCATCATGGGAAATGTAGTTCCAAAACATCTGGGGTGCCAAGGTTCGCCATCACTGCCCTAGATCCTGGCCCTATGTGAATGAGTATGGGGTACATTGCACCCCTATTCATTCATCAAAAAAGTATCAAAAAGAAATAAACACACACACAGAGTTTATGTCCCTCGATGTAGATCCATCATCAATTACGATGCCTGCCGCACCGCCAGACCAGAGAAAAGAAAAAAAAAAAGGCTCCGCCTGCTACGAAGGCTAACTGCTGACTGCCTGCTTCGTCATCTGATAGTTCTTGAATAGGTAAGGGGCGGGGCCACCTGGCAACATCACCTAGTGGATCCACTCTCATCAACCCAGCATGTATCAAGTAAAAAATTTTGACCTGATACATGTCCCACATGCAGTACCCGGGCCCCCATACCCTTTTTATGGCCAACTTGCATATAAGCCTACATATGCTTTTGATTTTTCAAGTTTGGGTCCCATAGACTTTAATAGGGTTCGCAGTTCGGATCTGAACTTTTTCCATGTTCAGGAGTTTTGGTGCAAACCGAACGGGGTTGTTCGACCCCTCACAAGTAATGGACGTACTGGAGAAAGAAAAGCATGGTTCACCACATTCATTGTTAAAGTATTGTACAAATGTTCTTTTAAAATGTTTTAACAGTGCCATTTATTGTCGGTTTCTGTAACTACAACCAGACTTCCTCATTTTATCCATTTCTTTCAAGATATGTATCTTCCACTTTTAGAGTGTTTGAATTTGTGTGTGTATGTGTGAAAAAAATGGATGTTAAAGTGTAGGCTGTATTGAGTTGTTTATGGCATATGGATGTGGTTTTTGTAATGAGTCAGAACTGATGCTAGGGACATTTCACAATTAATGTTCAAATTTCTGTACACTGCATGTAAACATTAAAGTGTCCATACATGGTCAGGTGCATGTTAAAAAGATCAACCTAAGTTTAATCAGAGATCAACCGCTTGCCGACCGGCTCACGCCGATATACGTCGACAGAAGAGCACGTACAGGCAGATTAACATACCTGTATGTTGCCCTTTAAGAAGCGGTTTGCGGGCACGCGCCTGCCGTGACCTCTGTGTGTGATCGCGGGTCCCGCGGACTCAATGTCCGCGATCATCTCATGGAGAGGAAGATTGGGGAAATGCTGATGTAAACAAGCATTTCCCTATTCATCCTAGTGACACTGACCACCACTCCCTGTAATAGAGAGCGGTGATCAGTGTCGTGTCACACATAGCCCCTCCCCCCCTACGGTTAGAATCACTCCCTAGGACACACTTAACCCCTACAGTGCCACCTAGTGGTTAACCCCTTACTGCCAGTCACATTTACACAGTAAACAATGCATTTTTATTGCACTGATCGCTGTATAAATGTGAATGGTCCCAAAATCGTGCCAAAAGTGTCCGATCTGTCTGCCATAATGTTGCAGTCATGATAAAAAACGCTGATCGCCGCCATTACTAGTAAAAAAAAAAAATTATCAAAAATGCTATAAAACTATCCCCTATTTTTTAGACGCTATAGCTTTTGCGCAAACCAATCAAACTCTTATTACGTTTTTTTTTTTTACAAAAATATGTAGAAGAATACGTATCGGCCTAAACTGAGGAAAAAAAATGTTTTTTTATATATTTTTGGGGGATATTTATTATAGCAAAAAGTAAAAAATAATGTGTTTTTTTCAAAATTGTCGCTATTTTAGCACAAAAAATTAAAAACGCAGAGGTGATCAAATACCACCAAAAGAAAGCTCTATATGTGGGGAAAAAAGGACTTCAATTTTGTTTGGGAGCCACGTCGCACGGCCACGCAATTGTCAGTTAAAGCGATGCAGTGCCGAATCGCAAAAAGTGCTCTGGTCTTTGGGCAGCCAAATGGTCCGGGGCTTAAGTGGTTAAAACAAAAAAAACAGTAAGTAGGATGTGTCCGATGTGCTGCTGTCTCCACTATCAGCTGAATTCTTCCTCCATCGACTTCCCCACTTCTACCACCACCGAGGTTTAATAGAGCCCGACAGAGCTGTGAAAAGCACTCTTCAAGAGTTCTTGACTACGACTGGCTTTTCCGTTCAGCTCCTCCTTTCATAGAAGCCATTACTACAGCATCTATTAATGAAACATGATCTATTAATGAAGCACAGGTTGATAATTGAAAGGTCTGTCCCCTATGCTCATAAATCACATTTTATTCATAAAAGCTGTAGTGTGATTTCTATGAATGGAAGAGGTAGGTGGAAGGAGAGGGGATCGTCGGGCACTCTTGATGAATACCTCTCACAGCTCATTAATAATCCCAGCCAAACTGAAGATTACACGGGTAGGGGTAAGGAAGAATCGATGGAGGAAGATTTCAGCTAATAGAGGAGACAATAGCACAACGAATAGATCCATATCCCACTGACTGTATGTAATGTCCCTTGAGCTTTTTGTTTGTTGATTTCTGTTGAAATACAGAATTGTATTTTGTGTAACAACTGTACATCAGTATTTAGTAGAGATATATTCTTCAACCAGTAGATGGCAGTTTTTATAAGTTTGTAGCTGCATCTATGTTAACACAGCTGCAACAATCCTTACATTTGCAAGTCTAACAAACCAGAACTACCAATCTTGGAAATTCAAGTTGAAAATGCTGCTAATAAGAGAAGGTACGAGGAAATGTATAAATTAAGTAAGGCCAGAACACCCTTCAGACGAGTGAATAGAGAAAGACCAAAATCTCAGAACACAATCTCTCTTAGCATAGATGATCAAATCACACATATGTAAGTAAGAAACTGCTAAAGAAATGTGGGAAGGGTTCCAAAAGATGCATGATAAAGCTAATCTCAGCAATAAACTGTATTTGATTGGAAAGCTATACCAAAACAAGCTAATGAAAGGCCAGGATATGCAGGATTACATAAGACACACCTTGGAAATGGTTAAATGCCTGAGAGGTATAGGAGAAGAAATAAAAGATTTTCATGTAGCAGCACTATTACTTAGTGGTTTAGTAGAAAGTTCTGAAACGCTTGTCACAGCACTTGATGCATGTCTAGTTGATGGACTGACATTGGAATATGTTAAGGGCAAGCTTGTGAATGAATATAAGCGTAAAACAGAAGGCATTATTAGTGATGGTGCTTCTGTTGCAGAGTCTGTTTTAAAAAAGAAAAATAGGAATAAAAGCAGTAATATGCAACAAGAAACACATGAATATTTTGTTTGCAAGAAACAAAGTCATTTAAAAGCAGATTGCAGAATCTGGAAAGCTAGAATGCAGGAACAAACTAAACTACAAAAGTGTGAAGGAAGAAACAGATTTTTCTTCAGATAATGAAAATGTTTTTCAATCCAAAAGTTGCACCTCATCTATGCAGGCATGGTTTGTTGATTGAGGAGCTACGAGTCACATGACAAATGACACAAAAATGTCTTTATTTACCTTGATAAGAGTAAAGCCTAGTACACACTATCAGGTTTTTTTTCATTCAACCCAGCTGGTTGAATGGAAAAAAAAACCTGACAGCTCTGATGTTAGTACAGCAATCTCCCCTGCTGAGCTATTGTGTTCTGACAGGGGGACGTGCCCCAACTATTGGCTGAGATCGCTGATCGGGAGCCGGTCATCTGCTGATTTTCCAGTAAGCCCGTCTGCCATACGCAGGGGCCGAATGCCGATGTCACACCCGGAATTTGGCCCGCGTGTTATAGGCTTTAACAGAAAAAATCACCACAGCTAATTGGCAAATAATGGAATAAGAAGGAATAGGCGATGGTTTTCTTTACTGTCTTATTTCACAAAGTGTCACCAGAAAGATAACTGTGAAAAATGTCCTCTATGTCCCTGAAACTAATCTTTTGTCAGTGAAGAAGCTCACAAAACAAGGCAATGTAGTGACCTTTCAAGATGACAGTAGTGCCATCACAAAAGGGGATATCTTACGTGCAAAGGCTAAAATAACAGATGAACTGTATCGGCTGAACTGCAATGAGGTGGGTGATACTGTCAAGGAGGAAAAACATTCAAACTGCATTCACACATGGCACAGACGACTTGGGCACAGAAGTCCTGACATAATTAAGAAATTAGCTGAGAATGACTATGCAAGTGGAATAAAAATTAGTCCATGTGATCAAACAATGAAATGCACCGGCTGTATAAAAAGAAAAATTACAAGAAAAGCCTTTTCAAAACAGAGTAACAGCAGAGCTAAGAAACCTCTGGACTTAATTAATTATAATCTTTGCAGTCCAATGAATAAAATTGACTCCAGGAAAGAAGAGGAATATTCTCCCTTTTATAGATGATTACTCCATGTATACTACACTGTATTTGTTACACGACAAAAGTGAAGTACCAATGAAATTTGAACAGTATTTGGCTCAAATAAGTAACAAATTTGGCCAAAATGCAGAGTGTATGGCGCACAGACAATGGAACTAAATATACAGGTGATAACGCACAGGAGATTCTCAGAAAGCATGACATTATATTTCAAACTACAATACCATACAACCCAGAACAAAACGGCGTTGCAGAAAGAATGAATTATACTCTGTGAGAGTGGAAGAACCATGCTGTTTGATATGCCAACCACGTGCTTGGGGAAGGCAATTATGACCACATGCTATCTCAAAAATTGACTACCAGGAAAATCAACTGAGAAAACGGCATATGAACTGTGGAATGGAAGGGCACCGAATTTGAACCATCTAAAAAATTTTGGAAGCAAAGCCTATGTGCACATCCTAAAAGGAAAACATACAAAATAGGATGCTTGCGCAAAGGAATCTGTACCTGTGGGGTACAGTGAATCTCAAAAGTGATCCAGAATTCTACACCAAGACACAAACAAGGTAGCCATCAGTAGAAGTGTCATTGTCGATGTAACTTCAGTCTGTTCAAAATTTCGTGAACCTACACAAACACTTCAGACTGAGGGAAATTCCACATCAGTGTCACATGAAGATAAGCAACAAAGTGATACAGAAATAGAAATGAACGCAGACAATCCTAATATTGTAAAAGAAGAAACCAGGCCACAAGAGGCTTCAGTCAGGAAATCCACCAGAAGCAGTAAAGGCATCCCAACCAAACTTCTGTCCTATGTTGCTCGCGTAGAAACAACACCAGAGCCAGATTCATGGAATGAGATGCAAAGACTTCCAACTCATGAGAAACAAAAGTGGATCAGAGCTGCTGATGAAAAGATGACATCTGACAAAACTGCTTACAAGAAACAGATTTATAGAACTGAGATCAGAGATGGGACTAATATAAGGAGTAGTTGTTGAGTGGGGAGTGTTGAAATACAGAACTGTATTTTGTGCAACAATTACTATTACAATTAGTATTTAGTAGAGATATATTCTTCAACCAGTGAGTGGCAGTTTTTACAAGTTTGTAGTTGCATCTATGGTTAAACTCTATGTCTTTTCTCTAAAATAAAGTTTTCTTTTTCCTGTTGGCAGTTAAGCAGCAGATAAACACATGTGGACTGAGCACTGTCTTTTATGTAGGGTTATATACAGAATTTCTATTAATTTCTGACTAAAGCTTTAAAGCAAACCTGTGCTGGTTAAAAAGCAAATAAACAATGCTATCCATTAGGTAGCAGGCCCTATAAGATCCAGAACATTAGCAATAATACTATGAACTTCCCTACTTCCTTTAGTCTCTAGAGCCCCACAAAATTCTTTTGGGGTATGAGCAAACCTTCTACTCCACTGCCCCTGTGACCATGCTTAGACCTGGCAATATATTACTTACATTTTGGTGTGGGTATGCCAAGGACAATTACTGTCTTTCATAAAGGTAGCTTTTACTACACTGTAAAGAGAACGATCATAACATGAACTGCCTAATATCCCCCAGATAGCTTTATCCTAATCCTTTTTTAGCCAATCCAGGTACGATTAAAATTTCAGTCAAAGCTTAAATTTTAGATTTATATCCATGCTGTTGGACTGAATCATTCACTGGCTTCTGATTTGTTAGGAATACACGGATGAGTTCTCTACAACCCTCAGCTGGGCCATTATCAAGCCAGGCAAGAGAGCCTCTCATCTTTATCTACATTTTTTGTAACATTAAAAGGATGGGTGTAGAAAATACTTATAGGAGAGAAAGTAGTTATTCTTTCTGTCTATACAACCAACCTAAAGTAACCCCCACCCCACATGTTATTTTACCTGAATAGGACAGCCATGGCCTGCAGGTACCCTGAGAGCCTCCAAACAAAATCTACCTGTATTAGGGGACTTTAAAGTCTATAGGGAACGGCTGTACAGGCCAGGGGAAAGTAAGATTTCTCATAGAAGCTCTGAAGATTCCTGCAGGCTGAAGGCATCTGATTTAGGCAATATATCTAAAATTGGCAGGAGGTTTACTTTAGGTAGGTGGGTAGGCAAAACACAGTTATCCCTTAAATATGGGATTTAGTGAAACCCCTTTAAAGTTTATATACATTGACATTTTTCATGCATTACTCACAGATCCATGCATATCAGCCCCTTAAAATCTAAAGTTTCTGCAGGGGGGAACCAGGCCACCCAAATCAATGCTGGTCAAAGTACTTGATTTAGGTAGCCTCTCGTACAGTAGGGTGACCAGACGTCCCCGTTTTCCGGGGACAGTCCCCGGATTGAGGACACTCTCCCCGGAGCCCGCCTGTCCCCGGATTTGTCCCCGGATTTAAGGGGCGGCATTTAGGAACGTAGCGGCACGCACCGCTAACACTGGCCGTTGCCCTGATCTGTGCCACGGGACTTGCACTGTGTCCCTCAGCACAGCGGACTGAAGCCGCCTCCCCCTCCTCTCTGTTTACATTCACACAGGAGGAGGAGGAGCCCGAGGGACACACACGGCTGTGTGCATCTGTCCGCGCTGTTCTGAGGTCTGTAAACTTAATTTATTTACAGTATGTGGTGGACATGTGCGGGGGGGATTCTATACTAATGGGGGGCTCTGCACTGGGGGGATTCTATACTAATGGGGGGCTCTGCACTGGGGGGATTCTATACTAATGGGGGGGCCCTGCACTGGGGGGATTCTACTAATGGGGGGCACTGCACTGGGGGGATTCTATACTAATGGGGGGCTCTGCACTGAGGGGATTCTATACTAATGGGGGGGCTCTGCACTGGGGGGATTCTATACTAATGGGGGCTCTGCACTGGGGGATTCTTTACTAATGGGGGGGGCTCTGCACTGGGGGGATTCTATACTAATGGGGGGGCTCTGCACTGGGGGATTCTATACTAATGGGGGCTCTGCACTGGGGGGATTCTATACTAATGGGGGGCACTGCATTGGGGGATTCTATACTAATGGGGGCTCTGCACTGGGGGATTCTATACTAATGGGGGGGCTCTGCACTGGGGGATTCTATACTAATGGGGGCTCTGCACTGGGGGGATTCTATACTAATGGGGGGGCTCTGCACTGGGGGGATTCTATACTAATGGGGGCTCTGCACTGGGGGGATTCTATACTAATGGGGGGCTCTGCACTGGGGGGATTCTATACTAATGGGGGGGCTCTGCACTGGGGGGATTCTATACTAATGGGGGGCCCTGCACTGGGGGGATTCTACTAATGGGGGGCTCTGCACTGGGGGGATTCTATACTAATGGGGGGTTCTGCACTGGGGGGATTCTATACTAATGGGGGGGCTCTGCACTGGGGGGATTCTATACTAATGGGGGGGCTCTGCACTGGGGGGATTCTATACTAATGGGGGGGCTCTGCACTGGGGGGATTCTATACTAATGGGGGGGCTCTGCACTGGGGGGATTCTATACTAATGGGGGGCTCTGCACTGGGGGGATTCTATACTAATGGGGGCTCTGCACTGGGGGGATTCTATACTAATGGGGGGGCTCTGCACTGGGGGGATTCTATACTAATGGGGGGCTCTGCACTGGGGGGATTCTATACTAATGGGGAGCTCTGCACTGGGGGGGTTCTATACTAATGGGGGGATCTGCACTGGGGGGATTCTATACTAATGGGGGCTCTGCACTGGGGGGATTCTATACTAATGGGGGGGCTCTGCACTGGGGGGATTCTATACTAATGGGGGGCTCTGCACTGGGGGGATTCTATACTAATGGGGGGGCTCTGCACTGGGGGGATTCTATACTAATGGGGGCTCTGCACTGGGGGGATTCTATACTAATGGGGGGCTCTGCACTGGGGGGATTCTATACTAATGGGGGGCTCTGCACTGGGGGGATTCTATACTAATGGGGGGCTCTGCACTGGGGGGATTCTATACTAATTGGGGGGCTCTGCACTGGGGGGATTCTATACTAATGGGGGGCTCTGCACTGGGGGATTCTATACTAATTGGGGGGCTCTGCACTGTGGGGATTCTATACTAATGGGGGGGGGCTCTGCACTGGGGGGATTCTATACTAATGGGGGGGCTCTGCACTGGGGGATTCTATACTAATGGGGGCTCTGCACTGGGGGGATTCTATACTAATGGGGGCTCTGCACTGGGGGATTCTTTACTAATGGGGGGGCTCTGCACTGGGGGGATTCTATACTAATGGGGGGGCTCTGCACTGGGGGATTCTATACTAATGGGGGCTCTGCACTGGGGGGATTCTATACTAATGGGGGGCACTGCATTGGGGGATTCTATACTAATGGGGGCTCTGCACTGGGGGATTCTATACTAATGGGGGGGCTCTGCACTGGGGGATTCTATACTAATGGGGGCTCTGCACTGGGGGGATTCTATACTAATGGGGGGGCTCTGCACTGGGGGGATTCTATACTAATAGGGGCTCTGCACTGGGGGGATTCTATACTAATGGGGGGCTCTGCACTGGGGGGATTCTATACTAATGGGGGGGCTCTGCACTGGGGGGATTCTATACTAATGGGGGGGGCTCTGCACTGGGGGGATTCTATACTAATGGGGGGGGCTCTGCACTGGGGGGATTCTATACTAATGGGGGGGCTCTGCACTGGGGGGATTCTATACTAATGGGGGGGGCTCTGCACTGGGGGGATTCTATACTAATGGGGGGCTCTGCGCTGGGGGGATTCTATACTAATGGGGGCTCTGCACTGGAGGGATTCTATACTAATGGGGGGGGGGCTCTGCACTGGGGGGATTCTATACTAATGGAGGGGGGCTCTGCACTGGGGGGATTCTATACTAATGGGGGCTCTGCACTGGGGGGATTCTATACTAATGGGGGGGCTCTGCACTGGGGGGATTCTATACTAATGGGGGGGCTCTGCACTGGGGGGATTCTATACTAATGGGGGCTCTGCACTGGGGGATTCTATACTAATGGGGGGGGCTCTGCACTGGGGGGATTCTATACTAATGGGGGGGCTCTGCACTGGGGGATTCTATACTAATGGGGGCTCTGCACTGGGGGGATTCTATACTAATGGGGGGGCTCTGCATTGGGGGATTCTATACTAATGGGGGCTCTGCACTGGGGGATTCTATACTAATGGGGGGGCTCTGCACTGGGGGATTCTATACTAATGGGGGCTCTGCACTGGGGGGATTCTATACTAATGGGGGGGCTCTGCACTGGGGGGATTCTATACTAATGGGGGCTCTGCACTGGGGGGATTCTATACTAATGGGGGGCTCTGCACTGGGGGGATTCTATACTAATGGGGGCTCTGCACTGGGGGGATTCTATACTAATGGGGGGGGCTCTGCACTGGGGGATTCTATACTAATGGGGGGGCTCTGCACTGGGGGGATTTTATACTAATGGGGGGCTCTGCACTTGGGGGATTCTGTACTAATGGGGGCTCTGCACTGGGGGGATTCTATACTAATGGGGGGGCTCTGCACTGGGGGGATTCTATACTAATGGGGGGCTCTGCACTGGGGGATTCTATACTAATGGGGGAGCTCTGCACTGGGGGGATTCTATACTAATGGGGGCTCTGCACTGGGGGGATTCTATACTAATGGGGGGGGCTCTGCACTGGGGGGATTCTATACTAATGGGGGAGCTCTGCACTGGGGGGATTCTATACTAGTGGGGGCTCTGCACTGAAGGGGGATTCTATACTGATGGGGGTCAGCACTGAGGGGGGTGTATGTACTGATGGGGCGGTCTGCACTGAGGTGGGAGGTTGATACTGATGGAGGGGGGTCTGCAGACTCTGCACTGAGGGAGGGTTTCTGTACTGAGGGGAGGTCTGTACTGAGGGGGGGTCTGTACTGATGGAGGGGGTCTGTACTGAGGGAGGGGAGTCTGTACTTTGTGGGGGGTCTATATTGATTTAAGGGTGTCTGTACTGAGGGAGGGGGGCTATATTGATGGAGTGGGGTCTGTAGTTAGTGGAGGGGGGTCTGTACTGAGGTAGTTGGTGGAGGGGGGTGACACCAATTTTTTCGGCACCGGGTGACACCAACCCTAGTAACGCCACTGGCGGAGCACAGTGACAGGCAGCAGGGCCGGGACTAGAGTGGGCGGAAGGAGCAGAAACCCCTTTGAAGTGAAGTGTTGGTGTGCAGGCAGCGCCGGGGCTAATGTCTCCCGGCTGAAGATTGACAGACAAAAGCAGAGCTGCAGCGGGGTGCCGAGTGCGCTCCTGCACCCGGCAGCAGTCTAAACTACCGTACACAGATTACATTCTTCTTCTACACCGGCCTCTGACATGACGTCATTTAAGGGCGGGGACAGGAAGGGAAAGTGGTGCCAGGGAGGAGAAACTGAGGTAAGTGGTAAACTTTGTAGCAGCAGATCCTGGTGCTGCTATGGTATATATAGAGAGAGATAGAGAGATATATAGATATAGATAGATAGATAGATAGATAGATAGATAGATAGATAGATAGATAGATAGATAGATAGATAGATAGATAGATAGAGAGATAGAGAGAGAGAGATAGAGAGAGAGATAGAGAGATAGAGAGATAGATAGAGATATATATATCTATAGATATATATCTGTACATCTATAGATATATATATAGATATATCGTATTTATCGGTTCGGATCGGGTGAGATCTGATGGAAACTGACATGCTGTCCGTTTTCATCCGATCCCTCCATAGGCAGCAGCGGCGCTGGACAAGCCCCTCCCCGCTCAGTGAGCAGAGAGGGACCTGTCATCTGCCGGCTCAGCGGAGATCAACTGAGAGATCTCCCGCTGAGCTGGCGGACCGAGGCGGACTCCAAGGCAGCGGATCTGCCTCGTAGGAATGATGCCTAATGCGTAAGTAATCTAGTTACAGTTTATCTGTTAGTGGTAGTGTTCCTTTAAGTAAGACATGCTTGTCTCTCTACAGATTCTGTACCAGTTTGGCAGTGTAGTAGTGTCATGGCAATGCACAGCAAAAGAAAGTGCTATTTCAATGATGCACTCCAAAAAGAGTATCCTTTCCTGAAAAGTGCTGGAAAGGGATCTTCTGTTTTTTGCACAATATGTAATTCAGTGTTTACTATTTCAAGTGGAGGTAGGACATCAATTAAAGACCACGAAGCCACAAGCAAACACAAAGCTGCTCTAACTGCCCGTGCAGGTTCGACCTCTGTGACATCATTTTTTCGAAAGGTTGAACCCTCACAGAGTGAATATGACCTTGCTTTACAAGAGGGAGTTTTTTCATATCACACCATTGCCCATAACCATAGTTTTAGATCAATGGACTGCACTTCAGGATTAAATAGAAAGTTCTTCAATCCTAAATTTTGTTGTGCACGGACAAAGTGTGATGCAATTGTGAGAAATGTATTTGCTCCTTGGTCAACAGATGAGCTCAAACATGACCTTGAGCATGTTAATTTTGTAGCACTTTCGGTAGATGCTTCAAACCATGGACATGTCAAGTTGCTGCCTATTGTGGTTCGCTACTTCAAGGTACAAGAGGAAAGCACCTCTGTGGAGACAAAACTTCTTGATTTTGTTGAACTGAAAGGTGAAACAGCTGAACTTATTTCAGAGGAGGTGATAAAAATTATACAAAAATTCCACCTGGAAAATAAAGTTGTGGCCTTCTCTGCCGACAATACAAATACAAACTTCGGTGGGCTACGAAGGCAAGGGAGAGAAAATGTGCACACTAAAGTTAGAAGAGCCCTCCAGCGAGAAGTTATAGGTCTTGGATGTGCAGCTCATATTGTGCACAATTGTGCCCGAACTGCCCTAGATACAATCCCAGTGGATGTTGAATATATTCTTAACAAGATTTTTGGATATTTTCATATATTTACTGTTCGTGTTGAAAGACTGAAGAGTTTTTGTGAGTTTGTGGGTCAAGAATACCAAAACATTCTTGGGCACAGCAATGTCAGGTGGCTCTCAATGTTACCTGCTTTAGAAAGAATTCTTATGCTCTATGAGCCACTGAAGTCTTTTTTTTTGTCTGAAGAAAAGTGTCCATTTGTCCTTAGCAAAATATTTGAAGACCCTACAACTGAACTGTGGCTCACTTTCATCCACAGTATTATGTCACTTTTCCATGACACAATAAAATCCCTGGAGGGGCAAGATCGCTGTGCTGTGGAATCAGCCGAGATCCTCAACACCCTTAAAACGAAGCTGTCTGCTAGACATGAGGAAGACTTTGTGCCAGTGATGGTGAAAAAACAAATCAAGGAGCTAGAAAGAGCTGGGGTTATAACACAAGCTTCCTACTTTAAAGTTGCTCGCTCTTTTTTTGATGCCTCGGTCCAATATTTACATGCATGGGGAAAGCATATAGATGACCTTGAAGACCTTCAATGCTTGCTTCTGAAAAGAGTGCCTGCAAGGTCTGATATTGAGAAGACTGTTGAACTTCTGAACACAAAATGCCCGAATGTAACCATAGATGAAGATGCTTTGTTTGATGAAGTGACTTTTCTTAATGTATTCCTAAAAGAGAAAATACCTGAATGGAATACATCAGCAACAGCAGTGTCTGTAGCCAGCAAGTGGGATGCAGTTATGAACCATTTCACGAGAGTGGAGGTACCCCACGTTAACCTTCAAAAATTAGCTGAAGTAGTCCTCTGTCTGCCAGGCAGCAATGCACCAGTGGAAAGAGTTTTCTCACTCATGAATGATGTATGGACTGCTGAGAAATCACGATTTCTTGTGGAAACTATTAAAGCGATTCTCATTGTGAAAACTAACTTCAAATTGTCCTGTTTAGAATTTGTGGAGAAAATCTCCAAAAACAAAAATATTCTCAGGCAGATTCATTCCTCTGAGAAATATGCAAGTTAAAGGGTTACTCCGCAAAATGTTGTAAAACTCCTCCAGTATTTTATATTGCTTTTGTTCCTGTAACATTTGTAGTCTTATAACAGTTGGCTATTAATATTTGATTATTTATGTTTGAAGGTATCCTACGTGTTGTTACCATGCAATCTTTTACTGTTCTGAATTGTTAATTTATTGTTCATTGTTATTGTTGAACCAAAATTCTTTGGCAAGAATAAAATACAAAATATGCATTGAAAAGTTTTATCTCCATCTTATCGTCTTAACATTTGGTAGTCGTATTCCAAAAAATTGTAAGAATCTTCTTTTTTTTTTATCTCATGGACAAAATGTGAGAAAACGTATATATCATATAATCCTTCCATAAACATATACCACATACACTGAATATATAATTTGAGGAATATATGCTTATAAAATCGTTTACCATTTGCCAAAAAAAAAATGTCCCCGGATTTCATTTTGAAAATCTGGTCACCTTATCGTACAGCCCCGTACATAACCAAAGGGCCACATAAAATATTCAATGAATGTAATGCTGCAGAATGCATTCAGAGACTGCAGACATACAACTGGAGACATTCAGAGACTAATGGCATGCTATAGAGCAGTGGTTCTCAACTCCTGTCCTCAGGACCCACCAACAGGCCAGATTTTAAGTATTACCTTGGGGAGAATACTGCAATCACGGAGCAGCAAATTATATCACCTGTGATGTATTTCAGTTATCTTGCAAACCTGGCCTGTTAGTGGGTCCTGAGGACAGGAGTTGAGAACCACTGCTATAGAGTCATAGACTAGAGCCATATTACAAGAGACTGCTAGAGATCACTGCTATTACAGCCCCTTTACAAATTAATGAGGTGGATTTACTAAAGACAAATAAATAGATTGTGCACTTTGTAAGTGCAATTGCACTCATTTTCCCCAGAGCTTAGTCAATGTGGTAAAGCTTCACTTTGTAAAGAATATCCAATCGGATGCAAGGAAAATAAAAAAAAAACCGAAATTATTGTTTGCACTGGATTGGATGATGGAAATCAGACAAGCTTTACCACATTCACTAAGCTCTGGGGAAAATGAGTGCAACAGCACTTGCAAAGTGCATAGTTTATTTGCCTTTAGTAAATCCACCCCAATGATTCCACATTTGCACTCCTTACAGCCCCTCAAAAATGAATTGTGCCATGTGTGATATTTCTCTCAATTAGATACATTATAAAAATCTGAAGACAAAAAAAAAAAAAAAAAAAAAACATAAAAAGATAAAAAATTGGGAAACACAGGAAACCTAAGAGTGTGAAAGAATAAATTAATCCAGCCAGTCTACAAAATATTTTTGGCTTTATTGTCAGTCTGTGTATCCCCAAGTGTATTTCAAGACTGTTTCCTGCCCAGTGTCACTGTGCAACTCTATCTGCTTCTAGAGTTTCCCGTTTGTCTGTTGTTACATGGTTATTTGCTACTAGTTGTCTGATGTGCCTCTTGTGTATCTGTCACTAGTATCTGTGTGTTTCCATTCACACCTGTCAGCTTGAATTGTACCCCCTACTGTTCAGTTATCCCGGAGCCTTTGTGCTGCAAGGGATTCTTCTTTGTCTATTGGCCATTTGTGCCCAGTAGCAGCAGTTCCTTCAGCTGGATACACATTATGCAATTTTTATTGTTCAATTTCCTTTAGATTTACCTTCAGATATGTGATGGGCTTGCCTGATTGCATATCATTTGAGAGTGTTTAGGCCGGGCCTCGTATTGTATGGTTTTGGTCTGAAGAAGAGTTGTACAGGAAAATTGTAGAAGAGTTGTATGGTGTGTGGCCAGCTTTGGACTCTGTGCCTTGGCCATTCCAAGGGCCCTCACCTTCATTATAGGGGTGGCCATGCTGTATTCTCCTCAGTTAGTACCCACAGGTGTCCTTCCTGCCCTAGACCCCTTGTGTAAATTAATAGTAGTCTGTGTCCTGCATGCCAGTAAGACCAGCTCCCCAGTGCTGCGCTATGCACCTGTCATTCATGTGAGTCCTGTCTGAATAGAGTAGGCAGTTTATGTTGTATGGGTGAAGGATAAAATTGTCTGATTACCGGATGGATAAATGGGTTAAAAGGTGTGCAGCCTTTCTAAAGAATCAGCTGTACATGTTGGAAGGTTGGTTGCAGTCTGGCTATTCAGACTGTACCTATGCTTAGGTTAAAGAGAGGCTTAATGGAGACTGCCTTAAGAGCCGGGGGCGTGGCACTGGGTGCCTTAAACACTATGGATCTGAAGGCGCTCAAAAACACATTGGGAAGTCTGGTGCTACATGTTGGGAAAGGCATAGCTCCCAACTGTCCCTGATTTCGAGGGACTGTCCCTGATTTGGAACAATGTCCCTCGTTGCTCCTCATTTGTCCCTCATTTTGGTCTGATCTATAAAGCTGTTTTCCAGCACTAAACCTCTCTTTTCTAAGTTGTTGTATTTATATTGGCTTTTGGAATTTACAAAGCAATAGTAGCGGTAAAAAAAGCACTTGTGGGTTTAACCAAGCTTGGTTTTTTGTACAATTCTCTTTTAAGGGGCGTGGTAAGGGGTGTGTCCTATGCCTGCCTACTTTTGCTGATGGGTGTCCCTCATTCCCATCTCAAAAACTTTGGAGGTATGGGAAAGGGATTAGGAAATCCTACTTGCTCTGTCCAGCACCCAGGTACAATGAGAGGTGTTCCAGGACCCCAGAGAAGTGATTGTCTTTTTCTCAGTGGGACAATTTCCCCTTTGCAAAGACAGGCAGGTGAGGGTAGTATCCAAATATACTATGAGTCATATGGATTGGTGGATGACTCAGTTACCTGGCTGTCAAAACCTGACTTGCACTGTTCTCTGATTGCATTGTTCCCTGATTGCAGGGGCTGAACATCGTGTGTATACCACAGTTAATTTGGGTACTATCCTATCAGACTCTATTGTTACACCCCCCAGTCAATCATGTTCTGATGGTTTATGAGTCTGGACAACCTCAGTTGATTGATACTGATGGGTGCGGGAGAAAACAAGGTGTTAAGGCCTAGGCTTAAGGTGGCAATTTGCGGGGGTGGCAAAAAAGCTGCCCCCACATGAGAAAAAGCCCCCTGACCTGTCTTCCTGAGTCCCGCGGCTGCCTCCCGCACATATGCAGACCCCGGCGGCCGGGCATTTGCTGTAGCGGCGCAAATATCATGGGTAATAATATGGTGTGTATGGGTGTACTTGGCTGGGGGGGGGACTCGTGCCCCCATAAGCAGCCGGTGACTTGCTGCATGTAAGGTGACTGGCTCCGCCTAATGCTCCGCCTACCCTCCTCCACGCAGCTTTCCTTCACTGCATCTTCTCCCCGGCCCGGGGCTGGGTCTGCCTGTGACGTAAGGAAGAGGGGGGAGAGAGAAGCACGAAGGGAACCCCCTGGCCAGGACAGAAGGTACAATTTTAATGATATTACTATTGTAATGTGAGTGTGCCAAGCAGCATATTTAATTTACATTTATTACATATAAAGTGCTTAGAATAGAAATGAATATAGCGATTGTGATTTTGCAATAAAGTGATCCATACTACAAATTCATCAAACAGTCAACATTTAGTGATAGTTCATGTACTGCAAACTTTGCAGTACATGAAGTTTCACTGAATGTGCACTGTTATTGAGTTTGCATGAATTTCAGCATGCATGGAGATGAGCACTTTATTGCAATATCAGGATCTGCATATTAATTAACTTTCACTGAATGTGGACATTTTATGTTTGTATAAATAGTTCAGACACAGCATGAATCAAAATGGCTTGCATGAGAAATTGAACTTTTAAGCCCAGGTTCACACTAAGCTGCAGGAATGAAGCCGTTTGAGTTCAGGTGAACTTGCACGATTTCACTCCCGCATATCAGTCCCATTTCAGCGGCAATTTCACAGACATCTGTGCAGGTTTCTGCACAGATGTCAATGGAAATCGCAACCTGAAATCGCAAAAAGTAGTACAGAAACTATTTCCTGACTTTTTTAAATTGGTGCGGCGCCACAAATGCGGCGTCGCACCAATTAGGACGGTGCCATTGCCAGCAATTGCCGCCAATTTAACATGCGATCTGACATGTCAACTCACATGTCAAATCGCACCAGTGTGAACAAAGGCTAAAGGTCCGAGTTTTCCAACTGGACCCCTTCTGTATATTCTACCTAGACACTGGGCGACCCATCTGTATCTTCCATCCAGAGCCCGGGGGGCCCCGTCTGCATTGTTTTCTGTTCACATCCGACTACTTAGCTGCACTTGCCATATGCATGAAGCTGAACAGAATTTTATTGCTTCCGGAAAAACCACCTGCCTTTCGGTACTACAATTGATTGTACAACATTACACAGGCATGGTCCCTTGAGTTTATGTATACAGGATGTGGCTGAAGGCATGATAAAAAAAATGTATGATACACAGTGCTTTAGCATTCTAAATGTCCTCCACTTAAGGCTGAGATCTACTTTAACTAGTTGTGGACTTTACATGTACTACACATGGATCAAAGAGTCACAAATGGACCAGGACGACCCTAATGACAATCCACACAAACAGCAGTAAAATCATGATAAGTGTTTTAATCCCTCTCCATGTCAGTTTCATGATGGATTGATTGATGTAAGTATGGAGTGAATGGTGTGTGATTGTGTGTGCTAAGGCGTAAGTACTATAAAAGACAGGATGTGTTGATATGTTCAGTGGCACCAACCAATTACAGCAGCTGTGATCCATATAGTATACTTGACATGGATGACTGATCTTTGTAAAAATGGTTGAATTTGCACTTCATTATTTTATTTGACGAATATTATCTCTTAAAATGATAGATGCAACATTTGAAATGGTATAGAAAACAACAAAATATACAACTAGGCACTTTGTACCCACTTTTAATGTACAGAGAGGACAAGGTAGAGCTCTAAGAGGAAAAGGTGGAGCCTAAGGAGAAAGGAGTGTGGTTTTCAGATAGGGTGGGTCTTAAACAGGAAGGGGTGTGACCTTGACAGGAAGGGGTGGTCATATTTAAAGGAGTGTATGAGTTTAGTCAGGCCTAGGGCAGCAACAAACCTAAATACACCACTGGTTGTGCTATGTCAAAGAAAACGGGACAGAATCATGAGTCAGCAATACTAGCACAGGAAGGGGTCATGTCTAATGGAAGCCGAGGTATTGTCCAACTTGTGCTAAACAAAGTTAAAAATACTTGAGACCAGGGTACTTGTGCTGCTATCAAATGTCTAGTGATGCACTGTATTAAGAATCAGGTTAAATTGTACTTAGCGGGGTACACTACCTTAGGGAGTCTATTGTACATCTTCTCTTGTCCTTGGCATGGATATTGCAGGATCACCAGGACGTACCCTTATTACCTCCAAACCAGGAAAGGCATTAACTCTTACCCTCCCAGCCCGGATAGCACCTACAGTAACTGGCTATTTTAACCTGCTTATAGGTGTACATGCCTATTCAAAAGAACATGCCCTGTAAGTGTACAGGGGGGTGAAGAGGAAGGAACAGATGGCCATTATAAGGTGTTAACTCATCAAAGGAGTTGGTGGAAAGCAAGTAGCTACCTGGCATGGGTGACTGGTAGCAAGGTGTTGGTGTTCTGACTTCCTCCCTAGAGCTTGATGCCCCACAGCATTCGGGACAGAATCCGTGGCATGGAGACCCTATAGACCTAGCTGTAGGTATGGGAGAGTAAGGACTTAACTAGTGCACGCATCACGTCTGTGCAATGGCTGCCACTGCTCTCAGCCAAGCCTGCGAGAGCTGGGAGAGAGAAGAGCTGCTGCAGATGTGCACAGTGCTGGACTGAGATCGGGCTCAGGTGAGTATTTAGAGGTGACTGTGGGGGAGCTGCACTTAAAAGTTTACCTTAATGCAGAGAATGCATTACAAAAGTTTTACTTTTAAAACCACTGTAATGCCACATACACACGGGCGGACTTTTCGGTATCAAAGGTCTGACGGTCTTTCCGAAGATCTTTCGACGGACTTCTGAATGAACGGACTTGCCTACAAACGATCACACCAAAGTCCGACGGATTCGTACGTGATGACGTACGACCGGACTAAAAAAAAGAAGTTCATAGCCAGTAGCCCATAGCTGCCCTAGCGTCGGTTTTCATCCGTCGGACTAGCATACAGACGAACTGATTTTTCGACCGGACTCAAATCCGTCAGAAAGATTTGAAACATGTTTTAAATCTAAAGTCCGTCTGATTTTTGACCGAAAAAGTCAGCTGCAAGTCCGATGAAGCCCACACACAGTTGGATTGTCCGACGGATTTGTTCCGTCGGACCAGTCTGGTCGGAAAGTCCGCCCGTGTGTGCACGGCTTAAGACTTTTTTTTTAATTTCAGACATTGTACTTACGCATTTTTTGTGGTGTCTGTTTCATTCTTTAGTTGCAAACCTCTTACATGACTTCCCATGTGGATGGGGGGGAAGTCTGTCTCACTGCAGAGGTTTAGGTTCTTTAAAGGGATGCCTTGTACTTACCATGCATCACTTATTGCAGCTTGTTAGAGTAGAACATTAGACAGAAAATTAAGTCCTGCTAGATCCCTTCATGCTGGCCCCTTTTGTAGGTATAAATTAGTGTATGTAAAACATTCAAAATAAGTGACTATACTGTTTAAAATCCAGTTAAACACTGTCTCAGCCTGCTCTGTGCATGCTCAGTTGCTCTCTTTTTTTTTTTTTTTTTTTAGCATTGAGACAAAAATGCAGAGTCTGATCTGCTGGCAACCTAAAGATTTACTGCTGCTCAGGGGCTCTGGACTTCAGCATAATTGGCAGCTCCTAGAACAGTGGGTCGCAACCTGGGGGTCGATTGAGGATTTGCCAGGGGTCACCGAATCCTGGGCTGTTCCTGAATCCCGCACCGCTCTCCCAACCTTTTGCAGCCACCCAGGAGGGCTGTCCCTGGGGCCTGTGGCCGCCCAGCTGGGCTGTTCCTGGAGCCCACGGCCGCCCACTCAGCCTCTTCGCAGCCGCCCATTCAGTTCACGGCATGGCTGGGGTCAGAGACTAGAGGTCAGCTGACTGGTGAGAAATGTGAACTGGGAGGGGCTGGAGGAGACCCTATCTCCTGATTTCGGCATAGGTGTCACTGCTAAGAGATACCACTAGATGAAGTTAATAACTGTAAGCGCATATACAGAAAAATGCATACAATAATGGGGGTATATTAGGTTAGCCAGGCATTTAGTCCATGGCCATAGTACTGGCAGTCCAGTTAATTAAGTATCTGACAGTTCAGAGTAGTAAACCTGGCTGGTGGGATGGTTGATCTAAAGAGGCGGCTGCTGTCCTCAGAGAGCTGGCTCTGTGGTAGGCAAGAGGAGGTGAAGAAAGGAAGCGCCACCTGAGTGCAGTGTTAGTAAGAACGTTTAATGACACATAATAAAGTTACACTTACAAGAAAGACACGATAAAAAGGCTCATCTGTAGGCAGTTCTTGTGGATTCCTTGAGCTAGTCCGGAAGGTGTATCAGCGGTGTAGGGCTGCAGGTTGAAGCTGTTCAGCTGGTAGTTCTTCCTGTGGCCATCAGGGAGAAGCTGGGGCCGGCGTGGAGCGCACGGAGGAGATGCGTGACGTCACGGGTCATCCAGCGGCTTCCGGGTACACACCAGAGGGAGGGCTTTCACCGAGGGAGGGTTGTGGCACTGGATAGGCTCAGCGTAGCCTCGGTTTAGGGTATGTCTTCTGCTTGCAATGCATCTCTTGTTGCTGCCAGTGAATGTAACATGACTGGTATATGGCTGATGTGTCATCTGCCACGACCTACTAGCCCCACCCCTCTTTTCTATCCAATAAATGTCTTAGGAAAGAAATGCGCAACACCTTCTGGATTATATGGCCGTATGGCCCCTTTATTAACAACCATAACACAAAATTTCTATAAAATAAATTCCATTTTCTGTATACTGTATAAACCAACTTTTTTGTACCCGCCTTAAACTGACTGCTATGTCTAAGGTTCATGAAGGAAGGTTTACTATTGCATCGGCTGTACCACCACCACCTAGGCATTCTGGCCTCTAGCCAGGATTCCATCAGCTCAGGGACAAACTATTACCAACTTCTTGCCCGATGCAGCCCGATGACCGATAGCCAATTATTTCCATGATAGGGAAGGTAACCATACCAAGATAGGCCCAACCCGTTACACACCATATACTGTATTCCTTCCAACATTCCGACCTTCAAGAACCCGAAACCCCTGCCACAAACGCCCACCAGTGAAACCTCACGCGTGGGCGAACCCTCCTGGAGACCCAGAATCCACATGTCTACTGTATGTCCACCGCTGTCAGTGTTCTCCATCTCCCCTCAAATACAGGCCATTGTCTCCCTCCAACGCAAACAACCAGCCCCCCATTACAGACAACAAATTTTGCCATACCTTATTGACCTTAATCCTGGCCTTGTTGATCCGATCAACAGACCGGGCCCCTTGCCATGCTGCCCTGCCAGTGATATCTGACCAGACTAGGACAGTATCCAGAAAGGCTGACCTCAAGCGGAGGAAAATCCCACTTAATGTCTCGAATGAGTTCCCTGGAAGCCCTAATACTGAGGTCATTGCCACCAACATGCAGTAACAGCACATCAGGAGGCCTGTCCATCCTAGCGTACCGCTGAATTTCTGGTGAACTCGGGTCCACAGCATTCCTGGTATCCCAATCCACTGGACCGTTGCTTCCCCCGGGGAAAACTCAGCTGCCTGCCTTCCGGTCTAACCAGTGCCCTCTTAGCCCCCCAGTGAACATACGATCCACATCAAGCCCACCGGGCTTGAAAAATATAAAACACAAGAAACATAGAAAAAACAAGAACCTTGTACACACCCTCCACTCACACAGACCCACACAGTTAACCCCCTTGCCCCGATAAGGCCACACACAAAAACACCAAAACAGACAACACCAGACAAAACATACCTTCCTATATGCCACTGAACCCAACGGACAAAAGATTCCCCCCCCCCAACCTTAAAGAACATGAGGGCATACTTACAACCAAAAGCGGTGAGATTCCCAGCGACCAATACGCTGAAGGATCTGATCGCTCAAATCCCAATGTGCTGCCTCCGTGGCCACCCCAATCCTAAAAGAATGTGATGAATAGTCCCTCAGAGAAAACCCTCCCATCTCCAAACATTTTTTGAACACAGACACGAACTGGCACCGTGACAACGCCAACCCATCCTCGTGGATCAAGAAAGGACCAGGCCCAGCAGGCCGTACTCCCAACCAAGCCCTTATAACCACAACCGGGCACAGAGCCAGGCCTGCCACTCCACCAAGTACCACCCTAGGCCCCCTTTCCCATCTGATCGGTTTTTGATTTGCAAATGATCAACGTATCGGTGTCGCCATGAACTGATACAGCCGCCACATCCAACCCCCCAACCACTGTCTTGGAAGCACTAACCAGTTCACCCAAACGTAACGCCCCAAAAAAGGCCAAAACAAAATCCGTCCTGAACAGCTGTACTTCAAAGGGGGGAAAAACAAACGTTGGGCAGCACCCCCGACAACACTTCCAACATACCCAACGACACCAGTCGCCGAGAATCAGGCCTGTCTCGACCCATCCTATAACCCCACAAAGCCCTCCGTACCATAAAAGCCTTCGTGACATTCTCAACCCCTCCCAATTTAAACAAAAAGGCAAGGCCTGCCATCTTCTTACCTAGAAAATACAGCAACACATGTAGCATGTCCTCGTCACTGAAACAACCCCCAACGTTACTTACCAGCTTGTGCCATTCTCGCCAAACCCGCTCATAGGTCCGCCAAGTAGCATTCGCTATTGTCTGCCAAACCAACACCACTACGGTGTCAAAACGAGATCCCATAAACGACTGGGTCGCGGGGCTCCAAGCTGCTCCGCCTCCGGTGCCAACTGACGGAATCTGTTCCACTGTAGGCGAGAATGAGAGCCTCTTGAGGCCCTCGGGAAAGAGAGCCCTGACTGATGGGGGCATGGCCAGGGAGGAGTTACACTGAACTTGGTCTAACTCAGGATTGGTACAGGGGGGGACAAAGGGTTGGGCCTGAGCTCAGGAGTTTGGCACCCCAGGGGATTATGGTCCCTTTCGGACGGAAGCATGGAAGAGCTCGGACCTGACCCTGCGGCTCCAGCCATGGACACGGATCACCTCCTAGCTAAGGTCCGTGAGTTGGCCCTCAGGGGTCAGGCTGACTGGTTATTTGCCCTCTTATCCCCTGGGGTGCCCTCTCCTGCCCCTTCCACTGCCCCTTCCCCTGTTCCTCCTCCTGAGTTAGATGGACGCAGGGCCCGCAGACGTGCCTGTCCACCTTTTCGCCTCAGCCCCAGCCCCTCTGCGGCCTCTTACTACCCCCCTCCTCCTCTCCCCCTCCATTCCTCTCCGGTTCGGGTTCCCAGGGCTCCAGCAGCCAGGAAGCAGGGGTCGGCCGCCCGTTCTCGGCGTGCCCCCCCTTGTCGGTCCCCTTCTCCGGCCACCCGGATCAACGTGCGCCCCCCCCCGTGTCCCCGTTCTCACAGCCCCCGCTCGGCAGCCCCCCTCGCCCCCCTCCCCTTCCCAGTGTATGGCACGAGGCCTGGACGGAGCTGGAGTGCTCCAGCCCATGGCCTCGCGTGATGGAGTACCTGCTTCCGCCCCTGCAGACAGCGGGGGGGGCGGCGGGTGTGCGCCCGCTCCGCTCCTCGGCCAGGCTGTCCTCTCGCAGGGCGGCTGGAAGGGGTCGGAGCTGCTCGCCTGCTCCGGCGGCTTCGGATCCCTCGGATGGCGGCGTCGGCGGCGCCTCGGAACGGGACCGGCTCCGCCTAGCCAGGTGGGAGTATTTGAACTGGCCGTGCACCAAACACAGTATGCATGTGTCCAGCACCCCTCTGCGCCCAGGAGGGCGGGGGGTGATCTGGCAGGCACTCACAGGGGAACATATGGGTGCGGGCTGCCTCATCCTGCGCCCTCCTGGGTGGGGTCGCAGCTGGCCCCTGACTCGTACGGCCAGGGCGCTTTGCTGAATATGGCCCTTTCAGCACCCGGCTGGGTGGGGGGTAATTCATCCCAAGGCAGGCATCATACCGTCGCTGCCAGGTCGCAAGGTCCCTCTGCGCCCTTATGGGCGGGGTCCTCGGCGGCTTCTGGGCCATCAGTAGCGGGTGTATCACAGTGCAGGACCCCCTCTGCGCCCGGACGGGCGGGGGACAGTTCCCAGACCCAGGCCGCGCCACGCCATATAACATCCCAGATGGGATGTGCCCACTCTGCGCCCAGCAGGGCGGGTGTGGGTTTTTCGGCCTTCGCGGATACCATGCCCCCCCGTACTCTCGGCCGCCTTCCTGCGCCCAGACGGGCGGAGGTCTCACGAACCCCCCCCTACAGTCACCGGGGCTTAACCCCCCTACGCGGTCAACATGGCGGGTAACGCCAGTCTCCCTGGGATGTGCCCACTCCGCGCCCAGCAGGGCGGGTGCGGGTTTTTCGGCCTTCGCAGATACCATGCCCCCCCGTACTCTCGGCTGCCCTCCTGCGCCCAGACGGGCGGAGGTCTCACGAACCCCCCCCTACAGTCACCGGGGCTTAACCCCCCTACGCGGTCAACATGGCGGGCACGCCAGTCTCCCTGCCCCCGGCTGGGCGGGAGATTCCGGATCCGGGCTGGCATCAGCTTCTGCCCCGGATCAGCCGGCCAGAGTCCATAGACACTCCTGTACTTGCACAGTTGCTGCCCTCGGTAAAGGGGACCCTTCAGTGTCGGTGGCGGGACCCCCGCCTTTGGATCTCTCCATCGGCCGAGACGGCCCTAACGTACACGGCCCGTTGCTCCTCACGGTGCTGGCGCTCCAGTCTGCAGTCTTCCGGAGTCGCTTGGGACACCGCCTCGCCTGTTGATCGCCCGTCATCGGTGATGCCCCAAAGGATCAGTGAGCATGATTGTGAATTGATTTGGGGGAGGTCAGTTGATGATTCCGTATCGGGCCCTGAAGACCGCATAGTGTCGGTGGTTAGGTCGGTTCTCTCCAGTATGGGTGTTTCGGGCGCGGCGACAAATCCTTCCCCTCCTTCCGGAGGCGCCTTGTGGGCTGTAGCTCCCACGGGTGCCCACATACCGGAGGAGAGGAAGGAAAAAATCTGACGACGGGAATTCGTTGATTTTCTCGCTCTAGTTCCGTCGGATAGGGAAACGGTTGACAAATCCCGGCGGGTAGACGTTGCTACACAGGGTGATAAAGTCAAACAGCTTCCTAAAATGTTCGGGAACTGGCTGCAGGGTTTCTGTGCCTACGCGGGAGTGCTCTGTGAGCGTTGCCCAGAGTTGGCGACTTCCTTGTTCTGCTACCTGGACCTTATCTGGGGGGCGTACAAGGTTTACGGGGGTCAGTGCTGGTTCCAGTACGACACCCAGTTTCGGCAGAAGATGGCGGCGCGCAAAGAGCTTCGCTTTGACTGTCAGGATGGTAGCCTGTGGCTGTTGCTCATGTGCCCTCACAGGCCTTCGTCCTTTCAGTCCGCGGTCGGCGCTCCTCAATCTGGAGCGTTGGCCGCTTCCAAAAAAGGTGTCTGTTGGCTTTTCAACGAAAGCCACTGTAAATGGTACTCCGCCTGTCGCTTCAGGCACGAGTACTCTAGCTGTGGGGGTGCATACCCCGCCAGCCGGTGCTTCAGGAAGGGAAAACAGACACTTCCCAGAGCGGGAGCCAAGACCGACCTTCCTAAGCCGGAGGATGCCGGTGAACGTCTTAGAGATGCTTCCCTGGCTAGACCGGTACCCCCTTCATAGGGAGGCCCTGATCCTAAAGGATGGCCTGGATCGAGGTTTCTGGATACCTTTTTCCCCCGGACGCTCCTACCATGTCGGCAAATTTAAAATCGGCTGTGGAATTTGAATCCGTAGTGGCCGAAAATCTCCAGAAGGAGCTGAAACTGGGGCGCATGGCGGGCCCCTTTGATCTCCCCCCATTCCACAACCTGCGGGTGTCCCCACTCGGCGTGGTCCCAAAAAAGGCGAGTGGTAAATTTCGTTTAATTCATCACTTATCCTACCCTTCTGGCTCCTCGGTCAACGACGGTATTGATCGCGAGGAATCGCGGGTGCATTATGTGTCATTTGATAAGGCCCTTCACCTTGTCAGGGCAGCAGGGCATTCCACTCTTTTGGCAAAAGCGGACATTGAGTCCGCTTTTCGCCTTCTCCCGGTTCACCCGGACTGTTTCCATCTCCTAGGTTGCTTTCAGGGAAGCTATTTCTTCGATATGTGCCTGCTTATGGGTTGCGCCATTTCGTGTTATTTCTTTGAGTTATTCAGTAGCTTCCTTGAGTGGGTAGTCACCCGGGAGGCTGGGTCTCAGTCCCTGCTGCACTACTTGGATGATTTCCTGTTTGTGGGCCCCGCGGGCAGTGTCAATGCTTGTTCTCTGTTTTTCAAGATGTGTGTCGGCGTTTCGTCGTCCCACTGTCCGTGGACAAGACTGAGGGTCCGGTAACGGTATTATCTTTTCTGGGAATTGAGATTGACACAGTGGCCATGGTCTTTCACCTGCCGAGGGAGAAGCTGACTAAGCTTCTATCCTTGGTTCGTTTGGCGAAAGGGTCCAAGAAACTGCAGCTGAAACAGCTACAATCTCTCCTGGGACACCTAGTATTCACTTGTAGGGTCATTCGCATGGGGAGGGCTTTCTGCAGGCGCCTGTCTTGGGCCACGAAGGCGTTACGGCCCCTCACCACTACATTCGGATCACCAAGCCCATGCGGGCCGATTTGGATATTTGGCTAACCTTTTTGCAATCCTACAACGGACAGTCTTGTTGGTTGCAGGAGGAGGTACCGAACTCACAGCTGGAGTTGTACACTGATGTGGCAGGCTCCTGTGGTTTCTGCGCTTTCTTTCGAGGGGAGTGGTCTGCGGAATGTTGGCCGGCCTCATGGGCCCGTATGGACTTATTGCACAATCTCACCCTTTAGGAGCTTTTTCCGATCATTGTAGCGGTGGAGCTTTGGGGTGAACAGTTGCGCAATCGTCAGGTGATCTTTTGGTCAGACAATATGAGTGTAGTGCAGGTAGTTAACAAGCAATCAGCCAGTTCCCCCCCGGTTAGTTTTAAGATGTTTGCATTTTAACATTTATGTTAAGGTAAAACATGTTCCGGAAGTTTCTAATGACATTGCTGATGCTCTTTCCCGCCAACAGTTCCCTCGTTTTCGTTCCTTGGCTCCGTCGGCTTCGCTGGAGGGCCTCCCCTGTCCGGCCCACTTCTAGCAGTCCCCGGAAACGAGGTTCCATAACTGCTTCGGTCGTCGCTTTCTCTGCAGACGTGGGCGTCGTATTGTCGGGTCTTTTTGGTTTCCGCCCTATCTTTTTGGTTTCAACTCCTGGGGTGGGGGGGGACGTCACGAAAGCCTTTCCAGTGCGTTGGATATTGAGGGGCTGGAAACGCATCACACATCTTCCAGATGCCCCATTTTCCTTCAGATCTTGTCGGATGTTCTGGCTATGTTGCCGGAGGTGTGCTCATCTGAGTTCGAGACGTTGCTTTTTCGAGTAGCTTTTTCATGGGCGTTTTTTGGGGCTTTTCGCATTGGGGAATTAGTCGCAAAATCCAGGTCGTCCCCTGGGGGTATTCGGTCGGAGGATGTTTCTTTGTCGGAGCGCAGCGTCACGGTTTTCTTGCGCTCCTCGAAGACTGACAGTTTTGGCAGGGGCCGCCGAGTGGTGCTGCACTACTGTGGTGGCCCATTTTGCCCGGTGTCTCTGGCTTTTTCCTTTCTTTCCGCGCGCCCCCCATCCCCTTTGTTTTTTGTGCATGCTGACTCATCCTCGTTGAGTCTCTTTCAATTCTTGAGGGTTTTTTCGTTTTTGCCTCGAGGCCTTAGGCCTACCCGCGGGCGATTTTTCGACTCATTCGTTTCGCATAGGTGCTGCCACCGCCGCTTCTGGCTTAGGGTTTTCCAATACGGAACTTCAGCCGCTGGGTAGATGGGAGTCATCTCGTTTCTCGCTGTATGTTCGCCCTCATCTTTTGTGTTAATTTCAGGTTTCCCCCCGGCTCAAGTATGGATACTGGGCGATTCCTTTATCTTCTGGGCGGCTCGTCATGCAGAGATCCGCAATTATGGGAGAAATTTGGGGCTTGGCCTGCGCGGGCATCAGGTACTGTCGGAATTTTGTCAGCTCCGTACCCGTGTGTCCGGTCACATTGTCCTCGTGGTTCACACCGGCGGGAATGATGTAGGTTACACCCGGTCTGTGGATCTAATTGCTGCCATAAAGGGCGATATTGCTCAGTGCCTTGCAATGTTTACCAGTGTGACTTTCGTCTGGTCAGAAATTGTCCCTCGATCAATTTGGGCATTTGTTCGGAGGATTGGGGGGGTCGTCATCCGTCACAAAGATTTGGAGGGGAACAACACTGACTTGTTGAGGAGGGATGGTGTTCATCAACGAAATTGGCATGGACATTTTTAACCTGGGACTTCAGAGGGCGGTGGAACAGGCGCTGGCTGCGGTGGGGCGCCCGTCAGTAGATCACTGACTGGCTGGTGGCGGTTTTGGTGACCTTGCCAGCAAATATAGAACCCCTTTTTTTATGCCCTGGTGGTAATTGGGAGATTGACGGCCGGTCCGGCACTTATGGTAAGGACAGGCCCCTCCTTCATCTCCCTTTTACATTTGTAGTTCAGTGCTCACAGTGCAACTGTGACTGGCACGGTCTAAAAGAGTTAATGTTATGTTTGATTTAAATAAAGCTGTGGCCTTGCCCTTTCCAACGTTAATGGTTGTATGTGGTTTTTATTGGATGGGAAGAAGGGGTAAGGTACGCTAAGTGGTATGGTTGGGACCTGGGCTTATTGCTCCTCAGCAGTCAAGTGCATCAGCTACCTAATTCTCTACCCCCAGGATATGAACAGCAGACACAAAAACATTCAATTGCAAACACAAAAACACCAAATGATGCAGTATACGGACCACAGGCAAGGAAGAAGCCCACAGGGAATTAATGGTATGTACCACCCCCAGATTGTCACAGTGAAATCAAACCCGCCGGTTCCTAAATTCCGACCCCCAAAGCTCTGCGGCCAGCACTATGGGAAACAATTCTAACATCGTCAGGTTACGAATGAGATCAGACACCAACAACTCCTCAGGCTTGGGCACCCCCTAGCCCCACCAGGAAAGGGGGGCGGTGAGACCCTAGCTTGTGTCATGAGCTTCATCCACAAGCCAATATCTTTGTGATCCCATCATAACGACAGTCTCACAGCCTTCTGCTGCTGGAACTGCTCATCATAGCGCAGCCACGCCCTCATAAACTCGCTGAGTTTGGCTGATGGAATCCAAGAAGCAAAACAAAGCTGAACAATTCTCCGGCACCTTCTCCCCTATCACGCTCGCCAGTATGTTAAACGCTTGAAGCCAGTTTTTGAACGTCCGTGCCGTGGGATAAGTCTATAGCAACACTTCTCTTCTTTCTCTTTTTTGCTCCCATCAGGTTTAACCTTGTCCAGGTTAAACTTCTCCAGCAGTAACAGTGAAAAGATCTCCACATAGTCCCCCTTCCAAATCTTCTCCCTAACCTCCGCTTTCAAATGAGACCCCAAGGGGCCCCCATAGCAAACCGACTTCACACCACGCAGCATCCGCCAGCCGTATGCCGTCCGATGACGCCACCCCCGGGATGGCAACCGTGGCCGTACTCACCTGGGATGACTCCAAAGCACCGGGGAGGACAGTGACCAACCTGGTCGCTGCGGCATGTGGCTGTGGAGCCGCCTGCACCACAAATGGCAACAAAGGCTGGGACGCAGCTGGTGACCGCCCATCCCCCACCGCCGTCCAGGCCCTGACTGGTGAAACCGCAGGAGCTAGGGTTCCTGCCACAGATACCCTTCCCACAAGATCCCTGCAGCCTGAGACCAGAGCCATTAAAAAATGTTGCAGCAATCCCCAGACCTCACCGCCCCCTGGCCACCGGACCCACCCCAAGCTCCAGGAGAGGCCATCCCGCTAACCAGAGCCCCCTAGCCATCCCCAGCCCAAATGACAGGCCCGCTCCCGCTTGACCCCAGGCGCAGACACAGACACCACACTCACAGGACCAGACAGCGTAAAAAGGTACAGATAAGGACGTACCAGGCTGCCCAGGGTAAACCGTCTGACCAGCCGCACCTCCGGATCCCTGCTGGACCGCTGCCGCCACGGGCCCCTCCGAATCCGTGTCCAACACCTCACCTTCCGAACGCTCGTTCCCCTGCACAACAGGGGATGCTGACGAGGTAGAGGAGACCGGGCTCCCACAGTGACGTCATCAGCCGGCGCCCGGCGGACCACGCGGCTCCCCGTGTCCTGACTCCCTCACTGAGCCCTCTGCCGGCCTGCAGATGCCACTCCAGGACTGACGCCGTCACCTGAGGTACCTCCACTTCTCCCAGCGATGGCCATGGCCATCCTGGGGGAAGGGGCCCGCGCCAGTACCCGCAGATTGTCCAGACCGGGCCGCAAACGGGAAGGCCCCGCACAGCTTGCCACTGAATCCTGAGTCAGCGTCGATGGAGGCCTGGAGGGGGATGTAAAGGGGACCCTCCAGGCCGGGTCCTCCCCACAGAGGAAGGAGGTGTGGGTCTCTTCACCCTGGGGGCTGCAGGGTCCGAAATTGGGCTCCCTGTGCGGTGGCTCACCCTGGGGTTCACATTGGGGCTAAAGCGTGCAGGAGGCCGAGACCTCCTCGCACGTGGCAAAGCAGGGGCAGGAGTAGCAGGTCCCTGCCCCAACCCCTGAAGCACAGCTGACAGCTGAGAAAACAGCCACTGTGGGCCATTAGCCAGGGCAGGCGAGCGCAGCTGCCCCAGGAGTCTGTCCAGATTCTCCACACTGTGTGCAGCAAAGAAAGAAAAACTTTCTGTGCTATTACCGCTTCTCCTGCTGCCCCCATAATGAAAATAACCCCCGTGGATAACCCAGTACCCAGGCCGCACCCCCCCTACCCTTCCATTGCCCAGTGAAAGCCACCCCCCCAACCTGCACATTAGCAAGAACTGACCAGTGAAACCTACCCAACGACCCCCCAGTCATGTTAGCCCTTTGCTCTGGGCCCTTTGCTCTGGGCCTGTTCTTTAAGCCCTTTACATGGAATGCATTGCATTTTTGCTTTGTGTAGCACAAAGTTAAAGTGATTGTAAACACTCACCTTGTAAAACAACCCATTCAGTTTAAAATAGAAATGAAGGGCAAAATATTTTTGTATAGATATAAAAATACATTATAAATACCTTTTTTTCCCTTTTTTATAAGTGACCACATTCCCTCTGTTCTCAGCTGCATAAGAGCTGGGGGAGGAGAAGCAGCACCACACTGAGCTTCCCAGTGAATGGCTGTGCAGCGAGGGCATGTCAGGACAAGTCTAGAGGAAAGTACACTGAGTCCCAGCATAGCTAGAGAACTGACCACAGTGTGTTCTCCTGCTTAGTGTGGTCAGTTTTTAACAGGAAAGCAGAGGAACTGGCAGACCACAAGTCTGACCACAAGTAATTCTAGCACTTTTGGTTGCTACTAGCACACACAGTGATTTTAAGAAGGCACTGCACCAGTTTAAACATTAAATTCGTGCACCAGAAAAGTCATTAATCGAACGTGCAACGGCGCACATAGATGTGCCATGACCCACTTGTATTTTTCAAACGATATTTCTTGGGCATTATACAAAGGCACATGAAAAAACACCTTTTTTCAAGACATGCTAGAGTGATCAGGAATCTTCAAACTATGGCTCTCCAGCTGTTGCAGAACTACACATCCCATGAGGCATTGTAAAACTCTGACATTCACAGACATGACTAGGCATGATGGGAATTGTAGTTCCTGAACAACTGGAGGGTCTTGGTTTGAAGACCCCTATGCTAGACCATTATTATGCCTCCAGAATTGGGAGTGTGGCATCTACCCAACTTCTCTCTGCTGGTGGACACAGGAACCTACATATATAGATATATCTATACACACACACACACACACACAAGCAGGAAGCAATATACATTGGCCCAGAAGTGAATCTGTACACAGGAAGTAGGTGTATGGTTTGAGGCCAATTTATTTAGACTAAGGATGAGCTCCGGCGTGTTTGTATACTCCACGTGCCGAGCCCGCCAGGAAGTCGGCGCGGCGCTGCGCTAATCACAAGCAGTGAAACATTTCCTGATCTCTGCAGCCGCACATCGGGAAAATGTCTCACTGCCTGTGATTAGCGCAGGACGTTGGTTGTTGGGGCTGCGGGTGGGGGGGCTTATCGGAATCTGGGAGCCCCCTTTAACCACTTAAGGACCACCTCACGCCGATGTACGTCGGCAAGGCGGCACGAGCAGGCAAAATCACGTACATCTACGTGATCTGCCTCCCGCGGGTGGGGTGTCCGATTGGACCCCCCCCCGGTGCCCGAGGTGGTCCTCTTTTGTCCCCCAGCGATCGGAGGTGAGGGGGAGGCCATCCGTTCGTGGCCCCCCCCTCGCGATCGCCGCCGGCCAATGAGAACATTCCTTTGCTGCTGTATGCTAAACAGCAGCAAAGGAAATTATGTCATCTCTCCTCGGCTCAGTATTTTCTGTTCCGGCGCCAAGGAGAGAAGACTGCACTGTGAGTGAAAACACACTACACACAGTAGAACATGCCAGGCACACAAAACACCCCCCGATCACCCCCAATCACCCCCCCCCCCTGTCACAAACTGACACCAAGCAGTTTTTTTTTTTTTCTGATTACTGCATGGTGTCAGTTTGTGACAGCTACTGTGTTAGGACAGTTAGGGTTAGCCCCCTTTAGGTCTAGGGTACCCCCCTAACAAAGTTTTAACCCCTTGATCACCCCCTGTTGCCAGTGTCGCTAAGCGATCATTTTTCTGATCGCTGTATTAGTGTCGCTGGTGACGCTTGTTAGGGACGTAAACATTTAGGTTCGCCGTCAGCGTTTTATAGCGACAGGGACCCCCATTTACTACCTAATAAATATTTTAACCCCTTGATTGCCCCCTAGTTAACCCTTTCACCAATGATCACCGTATAACTGTTACGGGTGACGCTGGTTAGTTCGTTTATTTTTTATAGTGTCAGGGCACCCGCCGTTTATTACCAAATAAAGGTTTAGCCCCCTGATCGCCCGGCGGTGATATGCGTTGCTCCAGGCAGCGTCAGATTAGCGCCAGTACCGCTAACACCCACGTACGCAGCATACGCCTCCCTTAGTGGTATAGTATCTGATAAACGCAATGTTAGCAGGATCAGCCCAGATACCTGCTAGCACCTGCGTTTTGCCCCTCCGCCCGGCCCAGCACAGCCCACCCAAGTGCAGTATCGATCGATCACTGACACTTACAAAACACTAAACGCATAACTGCAGCGTTCGCAGAGTCAGGCCTGATCCCTGCGATCGCTAACAGATTTTTTGGTAGCGTTTTGGTGAACTGGCAAGCAGCAGCGGCCTAGTATACCCCGGTCGTAGTCAAACCAGCACTGCAGTGACACTTGGTGACGTGGCGAGTCCCATAAGTGCAGTTCAAGCTGGTGAGGTGGCAAGCACAAGTAGTGTCCCGCTGCCACCAAGAAGAGGACAAACAGGCCCGTCGTGCCCATAATGCCCTTCCTGCTGCATTCGCCAATCCTAATTGGGGACCCACCACTTCTGCAGCGCCCGTACTTCCCCCATTCACATCCCCAACCAAATGCAGTCGGCTGCATGAGAGGCATTTTCTTTATGTCCTCCCGAGTACCCCTACCCAACGAACCCCCCAAAAAAGATGTTGTGTCTGCAGCAAGCGCGGATATAGGCGTGACACCCGCTATTATTGTCCCTCCTGTCCTGACAATCCTGGTCTTTGCATTGGTGAATGTTTTGAACGCTACCCTTCACTAGTTGAGTATTAGCGTAGGGTACAGCATTGCACAGACTAGGCACACTTTCACAGGGTCTCACAAGATGCCATCGCATTTTGAGAGACCCAAACCTGGAACCGGTTACAGTTATAAAAGTTAGTTACAAAAAAAGTGTAAAAAAAAAAAAAAATTATATATATATAAAAAAAAAAAAAAAATAGTTGTCGTTTTATTGTTCTCTCTCTCTCTATTGTTCTGCTCTTTTTTACTGTATTCTATTCTACAATGTTTTATTGTTATGTTTTATCATGTTTGTTTTTCAGGTATGCAATTGTTTATACTTTACTGTTTACTGTGTTTTATTGTTAACCATTTTTTTGTCTTCAGGTACGCCATTCACGACTTTGAGTGGTTATACCAGAATGATGCCTGCAGGTTTAGGTATCATCTTGGTATCATTCTTTTCAGCCAGCGGTCGGCTTTCATGTAAAAGCAATCCTAGCGGCTAATTAGCCTCTAGACTGCTTTTACAAGCCGTGGGAGGGAATGCCCCCCCCCACCTTCTTCCATGTTTTCCTTTGGCTCTCCTGTCTCAACAGGGAACCTGAGAATGCAGCCGGTGATTCAGCCAGCTGACAATAGAGCTGATCAGAGACCAGAGTGGCTCCAAACATCTCTATGGCCTAAGAAACCGGAAGCTACGAGCATTTCATGACTTAGATTTCGCCGGATGTAAACAGCGCCATTGGGAAAGCATTTTATCACACCAATCTCGGTGTGGTCAGATGCTTTGAGGGCAGAAGAGAGATCTAGGGTCTAATAGACCCCAATTTTTTCAAAAAAAGAGTACCTGTCACTACCTATTGCTATCATAGGGGATATTTACAATCCCCGAGATAACAATAAAATGATTAAAAAAAAAAAAAAAAAAAAAAAAAATGAAAGGAACAGTTTAAAAATAAGTTTAAAAAAAATATATAAATAAATAAAAAGCACCCCTCTCGCCCCCTGCTCTCGCGCTAAGGCGAACGCAAGCGGCGGTCTGTCGTCAAACGTAAACAGCAATTGCACCATGCATGTGAGGTATCACCGCGAAGGTCAGATCGAGGGCAGTAATTTTTGCAGTAGACCTCCTCTGTAAATCTAAAGTGGTAACCTGTAAAGGCTTTTAAAGGCTTTTATAAATGTATTCATTTTGTTGCCACTGCACGTTTGTGCGCAATTGTAAAGCATGTCATGTTTGGTATCAATGTACTCGGTCTAAGATCATCTTTTTTATTTCATCAAACATTTGGGCAATATAGTGTGTTTTAGTGCATTAAAATTTTTTTAAAAAGTGTGTTTTTTTCCCAAAAAATGCGTTGCGCAAATACTGTGTGAAAAAAAAAAAAATGAAACACCCACCATTTTAATCTGTAGGGCATTTAAAAAAAAATATATAATGTTTGGGGGTTCAAAGTAATTTTCTTGCAAAAAAAAATACTTTTTCATGTAAACAAAAAGTGTCAGAAAGGGCTTTGTCTTCAAGTGGTTAGAAGAGTGGGTGATGTGTGACATAAGCTTCTAAATGTTGTGCATAAAATGCCAGGACAGTTCAAACCCCCCCCCCCCAAATGACCCCATTTTGGAAAGTAGACACCCCAAGCTATTTGCTGAGAGTCATGTCGAGTCCATGGAATATTTTATATTGTGACACAAGTTGCGGGAAAGAGACAAATTTTTATTTTTTTTTTTGCACAAAGTTGTCACTAAATGATATATTGCTCAAACATGCCATGGGAATATGTGAAATTACACCCCAAAATACATTCTGCTGCTTCTCCTGAGTACGGGGATACCACATGTGTGAGACTTTTTGGGAGCCTAGCCGCGTAGGGACCCCGAAAACCAAGCACAGCCTTCAGGCTTTCTAAGGGCGTGAATTTTTGATTTCACTCTTCACTGTACACTAGTTTGTAGACGCTATAACTTTTGCGCAAACCAATAAATATACGCTTATTGACATTTTTTTTACCAAAGACATGTGGCCGAATACATTTTGGCCTAAATGTATGACTAAAATTGAGTTTATTGGATTTTTTTTTATAACAAAAAAGTAGAAAATATAATTTTTTTTCAAAATTGTCGGTCTTTTTCCGTTTATAGTGCAAAAAATAAAAACCGCAGAGGTGATCAAATACCATCAAAAGAAAGCTCTATTTGTGGTAAGAAAAGGACGCAAATTTTGTTTGGGTACAGCATTGCATGACCGCGCAATTAGCAGTTAAAGCGATGCAGTGCCAAATTGGAAAAAGACCTCTGGTCCTTAGGCAGCGTAATGGTCCGGGGCTAAAGTGGTTAATAAGCGGGCCCCCAGATCCCGGCCCCCCACTATATGTGAATGAGTATGGGCTACCCATTCACCTGGGGAAAAAAAAAGTGTCAAAAAAACAAAAAACACCACACTACACAGGTGTAACGAGCCCCTTGCTTGCTAGGTTCCACTCTCCCGACACTCCTCTGCTGCTATAGAATCAGATTGCAGATCTCAACATCTGATTGCTCGGTCATCCAATGCTCCGGGATTAGAACTACAGCTATGTGCCGTTCTAACCCAGTTGTAATAGCTCAGAACAAACACCAGGCAGGCTGTATGTAAGTTCAACCAGGAATCTCTTTTATTCAAAAATACAGGCTCTTTTATACACCAACAGTGGAGGTGCATACCTACGGCTCATATTACTTTAACAATACACCTGTAACCTAATTAACATGGGCTAATTAACTAATCCCTTTAGACAGCCTAGATAACTCAGACATGACCTTTAGGCCAGACTGGCCGTCTTGTAGCTTAGAACTCCCAATAAACATCACAATAGTTAATTAACACAAACAATGGGGATCTAATGACTCTTAGATCCCATACTAGAGACTTATTTACAATACACATTCTAGTAGGCAACAGACAGACCGGTAGCTGGAATTGATGACATTAGCATTAAACAGTAGGAGTCCCAATGGTATGAATCAGTCACTATTCCAATATGGAAAATCCAGGGTCCCCAGAGTCTGTGTGTCCTGGGGGACCAGGACCCGAATCCACAGTAATACCACCTCAAGGGTCCCCAGACATACAGCTCACAAAGAGCACTATTCCCCCAAATGCCAGGGCCCACAATCGATCGGCAAGAGGCTAGCATTCAATCCCCTCCAAAAGTCTCTCTCCCGGCTAGGTCTGTCACAACAGGTTTTAAAAGTAATTTATTAGGCAGCTCTGGGGGTCTTCTTCCGACTTCTCCGCTCTCTCCGGCCTCTTCTCCTGATGCCTGGTTCTTCTGCCGGGCTCCTCCACTATCTTCTGCTCTTTTGCTAGCGGTGGCCTGGTCTTCGTCGTCTTCTTCCCTCTTCCGAGGTTAACACAACACTCTTTCCCGCTGTAATGCCGTGTACGCGGTGCGCAACGACTTATATAGGCATGATGGGACTGTGACGTCATAAGGGGCGGGGTCACCTGGTGACATCACCCGGTGACCACGCCCCATGCCTATATAAGTCGGTGCGCACCTCGTACATGGCATTACAGCGGAAAAGAGTTTTGTGTTAACATCGGAGTAAGAGAAGAGGGAAGAAGACGAAGAAGACCGGGCCACCGCTAGCAAAAGAGCGGCAAAAGAGCAGAAAATAGCGGAGGAGCCCGGCAGAAGAACCGGGCAATGGGAGAAGAGGCCGGAGAGAGCGGTGAAGTCGGAAAAGACCCCCGAAGTCGGAAGAAGACCCTGGAGCTGCCTAATAATTTACTTAAATTACCCATACGCATTCACATAGGGTGAGGGGCCGGGGACAATGTGCTTCGGGTGGGGGGGGGGGGGCCCGCAGGGCGCCCCCCTTCGCCAAAGCACCCACCCCCCCATGTTGAGGGCATGCGGCCTGGTACGGTTCAGGAGGGGGGGCGCTCGCTCGTTCCCACCCCCTTTCCTGCGGGCTGCATGCTTGGATAAGGGTCTGGTATGGATTTTGGGGGGACCCCCACGCTGTTTTTTCAGCATAGGGGGTTTCCCTTAACATTCCGACCAGGCCTAAGAGCCTGGTATGTTCAGCTCCCTGTCCTGGAGGCGACTTCAAGTTGTGCTGTAAGTCGCCCCAAGTCGCACTGTGATTCATACTCAAGTCGTGTCAAGTTGCCTCCCAAGTCGCGCTGGAATTCGTGTTGCCCCTGTGTGAATGGGCTCTAAGAATTAATATGGGAAAAAGGTGTCTCCACTGATTTATCACCAATCCTTGTTTCCCTAATAACCCCACATTTTCAAAATCCAATTGTCATTGGGACAGAAAGTGAGGTGAAATCTTTTGAACAGGGGCACAGGCAGCAAAACAAATGTTACAGGGGTGATGATAACCCTTCCCAATGCTATCCAAAAAGCTTAAAAATGATTTTTTTGCTGGAGCTACACTTACAAAATGTACCTGTTCCAAATTACAAACAGATTCAACTTAAGAACAAACCTACAGTCCCTGTCTTGTTTGGACCACCTGTATACTGCTGTTCAGAGTATATAGGGCCTGGGGGCCCCACGCCTTTTCTTTTTTTAAAACTTTTTTTGCATTGATACATGTCCCCTGGGGCAGGACCCGGGTCCCCAAACACTTTATGACAACTTGCATATTAGCCTTTAAAATTCGCACTTTTGATTTTTCACGTTCGGGTCCCATAAACTTTAACAGTGTTCGAATGTTTTACTTTTTTTTTATTAGTAATGGTGGAGATCTGCGATTTTTATCATGACTGCAACATTATGGCGGGCACAGACATTTTTGACACTATTTTGGGACCATTGTCATTTATACAGCGATCAGTGCGATAAAATGCATTAATTACTGTGTAAATGACATTGCCAGTGAATGGGGTTAACCACTAGGGGGCGGTGAAGGGGTTAAGTGTGTCCTAGGGAGTGATTCTAACTGTGAGGGGGCTGGGCTTGAACACACAGGACAGTGATCACTGCTCTTGATGACAGAGAGCAGTGATCTGTGTCCTGTCACTAGGCAGAACGGGGAATGCTTTGTTTACAAAAGCATCTCCCCGTTCTACCTCTGCGTGACACAATCGCCAGGAGACCAGCGGACATCGAGGGCGCGATCACGGAGCACGTGACGGCGGTGCGCAGCGGCACGGCGGGAAATTCAAAGGGACATACAGATACGCCCATTTGCCTAGCCGTGCCATTCTGCCGATGTAAATGTACATGCGGCGGTCGGCAAGCGGTTAAAAGGACTGCGCCCACAAAACGGACAGTCTCTTAAGGAAAACATTAATTGGTCAAAGCACCTTGAGGAAGATTTTGCAAAATAATGCAGCACAGACAATTAAATCAAAGTGAAACTTACAACCTACAAACAACACACATTGACAACATCAAAAATATTTCAGGGACAAATATCCCCCCCCCCAAAAAAAAAAAAAAAAATAAAGTAAAAAATAAAAAATACTTGCTTGAAAACACATTTGTTTTGCAAAAACAAACAAAATACAAAGAGAACATACATGTGTTACAAACTCTATAAGGACACTCAAATGTACTCTCTTGCCACACACACCATCAAGCAATCTGGCCTCTTTCCAGGGCAAGGTAAAGAATGCTATCTGCAAACTTTATATAACAAAGTATTGTGTGCTAATGAGGCAATTAAATACACATGCACAGACCATGAAACACGCAAACAGAAAATTGTTTTGATACTTACTGTAATTTTCTTTTCCTGGTGACAAGCTCTGCCTTGGCTCCTCCCTCAGGACCAGTGAATATTATAAAGAAAAGGATTAGTGCACTCCCAGCATTCTACGCAATATAGCATACCGAGGGTGGGATTGTATGCTGTCATGGATAGGCACCAAGAAAAGAAAATTACGGTAAGTATGAAACAATTTTCTGGGGGGCGTGGCCTGACCTCGGGAGAAGATGGCAGCTTAAATCTTCCGCTCCCGCTGACAGAGAGGATCTTCTAACTAAAACGGAGGTTATTTACCCGCTTGAACGCGAAAAAACCATGGGAACTTCTTCCCGCAGCTCCTCCGCATCCAGATCACGGTCCCCTCGCGACTTGACTGGTAGGAATAGCCACATTATACCCGAAATGTTTCGCTCCCATTCCGGCAACATGGCGCCCGCACGGGGCCCGCCTCAGACAACAGGCCCAACGGAGGAAAATGGAGCTGTGATCTTAACGCCGAACTCCCAACCCAGCCTCCAAGATCTACACTCCGTAGCGCAGGATATAAAAAACACCCTCACGGCAGCTCTAACGGCGGCAATCACGGAGCTCAGGATCGACATTCAAGCGATCGCAGGCAGAGTCCAGGAGGTGGAGAAGACGACCACGACACACTCCACAGTGCTCCGCCGTACATGCCAGGCCCTGGATACACACACCTTACAACTGCGAGATATGAACCGGCACTTGGAGGATTTGGACAATCGCGGCAGGCGCCACAATTTGCGGGTGAGAGGCCTCCCGGAAGCGATTGAAGCAGACAGGCTCCAAACAGAGATAACCAGCTTCTTTAATAGTCTCCTGGATAAACCACCAGCCTCCCCCATAGGTATGGAACGCATACATCGCGCCCTACGCCCACGGGGGAGAGAAGCTGACCCGCCTAGGGATGTGATATGTCATATCATTGACTACCATCTGAAGGAAGAACTACTTCGTAAGGCCCGTTTGGCTACTAAGCTTTCATACAATGGCGCCGACATACGCATTTTTCAAGATCTATCCACAATAACACTACAGCGCAGGAGAGAACTGCGCCCCCTGCTGGAAGTCTTACGTTCCAAGGATATCGCATACAGGTGGAAATTTCCCTTCGGGTTGTCTGCATCCCATCAGGGTCGCACTGCACTGCTCAGAGTGCCGGAAGATATGCGTTACTTCTGCGAAACCCTTGACTTACCGTTCATGGATGTCCCCGAATGGTATGCGGAATTCCGCCCGCCAGCCTCCAGAAGACCCCCGCCTGACAGTGAACCAATGGATACTCAGCAGCACCGCTACAGACGACAGCGATCCCCATCCGAAGCAGGACAACGTCTCCATGGATCGGGTACTGCCAGGGGCCCCAGTCCGCCAGACACACCGCAGACCAGACGAGCACGCCGGGACCGCTGAGCAACGAATCCAGATCACATGACACATGGAGTTTCGATCCGCTCAATGTTTTTTTGTTTCACGGTTTATAGTGAGATTCGTTCCAGGTTTTTCTTTTTTTTTCGTTCTTTCTCTTGCTCTAGTTTATGTTCCGTTTCGACCATGCCAGCCGCTTACCGCCAAGATCCCTGCAGTCCTAACTGTCGGCTCAAGATTTAACCAATCAGCTCGCAACGTCGCCCCATGAGTGAGAACACTGAAACCACAAAGACGGTTGATGTACAGAAGAACCAGGAGCCCCGGATCAAAACCATCTTCACCATGGGAAGAAACCAAGATCCCACAAGACTTACCATTTTAGCTCACACGGCTGTGGTTACTCTCGCCAGCTATGTGCGCGCAGTCACAGTATCCTTTACGCCTCTGAACCCTTACTCACACGCACTGTGATCGGAGAGTGAGGGAGACCGGGAAGCTCTATGAATCATCTGAAACGTAAAGGCTCTCGGGCTAACACTAACCTTTTAATGTCTTATGCTAACCATTAATGCTTAATATCTCTAGTCTGGAATTGACTGGACAGGATTAGAGGGGGTGATGGTTCGCGGAAATGATATCAGTGTTCCCTACATGATATTGCCAAATCTACACAATATAAAACCGATGCTCCACACACGAATTTAAGTGCAGTATAACGCAGGTTTGATCAGATTGACCTGGGATATTGCCCGATGTTTGGCATACAGTTATATAAAACGCTGACTTCACTTCCACTCCTGGGTCAGACTTTACCCTGGTTACACTACTTACAGCTTGCCAGTGGGGGAGCTGCGAGTCCCGCGAGTCATCACCTCCTATGCTGTATGAATGATTCTTGAAATGTATTAAGCGAAATGCTTAGGTTTTGGTTCTAACTTTTAGAAGCAATAAGCGCTTAATGAATCGATCAGCATGTGCGTGAATTTAACCTGTGCTCATGGGTGGAGGGGGGGTCCCGGGGGCGCCATGCTACCTATACCATACACTAATTTAATATTTTATTCAAGTAATGAAACCGACAGCGCCAATTTAGACTAACCCTGAAGGCATCAAAACATGATAAACAGGGATATTATTAACGTGGATAATATCTCCACTAAACGCCAACCACCACAGATGGTTGAGAGGCTTGGTGACCTCGGCGTCCCATCTCATCATGCTCAACATAGGGTATACTCCATCAAGCATGCACTATTCACATGTGGTGTGGGGGCGTGGTGCCTTTACGGGCCCCTACTGTATTCATGGCCACGTAAGCTTTGAGGCCCCACCCAATATATAGAGGTCAAGGAAGGTACTACACATCTAGACGTATTCTAGACTTGACTGAGGGAAGGCACGTGCCCTCTCTTGATTGGCATTCCCGGTCTCCTACCCTCCAGCTGATGTCACAGCGGCTAGTAGCGACTAGAGGACACGCACATCTCTCTAGTATCGGTTAAACCAAACCATAAAGCTTAAACATACCCACCCAAAATAGGGGGCAGTAGCCAATGCATTACATAAGTATTGGACCAAAGCTGATAGCATGATAGGCTGGGGTCTCCACGGTTATGAGCTGTATTTGACTTCAATCCATCACCGACGGTCGTTTTTAAGAAATGTTTATGATTCCTGCAGACATAGGGTTGTTAAGACCTATGCAACTCTTACACTAGACCATTCCTATCTAAGACGTTACCCCGACTGGAGACGACCAAAGACCAGAGACATACGATTCTAAACCTCAGACGGCACTCTTCCTCAGTCATACAGGTAATTCCTCACAAATGTTTGGAACGCCTTTGAAACTAAACGAACTTCTAGACGACCATGACTTCATACTCCTCACAGCTATTCATTCTTCACCCAGGTTCCCCGTCCCACTACGTTACCATAATTATACACCTCCCACATAGGCTTGTTCCACCTCCCTGTCAAGCGGGTAGCATCTCCGATTCGAAAACACACCCCTTCATCCCGGCGTCAGTCACTCCTCTCTTCAGTGGCGCCCATAAGCACTTAAGCGGATATTTATCTCAAATCCCACTACACGCCACTGACTCACTCCGGTTTTACCTAATCTTAGGTAATTTATCCCTACGGACCAGCGAGCAGGCTCTCGCTGATCACCGGAAACGACCACACCCATAACCAAGGTCACCCGATTATTCACTACCACTTAAGCACTACACTATAGCATAACAGTAGAGTATCCTCATACCCCCATACACCTTCTAAAACCCCGGATATTTCTCAAAACCCACTCCAGAGCCACGACTTCTCTGAAACATCTGTCTAACCCCCTTTCAACCCTTTTCTCGTCCTCCTCCGACAGAGACGCTCAGGTATAAGGACTCTTCACGCTATCCTTACTCAACTCACCCAAAGTTCGAACCCGCCATCAATATGCAGCACACTCCATCACACAACAACAAATCACTCAAATTAATATCTCTGAATGCAAGGGGACTCAACATCCCTGAAAAACGCTCTCAGTTGCTACTTTCCATGCATAAAAATAAAGCGGACATTGTCTTTCTCCAGGAGACACACTTTAGAACAAGCTCCATCCCCAAACTCTCCAACTATCGATTCCCAACCTCCATACACGCTCCTAACAACTCTACAAAATCGAAAGGAGTCTCCATCTTATTTGCTAAAAACTGCCCATTCATCGTTACAGACACATGCATAGACTCAGAGGCGCGATATCTTTTTGTCAAGGGCACACTACACGGCAAAAGAATAACCCTAGCTAACATATATGCACCCAACACGAAACAAGTACCCTTCTTCAGGTCCACCTTAAGAAAACTCACATTGTTCCAAGACGGCATTCTCATATTAGGAGGAGACTTCAACGTCCCGCTAAATCCATTACACGATACTTCAACCGGCTCATCCAGCCTACCATATAGCGCACTTCGCGCAATTAAAGCGCAATTGACAGAATTATCGCTTCATGATTCATGGCGCACTCTCCACCCGAACGAGAAGGATTTCACTTTTTTTTCGACTCCACACAACAGATACTCCCGATTAGACTACCTATTTATTTCACAAAGAGACCTGCAAATACTAAAGACGACCTCCATAGACCCCATGTATCTCTCCGACCACCACCCTATCTCCATGACGCTAGCTTTCTCACATACTCAGCCCAAACACCATATTTGGCGCCTGGATCCCTCGCTTCTCACAGACATAGCAACCATGACAGCCATACAACAACGCCTCCTGCTTTACTTTAAAGAAAACGACTCCCCGGAAATCTCCTCTATGATGAGATGGGAAGCACATAAAAGCACCATTCGAGGAGAATTAATTGCGCTTTCAGCAAAACGTAGGAAGGACAGACAGACACACATAAATACCCTGCTCTCAAGAATTCAATCCTTAGAAGCAGCACACAAAACATCCAGGGCAGTGACGTCTCTCCCGGAGTTGCTCAAAGCTAGATCCGAGCTTTTAGAAACTCTAAATAAACAAACAAAACGCAATTACATACTTTCCCAAAAAATATTTTACGAGTATGGCAACAAATCAGGCAAAATCTTGGCTAGAGCTCTACATGCCAAAAAAGCTAAAACAACAATTCACTCAATAACAGATCCTACCGGGAATAGACTAGTTTCCAATGACCAAATAGCAGGACAATTTGTTGACTATTATTCCAAACTCTACAACTTGCATCCCCACAACCCACAGAAGGTTGACAATCACAGACGGGAAGCCATCCAGGACTTTCTCACTAATTATTGCCCCCAACACATACCTATTGATGAAGCAAGCGATCTAGAAAGACCCTTAACCCCGGCTGAACTAGATAAGGTTTTAAAACAATTGAAACCTGGAAAGAGCCCTGGCCCAGACGGCTTAACGACCGGATACTACCAAACCTACATTGACATACTCAAACCACATTTCCTGCAGGCATTTAATTCCGTCTCCTCAAGTAATCCCCCACCTAGAGACCTACTAGCGGCACATGTAACAGTGATACCTAAACCCAACAAAGATGCGTCTATGGTAACGAACTACCGACCTATATCTTTATTGAATGTAGACCTAAAAATATACGCCAAGATATTAGCCAATCGTCTCTTACCTCTCATGCCCAACCTCATCTCTCTAGACCAGGTTGGTTTTATACCTGGCAGAGAGGCTAGAGACAACACTATTAAGGCTATCAACATACACAAATGGTTAACTTCACAACATCAGCAAGGATTTTTCTTGTCACTTGACGCGGAGAAGGCATTCGATAGGGTCGCGTGGGATTACATGGAGGAGGTACTCAAAAAGATCGGTATACGGGAACGTATGCTACAATTTATATTAGCCCTTTACGCCTCCCCCACCGCACAGGTCCGTGTTAACGGACACCTATCGAATGCCTTCTCCATGTCAAACGGGACACGTCAGGGATGCCCGCTTTCCCCGTTGATATTCATCCTTACCCTAGAACCACTCCTTCAACGCCTCAGATCCAACCCGGACATCAAGGGAGTATCCATTGCAGGGATTACATACAAGATATCCGCATTTGCAGACGACATCCTTTTGTTTCTCACTGAACCCCACATTACTCTGCCTACCCTACTTAAAGACCTTAATACATTCAAGCGCCTGACCAACCTACAAATTAACTTTAAAAAATCAGAAGCCCTGAACGTTTCTTTACAAACAGGGACCCTTGAAACATGTCAGCCTAATTTCCCCTTCAAATGGACGCGTGAGGCGATCACATACCTCGGGATACGCATACCAACCCGCCTTTCTGACCTGTATACTAAAAACTACTTACCAATCCTCCAACACATTCAAAAAGATCTTAAGTCCTGGTCAACGGGACTCTTTTCCTGGTTTGGGAGAATGGCAATACTTAAAATGAACATCCTCCCAAGAATACTGTATGTCATGCAAACAGTCCCCATACGATTACCAAAAGCCTTTTACGCCTCATACCGCCGGGCTTGCAATGAGTTTATCTGGGGAACAAACCACCCCAGGCTTAGCTTCGAACGACTGTCCCTACCCAAGCTAAAAGGAGGACTGGCCCTCCCAGACATTGCAAAATACCACCAGGCTTGCCAATTGTCCAGAATAGTTGACTGGTCTGTACACTCCCGCACTAAAGCTTGGACGCAAATTGAAAATGAATTCTCATTGACCCCCATTAGATCATTACCCTGGACGCCCACGAGACAGCTCCCCCAGACATGCTCACAACACCCTTTAATTTCCTCCACACTTCAATCATTCAAATCTATGTGCCAAAAACACCACATTTCCTCCAATCCAAGCCCTTTAACTCCTATCCGAAACAATGTAGATTTCCCACCGGGTTTACAAATCACATTTCTCAAGGGATACTGGCCCCAAGACGACATACGCGCAAAAAACTTCTTCTCTGGAAATACCTTTCAAGCAATCACAAACTTACCCGCACACGTGTCTGGAAAACCCTTCCCGTCTTGGATATATAACCAACTCAGACACTTTCTTGACCACACACCCAAAAATACAGATTACGCGAGACAGCTTTCTCCCTTTGAAGTGCTCTGCTCCCAGACGGAACCACAGAGACATGTAATTTCAGCATTATATGCTCTCCTTTTCTCGGAGCACACACCTAAATCCAACATAGCGACTCGTGCCTGGGAAAAAGACTTAGACTTAGATCTTTCAGACCAAGAATGGGAAAACATATACTCCTATATACACAAAGGTACGATTAATGTGTCAGCACAAGAAAACGGATTTAAGATCTTTTCTAAGTGGTACAAAACCCCCCTTAAACTACACAAAATGTCCCCCTCCATACCTCCGACGTGCTGGAGATGCTCAGAGGCAGAAGGTTCCATGGTTCATGTATGGTGGTCATGCCCACTCATTCAACCCTTCTGGAAAGAGGTCCATCGTATCACTACTAACATATCCACCTATCCAATTGAATATACCCCTGCTCAAATGTTATTGCACCACTCCTCTATACCGAAAAAAGACTACCATCGCTCACTAGCACTACATATGTTAAATGCAGCCAAAATGTGCATTCCACCTCTCTGGAAATCTACTAAAGCCCCGACTATTCCAGATTGGCTCAAGCGTATATCAAAAATAGCCGAAATGGAGGAACTGATACATCAAGCCAAAGACACGTCCCAAAAATTCAGAACTATTTGGTCTTGCTGGCAACATTTCCAAACAACACCTGAATATAAAGATCTCCTCTCCTAAGAAATTACAACAATGCCTGGGACTCTGTCGGAGGAGGACTCCTAATACTCCTTTTCTCGACTCTTAAGTCAGTATCTTCCTTTTCTTAGCTTTCATACACATATACGCTCCACCCAACTTTATAATTCACCTTACCTCATGTCTCCCAGATTAATGCTTAAGACCCTTTTTACAGACCACTGAGTCAAATTGCAGACCATCAGTTTACCCAAGCACTTCCTCACCTACTTCACACTCGGCCCCTCCCAACCACCCCACCCCATCATGACAAGACTAACACCCCTGCATTCCCAACTAAGATTAGGATTGCTTGTGGTCCGGTGACCGCAATCCTATCACATGACAACAACCCAGAGGCAGTTTACACGACAAAGCAATGCTACACACGAAGATAGCCCCAGGACGTTACTCCACAAACTGACAATTTGATAGCAATATGGAGCGGACCCATGATTATATCAACACACGCTTGACAGATCTAAACCATGATCAACGCCCTTTTTAAGTTTCCGTTCTTACAATAAGAGATAACTTACGTCTCACATGATGGATCCAAGTTCACTATGCCCAAGATCGACATTCGAACAATAAGAAGATTTCTCATGGTCCCCGACAGAACACACTTGCTTAGATATGCCTCCGGGTACAGACCCGCATGTACCTCTATTTAGACTTGATGTTTGGTTGTTCATTGTTCTATCATACATAAAAATGTATTTTGTATTGTTCTTTATGTATTTGCTCACTAAGCTGAATTAGATTTTTTGTATTGAACAAGATGTATTCTGTAACACATCTTTTACAACAACACAATCTTATGTATATGTATATGCCTGTTGTTATGCAGCTGTACAACTAAACTTTTCAACGACAATAAACTTGATTTTGAAAGAAACAATTTTCTGTTTTCCTGGTGCCTCCATGGCAGTATACATGTGACAAATAACTAGCTGAAATGGGTGGGATGATGCATAGTAAAAGATTTATTTAAAAAATAATTTAAGAAATAGGCAAAAAAAGAGGGTGACCAACCAGTTTTAGGAAAAAGAGCCGTGCCACGTCCAATAGTCTATAGACACAAAACAAAGGGGTTCCCCTGGGTGGACTTTCCTGGCACTTGCAATAGTAAAGAATAATAAAGTGTGTGGAGAATAGAGGGCATTTGTAAAAAAGGTTTAAATTTTATTCGTAATCACAGGTACATTAAGATAAAAACAAGCAGTAAATATTTGGACTAACATAGTGTAAACTACATGATAGCCAAGATAAGCAAATAAACAAAACAAATTGTGATGAAAAAGCTCTTCTCAAGCCCGACGCGTTTCGGGGTACTTAATATCTGTACAATCCTTCTTCAGGGGCATAGTCTGAGAGAGAGGTGTTCATCTAGGCTGGTTGAAAGAGAAGTAAGAGAGAGAGAGAGGATAAGGTAATGGATAAATCTCTAAGTAGTATGCAAAGAGGGGGTGTTGGGGTGATGAATTCATCACCTACCTGAGAATATCTAATTATTTGCTTGTGAAAACTTTTTTCTAAAAGCAAGAAGAGCCATGGAGGAAGGGCAGAGTGTGGCAAGAAATTTTTTTACGTGTTGTAGCTGGTGTAAACCAGAATATTTAAACGATGATGGATGCAGGTTAGTAGGCTGCAGTCACCATGGGGGGAGTTTTTTGGCAGTACTCCCGTCCCGCCCGACCAGTGCGCGTACAAACCAGAGCGGCGTGCTGAGGTCACAGGAAGGCGTCCCTAGAAAATAAAAGAATGTAGAAAGGACCTTAAGATAGGGTCCATAATAGGTAGATAGACAGTGGTAGCTGAGTATATGGATAATAGTATAGGCAAAATAAGGTACATGATAGAGAGAAAGTAGGGGATGGTATATATGTATTTTGTATTTTTCTGTATTTTTTAAAATGCATCAAAAATGGGTCGCATCAAAAATGGGTCGCATCAAGGAAAGCAACAGCGGGAGGATCCCGCTAATCTTATACCCTACTGGCAGCATACAAATGTGTGTATGTATGAATTTAAGTTTAAGAAAGAAAATCAAACCAAAATATAATATAAAATAAATATATAATTGCACGCTCAGCAGGTACATATGCTAAACCTGCATGTTGCAAGTATCCATAATGCATATACTGTAGCAGGTAAAATGAAAAAAATTATTAGAGGCAATATCATAATATATGGGGACAAGTATATTGATGCACAGCCTAAGTGAGAATACTTGCAACAGCTTACAGGGACCAAAATAAGAGCTAGGTCAAAATAGGTGGTGTGTAGTTGGATAGCTAAGCAGAGGAGTATTAAAAGTATTTAGAAACAAAAAATGCTGGAGTACAAAAGGATAAAGTGAAATGGATGAAAAGTCATACCTTGAAAGGTGTGTAATGACAGCCTCACAGCCAAGCGTCCAGTAAGTGTAGCGTCTTGGTATACAGTGAGTGAGGCTGATTTAAATAGCATGGCTGCCACAATCAGCTGGCGTCAGGAATGAGGCACAGCTGTGTTGTGAGCAGCGTAGGCTGGGACGCACAGTGCTGACCCCCCGAGGCGCGCGTGCGTGGCGCCGCCCCAACCGCGCGTGCGCGAACGTCACGGCGTTTGGAGCAGCGTCACGCACACCCGCCCCACCGGCACGGAAGTGACACTCCGGCGAGAGCGCATGCTCGCCTGGAGTGTCAACATGGAGGCAGTGGGCGTGAGTGGGAAACGCCCAAGTGCCTCACTGAACGCCGCCCAAGAAATTCCTGGGGCGGCTTACCGTGCCGGGCAGCCGCTCTGACCAGGCGCGCCCCATGGGGGGGCGGGGAGAATATGTCACGGTAAATGGTACAAAAGAATTTAAATATATATATCAATAAAAAAGAATAACTGCTGCCCAATCACAAAAGGTTATTACTTAAGTGTATTCCTCCAAGTGTAAAGAAACAGGAAAAGGGGGAAGGGGATAAGAAAAAGAAGGGAAACAGTAAATGGGAAACAACGATGAGGAGTAGATGGATGACCTACATCCAAATGAGTAATGTATAGATTATATATTATTGGGGCAAGAAAAGGGGGGAGAGGGTTATTGGGGGGAAAAAAAACTTACATAAGATTGGGAATTGTAAGTTGCTGTATGGAACAATAAGCATGATAAATTATTATACAGTTAAGGCAACAAAGAACAACGGCCAAGCAATTTCAATATATATGAAAGGTATGCATGTGCAATTATATATAACAGACAAACGCATAATGGCAAAAGATAAATAACAGACATGAATGCATCCTATACATTCCCACTATCATAGATGGCAGACATGAATACAACATTGCTAATAAGGGCAAAGAGAACAAAAAATATAATCGGGGGGAAAAAAAATATATAACAGAGGGAAACGACCAAGCTGGCTGTGTGTCTAGATCAGTGTTTCTCAACTCCAGTCCTCAAGGCGCCCCAACAGGTCATGTTTTCAGGATTTCCCTCAGATGAAACAGCTGTGGTAATTACTAAGGCAGTGAAACTGATAAAATCACCTGTGCAAACTAATGGAAAGCCTGAAAACATGACCTGTTGGGGCGCCTTGAGGACTGGAGTTGAGAAACCCTGGTCTAGATACATGGTCCCATTAGGGATACCAACCTAAGAATAATAAATCTATAAGGGTAGTGGCAAGTGCAAGATATAACAGAATAATGGGGGGGGGGGGGGAATAAATAGGGGGGGGAGGGGGAGGGGAAGGGGGAAGGGAAGAGAGGGGGGAGGCATGTATAAGACACACGTACAGCTTGGTGTACAAAAAATCAGGAACAGCCAATTTATCTTTTGCCATTATGCGTTTGTCTGTTATATATAATTGCACATGCATACCTTTCATATATATTGAAATTGCTTGGCCGTTGTTCTTTGTTGCCTTAACTGTATAATAATTTATCATGCTTATTGTTCCATACAGCAACTTACAATTCCCAATCTTATGTAAGTTTTTTTTTCCCCCCAATAACCCTCTCTCCCCCCTTTTCTTGCCCCAATAATATATAATCTATACATTACTCATTTGGATGTAGGTCATCCATCTACTCCTCATCGTTGTTTCCCATTTACTGTTTCCCTTCTTTTTCTTATCCCCTTCCCCCTTTTCCTGTTTCTTTACACTTGGAGGAATACACTTAAGTAATAACCTTTTGTGATTGGGCAGCAGTTATTCTTTTTTAATGATATGTATATTTATCTTCTTTTGTACCATTTACCGTGACATATTCTCCCCGCCCCCCCATGGGGCGCGCCTGGTCAGAGCGGCTGCCCGGCACGGTAAGCCGCCCCAGGAATTTCTTGGGCGGCGTTCAGTGAGGCACTTGGGCGTTTCCCACTCACGCCCACTGCCTCCATGTTGACACTCCAGGCGAGCATGCGCTCTCGCCGGAGTGTCACTTCCGTGCCGGTGGGGCGGGTGTGCGTGACGCTGCTCCAAACGCCGTGACGTTCGCGTACGCGCGGTTGGGGCGGCGCCGCGCACGCTCGCCTCGGGGGGTCAGCACTGTGCGTCCCAGCCTACGCTGCTCACAACACAGCTGTGCCTCATTCCTGATGCCAGCTGATTGTGGCAGCCATGCTATTTAAATCAGCCTCACTCACTGTATACCAAGACGCTACACTTACTGGAAGCTTGGCTGTGAGGCTGTCATTACACACCTTTCAAGGTATGACTTTTCATCCATTTCACTTTATCCTTTTGTACTCCAGCATTTTTTGTTTCTAAATACTTTTAATACTCCTCTGCTTAGCTATCCAACTACACACCACCTATTTTGACCTAGCTCTTATTTTGGTCCCTGTAAGCTGTTGCAAGTATTCTCACTTAGGCTGTGCATCAATATACTTGTCCCCATATATTATGATATTGCCTCTAATAATTTTTTTCATTTTACCTGCTACAGTATATGCATTATGGATACTTGCAACATGCAGGTTTAGCATATGTACCTGCTGAGCGTGCAATTATATATTTATTTTATATTATATTTTGGTTTGATTTTCTTTCTTAAACTTAAATTCATACATACACACATTTGTATGCTGCCAGTAGGGTATAAGATTAGCGGGATCCTCCCGCTGTTGCTTTCCTTGATGCGACCCATTTTTGATGCGACCCATTTTTGATGCATTTTAAAAAATACAGAAAAATACAAAATACATATATACCATCCCCTACTTTCTCTCTATCATGTACCTTATTTTGCCTATACTATTATCCATATACTCAGCTACCACTGTCTATCTACCTATTATGGACCCTATCTTAAAGTCCTTTCTACATTCTTTTATTTTCTAGGGACGCCTTCCTGTGACCTCAGCACGCCGCTCTTGTTTGTACGCGCACTGGTCGGGCGGGACGGGAGTACTGCCAAAAAACTCCCCCCATGGTGACTGCAGCCTACCAACCTGCATCCATCATCGTTTAAATATTCTGGTTTACACCAGCTACAACACGTAAAAAAATTTCTTGCCACACTCTGCCCTTCCTCCATGGCTCTTCTTGCTTTTAGAAAAAAGTTTTCACAAGCAAATAATTAGATATTCTCAGGTAGGTGATGAATTCATCACCCCAACACCCCCTCTTTGCATACTACTTAGAGATTTATCCATTACCTTATCCTCTCTCTCTCTTACTTCTCTTTCAACCAGCCTAGATGAACACCTCTCTCTCAGACTATGCCCCTGAAGAAGGATTGTACAGATATTAAGTACCCCGAAACGCGTCGGGCTTGAGAAGAGCTTTTTCATCACAATTTGTTTTGTTTATTTGCTTATCTTGGCTATCATGTAGTTTACACTATGTTAGTCCAAATATTTACTGCTTGTTTTTATCTTAATGTACCTGTGATTACGAATAAAATTTAAACCTTTTTTACAAATGCCCTCTATTCTCCACACACTTTATTATTCTTTACTATTGCAAGTGCCAGGAAAGTCCACCCAGGGGAACCCCTTTGTTTTGTGTCTTAAGAAATAGGCAAATGCCGGCATGATAGCCTGTCTGCCAGTTTCTACAGATGAGAAAGCTGCCGGGTCTACTCTAACGTCTCGTAAAACGCATGTTGGGATGACCATGATGCTAACCTTTAGATCATTTTGATGTATATGCCTGCTCTGGCCGTCCAAGAAGCAGTAAACAACCGGGTGGCATACAGCCCAACTGAAGAGGGGGTTCCAGTCCCCTATCCCTGTACACCTTCTTAACCAACTTGATTATCTATGAAACTATTGTACTAGAGGAGGGATCTGCAAACTATGGCTCCCCAGCTGCCGAAGAACCACATGTCCCATGAGGTATTGTAAAGCTCTGATATTCAGAGACATGACTAGACATGATGGATACTGCAGTTCTGGAATGGCCAAAGGGCCCCAGATGATGCTTATTTGCCCCTGTCTTTTTTTTTTTTTTTGGAACATTACAAATAGGTTAGATGAAAGCCTGAAGGGAGTTGTGGCTTGAAGATAGTGTCTTAGTACCGAAGTAATATCGTCTTCGTGAAGAAGGTCAAAATTGGATCTGAATAGATTGGCAGGGCCCAAGGATCGGATATAGTAAAGGAAGAGGAGAACTTAGGGATGAATCCATGTACTGTTCTAAGTTCCATTCTATCCAAGTAAAAAAAATACTATGATTGTCTTCTGATCCCAGAGCCTGACGTTCTGATACTCCCCAGCCCAATGCCATTGCCACAAAGAAAACGTTTCCAAGTGAGGATGCTGAATCAGATGGGGCAAAAGGCTGTTTGGATAAGGGATCCAGAGTGATAGAGAGATCCCAAGTGGGAGAGATTTGTTTTAATGGGTGGGCTTATCTTCTTGACTGTCTTGAATAATTTGATTATTAAAGGATCTTCGGCCCATCTCTTGGTATCACAGTAGAGATTGCCACCAGCTGTACCTTTGAGTTGCTTAATCCTAAATCAAGGTCTGCTTGCAGGAAGTCAAGGAGTTGGAAGGAAGAGGGTACATCAGGACTGAAGTTTTGCCGTTCATGAAAGATCTAAACTTATTCCAAACCTTGTCACATGTATTGTTCATTGAAGGCTCCTGTGCTTTGAGCAGAGTTGAAACAACTCTGGAGGATTAAAGCCTCTGTTTTAGCATTCTAATGTGAAGGTTCAATCTGTGAGGATTCTGATGGGTTTGATGCCTCGAGCCAGAAGAAAGATTATCAGAGGAATATTTACCGGAGGCTGGACACTAAGAAATAGTGTCTCCCTGCAAATATGTGAGGACTGACTGTTATCACCGTTTATTGTTGATATTGCAAGTCTCAAGAGAATTTGAGGCAAGAGGCCGGAGGAGGCCTAAATTAGACTGCATGCCCAAGGACTTAAGAGGGCAACTATTGCTTCTGCCCAAGGGTGAGGTAGATGTGAAATAAACCTCCGCAGCTTGGTATTCCTTGCTGTAGCAAAAGGATGCAGTTCAGGAAAGGTCCACTGGCCCACAATCCACCTAAATAACTTCGGTTGTAGGGACCATTTTTTGGTATCCAGGAATCCTTGGGATAGATGATCGGCGTCTGTGTTTAAGTAGGCTGAAGATAGACAATAGGTCTTTCAGATTTCAGGTTCCGCCTTGGTGATGTATGTATGATATTGCAGCTCTATTGTCTGCACGTAGGGGAGACCCCAGGGACCTAGCCGCATGGTACGATAGAGGGAAGATTTAATTGTGCATGTGCTGGCATTCTGTCACTGGGAGATAGATGGCAAACTTAAGCTGGATTGGTGGAACTGGTCTTTGGTGTCTCCTTTAAAATGTTGCATCCTGAGCAGGCGTATATATCATGGGACCAGTAGGCACCTGTATGACAGTTTCCGGTTATGATACAGAGACACTTAGGTGTACAGCTCACTTCTGAGTTGGGGTACTGCCATAATGTTGATGTCGCATGAATGCGGCCCGTCTGGTCCCAGGCATTAGACAGCGCGTAAACCGGAGAGTACGGAGCAAGGAGAAGAGTGAGAGAGATCAAAAAGCCCCGTGTGAACCTAACTCTAGATTATGAGATGGAAATAAGTGGGATAAAGGGTTAATGGATTTATAAGGGGGCAAAAGTGTTAATTGAAGAAATTGTTGAGTTTTTAGCCCTTGCCAAGCCTTTCCCTCCACCTTAACAGGCAGTTTTTTGTACATGATGAAGGGCTAGCTAATACCGTTACATATATATATATATATATATATATATATATATATATATATATATATATATATATATATATATATATATACACACACACACACACACACACACACACACACACACACACACACACACATATATATATATATATATATATATATATATATATATATATATATATATATATATATATATATATATATATATATATATATATATATATATATATATATATAATTTCAGATCAGAATATGTTTTGAGCATGATGGTCGCTCGATATTTGGGAGAGAGGTTGTTCAGCTAAATTGGCGCAGATAAAGAATTATCTAAGAACCACATAACCCATGAAAGACTAAGTACCCTGTGCCTACTGGCTGTGGAGAGCACTGTCTTTAAAGCTTCCAATCATACAAAAAGTATAGCTGCTGACTTTTAATAAACAGCCACTCATCTGTCCCACAGACCAGTGGTGCACTCACCCACACTATGTTGTTCCCATGTCCTCCCTTGGCAGCGGCGACATGTCTACTATGGGTACCCAGCTGTGACAGCTTGCGGCTTCACAGCCAGGTGCCCACAGCACCCCATATTGACAGAAAAGCACAGAATTGTTGACATTTTTGCAGATTAAAAAAGAAAAACTGAAATATCACATGGTCCTAAGAATTCAGACCCTTTGCTCAGTATTTAGTAGAAGCACCCTTTTGATCTAATACAGCGATAAGTCTTTTTGGGAAACATACAACAAGTTTTTCACACCTGGATTTGGGGATCCTCTGCCATTCCTCCTTGCAGATCCTCTCCAGTTCTGTCAGGGTGGATGGTAAACATTGGTGGACAGCCATTTTTAGGTCTCTCCAGAGATGCTCAATTGGGTTTAAGTCAGGGTTCTGGCTGGGCCATTCAAGAACTGTCACGGAGTTGTTGTGAAGCCACTCCTTCGTTATTTTAGCTGTGTGCTTAGGGTCATTGTGTTGTTGGAAGGTAAACCTTCGGCCCAGTCTGAGGTCCTGAGCACTCTGAAGAAGGTTTTCGTCCAGGATATACCTGTACTTGGCCGCATTCATCTTTCCTGCGATTGCAAGCAGTCTTCCTGTCCCTGCAGCTAAAAAACACCCCCACAGCATGAAGCTGCCACCACCATGCTTCACTGTTGAGACTGTATTGGACAGGTGATGAGCAGTGCCTGGTTTTCTCCACACATACCGCTTAGAATTAAAGATCACTGTGGCAGAGGGTAAGACTATTTTCATGTTTAACCACCTCAATACAGGGCACTTTCACCCGCTTCCTGCCTAGGCCATTTTTTAGCTTTCAGCGCTGTCGCACTTTGAATGACAATTGCGCAGCCATACAACACTGTACTCAAATTAATTTTTTTATCTTTTTCTTACCACCAAAAAAAAGCTCTATTTGTGTGATTTAATACCTGCTGGGAATTCTTTTATTTTTTACTAAAAAAAAAAAAAAAAAAAGAAAAGAAAAAAAGACCGAAAATTTTGAAAAAAAAATAAAAAAAATTGACAGTTACTTACCGGTAACTGTTTTTCTAGGATACCCGGTTTCCCCCGAAAATAAGACCTAGCGTGATTGTTGGTGATGGCTGCAATACAAGCCCTACCCCCAAATAAGCCCTGCCCCGTTTCCCCGAAAATAAGCCCTACCCTGAAAATAAGACCTATAGGGACTTTAACTAGGGCTTATTTGGGGGGTAGGGCTTATATTGCAGCCATCACCGACAATCACGCTAGGTCTTATTTTCGGGGAAACAGGGTATCTTCCAGGACGGCACACCTGAGAGATGTGAGGCTCCTCCCCACAGGAAACACAATCAATCAACAGCAGTTTTAAGCCCCCACCCTTCCCCTTGATCCTCAGTTTGTAGAGAAGTAACTCCTGAACCTGGTTCCCAAGGAAAATCATTCCTCATAGACACTCACCTTCTACTGTTCTACAATTTTCCCTCCTCCAATGGGCGGAAAGTAGGCCTGCCGTCCTGGAAGATATCCTAGAAAAACAGTTACCGGTAAGTAACTGTCAATTTTCTCTAGTCATCTTCCAGGACGGCACACCTGAGAGGATAATCAAGTACCTCAGGCCTACCTTAGGGTGGGACCACTGCAAGACCCTCTTGGCGAACCTCAGTTCTGCAGTGAGCTTTACCTTCACTCCATATGCTTGATGAAGGTATCTTAGCTGGATCATGCGGCTGATCTGCAGGTCTACTCCACCGATGTCCCTGCCTACTCTGCTTCGGATGCAGGATCTAGGTGGAGTGGGCTCCTAAAGATGGAATCAGAAAACACGTTAAACTTGTAGGTTATCAATGTTGCCTGTCACACATCTAACAACCATGGCCTATTGTGCCTATAGGTGCTGCTTAGAACCACTAAAAAGAGAGACCTGTGTTGTAAGACAAGGATACTACATTGATCAATAAGGGGGCCTGTCTTAACACAACCCTGTCCAGGGAAATAAAACTGCCAAAAAAGGGGGGCCCCTGAAAGACAACTTTTTTGTTCATTTTTATGTCAGCAAAGACTGAAGTGAAACCTACTTAAGGGAAATAGTAACAGAAGCTTAATCCCTGGGTTTAAGGCATGCCCAATCTATAGTTTTACTTATGCCTGAAAGCCTACTCAGGAGATTAACATCCATAGCAGGAGTAGAACACTCATATTGCTACATCTAGTTTTGCTAGAAGGGCGAAGTGAAGGCCATGCACCTAGCTGTAACCCATTTAGTCGGGTATACATCTTTATACTTCATCTTCAGGCCATAATACTCCTCTAAACAGAACTTCCTAAGTTCTTATTAAACAGGGCGATTCATTATCGCCTTCCTCCAGTGACCCATAACCCTACTGGGCTTCAACCCTAGGAAATGGTTCTGGCATCCCTGAATGTAAGGGGTCGAGGCTTTCTGACATGTGATGTCTTGCAGCCAGAACTCCTGGCCCTTCCATGGAAGAGAAGGCTGAAATACAAAAGGTGATACATGTATTATTAATATCACAAATAAAAAGACCATAGATTGTGGACATAGCACAATAGATTTAGACAGAAAGGACACAAGCATAGACAACAATGTTGTGTATCTGAGTGTGACTAGCTAAACCGACATATCAAATATGGGAAGAGACCCAAATCTGAACCTGTAGACAAACAGTCCTCACAGTCTGGTTTTCTGATGTACGGCCAAGATGTAAGCATTAAGACTCAAACAAACCCTAAATGCTGTGCATTTCTAAAGTGCAGCTAGCTAGGTCATAACTGATAAATACAGAAAGGACGGGAACCGCATTTACAATGGTGTTTTACTGATGTACAGCAAAACAAGGCCACAAATATAAGACAGACAGACCCAAACTTCTATGTTGGGTATTTATGACGAACCACCAAGTACAGTTATAAGACAATTTTCTCTGTTATGCAGTTCTGCAGTGTAGTCAGATAAAACCAACCCTGAGGCTGGATTCACACCTATGCAGTTTTAGTGCTTTTTGCATTTTGCAGATTTGCACTACAGTCCATTTGACATGGTTTCCTATGGAACACGTTCTGTAGTGCAAATCTGCAAAATACAAAAAGCACTAAAACTGCATAGGTGTGAATCCAGCCTAAGAAAGGACACAATCAACCTACAGCATTGTGTTCTTCTGAAGTGCCATAAGGTAAGGCAATATGAAACAAAAGGAATCAACAAGCTTCAATGTTGAGTATTTCTGCTGTACAGCAACATAAAAACAGAAATAACAGAGACTTTACAGCTGCGATCTTTCTGATCTACTGCAAAATAAGGCAATAACTCCACGATGAGTATTCCTGCTGCGTAGCAAAACCTCAACCAGAGGGGACAGATAAGCTTAGGGCTCCCACACCCGTGCGACCCAACCTGTGACTGCAAGACGCATGAGAAGTCATACACTATGGCTTCCAATGGGTACCATTCGTGACTGTGCGACTCCAGCAGTCCCTGCTTACTGGATCCACAGACCTCAAGATTATACAGGTCGCAGGAAAAGCAATTTTAAGGTCGAACAAGCAAAGGGTCCCCAATGCTGTGACTCCCTGGGAGGAGTGCAGCCAACAACCCCCTGCTGTGTATCCCTAAGAAGCAGCAAGGAAGATCAATGAGAAACCCCACTTACTGCTGTGTCTTTCTGATACGGACTATAAGACAGTAAATATAGGACATACAGTACACAAAGAATCTTCAATCTTTGAGTATGTCTGATGTATAGCAATATACCAATACTGAGCAGAGATGCCACCATCCTCAATGCGTCTCCCTGCTGAGCAGCAAAAACAAATCAGAAAAAGACACGCAACCTTCACTGCTGTGTCCTTTCTGATATGCAGCCAATAAGGCAGTATAAGACATAAAAGGACAGACAACCTTCAATCTTGTATATGTCTGATGTGCAACAATTCTGAATAGAAATAGCACATCCATATTCAAGTGAATTGGCATGAGACAACATGTCAAATCGCATGCCTAAAATCAGCAGCCACTGCCGTTAATAGCACTGTCTGAATCGGCACGATGCCACTTTGTGGTGCTGCACCGATTACCAAAGGCAGTATGTGTACTACCCCTGGCACAGGTTCAATTTGTATTTCCCAACAAATCAGGACCATCAATCTTCACTGCTGCCTTTCTGATAAGCAACCAGTAAGGCAGTAATACAGGACCCACAGACAGACCTCAATCTTGTATATCTCTGATGTGCAACAATATAACAATTCTGAATAGAGATAGCACATCCATATTGAAGTGATTTGGCATGCGACTCAACATGTCAAATCGCATGCCTAAAATCGGCAGCCGGGGGGGCGTGGCCAACTTCCAGGATGTGAGGACGTGAGAAGCCTGAGCTCCGTCCGTACTGCTTCAATCCTTTCACCATCCTGCTAGCCCGGTCACCATCCAACACCATCCTCAGCCTACAAAGACCCCTGAGACTCCCCAGAGCAATCCGCGATGGTGAAGTACGGCCCAACCATGGAGGAAACCCCAGGATTTGACCCGCTGATGACGGCGCCCCAGCAGCAGCAAAATGGCGCCGGCCGGCCTCATGCACAGAAACACAGCCATCCGTCCACCTCGCTGCTGGCCCAGCAACACCAAGGGAAGGGTGAGTCTCAGCGAGCCCCCTCCTGCAGCCCTGAAGACCCCCTACTGCTCTCCCCTATGGAGGACACTGACCCAGCATCCCACTCCGCTGCAGACGCGGCCTTAGGCCCTGCTGAGCCATCCCTCTCCCAAATAATGGAGGCTATACAGCACAGTCATGCCTCTCTGACCACTCAGATGGACATTAAGACTGATCTGTCATTTCTTAAGCATGATGTGCAGAATCTGAGACACAGAGTGTAAAACGCAGAGCAGCGAATAGGTGATTTGGTAGGATGACACCAGTCCCTTACAGGGATCAGTCAGGGAGCTACGCCAGGCCCAAGAGTACACCTCAGACAAAATCACAGATATGGAGGATCGTTTGAGACGTAACAATCTCCGTTTCCTAGGCTTTCCTGAGGGTTCGGAGGGTAAAGCACCAGAGCAGTTTATGGAGCAATGGCTGACATCCACCTTTGGCGCCAATATGTTCTCCAAAATGTTTGCCATTGAAAGAGTCCCACTCCGCCCTTTACCTCCTGGAGCACCTCCACGGGCTATTCTTATTAAGCTATTATATTTCAGAGATAGAGAGGCCATCATCAGGGCAGCCAGAGAAAAAGGGAACATACGCTTTAATGGTAATGGCATAACCATCTTCCCAGACTTTTCAGTAGCCACGCAAAAGCAACGAGCCACCTTCCTGGCGGTTAAAAGGCGCCTACGTGATCTACAATTGCCCTATAGCATGCTGTACCCGGCGCGCCTACGTATTATCCATCAAGGCAAGGCCCATTTTTTCACAGATCCGAAAGAAGCAGCTCACTGGGCAGACACACTGGGTCCATTCGACCAAAGAAATCAACAAAGGAGATCCCCACCCCGATGAACATACACCGTACTTCATCACATAGAGTCAAGCAGAACTTTCCATTTGCTAACATTCTGACACTGACGCCATGTAAAGTCGACAGAGCAAGATAGGAGCAAAATAGGAGCTTATACCACAATCAGAACATTTTCCTTTATGCAATTAGTAGCTAACAGGAAGATTGAAGATCCTGCAGAGGCCTGCAAGGGAAATCACTGATGTTATCCTATTTGGCTGACTAGCTTCATTATTGCAACGCAAGCTAAATTAGAAAAGCACCTATGCTACTTAGGAAGACATTGCAGTAAGACCGGGCTATCATTTGCTTATCTAGTCCAAGGAGCGAGCATGGGTGGTGGCTTGTGTTCGTAACCACCCTTGTCCGTTCCACCAAAAGTTTGTTGACCACGAGACTGGTTTAGATACCCCCTACTTTACAGTTCCAGTTAAGGGATCAAAGCTCTCATGAGTTTGGGAATGGGAGCCGGGAGGGTTAGGGTGGGTTGGGGGGGTTGGGAAAGGTTTCGAGTGTCGCCACTGTTCAGGCTACACAAATGTTATTTCATAGTATTGGTTCACAGGTCTGCAGGCCCTTCGGGCTATCAAGATGTTCAGGTATATACGTCAAAAAGCAAATTATTGTCATTATTACTATTCTCTCTACTTTTGCACGCATGTTTTTCAGATTGCGCCAGCGCCCACCGGGAGGCTCGGGCCCCCATGATTAGGTGGTGGACCCTGGGCTACTTGGATGGGTGGTCGCGCAAACTCATATCTTCTGTTCAAGAATGAATACTTTACGTCTAGTATCATGGAATGTGAGGGGGCTTAATTCTAAGGTAAAACGTTCCATAATGTTTGATTACTTATCAAGATATAAACCGCATGTGATCCTTCTCCAGGAGACCCATCTCCAGGGCTCCAGAGTGATGGCCCTTAAAAGAGCCAAAATAGCATACGCCCTACACTCTACTTACTCCTCCTACGCCCGTGGGACATCCATTCTCATTGCCAAATCGGCACCAATTTCCATTAAACGCATAAAATTAGATCCCAATGGCTGTTTTGTGATCCTGGTACTGGAACTAATGGTTAAACCATATACTGTGACAAATGTTTATATCCCACCGCCTTTTACAAGGAAATTCTTTGAGAAGGTGATGGGAATGATACTTGAGATTGCCGAGGGTCCTTTATTGATTGCGGGGGGGGTTACAACACAGTCTTAGATAATTCTTTGGATAGATTTTGATGCGCTACATTACCCCCAACTCCTTTAGGATCCTTTCTGACCCAGTTTGATTTGGTGGAGGCCTGGAGATGGAAGCATGCGAATATAAAAGAATACTCATGTCAGTCTGATACTCATAATACTCTATCAAGAATTGACTTATGTCTGGTCTCATCTGATCTACTCAGTCTTATAGCCAAAATCAAATATTTACCCAGGGCCCTGTCTGACCATTCACCTTTGATGGTAGACCTGGCCCTGAATACATCCCCCTCTTATCGGGTGTGGAGGCTGAGCTCATTATGGTTGGCAGACCAAGCTGTATTGGATCAGAGTATGGCAGACATGAGGTCATACTGGGTAATCAACAAACGCAGTGCAGATGTCCCGGTGGTCTGGGATGCCTTCAAGGCTACTGCCCGTGGCTCTTTTGCAGCTGCCATCGGGGGGGCCCGCAAGGCGTCGCAGTCCAGATTAGTGGACGCAGAGGGAGAACTTAGAATGGCAGAAGCAGAATACTCTACACACCCCACTACTGACACACATGCTGTTTGGCGACATAAAGCTAGAGAACTAGACCTGGTACTCCTAGAACGTACACAAAAAAAGTTACTATACCAAAACCAACGTATATTTGAATTTGGGGATAAAAACAGCCGCTTACTAGCCTACCTGGCTAAGCCTGAATATCAACCCTGTAACATTCCCAGAATAAAAACCCAAACGGGTGGAATGGTTGAGCAGAGTGAAGATATTATGAAGGAGTTTGTTGCCTTCTACTCCGCTCTGTATGCCACCAGAGCCCACTACACAATAATAGAGTTGGATGACTATTTATCAGAGATTTCACTTCCGAGATTGACGAGGAGTCAGGCGGATGAGCTTGACGCTCCGTTAACGATGGAAGAAATAGAGGAAGCAATACAATCTTTTGCCAGACACAAGACCCCGGGCCTTGATGGATTCCCTATCGAGTGGTATATGCAATTCCGGGATCTCTTAGTCCCACACCTATTGCGGATGTATAATTATGCCCTTAGAACAGGCCAGTTACCACCATCCATGTCAGAAGCATTGATAGTTTTAATTCCCAAGCCTCATAAAGATCACCTCTTATGCGAATCATATCGGCCAATTTCACTTATTAACACAGACGTTAAAATTCTGGCTAAAGTACTTGCCAGGCGCTTGAACGTAGTAATCACATCCATTATAGGGGCGGATCAAACGGGATTTATGCCTGGACGATCAACCTCTATAAACCTGCGTAGATTATATACTAACTTACAGACATCACATGACAGGACTGGTACTCGAGCAGTTTTATCGTTAGACGCTCACAAAGCCTTCGACTCAGTCGAATGGCCATATCTGTTTGAGGTCCTGGCCAAATTTGGATTTGGCAATGTCTTCATAAAATGGGTACAGCTCCTCTATTCCAAACCCATAGCTAGATTAAGGGTTAATATGTCTATATTGGACGCTTTCCACATAAAGAGAGGAACGAGGCAAGGATGCCCGCTGTCACCATTACTATTTGCACTGGCAATAGAACCCTTGGCAGCATTGGTGAGATCCAGGGGGGAGATTAAGGGATTGACGACTGGGGGCCTAGAAGAAAAAGTCTCCTTTTATGCAGATGATATGTTAATATATCTCGAGGACCCTCAGTCGTCTCTCCCAGTCTTGTTGGAGACTATTCAGCGTTTCGGTCACTTTTCGGGATTCCGGGTCAATTGGGATAAATCTCTTTTGTTTCAGATTGACCGGGAGTCACAAATAAAATTGCCCCCGGCATGCCCACTGCAGATAGTAACCACCTTTCGATATTTAGGGGTTCTGATCGAACACCCTATTTCCTCATATACTAAGATCAATCTGGACCCTCTCATCACCAGATTAAAATCCACCCTGAAAACATGGAATAATCTTCCTCTCACGTTACTAGGTAGAATTAATATCTTCAAGATGATTTACCTCCCGAGATTCCTTTATATCCTGAGTAATTCCCCAATTTACATTACTAAAGCCAAATTTAAAGAAATAGACTCAGTAATTATTAACTTTCTATGGAAAGGAGGGGTGGTAAAAATTGCAAAACACACTTTACAACTACCCATTTTGGAAGGGGGTCTGGCTCTGCCGTGCCTCCAAACGTACTATATTGCCTCACAATTGATGCACGCTCATTGGTGGTTTATTCCGGAGACCAACAATGCAGCTACAGCACTTGAGGCGGCCATTCTCACCTCATATAAATCTCTTCAAAACCTAATACATCGCATGTCACTTAGAGGGAGGGAGGGCGTAAATATCTTATCTATGACCCTGCGGATTTTTAAAATTTCCAAATTACTCCCAACGGATTCTCCAGCTGTTTATTCTCCCAATGCCCCACTCTGGGGAAACCCTTCACTACCAGAATTTAATCAAAGGGCTGACGGGGGGTACTGGTCCAAAAAAGGAGTGAAATCAATATCACACTTATTCACGGGTAACACATTTAAATCCTTTATAGAATTCCAAAGGGATTTGGGGCTTCCCAGGACGGCCTACTTCCAATATCTGCAGATAAGACACACAGCAGTGGCACAATTCGGGCTAAGAAATATAGAGATGAAACCCTCTAGGCTTGAACTCTTACTGACTGACCCCTCTCATGATAAATTAATTTAATCTTATTATAAAACTTTGCTTCATTCCACCACTTTCAGATTAGAGAGGATTGAGCACACATGACGGGCAGATATACCTGAGCTGACGGAGGAAATATGGAGGGAGATTCTTCCCTTGCAGGTTCCCTCGGTCATCTCCTCCAGAGATAGGGTGATCCAGTCAAAGCTATTGTATAGAGCGTACTTCACACCCAAACTACTATTTAAATTTAAAAAATTACCAGATCCTTTGTGCTTGAGATGCGGTGCAGTTGAGGGTACATTTTTCCATCTAATGTGGGAGTGTGCTCCGATAAGGAGATTCTGGTCAGAAGTTACAGCATTCCTCAGCTCTGTAGCCAATATACCAAACATTTGTAACCCTCTTAGGTGTCTATTAGGCTACATTGATGATGAAGGCTTGTCTAAAAACACACAGTCCTTTATAAGGATTGTACTGTTCTATGCCAAAAAAACAATAACTATGCACTGGAAATCCCACTCTACTCCGACTATAAAGTTTTGGCTAACCCTCATCAATCACGCTATACCATTGTATAAGCTAACATATGAAGCTAGAGGATGTCCCAAAAAATTTCTCAAAATATGGAACTCGTGGGTAAGCTCGGAGAACACTATAACACCAGATTGACAAACTATAAGTGTTGCATAAAAATAATATACTGTAGCAGTTGTATACAGCCTCCCCTAACTGCAATAAAATATGATGTAAGACGATTCATACTGATGTATAATACAAACTTGTATACCTGTTCACTGGATTGTAATATGACTAAAACAATGTCTAATATGATTATATGTCTGTGCAACCAATACTGATTTTGCTTACAAAAATAATAAAAAAAGTTAACCTTTAAAATCGGCAGCCATTGCCGTTAATAGCACTGTCTGAATCGGCACGACGCCACTTTGTGGTGCTGCACTGATTACCAAAGGCAGTAAATGTACTACCCCTGGCACAGGTTCAATTTGTATTTCTGCTATGAAGCCCAACAAATTAGGACCATCAGTCTTCACTGCTGCCTTTCTGATAAGCAACCAATAAGGCAGTAATACAGGACACAAAACCCCACAGACAGACCTCAATCTTGTGTATGTCTGATGTGCAGCAATATAACAATTATGAGCAGAGATGTCACAAGACTCAATGATGTGCATTTCTGCCGTGCGGCACAAAACCAGAAAAGTACAGACCACCTTCACTGTTGTATCTTTCTGATCTGTAGCCAAACAAAGCAGTACCTTTAGGATATAAAGGACACCAAACAAGCTTCAGTGCAGTGCATTTCTGATGTACAGCAATATACCCCTCATGAGCAGAGATGTCACAAATCTCAAGGTGTATTTTTGCTGTGCCAGCAAACACCCCAGCAAGGACAAACCTTCACTACTGAGGTCTACTGGTGTGCAGCCAAGAAGGAGTCATGGTGAATCCATTTATGAAATAACCAAACAGGGGCAATTTATTTTATAGGCATAGCCTAGGCTGTAGATACTAACCCTTCACCATCAGTGAAGGAATAAATCCTAAAATGGTTGGACACCTTACTATAGCAGCTGTTGTCCTACCTTACCTCCGTAGACTGAGCAAATGCTAGCCAGCTCATACACAGGTGGGGCTGATCAGCAACTAAAGTTTCAATGAGCCCAGCCCTAGAGACCAATTTAAGACAGCCTCTAAAAAGGGTGGTTACCAATTTAGCCTGGAGCTAAATAGCTACCTGCAGGCCTTAAACAAACAATCATGTAGTTCTTGCATAGGTTTGCACCGAAAAACCTCAATTAAAGGATATAGGAAGCGATTTATGGTAAATCGCCTTTAGATCTGCCACTGAGTGGACTGTAGCCCAAACCAACAAAGAGGTTTTTCTTACCTTCTGCACTATAATATAACCACAGTGTAAAGGTGGAGTGGGAGGTTGGAGCTTATGAAAATATGAAAAACTACCCATAGCAAGCAACCCCCACAAGGAGGATCTGTGCTACACAGAAGCTTGGCCCCTGCCCATCGTTGGAAGTTAGGTCAGTTTTTAAGCATCTTGGAGCATCTTCAGATTCCTAGCAGCTGGGCTAATAGGGCCGGATAACCTAGTGCACCTGCTGACCAGGGGAGCTTACTTCTGAATCCTTCAACCATTGCACATCTAATAACTTGTTCAGTGGTATACATGCTCTTTGTATCTACCAGGCCCCCCCTTCACTATATTCATCCTTACTAATGTACCACGCATGTAGGGAGAGGCTGGCAACCTACTGTTGCGATAACCACAGTGTCTCTGCTGTAAGAGGGAGCTGTGGCTGGCGATTTTAGCAGTAACTTCTGGGCTATTTGTATCCAGACGCCAGGTCCTGCACCAGTCAGTATATACAAGGGGAAGGGGGAGAAAATGCCTTACCTACCTCTTCCCATCTGAGGTGGTTTAGGCACACTTGCTCCTCTGCACCACTTGTCCACCATACAGCGTCTCTCTCTGATGTAAGAGGGAGCTGCGCTGGTGTTTTTAGCAGAAGCTTCTGGGCTATTTGAATCAGACCCCAGGGGAGATTATCTCAAATTCCCAGAAACCATCTGGCTGGAATTGGGGATTTTGCAGCTAAATTCCCAAAGCAAAGGAAAGTACTCACCGTTGTCGTCTTCCCCTTTTGCCACAGCCATCGGGCTTGCTTTTCCATGCTTATGGTCCACACGCAAGGAGGATAGCCGCCAAAGTGCCCCCTCGACTGCTGTCACCATAGGGAGTTGCAAGGTTAGGCTGTGTCCTGCACTGTACCAGTCAGTATATACACATGGGGGGCAATGCCTTACATTCCTCATTCCCATCTGAGGTGGTTTAGGCAGATATCCACCGTAGTGAACTGGTGCCTCCTCGCCTAGCGAAAGGAGGATGTGGGCACCTGCTGACTCTCAGCCTTCCCTCCTGGGTAAGAATGCCGCCATTTTCCCGAAGTCTGAAAATGATGCAGGTGCTTGTCCGCCCTCCCCAGCAGCCCACGCGAGCTACCAGGGGCCCAGGAGTCAGGGGATATGATCCCCCTGGAAAGAACTGATGGCCAGCACCCCTGTCTGAACGGATGCCCGGATAGGTAAGGGGGGAGACAGGATAAAGGCCCCTAACGTTCTGGGTACACCACTGTACCCAGAGGCCTTTAGCTCTCAGAGGGGCTCTTCCAGTTTTTGCTGCCCCCCCTGAGGAAAGGATAGGGGAACCCCCCCCAGGAAGGATAAAATATCTGGCCAGACCCAGAGGTTCAGCCAGAGACCAGCCATTGCCCGTTCAGGCTCTGAAGAAGGGGGTGCTCCCCTAAAACGCGTTAGCCATTGGCCATTTGCACCGGTCTGACCCTCTTGGCAATAGGTCCTGGTGTGTCGATCCACAGAACAGCGCATTTGCGCCCTTTTCAAAGCTGGTTTCGATAGCTCGTTTGTGAGTATAATTTTTGCTGTTTTTATGCTGTAATAAAGTTTATCAGTGGTAATGCACTAGGTTAGTGCGCCCTCCTTCTTTTTCTGTTTTTTCTAGCTTGAATACCCATTGTTCAGAGGAGGGCTGCAAGACGCTAGGCAATACCTTGTTATAGGTGGTCGCACCACATGTTCAGTTCCTGGACACCTGAGCGCAGGAGAGATTTGTTTTAGGCACTGGCTGGTATCACTTATGGGCACTGTTTGGTGGCACTTATGGGCACTGATTGGTGGCACTGATGGGCACTGCTGGGGCTTTCCTGTAATCAGAACACTGATGATCAGTGCCCTGATTACCTGCCCAGGTCTCCTCTGTGAGGAGATGCCGCTGATCGGCACTCCTTGCCACGCACTCTGTCAGTGTGAGGCAAGGAGAGCCGATTCACTGCACTTCCGTATTTACATGTGACCAGCTGTGATTGGACACAGCTGATTACATGGTTAAAGAGGCACGGCCATGGCTCTTTACAGAGATCCAGGGTCTGCGTGCCCCCGTCATATGACATCCTCTCAGAATGAAAGCCGCATCGCCCTTCCATCATTTGATGGCGGGTGGGCGGCAAGCAGTTAAAGTGGTATTAAAGCTTTGTTGTTTTTTTAAAATAAAAAACATTTTATATTTACCAGCTCTGTGCAGTGGATTTGAGCAGAGCAGCTCTGATCCTCTTCTTTTTGTGTCCCACATCGGTGCTCTGGGGGCACCGTTGTGTGCTCACTCCCGAGCAGCTGCTCTATGCATTGATAAGACACATAGAGCTGTGGCTCGGCCCTGCCCCCCGCTCTTTATTGCTGCTGTCTCAGCCAATGAGGAGGGAGAGTCCCGGGACACCCAAGGCTTTTGTGAACATCAATGGATCGGAGAACCACAGGTAAGGATTGGGTTCTTGGTGGGGGGGGGGGGGGTGGGGGGAGGGGGCGCTGCACACAGAAGTTTATTTTTAACTTCATGCATAGAATGTATGAAGGTAAAAAACCTTCTGCCTTTAGAACCACTTCAACTTGTGGCCCCTCTAGTGCCTTTGCCCCTTCTTCTCTTAAAATAACCCTAGCACCAACTAGAAACGAAGAGTTACTAGACCTACTGATTACCAACAATACAGACCTGATCACGGATGTGGAAATACGGGGTCATTTAGGAAACAGGGATCAGATGTCAATTAGTTTCAGTATAAATCATACTAATAGGAAACATAAGGAGAATACAAAGACACTGAATTTCAAAAGAGCCAACTTCCTTAAACTACAAGCCTTGCTAGAAGATACTAATTGGGATAAAATCTTAGGAACAAAGAACATGGAGGAGAAATGGGTATGCTTTTAGAGCATATTAAATAAGGGCATTAGCCAGTGCATCCCAATGGGAAATAAATTTAAAATAAAAAAATAAATTTAAAAGAGCTAATAAAAATCCTGGGTGGCTTAACTTAAACCAACGTAAAAATGCATATAACAGCAAAGGAGAAGGCCTTCAAAAAATACAAGGCTGAGGGATCATCATCAGCATTCTAACTTTACAAAGAATGCAACAAGAAATGTAAGGATGCAATCAGAGCGGCTAAGATAGAACAGGAAAGACACATAGCGGAGGAGAGTAAGAAAAATCCCAAGAAATGCTTTAATTGCTTAAATAGTAAGAAAGGAAGGTCAGATCATATTGGTTCCATAAAGAATGATGAAGGGAATCTGCCTTCATCTGCGCTCAGCTGCGTGACACTCCACTTTCCATTGAGGCTCTTGATGGGAGATCTCTACAGCCTGCCCATGTGACTCATGAGACGGTTCCTGTCAGGAGATCTAATTGACCAGACCGTGTGGTCTGCACAGAGGAGACCAGAAACACATGTAAGTGAAATAATGGTGTTTATTAAACAAGTGATAAGTAAAAGGAATATAAACAGTGCAAAACCAACACAACAAACCCACTACAAACAACAATATATACAAGTAAATGGAGATACCGGAATCGTAAACAAAGCCAGGCCAAGGTCATACACAGGGAGGTCAGCAGATGGGCAAGGACGGGAAACCAGCAGGACAGGGAGAGGATAGATGGTTAAGCTGCAGGGCAGGGATCCAAGGGAATCAGGAGGGACAAGAACAGGATGGGCTTGGGATAGGGATCGGATCTGATCAGAGCAGAGCAGAGCAGGACAGAAACAGGTTCACAATCAGGATACAGGCAGCAAGGTCAGGGCGCAGGGAGAAAGATACCAAGGCAAGCCTATGAGGGCTTGCCGGGTATTTATAAGGCTGTGGTAATTGACCTCATGTCACAGCTGAGCGCAGTGTGTGCTGTTTGCTCCACACTGCCGGAGTGCACCTGCTGGTGGACACCGGTATTACGGTCCAGGGATGCAACAGTGCCACCAGCAGGAGAGACCTCTTACTGCAGGTCCCAGGTGTTGGAAGACACCCTCTGGTGGACACTGGTACTGCGATCCAAGAGACCGATAGCGCCACCAACGGGTAAACCCTCTCATGACAGTTCCATTGTCAATGGCCGTAGGGACACTTCACCATGAGATAATCCAATTCCAAGTTATTTCCTCACCTAAGTTTCCGCTGGTTATTGGTTATCCTTGGTTACAGAGGCACAACCCCTCTTTTGATTGGCTCCATGCTGAGGTTCTGTCCTGGTCACCACAATGCAGCGAGACATGCTTCCGGAAGGTAGCCAAGGTCCTGTGCACCTCTTCACTCTCCTCCCTGCCAGAGGACTACCGTAATTTTAGCAATGTCTTAGACAAAGGTCAATCCGGTAGTTTGCCTCCACACCGGCCGTATGATTACGCAATTGACCTTCAACCTGGTGCCATACCCCCTCGTGGACGGGTTTACCCTTTGTCGGTCTTGGAAGATAAAGCCATGGAGGAGTATGTTGCAGACGCACTTTCTAGAGGTTTCATCCGCAAATCCTCGTCTGCTGCTGGTGCCGGTTTCTTCTTTGTAAAGAAGAAGAGCGGTGAACTGAGACCTTGTATTGATTATAGGGGTTTCAATCGTTTCACGATTAAGAATGCCTACCCGATTCAATTGATTACTGAGTTATTTGACCTCCTCAAGGGAGCAACGGTTTTCAGGAAACTTGATTTGAGAGAGGCTTACAATCTCGTGAGGATTAAGGAGGGCGACGAGTGGAAAACTGTGTTTAATACCAGAACAAGCCATTATGAGTACCCCGTAATGCCTTTTGGCCTTTATAACGCCCTGGCAGTTTTCAAAGAATTTATTAACGATGTCCCCTGAGATTTGTTGCTGTTATGTGTGGTGGTTTATCTCAATGATATCCTCATATTTTCCAAGTCCCTGGAGAGCCACCACACAGATGTCTGTTGTGTGCTTCAGAAACTAAGAGAGAACACTCTCTATTGTAAACTGGAGAAGTACGGGTTCCATCGTGAACAGGTTAAATTCCTGGGCTATGTCATTTCCACTGCTGGTTTTTCAATGGAGCCAGAGAAACTTTCGGCAGTCCTACAGTGGCCTCGATCCCCTGAAGCGTTTCCTGGGTTTTGCCAACTATTATCGGAAGTTTATTCATAACTTCTCATTTCTGGTTAAGCCCCTGATTGATATGACCAGGAAAGACGGAAACCCACAGAGTTGGTCTCCGGAGTCCATTAAGGCCTTTGAGAGTCTCAAGGCTGCCTTTGTTTCTGCTCCTGTGTTGGCACATCCTGATCCTACGTTACCTTTTATCCTTGAGGTTGATGCTTCTGAGACTGGTGTTGGCGCCCTTCTGTCTCAACGTCCTTGTGGCTACTTTTGCAAGAAATTGTCACCTGCGGAGTGCTCCAGACTTACCATTCTCCCAAGGCAGCTGGCCACCCTGGGAGGAATCAACTCGTTTGGGCCATTTCCCAACAATTCTGGTGGCCTAGTCTACATGCTGATATAACTGCCTTTGTAGCTACCTGTTCCATGTGTGCTCAAAGTAAGACTCCACGACACCTTCCAGTGGGCCTCCTACAACCCATACCCAATGGAGAGAGGCCCTGGACCCATCTGTCTATGGATTTTATTGTGGAGCTGCCCAACTCCCAAGGCAACATTGTTATCCTTATGGTAGTTGACCGATTCTCAAAGATGTGTCACTGTATTCCACTACTTCTTAGGAATTGGCTTCCATTTTTGCTCGGGAGATCTTTCGCTTACATGGGCTACCGAAGGTGATTGTCTCGGACAGGGGCAGTCAGTTTGTCTCCCGGTTCTGGCGAGCCTTTTGTGCACAGTTGGGAATTCAGCTTGCTTTTTTCTCTGCGTATCAACTGCAGTCTAATGGGGCCGCAGAGTGAGCCAATCAGTCCTTGGAGCAATTCCTACATTGCTATATTTCTGACCATCATAACAACTGGTCAGACCTATTACCATGGGCAGAGTTTGCTCATAACAGTGCCTTGAATTCTGCCTCCCGATTGTCTCCATTTATGGCGAATTATGGTTTCCAACCTTCCATATTGCCTGACTTGTTTGTTCCGCAGAGTATTCCTGCGTTAGGGGAGCATCTCTGTGGTCTTCGTTCCACTTGGGCACAAGTCCAGGAGGCTTTGCATCATGCTAATGATAGGTACAGACTCCATGCTGACCGCAGACGCCTGCCTGCACCTTCCTACTAGGTGGGGATAGGGTTTGGCTGTCATCTCGCAACTTCCAACTTCATGTTCCCTCACTGAAATTCATACCTCGGTTTATTGGGCCTTTCCATATCCTTCACAGGATTAACCCAGTGGCTTACGCATTGGACCTTCCTCCTAGTATGCGCATCTCAAATGTGTTTCATGTCTCCTTATTGAAACCGTTGGCCTACAACTGATTTACCATCTCGGTGCCATGTTCTCACCCTATACAGGTTGAGAACCATGAAGAGTATGAGGTACAATCCATTGTTGACTCCCGTAGGTTCCGTGGGTGCATGCAGTACCTGGGGGCATTGGAAGGGGTACGGTCCTGAGGAAGGCTCCTGGGTCTCATCCTCGGACGTACATGCCCCTGTCCTCCTCCAGCGATTTCTATAGACTTTTTCCCCTCAAGCCCAGTGGTCCTCCGAGGGGGAGGGGTCAGCCCTTCCTTCTCTGAGCTGGCCACTCAGCTGTCAGCAAGTTGCCAGCTCTCATCTCTCTCCACAGTTACCCAGCTGTTCCTGATCCTGCTCGTCTCACCTGCCTAGTTAAAGATGTCTAGCTCATTTCATCTCTGCCTTCGCCTTGGTCACATCACAAGAAACCATCTCCTGCATTCCTGTTTAAAGACTGGCTTGCTGACAGCCCTTCTGGCTCCTTATCCTGCTTGCTGTTCCTCTACTTGGATCCCTGACTTCTGGCCTGTCTGATTACCCGATCTGGTTACTGAACTCTGGCTTGGCTGATTACCCTATCTGGTTACTGAACTCTGGCTTGGCTGACTACCCAATCCGATTACCGGACTCTGGCTATGCTTTGACTACGCTTACTCTATTTACCCTTTTTATTATTAAACAAGTGTGATTTTACTGTACTTCTGTCTCAGTCTGGTTCATGGTTTCTTTGGCCTTTTTAGACCTCGAGCTTTGCCACGACAACAAAACTATATATGCAAGAAACTTTGCATATATATACCAAACCTACTGCTGGTAATTCATTTATACACTGTGATAGCTGCCACCATCCGAGATGGGTCAACAACATCCCCCGCAGCCAATTCTGCCGCCTTCGAAGGAATTGTACCAGAGACTCCGACTATGACATCCATGGACAACTTTTGTCAAAAAAATTCCTAGACAAAGGATACCCCACTCCACTTATAGACGCGGCCTTCCATCATTACCATAGTCTATCCCCAAGCCCCAACCATCCTCCTACCACTGGTAAACAACCTACCCGCTTCATCACACAATTTCATTACAAATACAAGAAAATGGAGAAGATCCTGGCTTCACACTGGCCTATTCTGTTGGAAGACCCTCATCTCAGAACCACAGTCGATACCAAGCCTAAAGTGGCATATAGAAAATCCAGAAACATTAAGAGTAAAATTGCACCCAGTAGAATTAAGCCTACCCAACCCACCTCATCACCACTCACCCTGATACCCCTCAGAGGGATGTGTCAATGCAAAAAAACCCTCTGCTTAACCTGCCAGTTTATACAACACGGTCAGAAAACTTTCACTGTCAAAGGAAAAAACTATACCCTAAAAGAATTCTACAACTGTTCAACTGACTTCGTTATATATTGCCTCACCTGCCCCTGTGGCCTACTATATGTCGGCAGAACCATCAGAGCCCTAAGGGCACGTTTTGGGGAGCACCGGCGCTTTATCAAAAAAGGCTGTGACCACCACAGCGTCCCTAAACACTTCCTGACTCACCACGACCGATCTACAGCTGGCTTCAGTGTGTGGGTCATTGAATCAATCCCGGCCACATACCCTGCCGCTGAGCAGTATAAACGTCTTTGCCAGCAAGAAACTTACTGGATCTACTCTTTGGGCACTTTAGCACCTGGGGGGTTGAACGAGGATATCGAGGTACACACACTACTTTAAGCCACCCCGTTTCCTCATGAGACCACCCCTACAGATGTAGCCTTGCTACAATATATATATCTTTAAGAATCCTCCCACCTCCTGAATGCTGCAAAGCGAATAATCCCGAAGAATTGGCAGAGGAAGGAGAGCCCTGAGATATGGGAATGGATAGATGCCGTAGAAGAAACTTATTACCTGGAGACTAGGATTAGCTTGGAAGAGGAAACAAGAAATGCGAGCTCAGTGGAGTGGGAACGCTGGGTAAAATAAAAAAAAAATTGGTGTAGTATTTAAGAATTAAAGCCTCGGCTCAGAGTAGGCGATAAGGAAAAATTAGACCCTGGAGAGATAGGGAGGGAGGGGGGAGGGGAGGGGAGAGAAGGGAGGGGGGGTAAATAGAGAAGAAGGTAATTCTGTAGAAGTAGTTACCGTAGGACCTCCGCAGATGACAGAGGCATGAGAGTGGATAAGTTACACAGGGGGACTTAATGGGTTTTTCTGGTATGATCTTTTTTGATATGGCAAGAGTCACAATGATGAGACAAAAGAGAGCGGGCTGGAAGATAAATGAACTGCAAAGTTGATTTCACGCCTCTCTATACGGTCGACTGAATGTGACAAAAAAAAATAAAATATATATATCTTTAAGAACCCTGAACACATACGTGCTTCCCTGTTCCTTGTGTTTTTCCCAATACGCATGCTTTATCTTTATCCATGTCCACTTCCTATACCATAATTTTTTCACCATTTTTTTGCCTTTCTCTATCTATTTATATTCATTTTTATTTTTATTTGTATTATTTCTTATATTTATTCTTATTTCTATATCTATTATAATTGTTATTCTTAATTCTATTTTTATTTTTATTCTTATTTTCATTGTTAATATTTTTATTTTTATTCTCACTTTCATATTCATTTTTATTTTTATTTCTATTTTTATTTTTATCTCTTTATATTTTTATCTTTACCGTTGCATTTTCTGGTTCTTTTGTATCATCACCATGGGAAATATTATTATGTTTCGCTTTTATACTTACATATATATATATATTTTTTTATACTTACCTCCATTTTTTGCCCCCATTGTTACTCCCATTTTTACTATTGTTAATATTATTGTCTCCATGTTTACTACCATGCACTTCTCCCCATTCATATATATGTTTCCATGCGACTCACTATTATATAACCTCTTTCTTTCTCTGGTGTCTGTTTATGAAGCAGTGAAATCTATTCACTGCTTCGTTCTCCGGCATTCACAGTGAAGAATCTTCTCCTCTGTGTGCCTGTTTATGAAGCGGTGTAGATCGCTTCACCTTTGGAGGAGTGAAGAGATCTACAAATGCTTCAAATAGTGGAGAACGGCTCCTGATACTGGAATCTCATGAGACTTTACGAGATTACAGTACCAGATGTCAGTTTATCAAGCAGTGATAAATTATCACCGCTCAACGGCGTGGATTAATGTTAATAAAATAATGAGTCCCCCTACATTATACACATATGTATACACACACACACATTATATATACATGTATATACACACACATGATATTTATATACATATACACATTATATGTATATATGTATATATATGCATACTCATAAATATGACAGGGGGACATGATTACAGTGTTGGGGGGTCTGAACGAGGCATAAGGAAGTTAAAAATCTTCCTCCTTTCCCCTCAGATCCCCCCAGATTTCCTCTTCACTCCCCGATTCACCACCTCTGAGCTGGTGAACCTGGGAGTGTGAATTCTGACTCCGATCGCCAGTGAAGCGGTGAGATCACCGCTTCATAAACTGGCCGTTACTGTGTCATTCAATGAGGATTCTCCGTGTGTAGAGATAATGGGCGGGAGAACAAGTTCAAACATGTTCACCCCCGATGATCACTGTTTCATAAACTGTTTATGGACTATGATCAGCGGTGATCCTCGGGATCACCGCTGATCACTGCTTCATAAACGGACACCTCTGTGTATATTATGTTACCTTGTAGTTCCCCTTCCCCCCACAGTTGGCGCTGTGCTTTCTTTGACAGATGCTGGGACCTGTTGTCCCACAGCGCTGGCATATAAAAGCACATTGCAGGCACCTCCCTATTAGGCCTACTGAAGGAGCAGTGGCTCAGAGTGTGTAGCCTTCTCTCAACATCTCTGCAAGCCCTCCTCCCTGGACGATCCCTCCCCTGGATACCGAACCCGGAAGAGGACAGATGACCTGTAACGCTCTACGCTGGCCCCTAATCTCTTCCTAATGGCCACAGAAGGAGTTCCCGGCTGGTAATCTACCTTCTGCAGCCCAGCATCCCTGCAGCGTCACCACCACAGGATCAGAGGGAACACAGAGGACCACATACCTATACAGTCAGGTGGCGCTTCCTTCTCTACCCCTCTCTCATCCATCACAGAGCCAGGTCTCTGAGGACAGCATCCACCTAGCTTACCAGCCTACTTTAACCATTACATTACCGGTTACCACTTAACCCTTGAACTTCCAGCCTGTCCCCTATGGACTAAGTTGCTCAGCCCTTTATATCTCCTGTTATATATGGACTTGTGTGTTTGCACTTACAGTTACCAATACTCTGGTTCATGGTTTCTGACAGAGGTGAGCTGCTATCTAGATAAAGGAAGGCCCGTAGACGTGGTGTATCTGGATTTTGCAAAAGCATTTGATACAGTTACCCATGAACGTTTACTGTACAAAGTAAGGTCCGTTGGCATGGACCATAGGGTGTGTACATGGATTGAAAACTGGCTACAGGGGCGAGTTCAGAGGGTGGTGATAAATGGGGAGTACTCAGAAAGGGCAGGGGTGGGTAGTGGGGTCCACCAGGGTTCTGTCCTGGGACCAGTCCTATTTAATTTATTTATAAATGACCTGGAGGATGGGATAAACAGTTCAATCTCTGTATTTGCAGATGATACTAAGCTAAGCAGGGCAATAACTTCTCCGCAGGATGTGGAAACCTTGCAAGAAGATCTGAACAAATTAATGGGGTGGGCAACCACATGGCAAATGAGGTTTTGTCAGAGAACTCACACAGCAAGCACCCGTCTCCATGCCGCAGCTGCCAATCCTCGTTCTGCTAATGCCAATGTGCGTGCACGGAACCGTAGCCAGAGACAAATGAGATCCAGGGTGGGCATGGCACCTCTATGCGAACGCGCGTGCGTGCTAATGCGCAACCGCGAGTGCCAAAGCGCTAATGTGCTAACGCTCATGCGCCAATGTGCTAAGGTGTTAATGCGCATGCACGCACGTACGCGGGCGCGAATCCTGGCACACAGCTAAACAGAGAGTCTGCCTAGCATCAGTGCTGGATTGTCTTCAGCTTGTTCCTGTGTTCCTGTTGCTACTCTGCCTGATTGACCTTGTTCCTGAAAACCCGGCTATCTTCTGACCATTCTCTTGGATCTCCCCTGCCTGCTGAACCTGCCTCTACCTGCAATACTGATCTTGGCTTGAACTTATGATTACAGCTCTGCCTCCTGATTCTGTACCCCGCTACCCATCTGTTGCCAACCTCTGCTTGTTTCTGACTACGGTTTTGCCTTCTGACTTGGTACCCCGCTGCCAGCCTGTTGCCGACTCCTGCCTGTTCCTGATTCTGCAGTTGATCCTGATCTGGCTCCCGCTGAACAAGTTTGGTGATCAGTTTCCACATCTCCTCAGCAGAGGTTCCTGAATCTCCAAGTTCCAGCCTTCTGCCTGCAGGCACCTGCACCCTTTTGTTGCCCTCGCACTCCCTGTACCCACCACCAGGGGTGCTTGGACTGGAACCGTGCAAGAGGCCACCCTCATCATTTCGGGCTCCGCTGTAAGGTACGTGACAGGTTTAATGTGGAAAAATGTAAAATAATGCGAGAACCTCTGGGGGAATCTAGGATGGAAAGGGACCTGGGGGCCCTAGTAGATGACAGGCTCAGCAATAACATGCAGTGTCAAGCTGCTGGAAAGAAAAAAACAGAATATTGGCATGCTTAAAAAGGGGATTAACTCCAGAGATAAAACAATAATTCTCCCACTCTACTAGACTCTGGTCCGGCCGCACCTGGAGTATGCTGTTCAGTTCTGGGCACCAGTCCTCAGGAAGGATGTGCTGGAACTGGAGAGAACCCAGAGAAGGGCAACTAAACTAATAAAGGGACTGGAAGATAGTAGTTATGAGGAAAGGTTATGAGCACTGAACTTGTTCTCTCTGGAGAAGAGACGCTTGAGATGAGATATGATTTCAATGTACAATCACCGTACTGGTAACCCAACAATAGGGATAAAACTTTTCCACGTAAAAGAAATTAATAAGACACGTGGTCATTCACTAAAATTAGAAGAAAAGCGATTTAACCTTAAACTGCGTAGATGGTTCTTTACTGTAAGAGCGGTTAGGATGTGGAATTCCCTTCCACAGACAGTGGTTTCAGTGGGGAGCATCGATAATTTCAAAAAAATATTATATAAGTAACTGAATTACCACAACTTAGAGGGATATACAATGTGATACTGACATAAAATCACACACATAGGTAACACTTTTGTTTGGGTAGAAAAAAACAAACCTTCCCTCCTGGCACACACTGCAGCCTTGTGTCACAATAATGTCACAGTAAACAACATTATTTGATAATACAGGATATGTGTCACTTCACTGTTTCCTCATATGTGTGCAGCAAAACTTTTTAAGGGGGGGGGGGGGTTTAGGGGCAGAGCATCATAATGTGAGACTAAAGACAATAAAGGGAAAAAAAAGGTGTATGTACCTACATTTTGAAAAAAAATTACAATGATTATCTGTAGATCAGACTTATCAGTAAAAAGTGATGGCTCACTAAGATGGAACTATACTTTAATTAAACTACTCTCTAGGTTTCAATAAAACACACTCCCGCTTGGGTTCAGGCCCACCACTAAGCTCCTTCAGGTCTAGAAAGGTCTGGCATACAAAAATATGTGAGCTGCAAAACAGTCTTCAATCCCTCATAAAAGTTTTATGCAAGATCATAGCCTGGTTTGTATAAAGCTGGCCATAGATGGATTGAAATTCGACCAGGTTAGCAGGGACCCATCAACTTTCGACTCATGTGTGGTCACTGCCACTCAACAGAAAGCAGTCTATTGCAAGACTTCTGGTGTAGAGACCTGTTGGAAGAAAGCCACTCAATCAACTCTGTCAGAATACAATAACGCAGTTGGGAGGTATCCCCCATCCACCTCAATTGTGTGGATGCGAGAATCGGTTCAGTTTTTTTCATTCAGTTCACTGGCTGAATGAAAAAGGAAAACTGAACAATGAATGGTCAGCTTAAGAGTGGATATAATTTCTTTTACTTTGTGGAGATTTCCTCTCACTTCCTGTTGTGTCTCAGGAACAGGAAGTAAGAGGAATATCTCTGTAGAGATACCCTCTAGTGCCAGACATGTAGATAGGTTTGGTGTAGGTAAATTTGTGTAGGCTTGCAGGCAGCCAAGCCTGTCTGTGTTTTTCCTGGGTTGGGCAGAGATCCAAGGAGAACTGTATGACTCACAGGCAGCATCACTGGGACCCCCTCCCATTTCTAGAATATACTGGAACCTTCTAGAAAAATGGGAGGGGAAGTAAAGTGGAGCTGCCTGGAGTATTCTGAGGGCCCTGACCAATCCCCAGCTTGGGTTGGCAGGGGGCAGGCCTCCTCAAATACTCTGGGTGAGAGCCCAGCTGGGGAGGAGAGTTTGGGTGGAAGCTGGAGATGGAGTGAGTGTTAGGCTGTTGTGGCCTTTGAGGGAGCTCCCTACTCTGGGGGGGGGTCTCGGGTGGGGACGGGACCTTCTCAAAACCCAAAGAGGTGTCCTGGCCAAGAGGCACTGGGAGCAAGGAGAGGACAGCGGGAGAACACTTCTGTGCAATTCTCCAAGAGGAACAGGAACAGCCAGGAGGGCCGGTGAGTGACACACAGTCAGAAGGACTGGGAGGCACACCTCCTCCATCCACTGGGATGGAGCAGTCTGGGATGGGTGCAGGATATGCACATATAGGACAGCTAGCACCAAGACTTCAATTTTTGCTACACCATAGGGGCCGGGGGTCCCTGCCTGCAAAGGACATTTAACCAGACCCAGCTGAGATTTTGCTGGGTCTGAAACCTGTGCTAGCTGGTCCTGGGAGTGATAGTCTGCAAGCAAGTCTGTACTGGAGGTAGAGGAGGAGAGAATGTATATACTGGAGTGTATACAGTTTAAGTCCCTACAGAGTTTCATTGATCAAATGTGCATCCCATATGCACCCTTCCCCATGCAAGTTCAATTCCCCTAATAAAAAAAAAAACACAAATAAAGCTGAAAGGACTGCTTCTTGTCTCTGACTTACTTAAAATTTGTGTGCCTGGCTGGACAGGGTGGGAGACGACCAAATTTACCATCGGCCCCTACAGGGGTAGCACTACATCCCTAAGGGGACACAGACAGTAATAAAATAAACTGATGAGTTATCATTTATCTCTACTATTAAAAATACATAGAAAAAATGTTTTGGCTATATATATGCAGCACCCTCCTAGTGTAGTGTAGGCTGCTAGGTAAATTTACCTAGCTCCTCTGTAATTAGTACAGGGGTTGATTGGTTAGAGCTGCTCAGTGTCTCACTGGCTGTTGGTCTAATGACTGTCCCCTGTATTTTAGAGGATTCTAGAATCACAATGGGAAGAAGAACAGAGTAGGCAGCCTGAATATTTATGGGACTCCAGCCAATCCTGGAAGGTGGATCCAGTAGGTGGTTGGAGAACCAATAAAGAATCAGAGGCCTGAGCTAGGAGTAGGGATGAGTTTCGTGTTCGAATTGTACCCATGTTCAACTCGAACATAGTCTGTTCGCCCGTTCGCCGAATTGCGAACGATATGGGCAGTTCGCGCCACATTCGCGTGGTGCATCACGGCCCATAATTCACTGCGGCATCGCAATGCATTGCTGGCTGATGATTGGCCAAGCATGCACTATGACCCGCATGCTTGGCCAATCACAGCGCCGTCAGTAGAGAGAGCTGTAATTGGCCAAAGCCAGGGTGGCTTTGGCTAATTATGGCTCAGGGGGTTTAGAACACGCCCCACACTATATAAGGCCGCCTGTACGGCGGCTCTGTGTAGTGTGTTCCGGCGCGCTTAGAGAGAGAGAGACAGTGTCATTTCATTTGAGTTAGCTAGATTAGGCAGGACAGTCAGTGAGTTAGCTGCACTTACAGTGTATTGTGTATATATGCATCCCAGGTGTTATATATATATATATATATATATATATATATATATATATATATATATATATGTGTATATATATATATATATATATATATATATATACACTGTATTCAGCTATATCCAATCCTGTTATCTTCCTACTGACAGGCAGGCTTGTCTTGTTACAGTATTTACAGCTACCTGAAGAAAATTAATGGTGTTCTTTTGATCCTATTAGTACCACAGTCAGGCAGCTAGACTACTTACAGCTAGTGTAGTGCATCCTTCTCACAGTGTTCAGTTAAAGCTACAAGTTAGTTTAGTGTGACCTCTGCACAGTGTTCAGCTAAAACTACAAGTTAGTGTAATGCGTCCTCCTCACAGTGTTCAGCTAAAGCTACAAGTTAGTTTAGTGCGACCTCTGCACAATGTGTTCAGCTAAAACTACAAGTTAGTGTAGTGCGACCTCTGCACAATGTTCAGCTAAAACTACAAGTTAGTGTAGTGCGACCTCTGCACAGTGTTCAGCTAAAGCTACAAGTTAGTGTAGTGCGTCCTCCTCACAGTGTTCAGCTAAAACTACAAGTTAGTGTAGTGCGACCTCTGCACAGTGTTCAGCTAAAGCTACAAGTTAGTGTAGTGCGTCCTCCTCACAGTGTTCAGCTAAAACTACAAGTTAGTGTAGTGCGACCTCTGCACAGTGTTCAGCTGAAGCTACAAGTTAGTGTAGTGCGTCCTCCTCACAGTGTTCAGCTAAAGCTACAATTTAGTTTAGTGTGACCTCTGTACAGTGTTCAGCTAAAGCTACAAGTTAGTGTAGTGCGTCCTCCTCACAGTGTTCAGCTAAACCTAAAAGTTAGTTTAGTGCGTCCTCCTCACAGTGTTCAGCTAAAACTACAAGTTAGTGTAGTGTGACCTCTGCACAGTGTTCAGCTAAAGCTACAAGTTAGTGTAGTGCGTCCTCCTCACAGTGTTCAGCTAAAACTACAAGTTAGTGTAGTGCGACCTCTGCACAGTGTTCAGCTAAAGCTACAAGTTAGTGTAGTGCGTCCTCCTCACAGTGTTCAGCTAAAGCTACAAGTTAGTTTAGTGTGACCTCTGCACAGTGTTCAGCTAAAGCTACAAGTTAGGGAAGTGCGTCCTCCTCACAGTGTTCAGCTAAAGCTACAAGTTAGTGTAGTGCGACCTCTGCACAGTGTTCAGCTAAAGCTACAAGTTAGTGTAGTGCGTCCTCCTCACAGTGTTCAGCTAAACCTAAAAGTTAGTTTAGTGCGACCTCTGCACAGTGTTCAGCTAAAGCTACAAGTTAGTGTAGTGCGTCCTCTGAACAGTGTTCAGCTAAAACTAAAAGTTAGTGTAGTGCGACCTCTGCACAGTGTTCAGCTAAAGCTACAAGTTAGTGTAGTGCGTCCTCTGAACAGTGTTCAGCTAAAGCTACAAGTTAGTGTAGTGCGACCTCTGCACAGTGTTCAGCTAAAGCTACAAGTTAGTGTAGTGCATCCTCTGAACAGTGTTCAGCTAAAGCTACAAGTTAGTGTAGTGCGTCCTCCTCACAGTTTTCAGCTAAAACTACAAGTTTGTTTTTTGCGAGCTCTGCACAGTGTTCAGCTAAAGCTACCTGTAGAAGGTTGGTGGTGTTTTCCTGATCCTATCACTACCGCAGGCAGCTAAATAAGCTACAAGTTAGTTTTTTGCAAGCTCTGCACAGTGTTCAGTTAAAACTACCAGTTAGTTTTTTGCAAGCTCTGCACGGTGTTCACCTAAAGCTACCTGTAGAAGGTTGGTGGTGTTTTCCTGATCCTATCACTACCACAGGCAGCTAAATAAGCTACAAGTTAGTTTTTTGCGAGCTCTGCACAGTGTTCAGCTAAAACTACAAGTTAGTGTAGTGCGAGCTCTGCACAGTGTTCAGCTAAAGCTACCTGTAGAAGGTTGGTGGTGTTTTCCTGATCCTATCACTACTGCAGGCAGCTAAATAAGATACAAGTTATTTTTTTGTGAGCTCTGCACAGTGTTCACCTAAAGCTACCTGTAGAAGGTTGGTGGTGTTTTCCTGATCCTATCACTACCGCAGGCAGCTAAATAAGCTACAAGTTAGTTTTTTGTGAGCTCTGCACAGTGTTCAGCTAAAGCTACCTGTAGAAGGTTGGTGGTGTTCTCATACAACAGGCAGGCAGTTGATTTTGCTAGCTGCAGTATCAGTATATATATATATATATATATATATATATATATATATATATATATATATATGCCAGCTTAGTGCAGCTACAGGCCATTAGTATGTCTGGAAGGCCAGCAAGGAGAGGCAAACAGTTCAAGCCAATAAAAGAGGGCAAGCAGGCTCTGTGTCTAGAGGCAACAGTGCTGGTCGTGGAGACGGTGCATCCTCATCAGCACGTGGCCGTGGGACACGCTTGGCCATTTTTTCGGCAGCTGGCCGTGTTGAGCCGCAACATGGGGAAGACTTGGTCAAGTGGATGACCAAGCCGTCCTCATCCTCCTCATCCTCTCTCATCCATGCTCAGGGTACTTTGTCTGGCAAAGCAGCTGCCAACGCGGCCTCTTCCCTCGGCACAATGGCATCAATGACTCCTTCCCTAGCCCCACCATGTCCTCCTGAGGAGTCCCTCGAACTGTTTGACCACAGTGTTGGGTACATGCTCCAGGAGGATGCCCAGCGTTTAGAAGGCTCTGATGATGATACTGAGCTAGATGAAGGCAGTAACGTGAGCACGGACAGAGGGGGTGCCCAAGAAGGACAGCAATCTGGCAGTCATGCTCCCCCTGCTGCAGCATACTGCCAGGTTTTCTCCAGTGATGAGGAGGGAGGGGATGATGAGGTCACTGACTCAACGTGGGTGCCTGATAGGAGAAAGGAGGAGGAGGTACATCACCAACGAAGCAGGATGCCCTCCAGGGGCCAGCCTAAGGGCAGCACACTGACTGCATCACACCCCAAAGCTTCGCATGTACAGGGCGCTGCTGTCTCTGCGCGTTATTCCAAAAGTTCTTTGGTGTGGGCCTTTTTTGAGACGAGTGCATCAGATCGCACCGTTGCTATTTGCAACATATATCTCAAGCGTATCTCGCGTGGCCAAAACATCTCCCGCTTGGGCACCACATGCTTGACCAGACATATGTTGACCTGCCATGCAGTTCGTTGGCAAGCGTATCTAAAAGACCCACACCAAAGAACAAAGAGGACCTCTCCTTGCTCCTCATAAGCTGAGATCTCCAACCCCACTATACCTTCAGTCCTCTCTGAGACCTGCACTGAGAGGAATGAAGGTGTAGAATTAGGTGTGTCACAGCCAAGTACTTGTAGGCAATCTGCTTTTGGTACACCGACGTCAGATTGTACCAGGCAAATTTCCCTGCCCCAGCTGCTGCACCGCCGAAAGAAGTTCGCTCCCAGCCATCCACATGCCGACCGGTTGAATGCTAGCTTGGCAAAATTGCTAGCACTTCAACTGCTGCCTTTTCAGTTGGTAGACTCTTCCCCCTTTCATGAGTTTGTGGAATGTGCGGTTCCTCAGTGGCGGGTACCCAAACGCCACTTTTTCTCATGGAAGGCGATTCCGTCTCTCTACCGGCATGTGGAAGGCAATGTCCTCGCTGGACAGGGCGGTCAGCGGTAAGGTGCATATTACCGCTGACTCATGGTCCAGCAGGCATGGACAGGGACGTTACCTAAAATTCACCGCGCATTGGGTGACTCTGCTGGCAGCTGGGAAGGATGCAGGACAAGGTGCAGTAGTGTTGGAGGTTGTTCCGCCACCACGCCTCCAAAATGCCACTACTAATGATTGTGACACACCTCTCTCCTCCACCCCTCCTCTTCTTCTTCCTCCATGGCCTCCTCCTGTGCTTTGTCCTCGGAACCAGCGGTGCTCCGTAGCCATTCAAGGGGCTAAGAAAGTATGCAGGCCAAAAGATGCCATGCGGTGCGTGAGCTGGTGTGCTTGGGGGACAGGAACCACACTGGGGCATAGGTTCTGTCAGCTCTGCAGGGGCAGGTTCAGAGGTGGTTGACGCCATGCCAACTTAAGGCAGGAATGGTGGTTTGCGACAATGGCACCAACCTCCTCTCTGCCCTCCGACAGGGACAAATGACCCATGTGCCCTGTTTGGCTCACGTCCTTAACTTGGTGGTGCAGCGGTTCTTGGGCAGGTACCTGGGCTTACAGGATGTCCTGAGGCAGGCCAGGAAAGTCTGTGTGCATTTCTGCCAGTCATATAATGCCAGTGCTCGGCTGGCAGACCTCCAAAAGGAGTTTAACCTGCCCAAGAACCGCCTAATCTGTGACATGCCCACCAGGTGGAACTCAACGTTGGCCATGCTGCAGCGGCTGTACACGCAGCAGAGGGCCATCAATGAGTACCTGTGTGACTATGGCACCAGGACAGGGTCGGGGGAGCTTGTTTTTTTTCCCCACTCCAGTGGGCCATGATCAGGGATGCATACACTGTCCTGTCACCATTTGAGGAGGCCACGAGGATGGTGAGCAGTGACAGTGCATGCATCAGTGACACTGTCCCCCTTGTCCACCTGTTGGAGCACACGCTGCATGGAATAATGGACAGAGCACTTGAGGCAGAACAGAGGCAGGAAGAGGAGGACTTCCTTAGCTCTCAAGGCCTCCTTTATCCAGACAGTGTTCCTGCGTGCCCGCCGATCACACAGGAAGAGGACGAGGAGGATTGTGTCAGTATGGAGGTGGAGCCTGGCACTTAGCATCAGCAGCAGTCTTTAAGGGATCAGTCCCAAGAAACACATGGACTTGTATGTGGCTGGGAGGAGGTGGCTGTGGACCATGTCATTCTTAGTGACCCAGAGGACTCCGGACCGAATGCCTCAGCAAACTTACGCTGCATGGCCTCCCTGATCCTGCAAAGCCTGCGTAAAGATCCTCGTATTCGTGGTATCAAGGAGAAGGACCAATACTGGCTGGCAACCCTCCTTGATCCATGTTACAAGGGTAAGGTTGCGGACCTTATCTTGCCGTCGCAGAGGGAACTTTCAGAAAGGTCTGTGCAACGCGTTCCCAGAGACTGGGAGGTTACAAACTCCTGTTTCTGAAAAACGTGTTGATGAGGCTTCGGTCAGTCAAAGAAGGAGCGGTGGAGAAGGTGGCCGTCTGACCGATGCGTTCAGACAATTTTTTAGTCCGCAGCCCCAAGGTATGATCGGTTCCAGCAACCATCGCCAGCGTCTGTTTTACATGGTGCAGGAATACCTAGGGGCAAGATCTGACTTGGACACCTTTCCCACCGAAAATCCTCTGGGTTACTGGGTCTTGAGGATGGATCATTGGCCAGAGCTTGCACAGTATGCAATTGAGCTTCTGGCCTGTCCTGCATCCAGCGTTTTTTTAGAACGCACATTTAGTGCTGCTGGAGGCTTTGAAACCGATCACAGGGTGCGTCTGTCTACCGACTCGATCGATCGACTGTCCTTCATAAAAATGAATCAGTCTTGGATCACCACCAGCTACCAAGCACCTGATGCTGATGTAACCGAATAATTTTTTTTGAAATCTCAGATCCCTTCAAAGACTGCCTATGCTGATGCTGAGTGACTATCCTGAGTAATTATCCTCTTCCTCCTCAATGAGCATGCTGATAGCTTGTATGAACATTTTTGGTTCTGGGCACCGCCACCAGTGCCTAAGGCCCAATTTTTCAGCCCCTGTTTAACAGGGGCGTGTAATTACAATTTTTGATGCAATACGTTGCAGCAGGGCTCGTTCCTGCGTTCCAATTAGAGTATCTGTGAGGGGTTGCAGTGTTGTGGCACCAGCACCAGTGCCTAAGGCCTAATTTTTCAGCCCCTGTTTAACAGGGGCATGTAATTACAATTTTTGATGCAATACTTTGCAGCAGGGCTCGTTCCTGCGTTCCAACTAGAGTATCTGTGAGGGGTTGCAGTGTTGTGGCACCAGCACCAGTGCCTAAGGCCTAATTTTTCAGCCCCTGTTCAACAGGGGCATGCAATTACAATTCTTGATCTAATATTTCACAGCAGGGCCTGTTTCTGCACCCACCAAGAGCGAGTGAGGACAGTGTTGTGGCACCAGCACCACTACCACCACCAAAGGCCCAATTTTTCTGCCCCTGTTCAACAGGGGCATGTAATTACAATTCTTTATCTAATATTTAACAGCAGGGCCCTGTGAGGGCTTACAGTGTTGTGGCCACACCAACACCTAAGGCCCAAATTTCTGCTGATGTATATAGGGCAGGCCCCTACTTTCAAACATCCAACTTACAAACGACTCCTACTTGCAAACGGAAGGAGACAACACGAAGTGAGATGAAATCTACCCCTAGGAAGGGAAATTCTCTCCTGTAAGAGTTAATATGGGTAAAACATTTCTCCTTTCCACTGATGCTTTATCACCAATCCTTGTTTCACAAAAAAACCCACATTTTCAAAAAACATTTGTCATTGGGACAAAAAGTGAGGTTAAATCTTCTGAAGAGGAGCACAGACAGCAAAACAAATGTCACAGGGGTGATAAGCCTTCCCTATGTTTTCCACAAAGCTTAAAATAGATTTTTTGGCTGGAGCTAAACACGTTAAAAATGTACCAGTTCAAAATTACAAACAGATTCTACTTAACAACAAACCTACAGTCCCTGTCTAGTTTGCACCGCCTGTATACTGCTGTTCAGAGTACAGAGCCTGTATACTGCTGTTTCCTTTTTTAATTTGGGCGCGGGGTTCCCCTTAATATCCATATAAGACCCAAAGGGCCTGGCAATGGACTGGGGGGTACCCATGCCGTTTGCCTCACTGATTTTCATCCACATTGCTAGGACCCGACATTACATTAAAGCCGCAAGCAGTTTTAAATGACTTTTTTTCCTTTAAAAATGACATTTTCTGCAGGGACTGTTCTAAGCACGGGAAACACGCGCCACTTTACAGGCATACTAAAGACACCCCCCAGGTACGATATTTAAAGGAATATTTCACTTTTTTTTTACTTTAAGCATCATTAAAATCACTTCTCCTGAAAAAACGGCCGTTTTTAAAAGTTTTTTTTGCATTGATACATGTCCCCTGGGGCAGGACCCGGGTCCCCAAACCCTTTTTAAAACAATAACATGCAAATTAGCCTTTAAAATGAGCACTTTTGATTTTGAACGTTCGAGTCCCATAGACGTCGATAGGGGGTTCTAACGTTTGTGCGAATTTTCGGTCGAACCGAACCGGGGGGTGTTCGGCTCATCCCTAGCCAGGAGTTTCAATATATAAATTATTTTAATTCAACTTAAGAAAGAGCTACAAACATAAAACATCACCATAAAAAAGCTAATACAGCAATCTTCCAATATACTAACATCTCAAGCTCAACACAACATAGATACACTGACAAACATTTATAAAAGTTTTATCTTCTGGGACCCTATTATAATAACAATATGTATGAGCCAGAAGTTTCAGAGTCCATGGGTCCATTCCTGTTGGAGGAGACCCATGTGCAGAGGCTCTGCCCCTGGGGCAGGAGTGCTAGAGAAGCCTTTGTGAAGACATCAAGGTCCCAGCTAGGCTTAGCTGGGGATGGAGTTGGGTCTGTAGAAGCTCACTGGAGAGGTCCAGGAGGAAGTTGGTCGGAAAGAGTCCAGCTGTCCTATGGTGGTGTGAGTCTACATCTCCCTCACTAGGAAGAGCCTGGTGGATATTGGCAGGAGGAAACAGTTGATCCTGTGACTATGTGAGTAGATGACCCCAGCTCTGAAGCGTAATGACTGTGTGTAGCTTTTAAATCTGGAAGGAGTACAGGTCACCAACAGCATTGAGATTCTGTGGGACATTCAACTTTGTACAGCACAGCCAGAAGTAAAAATCCTCAAGTTGCTCAGTTCTACAGTTTAGCAGGGTATCCCATGCTCCCTATCCGTTTCAACAACAGAAAGAGGGGACAAGGGTGTCCCCAGAAAGCAAAAAAGGGAATAGTCAACAACGGCTTATGGTACAAAAATGCAAAAAGGCTTTATTAAGGGGGGGTGGGGGTATTTACATATATAAAAACATCCCTATCCGTTTCCAAGGTCATGGTTTCCAATAAAAACCCAAACACGAAAAGAAACCCTTAGACTGTTCTTTGAATCCAGAGGAAGAGTGTAGAAATGCTGTGTGCCTGGCTGTGTGCGCTCTAAGGGGGGATTAAGACCAAAAGTCACCAGCACCTCTTTAGGGGTTTAGCTACACATACAATTACATTTTTTTAAAAAATTTTTACACAGATACATGAATGAATTGGGCATGTACATGTATGTTGTAGAGGTAGAATAGTCAACAACGGCTTATGGTACAAAAATGCAAAAAGGCTTTATTAGGGGGGGTGGGGGTATTTACATATATAAAAACATCCCTATCCGTTTCCAAGGTCATGGTTTCCAATAAAAACCCAAACACGAAAAGAAACCCTTAGACTGTTCTTTGAATCCAGAGGAAGAGTGTAGAAATGCTGTGTGCCTGGCTGTGTGCGCTCTAAGGGGGGATTAAGACCAAAAGTCACCAGCACCTCTTTAGGGGTTTAGCTACACATACAATTACATTTTTTTTAAAATTTTTTTCACAGATACATGGATGAATTGGGCATGTACATGTATGTTGTAGAGGTAGAATTTTTATGCCCGCTATAATTTCCCCTGGGGACAGCCTAATATCTGCGCCACAGATTGGTTGCAGAGCTAGTCAGGAGGACTGTGATAGCACGGGCATTGGAAAGGGGTAGCTGCAGCCAGGAGGGCTGGCAGTGCATGAAGAGGTGGTACTGGAGCAGTAGCCACATATAGGACAGCTAGCACCCAAGGACAGGTCGTTAGACGCACAGTTATTTTCTGATGCAACTGTACCAACAAACAATATATCACATCTGGTTACCTTTTCACTAATAAGAAAACTCACTCATGATTCATTTGACTTGTGATTGCTAATATAACACTTAACACATTATCATTTCTGATAGCACTGGTTTATTAATAAAATCTATTACGCCTAAGCAGATCTCACCTATATAATTAGTATGATGACCTACATCCTGAATGGTGGCACCTGTTCTGTGGCAAGCATAGGTTTGATTCTGGTGAGCAAGCAACTAGCACAAAACAGGATGTTCCCGTAATGTGGCTTAATCAAGTTCCTTCTTCAGCAGAAAACCACAGGATGAGGACATGACAACTCATCTCACAGCTAGAGAAATTATGTTCTCCTGTATACATGATGTCAGCAAGCAATATACAGACGAATTTGCCACAGAATATACCATAAATACTTTTGTTATGACATTTGCTATGCTGTGGGGTGATTTGTAGGAACAGATCAGATGAGATTTTCCCAGACAGTATTCTTGAGCGTTGTTCTTGGACAACCCTCCAACCAGTCCCAGTCACATGTGGCTCAGGTCCCTCTGATGTCAATGCAGTGTATAAGTAGTATGCTCTTAAAGTATATTCCATCCCAAATACAAGAGTGAGTGCAGTCTGGTACAAATCTAGTGTTCTTGTAACTTTCTATGTATTGGACCATAGCTTTCCTAGTGAAGCACCACCCCCCTGGAGGGCCGCTAGGAGATGACTGACCCCAAAGGTTGACCTAACCATGCAAGCTTCCCGACACCTCTGACACCTTAGGTTCGGACATGTTTCAAAGTTAGTAATGCAATCACATAGACACCAAACTGCAATAAAGTAATCAAGTGTATTTTACTCTAGAGTATTTTAAGCAGATATGGCAGTAATAGCTTTGGCAGATATTATTTTCCAGTATTATACTATCACAATGAACACAGAAATGAAATGCATAAAAAATTACATTAAGTTGAAAGAAGTAATCAGTCAAACCTGACAGCAAGGCTGTGACCACAGGTGCGATAGGAAGGAGAGTGACCTTTTATATTAAACTGCTCCCTTCAACTCCTGATGCCACAGGCCCAATAAACTCTGTGACACAAATATAGAACCAACCAAAAAGGTAACCCTAGAACTTCTGGGAAGAGTTCCCCTTAAATGTGTGCAGATATTGTGCACCAAGTCCTTTAAGTGGGGGGAAGAGTGGAGAAGTCATTGTGGTGTAGAGGTTCCGTGTCTTCAGCTAGCTTAACAAGGGCCCAGAGAGTTTCCAGTATAATTGCTCCAATGCTGTAAATAGCAAGTTTAAAGTGTCTCCTTGGTAAAAAAACTTTGCTGCAAATCAATTGCAGTGTCCCTAGAGTGTATAGAGTGGGGCTTCTGCCCGCTCACCAATCCAAACGGGACCAGGCTCAAGGGAATAGAAAGGGACGGGTCCTGGAGCAGGCTCCTGAAGAATTTGTGCGTAGATGGAGACTACTGGCCGTACGCCTTGCTGCTTTGTGATGCAGTGGGATCTGAGTTGAGGGTGATGAAGGTGACTCCCAACTCTCACCAAACCGAGAGGAATCTGGCAAGAATGGATGCGTCCACACACACACCTGCCGGATGCTCCCCCCGCTGCCTACGCCGCAGCTCCGGCTCATACTCCTCTGACCATCTGGGGCTCTGCTTGCAGCTGAAGGCTGTGGTCTCAAGAGAGCGACTTCTCCCCAGGCCAGGCTAAATAACACCTCTCCCAGCATTCTGTTCTTCCTCCCTGCCGGCTGGAACTTGTGGACTGCAATAGTGTGGTTGCAGTGCGAATCCTGGCTCCTCTGACTACCATACTTGCCAACTTTCCCGAATTTCCCGGGGACATTCCCGGGATTTAGACCTTTTTCCCGGTTTTCGCATTTCTCAGGAAATGTCCCGGGAAACTTGTGTTTTCCTAGAGGTCCGCGGCCGCCGCCATTTTACAGAAGACCAAAACGCCGAGAACAAACAAGAGGTCGAGTGGCTACCAATAGGAATTGAGCTGCGGCGCCCCCCCGCCCTGCTGCCGGTCTGTCTGTGACCTGTTGTAGGAAAGGCTGCAGGGCGCGGGGTGGGCGGCGCCACATCTCAATTTCTCTTGGCAGACACACGGCCGGCTCTGCCTCGATTTTCTACCACTCTGCCTCTGTTACTTCCTTCTGGTCTAGTGTAATGGACACTGCTGGGGGATACCTGATGTAAGGGGGGCACCCTCTTTGAGCCACGCCGAATATTTAGCTTAAACCATGCCCATTTTTTGCTTTTTTACATTTTACTTCACCCCACTACATCACACCTACAAACGAATGCCCCCACCCCCTAATTATAAATCTCTGCCTACAGACAAAAAAGTGTCCCTATAATTTTTTTTACAATGTTGGCAACTATGGACTACATGTCCCCAAATCCTCTGTTCTCATGTGAGTTCTCTGCTTGCAGCTGCCCTCAGGAATGAGGACACAATGCCCAGGCTCAGTACTAGAGAGAAATAAGCTCACTGCAGCCGTTGTTACTGAACGTAACACAAGTACGTTTAGTCAGCACCTGGCTAAGAGGTGAGGGGGGAAAGGTATTTCTAGTCAGGAGAGCAGTCTACTGTGACAACACTGCTTTTCAATAGATTTAGTTCAATGAGTGAGTGTTTTCATTCTAGGGCAGAAAGTGTGTTGCTGGCAAGATCACCAGGTAAAATTAGATTAAAGCAGCTCCCCTACATACAATCTGATTGTACAATCTCTATAAATCTTCTTTAGATTTACCAAAACTATGTAATATGAGGACAAACCTAAACTATTATTTCAAACTGTATCAATGCGGGGTAATCCTTTGTTTACATTTGTTGATGGTAGATTCAAATACTATATACCGTATTTATCGGCATATAACACGCACAGGCGTATAACACGCACATTCATTTTAAGAGGGAAGTTTCAGGAAAAAACTTACATTTTAAATAAGGAACTTTGAAGCAAAATAAGGGTCAGTGCTCATCTGCAGCGTCACCATTGCCATCAATGCAGCCTGATCAATGCCCACCTGCAGCCTCACAAGTGCCATCAATAGAGCCTTATTAGTCCACATCAATGCAGCCTCACCATTGCCATCAATGCAGCAGCCTCGCCATTGCCATCAATGCAGCAGCCTCGCCATTGCCATCTATTGACTTCCTATTACAGAGGCCGCCAATTAAACAGGAGATTCTCACTGTATGTAATCTGATGGCACTCGTCACGCCCACCCCGTTGCCTCCAAGGCTGCCGAAATTGTAGTATTGGCGTATAACACGCACACGCTATTTGCACCCGATTTTCATGGTGAAAAAGTGAGTGTTATACGCCAATAAATTCGGTAATCAAATTTTATAGGGTATGGTTAGTTTCACCACTTCAGCTCCAGAAGGATTTACCCCCTTAATGACCAGGCCATTTTTTGTGATACGGCACTGCGCTACTTTAACTGACAATTGTGCAGTTGTGTGACGATGTACCCGAATAAAATAGATGTCTTTCTTTCCCCACAAATACAGCTTTCTTTTGGTGGTATTTGATCACCTCTGCGGTTATTATTTTTTGTGCTATAAACAATAAAAGACCGACAATTAAAGAAAATATATATAATTTTTACTTTCTTCTATAAAACATACCCAATAAAAAAAGTAAAATATCAAATGTGTTCATCATTTTAGACCAATAAGTATTCTGTTACATATTTTTGGTAAAGAAAAATCCCAATAAGTGTATATTGATTGGTTTGCGCAAAAGTTATCACGTCTACAAATTATGGGATATTTTTATTTATTTATTTTCTTACTAGTAATGGCGGCGATCAGTGAATTATAGCAGGACTGCGATATTGCAGCGGACAAATCAGACACCTAACTGACACTTTTTAAAGGACCAGTGACACTAATACAGTAATCAGTGCTAAAAATTATGCATTTTCATTGTACTAATGACACTGGCTGGGAAGGGGTTAACATCAGGGGCGTTCAAAGGGTTAAATGTGTGCCTAGGTTGTGCTTACTCACTGTGGGGAGAGGTGCTTTGACTAGGGGAAGGCAGAGATCCATGTTCCTGCTTAGTAGAAACACAGGATCAGTACCTTCCCCTCTGACAGAATGACAATCTGCCTTGTTTACATAGTCATATTGCCGTTCTGCTTCTGTCCTGAACGATCGGCGGGACCCATTGATTGGCTCTTGCTGTGTCCAACTACAGCGGGAGCAAGTCTCCGGCGGCGTGCACGCCACAGACCCGGAAGTATCAGATCACCTACCAGGTACATGATCTGGCACAGAGCGGCCGCCCTGCCACAGAAAATATATACGTGGAGCGGTTGCTAAGTGGTTCTTGTTCAAATATAGTGCGTTGCCTTTTGTTTTACCGCACTGGACGAACGCAGGTCATTGCTAGAACTGCAGACTGCGTTGCACAGTGAACGGTGTCCTGTTCACAACGGAGGTGCTGTGCAGTAAGCTGAGATAAAGTGCAGACATGCTGAGTTTTATTGCAGCGTACAGGAAGGCATCACATGTCACTGTACACTTCGACATTTCTCAATGTTTTGGCCTACAGCTATATAGTTTTCTTCTATGTTTTTAACTTGTGAAATTAAAGTCTAAGTATAGAATTGTGAGCAAGACGGCTGAAGTCTAGCACCCAGAAAAAGCTGCAAACCAGCATCCGAGGGGAAGATTGTTTGAAGTGATAGGCGGCATATCGCAGGCATCATACTGTTGGAGCAGAGGTGAATATTGTAGACTCTGGTTCCATTTTAAACTGTAGATTTCAATAACACTATATTTTACTGTACCTTTCATGTCCAAACTGCCTGCCTGTTATGAAGATCCTCTTGCTCCAACACTAAGCAGATAAAGACTGCTGCCTTTTGTCTGTTTTTCATGATATGCATATTAAAGGGGTTGTAAATCCTCACAGTTTTTCAAAACCTTTTGTGCTACAGCACCCCCCCTTTTTTCTTACCTGAACCCGATTGTTCCAGCGACGGGGACAAGCACAGCAGCTCCAGCCACTGTTCTGGGTCCTCATTGGATAGATTAATAGCAGCAGGAGCCATTGGCCGGGGCCGAGTCCTGCTGTCTGTGTCAATGGAAGTGTGCTTGCACGAGTGCCACCATGGAATTCGGCTCTCTGTGGGGGCACTCCAGAAGAGGAGGAGTCAGGACTGCCGCAGGGGGACCCCAGAAAAGGAGGGTCGGGGTTGCTCTGTGCAAAACCCTTGCACAGAGGAGGTAAGTATAACATGTCTGTTATTTAAAAAAAAAAAAAACAAAGCTTTACAATCACTTTAACCACTTCAGTACTGGGCACATCCCACCCTTCCTGCCCAGGCCAATTTTCAGCTTTCAACGCTGTCACTTTTTAAATGACAATTGCGCAGTCATGCTACACTGTACCACAACAACATTTTTCTCATTTTGTTCCCACAAATAGAGCTTTCTTTTGGTAGTATTTGATCACCTCTGCATTTTTTTTTTTTTTTGCTAAAAGTTTTAAATAAAAAAAGTTTTTCTTTGTTTCTGTTATAAAATGTTGTAAATAAGTACGTTTTCTCCTTCACTGATGGGCACTGATGAGGCTGCACTGAAGGGCACTGATAAGGTGGCACTGATGGACACTGAGGAGGTGGCACCAATGGGGTGGCACTGATGGGCACTGATAGGCGGCACTGATATGCAGCACGGATGGGCATTGATAGGCGGCACTGATGGGCACTCATAGGTGGCACTGATTGGCACTGATGGGCACTAATAAGTGACACTAATGGGCACTGAAAGTCTGCACTGATGGGTACTTATGGGTGGCACTGATAGGTGGCACTGATGGGCACTGATAGGTGGCACTGATGGGCACTGATAGGTGGCACTGATTGACAATGATAGATGGCACTGATAGGCATCCCTGATGGCCATCAGGCATTGCTGATGGGCACTGATTGGCATCATGTCTGGGCACTGACTGGCATTCCTGGTTGTCCAGGGTGGCATACCTGGTGGCCATCCATGATCAGCATCCCTGGTGGTCCTGGCAGCATCCCTGGTGGTCCTGGGCGGGCATCTGCGGGGGGGGGGGGGCTGCGCTGATAATCAATCAGCGCAGACCCCCCCCTGTCAGGAGAGCAGCCGATCAGCTTTCCTCTACTCGGGTCTGTCAGATGTGAGTGAGGAAAAGCCGATAAACGGCTTTTCCTGTTTACACTGTGATCAGCCGTGATTGGAAGCAGCTGATCACGTGGTAAAGAGCCTCCGTCAGAGGCTCTTTACCAAGGTTGGTGTTGCGTTATGTCAGACTGACACGCTGCACCACCGATCGCCGCGCTGCACGCCCCCACGGGCGCACTCCGGCTGTTATCCTGAAAGACATCATATGACGTCCAGTCAGGATAACTGAACCACTGCCCGGCCGTCATTTTGCTATAGGTCAGGCTGGAAGTGGTGTCAGGCTGTTGGTGGAAAATCCGACCGTGTGTATGCTCCATCGGACAATTGCATTGATTACTGTATAAATGTGACTGGCAATGAAGGGGTTAACCAGGAGGGGGCGCTGTAGGGGTTAATGTGTTGGACTTTCGGCCAACAAATGTTGGCTAGCATTTTCTCAAATTTTCCGCCAAGAAATGTGTGTTGTCAGATTTTCCGATCATGTGTACACAAGTACGTCGGATAAAAGTCCAAAGTACAAACACGCATGCTCGGAAGCAAGGACGAGCCAGAAGCGGTCGGTCTTGTAAACTAGTGTTTATAATGGAGAATTAACATTCGTGACGTGAAAAATTATGAAATCTCCAAATGCAGCGCACAATTCTCTTCTTCTTTAATGGGATAATAATGAAGCTGCTTTGCTGGTGATACTGATGGAGTTAACACATTTTCAAAGGCTTTTTTTTCTAGTGATATCAAGAATAATATTATTATTCTTTTTTTGGGGGGGCAAGTTACCACAACACCATTATCCCATAGTTTTTGGGATCAAAGATACAACTATGTTGGTGTCCCTTGTCGATTTTACATTGTATTTTTTTAAATGTAACTGCCTATTTGAAGTAAAACACATAGCCAAGTATTATTCTACATAATTTTTTTATTGTGCATTAAAAAAAGAAAACAAATAAAATTAGACATGCTATCCGCCAATAGAACTTAACCAAAAAATGCATTCTATGCATCCAAAAATATAAAAAATATACCAAATCAAATCATTATTCAACCAAAAAAATAATGTCAAAGTAGGCTATTAATAAATAACACGTTATCTCCTCCGATTCCGCAACATGGCTGGTTGACGAACGGCCGTTCAGAAACAAACTGAATAGCGCAAAATGAAAAGTGCGAAATGAAAAGTGCGAATCAACACTGGAGGGGTAACCGGTGTCTCCTTGCAGGCTGTTGTGTCGGCATAGAGTCTTATCAGTGACTCAGAAATCAGAGAGGAACCACACTCTGTGATTTGGATGTATATACACACTATATAAACATGTGCTTTGTTCATTTTTAATGTCTAATATCTGCATTTTGAATAACAATTGCGCGGTCATACTACACTGTACACAAATGAAATTTTTATCATTTTTTTCCCACTAATAGAGCTTTCTTTTGGTGGTATTTGATCACCCCTGCGTTTTTTATTTCTTGTGCTATAAACAAAACAAGAGTGACAAGTTTGAAAAAAACACAATATTTTTTACTTTTTGCTATAATAAGTATCCAAATTTTTTTTTTTTTAAACAAATTTTTTCCTCAGTTTAGGCCGATACGTATTCTTTTACATATTTTTGGTAAAAAAATATCGCAATAAGCGTATATTTATTGGTTTGCGCAAAAGTTATAGCGTCTACAAAATAAGTGGATAGATTTATAGCATTTTTATTTATTTTATTTTTTTTTACTAGTAATGGCGGCGATCTGCGATTTTTATCGTGACTGCGATATTGCGGTGGACACATCGGACAATTTTGACACATTTTTGGGACCATTCACATTTATACAGCGATCCGTGCTATAAAAAATGCATTGATTACTGTATAAATGTGACTGGCAATGAAGGGGTTAACCAGGAGGGGGCGCTGTAGGGGTTAATGTGTTGCTAGGGAGTGATTCTAACTGTGGGGGGAGGGGATTCACAAGGGGAGGAGACTGATCGGTGTTCCTCTGTACAAGGAACACACCGTCGGTCTCCTCCCATCTGACAGGACGTGGATCTGTGTGTTTACACACACAGATCCACGGCCCTGCTCGATTACCGGGCAATCGCGGGTGCCCGGCACACGCACCGGTACCCGAGCGATGCAGCGGGTGCGCGCGCCCCCTGGGCTGCCTGGAAGGCTGCGCCGTCATATGACGGCGGCCCAGAACAACAGCTGCACCGTCTTTTTCTTGCCGGAACTTGGCGGAACGCAGTTCCGGCACCTCTGACAGGCAGCCCTCTCTGCTCTGACCTCTCAGACTAGCGCTGCACACACAGGGCTGCTGCCTTTTGAGATTTTCAGCACGGCAACATACAGCTGCCTGTGTTGATTCAAGCGGCACTTTCTGTCCCCGCCTCTTCTCACACTGTAGCACGAGCAGAGAAGCCCTGAAACTCCGCCCCAGCTACAGTTCTCAATCGTCTGAAAAGCCTGCACATAAAACATGGACTGGAGCACTGGAACAGCAGTGGAAAAGGTGGGATGAAAAACGGAGGGGAGGGGGGGGGAGACCCCTCCAGAAACTGAATTCACAGTGAGAGGATAATTATGAAAGAAGGGAAGAAGGGGGGGGTGGAAATTTGTCCAGTGAGAACTGGGAAGGCAGCTTTGTACAGAGGTAAGAGCTGCAGAAGGCAGGGTGGGGGAGGTTTTGTAGAGCTGAGAGCTGTAGGGGAAGCTGGGGGTGTAGAGGTGGGTGGCAAAGGTGAGAGCTGTGGATTGGGGTGAGCTTTAGATGGGGGTGCAGTAGGGGAGCAGAGATAATATGGATGGAGGTGCAGAGGTGAGTTGTGGACTGGGGGTGTAAGCTGTAGTTAGAGGGGTGCAGACGTGTGATGGGGGAGGTGTGTTGCGGATAGGGGTGCAGAGTGGAGCTGTGGACAGGGAAAGAAGAGGCGAGCTGTGGATGAGGGTTGCAGAGGTTAGGTGTGGATGGGGGACACAGAGGTAAGCAAAAGAGATAAGCAGAAGAGAGGATTTAATGGTTACTTTTGGGGGGGGGATACTTGAGGGGAAAGACCAGGGAAATTTGCTGGAGAACAGTAAGGCAGTCTTTGAAGGGATCTGAGATTTGAAAAAAAACTATTCGGTTACATCAGCATCAGGTGCTTGGTAGCTGGTGGTGATCCAAGACTGATTCATTTTTATGAAGGTCAGCCGATTGACCGAGTCGGTGGACAGACGCACCCTGTGATCGGTTACCACGCCTCCAGCAGCACTGAATGTGCGTTCCGAAAGAACGCTGGATGCAGGACAGGCCAGTAGCTCAATTGCATACTGTGCAAGCTCTGGCCAGTGATCCATCCTCAAGACCCAGTAATCCAGAGGATTTTCGGTGGGAAAGGTGTCCAAGTCTGATCTTGCCCCTAGGTATTCCTGCACCATGTAAAAAAGACGCTGGCGATGGTTGCTGGAACCGATCATACCTTGGGGCTGCGGACCAAAAAATTGTCTGAACGCATCGGTCAGACGGCCACCTTCTCCACCGCTCCTTCTTTGACTGACCGAAGCCTCAGCAACACGTTGTCCAGAAACAGGAGTTTGTAACCTCCCAGTCTCTGGGAACGCATTGCACAGACCTTTCTGCAAGGCCTCCCGAAGATGTTTCATCCTCTGCTCCCTCTGCGATGGCAAGATAAGGTCCGCAACCTTACCCTTGTAACGTGGATCAAGGAGGGTTGCCAGCCAGTATTGGTCCTTCTCCTTGATACCATGAATACGAGGATCCTTACGCAGGCTTTACAGGATCAGGGAGGCCATGCAGCGTAGGTTTGCTGAGGCATTCGGTCCGGAGTCCTCTGGGTCACTAAGGACGACAACGTCCGCAGCCACCTCCTCCCAGCCACGTACAAGTCCATGTGTTTCTTGGGACTGATCCCTTAAAGACTGCTGCTGATGCTGAGTGCCAGGCTCCACCTCCATACTGACACAATCTTCCTCCTCCTCCTCCTCCTCCTCTTCCTGTGTGATCGGCGGGCACGCAGGAACACTGTCTGGATAAAGGGGGCCTTGAGAGCTAAGGAAGTCCTCCTCTTCCTGCCTCTGTTCTGCCTCAAGTGCCCTGTCCATTATTCCACGCAGCGTGTGCTCCAACAGGTGGACAAGGGGGACAGTGTCACTGATGCATGCACTGTCACTGCTCACCATCCTCGTGGCCTCCTCGAATGGTGACAGGACAGTGCATGCATCCCTGATCATGGCCCACTGGCGTGGGGAAAAAAAAACAAGCTCCCCTGACCCTGTCCTGGTGCCATAGTCGCACAGGTACTCATTGATGGCCCTCTGCTGCATGTGCAGCCGCTGCAGCATGGCCAACGTTGAGTTCCACCTGGTGGGCATGTCACAGATTAGGCGGTTCTTGGGCAGGTTAAACTCCTTTTGGAGGTCCGTCAGCCGAGCACTGGCATTATATGACCGGCGGAAATGCACACAGACTTTCCTGGCCTGCCTCAGGACATCCTGTAAGCCCGGGTACCTGCCCAAGAACCGCTGCATCACCAAGTTAAGGACGTGAGCCAAACAGGGCACATGGGTCATTTGTCCCTGTCGGAGGGCAGAGAGGAGGTTGGTGCCATTGTCGCAAACCACTATTCCTGCCTTAAGTTGGCGTGGCGTCAACCACCTCTGAACCTGCCCCTGCAGAGCTGACAGAACCTCTGCCCCAGTGTGGCTCCTGTCCCCCAAGCACACCAGCTCAAGCACCGCATGGCATCTTTTGGCCTGCGTACTTGCGTAGCCCCTTGAACGACTACGGAGCACCGCTGGTTCCGAGGAAGAGGCCATGGAGGAAGAAGAAGAGGAGGGGGTGGAGGAGAGAGGTGTGTCACAATCAGCATTTTGGAGGCGTGGTGGTGGAACAACCTCCAACACTACTGCACCTTGTCCTGCATCCTTCCCAGCTGCCAGCAGAGTCACCCAATGCGCCGTGAAACTTAGGTAACGTCCCTGTCCATGCCTGCTGGACCATGAGTCAGCGGTAATATGCACCTTACCGCTGACCGCCCTGTCCAGCGAGGATTGCCTTCCACATGCCGGTAGAGAGCCGGAATCGCCTTCTGTGAGAAAAAGTGGCGTTTGGGTACCTGCCACTGAGGAACCGCACATTCCACAAACTCACGGAAGGGGGCAGAGTCTACCAACTGAAAAGGCAGCAGTTGAAGTGCTAGCAATTTTGCCAAGCTAGCATTCAACCGCTGGGCATGTGGATGGCTGGGAGCAAACTTTTTTCGGCGGTGCAGCAGCTGGGGCAGGGAAATTTGCCTGGTACAATCTGACGTCGGTGTACCAAAAGCAGATTGCCCACAAGTACTTGGCTGTGACACACCTAATTCTACACCTTCATTCCTCTCACTGCAGGTCTCAGAGAGGACTGGAGGTCTAGTGGGGTTGGAAATCTCAGCTGATGAGGAGCAAGGAGAGATCCTCTTTGTTCTTTGGTGTGGGTCTTTTAGATACTTGCCAACGAACTGCATGGCAGGTCAACATATGTCTGGTCAAGCATGTGGTACCCAAGCGGGAGATGTTTTGGCCACGTGAGATACGCTTGAGACATATGTTGCAAATAGCAGCGGTGCGATCTGATGCACTCGTCTCAAAAAAGGCCCACACCAAAGAACTTTTTGAATAACGCGCAGAGACTGCAGCGCCCTGCACATGTGGAGCTTTGGGGTGTGATGCAGTCAATGTGCTGCCCTTAGGCTGGCCCCTGGAGGGCATCCTGCCTCGTTGGTGATGTGCCGCCTCCTCCTCCTCCTCCTCCTCTTCCTCCTCTCTCCTATCAGGCACCCACCTTGAGTCAGTGACCTCATCATCCCCTCCCTCCTCATCACTGGAGCAAACCTGGCAGTATGCTGCAGCAGGGGGAGCATGACTGCCAGATTGCTGTCCTTCTTGGGCACCCCCTCTGTCCATGCTCATGTTACTGCCTTCATCGAGCTCAGTATCATCATCAGAGCCTTCCAAACGCTGGGCATCCTCCTGGAGCATGTACCCAACACTGTGGTCAAACAGTTTGAGGGAATCCTCAGGAGGACATGGTGGAGCTAGGGAAGGAGTCACTGATGACATTGAGCTGAGGGAAGAGGCCGCTGCTTTGCCAGACAAAGCACCCTGGGCATGGGTGAGAGAGGATGAGGAGGATGAGGACGGCTTGGTCATCCACTCGACCAAGTCTTCCGCATGTTGCGGCTCAACAAGGCCAGCTGCCGAAAAAAAGGCCAAGTGTGTCCCGTGGCCACGTGCTGATGAGGATGCACCGTCTCCACGACCAGCACTAGACACAGAGCCTGCTTGCCCTCTCTTATTGGCTTGTGACTGTCTGCCTCTCCTTCTTGGCCTTCCAGACATACTAATGGCCTGTAGCTGCACTAAGCTGGGATAGAACACCAGTAATTTTCTTCAGGTAGCTTTATATACTGTACCCAGACAAGCCTGCCTGTCAGTAGGAAGATAACAGGAACGGATCTAGCTGAACACTGTGAGCAGGACGCACTGTACTAAATGTAAATAGTCTAGCTGCCTGACCGTGGTACTAATAGGATCAAATAGAACACCAGTAATTTTCTTCAGGTAGCTTTATATACTGTAACCAGACAAGCCTGCCTGTCAGTAGGAAGATAACAGGAACGGATCTAGCTGAACACTGTGACAGGACGCACTGTACTAAATGTAAATAGTCTAGCTGTCTGACCGTGGTACTAATAGGATCAAACAGAACACCAGTAATTTTCTTCAGGTAGCTTTATATACTGTAACCAGACAAGCCTGCCTGTCAGTAGGAAGATAACAGGAACGGATCTAGCTGAACACTGTGAGCAGGACGCACTGTACTAAATGTAAATAGTCTAACTGCCTGAACGTGGTACTAATAGGATCAAATAGAACACCGGTAATTTTCTTCAGGTAGCTTTATATACTGTAACCAAACAAGCCTGCCTGTCAGTAGGAAGATAACAGGAACGGATCTAGCTGAATACTGTGAGTAGGACGCACTGTACTAAATGTAAATAGTCTAGCTGCCTGACCGTGGTACTAATAGGATCAAATAGAACACCAGTAATTTTCTTCAGGTAGCTTTATATACTGTAACCAGACAAGCCTGCCTGTCAGTAGGAAGATAACAGGAACGGATCTAGCTGAACACTGTGAGCAGGACGCACTGTACTAAATGTAAATAGTCTAGCTGCCTGACCGTGGTACTAATAGTATCAAACAGAACACCAGTAATTTTCTTCAGGTAGCTTTATATACTGTAACCAGACAAGCCTGCCTGTCAGTAGGAAGATAACAGGAACGGATCTAGCTGAACACTGTGAGCAGGACGCACTGTACTAAATGTAAATAGTCTAGCTGCCTGACCGTGGTACTAATAGGATCAAATAGAACACCAGTAATTTGCTTCAGGTAGCTTTATATACTGTAACCAGACAAGCCTGCCTGTCAGTAGGAAGATAACAGGAACGGATCTAGCTGAACACTGTGAGCAGGACGCACTGTACTAAATGTAAATAGTCTAGCTGCCTGACCGTGGTACTAATAGGATCAAATAGAACACCAGTAATTTTCTTCAGGTAGCTTTGTATACTGTAACCAGACAAGCCTGCCTGTCAGTAGGAAGATAACAGGAACGGATCTAGCTGAACACTGTGAGCAGGACGCACTGCACTAAATGTAAATAGTCTAGAATTTAACAGGAACGGATCTAGCTGAACACTGTGAGCAGGACGCACTGCACTAAATGTAAATAGTCTAGAAGATAACAGGAACGGATCTAGCTGAACACTGTGAGCAGGACGCACTGCACTAAATGTAAATAGTCTAGAAGATAACAGGAACGGATCTAGCTGAACACTGTGAGCAGGACGCACTGCACTAAATGTAAATAGTCTAGAAGATAACAGGAACGGATCTAGCTGAACACTGTGAGCAGGACCCACTGCACTAAATGTAAATAGTCTAGAAGATAACAGGAACGGATCTAGCTGAACACTGTGAGCAGGACGCACTGCACTAAATGTAAATAGTCTAGAAGATAACAGGAACGGATCTAGCTAAACTGAATACAGTGTATATATATATATGCAACACCTGGGATGCATATATATACACAATACACTGTAAGTGCAGCTAACTGACTGACTGTTCTGCCTAATCTATCTAACTCAAATCAAATGACACTGTCTGTCTCTCTCTCTCTCTCTCAATGAACGCCGGAACACGCACTACACAGGGCCGCCGTGCAGGCGGCCTTATATAGTGTGGGGCGTGTACTAAATCCCCTGAGCCATAATTGGCCAAAGCCTCCTTGGCCCCTTTCCAATTTTTAAAATCACCTCCTGTATGACAGGCCTATAGAATCCTATGAGGAGGGAGTGGTTAGACACGGTCAGTTATGCAAACATTTCTGATGCCAGGAGGTGAGAGATTGAAGAGATCATAAAAGTGATATTAAGCTTCGGGGACAGGCGAGTCCACGAGACTGAAGGTGTCCGTGTGGGTATCACTGCCACTGTAGTTTGTAGCAGTGCCGTATCAGCTGGATCTGTAAGACCTGTAAACAGGTGGTCACAGCATCATCATCCCAAACGGGCATATCTCTGAGACTGATGGTTTAGTCAGCTGCTTGATCCCAGCTTTCTTGAGGGAGGCCAACCTAGAGGCATCTTGACCAACGAAGGAACGTTTTAAAGCCAGTGGATTTGGGTCCTCAGCAGCGATGAACGAGCATGAAGGAACATAGGTCACCCGAGATATCGGCAGTCTATCTTCTCCAAGATCAGATGACTCCTTAGCTCCTTCCATTTGCTAATACAGCAAGGATTTACAGCTGTGTCATCTTGCCCATGGGTCAAAGCTTATGATCCGTCTTAAGGCATGCAGGGCAGATTACCTGGAACTCATCCTGGTCACACACCCATTAGTGGGCTAGACCAGCAATCAGCCGGTGGACCAGGCCAGTGTCCAGAACAGAGTTAGTTTTTCTCCAAAAAAAGAAGAGAACAGGGCAGGACTTTGAATGAAACGCGCAGTCAACAGTAGGGGGTCATGAAATGGTATATTAAATGTAAATCATAATAAAAATTCATATACTTAAATACACAGTGTCACAGTAAAATTCATATATGTGCATATATGAACATGATAATACATGACAGTGAACAGGGGCTAATGCTACACCAAATGAGAAACTTCCTATTGCTTACAATTCTTAATAACCATAACAAAATACAGATATCTATATGAATAAAATGAAATATATAGTCGGTTTTAATGTTGCATGTATAGAAGCTCGACGCGTTTCGTGGAATCTTTATATGCACTTATCAGGAGCAGCAATCTCTTCATCTAAAATGAGACATAAAGATGTCTGAGTCACTATCTTTGGGGGGAGGAGACAACCATGGGGAGGAATACGGTTAAGAGATGTAGCTTTGTCTGAAAAATACTCACAACAGCCATGTGGAAGTGCAACCTTGAGAGCTGGAGGCTCCCCTAAGGGCATCTTGCCGGGGAGCTGTGGTAGCGAATAGCGCAAAGCAGTGCCCCCACAACTTGTGAGTGGTAGGTTGAATAGAACAGAAGAAAAACCCCAATGGCACTCATGGCCCGGGAACAAGCGGGGACTGTGGTCATTTGAAAAATCTAACATTTAAGCAGTTCCCTGACTTAGAGATGAGCCTTAATATTGTGTGCAGCAGAAATGCAGAGTTCCTCTGAAAACATTGTGTCCTATGTCACTACACACTGTAACTTGTATGTTGCATTAAGAGGGATGTGCGGAGCCTGCACCCACTCCACCAGTCAGTGTACCCCTGTTACCTTACTTCCAGTAACAGAATGGGGTCCCACAGTGCACATAAAGCGTATCTCATGTGAGCATTTGTTAACTTCTTCCTTCTTGTACCTCATGACCAGGCCATGGATCTCCATAATGGGGGTTCGGTTCCAGTTGCTACTGGATGCCAACCACTAGGAAGGTAGTCAGAACATCAACCCCCTCGCTACCAGAGGATCTGTCACCTTACCAGGTACCACGCCTAACGACTGATTGCTTTGTGTCTTGAACTAGTGCTTGGTTACTCACACACAAGCAGACTTTTCAACCGGACTGGTCCGACGTCTATCCGACGGACTTTCGGCGGACTTCCGACGGACTTTCCAAATGAACGGACTCGCGCGCACACGACTGGACTTTCTGGCAGAATCGGTCCGACGGTCTTCCCGACGGACTTTCGACAGAGTTACGGAGGACTTCCGGACTTGCCCACACACGTTCATTTTGAACGTGATGAAGTACAACGGGACTAGAAAAGGAAGTCAATCTCGCCGCTTTTATCGGCGAGATTAACACCTTGCGAGCCCCGTCGCAGAGCATACCAGGCCCTCAGGTCTGGTATGGATTTTAAGGGGAACCCCCTACGCCGAAAAAAATGGCATGGGGGACCCCCCAAAATCCATACCAGACACTTATCCAAAAACGCAGCCCGGCCGGTCAGGAAAGGTGGTGGGGACGAGCGAGCACCCCCCCTCCTGAGCCTTACCAGGCCACATACCCTCAACATGGGGGGGTGCTTTGGGGAAGGGGGGCGCCCTGTGGCCCCCCCACCCCAAAGCACCTTGTCCCCATGTTAATGAGGACAAGGGCCTCTGCCCGACAACCCTGGCCGTTGGTTGTCGAGGTCTGCAGTCGGGGGGCTTATCGGAATCCGGGAGCCCCCTTTAATAAGGGGGCCCCCAGATCCCGGCCCCCCGCCCTATGTGAATAAGTATGGGGTACATCGTACCCCTACCCATTCACCTGGGGAAAAAAGTGTCAATAAAAAAAACACACTACACATCTGAAGTTATTATCGTCTTCTTCCCTCTTCTCTTCTTCCGATGTTGACACGACGCTCTCTCTCACTGTAATTCTGTTTTCATGGTGCGCAACGACTTATATAGGCATGGGGCGTGGTCACCAGGTGATGTCACCCGGTGAACCCACCCCTTATGACTTCACAGTCCCGGGCACGCTGGGACTGTGCCGTCATAAGGGGGGTCACCACCCGGTGACCACGCCCCATGCCTATATAATTAGTTGCGCCCTGTGAACACAGCATTACAGCGGGAGAGAACGTTGTGTTAACATCAGAAGATAAAAAGAGGGAAGAAGATGATGGAGAAGACCGGCCCTCCGCTAGCAAAAGAGCGGCAAAAGAGCAGAAGAGAGCGGAGGAGCCCGGCAGAAGCGGGAGAAGAAGCAGAGAAGAGGCCGGAGAGTGGGAGAAGAACCAGACACCAGAAGAAGAGGCCGGAGAGAGCGGAGAAGTCGGAAGAGACCCCCAAAGTCGGAAGAAGACCCCCGGAGCTGCCTAATAAATTACTTTTAAAACCTGTGTAGTGTGTTTTTTTATTGACACTTTTTCCCCCAGGTAAATGGGTAGGGGTACGATGTACCCCATACTCATTCACATAGGGCGGGGGGCCGGGATCTGGGGGCCCCCTTATTAAAGGGGGCTCCTGGATTCCGATAAGCCCCCCGCCCGCAGACCCTGACAACCAACGGCCAGGGTTGTCAGGAAGAGGCCCATGTCCTCATCAACATGGGGACAAGGTGCTTTGGGGTGGGGGGGCTGCAGGGCGCCCCCTCTTCCCCAAAGCACCAACCCCCCATGTTGAGGGCATGCGGCCTGGTACGGTTCAGGAGGGGGGGGGCGCTCACTCGTCCCCACCCCCTTTCCTGACCGGCCGGGCTGCATGCTCGGATAAGGGTCTGGTATGGATTTTGGTGGGACCCCCACGCCGTTTTTTTCGGCATAGGGGGTTCCCCTTAAAATCCATACCAGGGACATTGTCACCTCTTTCTCGTGCTCACTGCAATAGGAAAATGTGTTTTTCTTATTGCAGCGAGCGTGAGATGCATAGTACCCTGTCGCCGAGAACCAGCGCGATAGGATCACGTTGCAAACATTCTCGCGGGCAGGTGCTATAGCTGCCCTTGCGTCGTATTTGGTCCATCGGACCAGCATACAGAGGAACGGGCTTCCTGATAGGAACTGGGTCCGACGGAGTTCCGGCGGAAAGATTTGAAACATGTTTCAAATCTAAAGTCCGATGAAGCCCACACACGGTCGGATTGTCCGATGGATTCGGTCCATCGGACCAGTCTGGTCGAAAAAGTCCGCTCGTGTGTACAGGGCATTACCAACTACACTCCTTCTCCTTGTCTTGACAAGTTAACCCTTTTTGTAGTGATTCTGCTTCATACCCCTTGTGCTTTACAGAGCCTGGTTGTTTAGATATGCCAGAAGCAACATGCACCCCTTGAATAACTTCAGATTAGGCCTAGAACAGTTGATGCAACTTAACGGAAGAGACTTCAACAATAAAGTCCAATATGAACAGAGTCCAAACTCTAATCCTAACTGTAGCTGTGTGGATGCCCAGGCATACCTCTGCGAGTTGGTAGTCCATGCTGCTGTTTTCCGTGACTTGGATGTCCTTCGGAATGGTGGTGCCTTAAACGAACTGTGAGGTGCAGCAGTCCCAAGACCATGAGTCACCCCGAGAGCTGTGGACCTCAGCCTTTCCATTTTTTATATCAAAGGTGGGCTGGCTGGGACCAAAAAGCCCAGGAACTGAACACACATAACTTAACCCTTTACCCCAGCCTGGGCCAACCTCTAACTCACTAAGGCAGACATATTACATGCCTGCAAATCACATGAGTAGCCCGCATACATTTGGACCATGACGTGTACATTTCGTGGCAAGCCATACTTGTTAGTAAATTGTATGCACACCCTGTAATCTTTGCGTGTCTATTTGTGTGCATCATGGACACATAGTAAATAATGAGAAGATATGAATCGGTTGTCCAGCTACATCCTTCTATTAATTAGCGTATAGTACTATAACGCCTTTTTTTGTAATAGGCAAATATGGATATCACCATGTCCTTATATAATTATAAATTGCACATAGAAATAAATTTTTTTTAAAAACAAAATACAGGCAGTCTCCGAGTTACGAATGGGTTAGGGACTGCCTGTTTGTTCTTAAGTTATTTGTTCGTAAGTCGGAAGCGCATGCGCAGAACGGCAGAGACATAGTTTTACAATGTTTTCCGCTGTTTTACAATGTCGTTTTCTGATGTTTTCCGCCATTTACCTATGTTTTCCGATGTGCCCGCTGACGCCACCTCCCGTTCGTAAGTAGGAGTCGTTCGCAAGTCGGAGGTTCGTAACTCGGGAACCTCCTGTATGGTTTAAAAAATATATCGATAACATTATGTACACCATGCATATTTATCTCCAAAAAAATTTGGACCATAACTTCCCTTATTTATGAAGACCAAAATGATCATAGTTTGAGCATTTTGCCTTTTCTGGGCAAAGGCACTGCTTGTGGTCGTTTAAGTGTTTAGTTTCATCATAATGGCCAAATTGTGTAAACTCACATTGCAAGATCTGAATATAGAGATGAAGTATATTGCCCAATCACAGGGCATTTGCTTATGTTTTTTTTCCCTTCGTGCACATCTACTGCTTCTCCTATGTGGAATATAAAGATGACATAGTGATGATTAAAGGATGAGAAATATAGGACAGAAATGTTTATGGACTCATGACATTATTGAATCAAGAGTTAGAAAAGTCTATAAGTTCATCTATAGAGTGTGTGTTAACCGTTTTCTCAATTTTATCAGTGATCCTTTGTCTATTTTTTTTGCCTGTAGGTTTCTCTGATTAGAATGAAAAAATATATATGTGCTATTTGATTTGGTAATGCATGTCTCTTCTCCTTTAAAGCTATATTGTTCTTTGCCAGTCTCATAATTTGAAATTATTTTCACTCGCTACAGATAAGTTTTGTAGTATTTTATTGAAACTCTCTATGAGCTCTGAAATTGCAAAAAAAAAAAAAATAGATATAGATATATCTATATCTATATATATATATATATAATATACTGTATATATATATATATATATATATATATATATATATATATATATATATATATATATATATATATATAAATGTATATATATATGCGCTATTTGAATTTGTAACCAGTGTTTCCCTCTTTATAGGTGTATTATCCCTGAGGTCATAATAGATTGCATAAAGTGTTTAGTCATTTTGTTGTAACTCCTGCTGGATGTAATTACATGATGGAATGGACCCAGTCACTTTAAAACCTTCAAAAAGTTTCTTGCAGAACCAAATGACTTGTGGGTAGGAGGATAAGCGAAAATGCTTCAGCGCATCCCTGGTGTGTAAAGCACATCAGATGATGCAGTAAACACGCACATGCCAGGAGAGGTATTACCTTTCTAGAAGTCAAGGTTCTGCAAACTTGATTATAGAATAGCAACCAATCATTAAAGAAGGACATTGGAGATTTCTTGGGGAGCGACACTTCTCATAGCTGAGCAGGCCAAAGAGTTTTCCACAAAATGTAGTCTGGACACATCAATCTTTCTCTGGGGAAAGGCTCCCAAGTGACTCCCCACAAAAGCCTTTCTCAGCCAGCGTTCCATATAACAATAAGGCTCTGTGAAAGGTCACTAGAGTTTCTGCAAGAGATCTAGATATTTGGTTTGACCCAACATGGGATCAGATGATTATCTCCTCTTGTCCCTCTGGTAACTTATGGCTAACACCATTGGTTTTTACCTGTCTGCAAGGTTTCATTATACCTGTTGACAACCAATGCAACAGATACGAACTGACTACATGCACTGAAAACCAGATACAAACCCAAAAGCACAAACTGAACAGCAATAAAAGGATCTGAAAAAGCAGGAGTCTGAAAAGCACGAATCGTCTCTCACCAAACTTCCACTAACACGAGATTAGCAGAAGGAGCCCAAAGGGTGGCGCACTGCCTATTGAAGTTCCTTTTTCTAGTCCCGTTGTACATGTTATACGTCACCGCATTCTTGACGGTCAGAATTTGGTGTGACCGCGTGTATGCGAGACAGCTTGAGCGAAATCCCATCGGAATTCCGTCAAAAAACCAGCAGAGCTTTTTCCGACCAAAATTCCGATCGTGTTTACGCAGCATTAGAGAGGGGTTTCACTGAAGATCTGGTCTGGAAGATTTACTGAGGAGACTGTCCGCCTGAGTCTGGAAGGAGTCATCCAAGTACCTGGGAAATGTGAGTACAGACCTGAGCGAAGGATCCTAGTGACTGTTGCTGCTGTTGACCCCTGGTGCACTAATATTAAGGCTTGCCTGGCCTGAAACATTATTTATGGTGTCCCAGTGCTATCCGCTTTCTGTCCTATTACTGAAGGGACTGTTCTAGGAAGTAGCTGCAAAGAGAAGAATGTCCTCTCATAACTGTTCAGTGTCTTTAGTATCTCACAGCTCCCTTAGTTCCATCCAAGGTAATCTGCAATAAACTTTAAAAAGACAACCCCTAGACTGTTTACTAAGCTAGAGGAGTGAATGTTGCTGTTTGCCTGGCTGCCGCTACACTAGTGATAAAAGAACCTGAAAGAAAAATTAGCAGTCCTTGCAGGGGGGAAGCACTACAATATGTAGGCTTCTACTGATAAACACATCTTTTGAAAATGCTGGTTGCCTGGCAGTTATGCAGAACTGAAAGCTGTCAACAAATCACCTCCTGAGGTTCATCCTCATGAACAATATTTTTGTTTGCTCGCTCCCACTACCTCCAGGTGCAGGGGGTCGCTATGGGGACCTATGCGAACCTGTACCTGGGGGAGTGGGAGCAGAGCCTTTTCTTTAGGGAAGATCTGCAAAACCTGACGGAAAACATATCAATATGGAAACGATATATTGATGATGTGTTCCTAATATGGACTGGAAGCAGAGAAGATCTCTCGTGCTTTTTTGAGGGTTTGAAAACAAATCCCTATAACTTAACCTTCACCATGGAAGCAAGTCAAACCACTTTAACGTTCTTGGATGTTACCCTCTTTATCAACCCAGACAGAACCATAGGAACGACTCTTTTTCTAAAAGCATCAGCGGGAAACTCACTCCTGCATGCTGCCAGCTCCCATCCCCAACCACTCATCAATAATGTTCCCTATGGACAGTATCTAAGATTAAGGAGAATCTGTAGTGAGAATATCCATTTTGAATCCGAGGCCAGGGCACTGAAAGAACGTCTCAAGACACGTGGCTACAGTAACAAATGTTTAAAAAGAGCCTACCTTAGAGCCAAAAGAAGCCAGCGTAGTCAACTAATTTATAGGCCCACAAAACCAAAATCAGCCACAGGCCTGAGAATGATTACCACCTTCTCCGGACAACATCGGCAAATGCGTGAATTGCTGCAAAAGCACTGGTATTTGCTGATGGGAGATCCTAGGGTGTCTAAACATCTCAAAGACTATCCCGAGATTACGTTCCGACGATCCCGATCAATTAAAGACCATATAGTCCATAGTCATCATGCCCCACCACCTACAACCCATACCAAAAATAAAGGCACCAAACCTTGCCACAAATGTGATTTTTGCAGATATATCTATGCGTCTCGCAATATCACTCTTCCTAATGGTCAGTTGTATAATCCCAATTTTCTAGCTACATGCCAATCCATAGGCGTGGTTTATATAATGACATACGAATGCAATGCATACTATGTGGGGAAAACCAAACGTCCCTTCTTCCATCGGATCAGGGACCATGTCTCTCTAGTCTGTAAAAAAAAGATGGAGACCCCTATAAGCCGACATATGGGTCTCCATCACCAATTTGATGATAGGATGATGCACTTTTATGCCTTGGAACATGTCCCCCCAAATGAAAGAGGGGGTGATTACGATAAAATCTTGTTACAACGTGAAACCAAGTGGATTGTCACCCTCAATGCGTTGAAATATCCTGGCCTGAATGATGCCTTGAGTTACAAACCTTTTTTATAATTTTTAAAAAATTTAATTTTTTTTTTCTCTCATATATAACTGATTTATGTAATTGATTGACGGATTAATTCTTTTGTCATCATATTTTTTGATTTTGAGTGTGGTATGAGCTCATGCTTTGTCCTCGGTCTCCTTTCCTCCATATCCTCTGGTATGCACGGACACCCGGGGCACTTAGCTAATCATTTCCTAATCAATGTTTTGATTGCTTTGTTGCCCGCTACTGGACACCAAGTGCTGTTCTTTTCGTTTTCCGATTCATCCATACATATGGCATTATTATGCTATAATATCTTTGTCATTATCTTTGGGCCCCTCTAATGTAAAACCCAGGGCATAGGATCCCCAAAAATGGCCGTGTGACAGCTACGCTATATCAGAGGCTACTTACTCTGACCGCGTCATTATTTATCATTATTTACCATGTATAACTCAAATTTTACCTTTTTGAGCCCTGTGAGCCTCCATAGTATTAGACTCAGGGCACAGGATTTTCCAAGATGGCCGCGGGTCCGCCTGTAATACCTGACGTCACTTACGTTGCTCTCTGAATAGGAATCGGATACGTGCGCATGCGCAGGTGTCTCCTTTGGTCCGCAGCGTGACGATGAGTCAGACGTCGTCACGCTGGAGAGGCTTAAAAGCGGGCTTTTTCCCCGCCAACTTCTGTCATTTTTCTGCTTAATGCGCTGGGCAGATGGATTCTCCTGACGGGCAACTTTGTTTCCACAAAATTTTGATTATCAACAGTAAGTTTTTTCATCCATTTTCTTCTTGCAGCATTGATCCATCTCAGTATGTATGGTACTTAGATATATCTTCTTACCATGCTTATACCCTTCAGGTTCCTTGTGAGAGTTTGCAGTTATACTTCCAGGTCTAGCTCATCCATTAGCTGTGTATGGACGTTCCTGCCATGTATACTGCCCCCTTCTTGACTGCTACTCCACTGCAATACTAGAACCGTTCCCTCACATTTTCAGCAATTTTGCTCTCTATCATCCTTTGGATGTAACTTCTTGTCATCTTTAAATTGATTCTACTAGAGGTATTTTTTGATTTCTTCTCACTCTCATATATAATGCTACTGATAAGTGCACTCTGGTTAGATTGACCTTATTCATTTATATTTACCGATTTCAATCTTTCTCTTTCTAGAGAATTCTTATTTTTAGGGATTTTATCCCTCTCTGCATGCCTTTATAGTGAGGTGGGGACTGAGGAGAAAGCATTTGCCATTGCAAAACCCCCCCCCCCCCCTTTTTTTTAAGTATATCTTTTTCTACAGGTAAGACTTTTATAAGTCAAATGACGATTATACATATATATATATTTGTTTTTTGTTTTTTCTCTGATACATATCGTATATTACATACATTTTACCCTAATATATGATATCTACATATATATACAGATTTGCTCATTTTTTGTATTTGTATTTTTTCATTTAGTACATTGTCCATATTTAAATATTATGACTGTATGATGTATAAGCAGACATGTACATGTATTGTTTACATATATATATATTTTTTCTATTTTTCATAGTTGACTCTAATATCACAAATATATCTCCTGAAGAAGCTTAGGAAAGCGAAACATGTTGAGAAAGTGGTATTAATTTCTGTATCAAAGAATTACACCCCCCTTTTTTTGTTTTGTATATTGTCTTTTGCCAATGTCTGTTTCTTTTAATGAGATTGTTTAAATAAAATATTATTTTACGATACGCTCTGTATATCATTGATCTCAGCAGTCCCTGAGGCCTACATAATGGCCTCAATGCCCCTTTCCAATTTTTAAAATCACCTCCTGTATGACAGGCCTATAGAATCCTATGAGGAGGGAGTGGTTAGACACGGTCAGTTATGCAAACATTTCTGATGCCAGGAGGTGAGAGATTGAAGAGATCATAAAAGTGATATTAAGCTTCGGGGGCAGGCGAGTCCACGAGACTGAAGGTGTCCGTGTGGGTATCACTGCCACTGTAGATTGTAGCAGTGCCGTATCAGCTGGATCTGTAAGACCTGTAAACAGGTGGTCACAGCATCATCATCCCAAACAGGCATATCTCTGAGACTGATGGTTTAGTCAGCTGCTTGATCCCAGCTTTCTTGAGGGAGGCCAACCTAGAGGCATCTTGGCCAACGAAGGAACATTTTAAAGCCAGTGGATTTGGGTCCTCAGCAGCGATGAACGAGCATGAAGGAGCATAGGTCACCCGAGATATCGGCAGTCTATCTTCTCCAAGATCAGATGACTCCTTAGCTCCTTCCATTTGCTAATACAGCAAGGATTTACAGCTGTGTCATCTTGCCCATGGGTCAAAGCTTATGATCCTTCTCAGGCATGCAGGGCAGATTACCTGGAACTCATCCTGGTCACACACCCATTAGTGGGCTAGACCAGCAATCAGCCGGTGGACCAGGCCAGTGTCCAGAACAGAGTTCGTTTTTCTCCAAAAAAAGAAGAGAACAGGGCAGGACTTTGAATGAAACGCGCAGTCAACAGTAGGGGGTCATGAAATGGTATATTAAATGTAAATCATAATAAAAATTCATATACTTAAATACACAGTGTCACAGTAAAATTCATATATGTGCATATATGAACATGATAATACATGACAGTGAACAGGGGCCAATGCTACACCAAATGAGAAACGTCCTATTGCTTACAATTCTTAATAACCATAACAAAATACAGATATCTATATGAATAAAATGAAATACATAGTCGGTTTTAATGTTGCATGTATAGAAGCTCGACGCGTTTCGTGGAATCTTTATATGCACTTATCAGGAGCAGCAATCTCTTCATCTAAAATGAGACATAAAGATGTCTGAGTCACTATCTTTGGGGGGAGGAGACAACCATGGGGAGGAATACGGTTAAGAGATGTAGCTTTGTCTGAAAAATACTCACAACAGCCATGTGGAAGTGCAACCTTGAGAGCTGGAGGCTCCCCTAAGGGCATCTTGTCCGGGAGCTGTGGTAGCGAATAGCGCAAAGCAGTGCCCCCACAACTTGTGAGTGGTAGGTTGAATAGAACAGAAGAAAAACCCCAATGGCACTCATCATTGCCCGGGAACAAGCGGGGACTGTGGTCATTTGAAAAATCTAACATTTAAGCAGTTCCCTGACTTAGAGATGAGCCTTAATATTGTGTGCAGCAGAAATGCAGAGTTCCTCTGAAAACATTGTGTCCTATGTCACTACACACTGTAACTTGTATGTTGCATTAAGAGGGATGTGCGGAGCCTGCACCCACTCCACCAGTCAGTGTACCCCTGTTACCTTATTTCCAGTAACAGAATGGGGTCCCACAGTGCACATAAAGCGTATCTCATGTGAGCATTTGTTAACTTCTTCCTTCTTGTACCTCATGACCAGGCCATGGATCTCCATAATGGGGGTTCGGTTCCAGTTGCTACTGGATGCCAACCACTAGGAAGGTAGTCAGAACATCAACCCCCTCGCTACCAGAGGATCTGTCACCTTACCAGGTACCACGCCTAACGACTGATTGCTTTGTGTCTTGAACTAGTGCTTGGTTACTCACACACAAGCAGACTTTTCAACCGGACTGGTCCGACGTCTATCCGACGGACTTTCGGCGGACTTCCGACGGACTTTCCAAATGAACGGACTCGCGCGCACACGACTGGACTTTCTGGCAGAAACGGTCCGACGATCTTCCCGACGGACTTTCGACAGAGTTACGGAGGACTCCTGGACTTGCCCACACACGTTCATTTTGAACGTGATGAAGTACAACGGGACTAGAAAAGGAAGTCAATCTCGCCGGCGAGATTAACACCTTGCGAGCCCCGTCGCAGAGCATACCAGGCCCTCAGGTCTAGTATGGATTTTAAGGGGAACCCCCTACGCCGAAAAAAATGGCATGGGGGACCCCCCAAAATCCATACCAGACACTTATCCAAAAACGCAGCCCGGCCGGTCAGGAAAGGTGGTGGGGACGAGCGAGCACCCCCCCTCCTGAGCCTTACCAGGCCGCATACCCTCAACATGGGGGGGTGCTTTGGGGAAGGGGGGCGCCCTGTGGCCCCCCCACCCCAAAGCACCTTGTCCCCATGTTAATGAAGACAAGGGCCTCTGCCCGACAACCCTGGCCGTTGGTTGTCGAGGTCTGCAGTCGGGGGGCTTATCGGAATCCGGGAGCCCCCTTTAATAAGGGGGCCCCCAGATCCCGGCCCCCCGCTCTATGTGAATAAGTATGGGGTACATCGTACCCCTACCCATTCACCTGGGGAAAAAAGTGTCAATAAAAAAAACACACTACACATCTGAAGTTATTATCGTCTTCTTCCCTCTTCTCTTCTTCCGATGTTGACACGACGCTCTCTCTCACTGTAATTCTGTTTTCATGGTGCGCAACGACTTATATAGGCATGGGGCGTGGTCACCAGGTGATGTCACCCGGTGAACCCACCCCTTATGACTTCACAGTCCCGGGCACGCTGGGACTGTGCCGTCATAAGGGGGGTCACCACCCGGTGACCACGCCCCATGCCTATATAATTAGTTGCGCCCTGTGAACACAGCATTACAGCGGGAGAGAACGTTGTGTCAACATCAGAAGATAAAAAGAGGGAAGAAGACGATGGAGAAGACCGGCCCTCCGCTAGCAAAAGAGCGGCAAAAGAGCAGAAGAGAGCGGAGGAGCCCGGCAGAAGCGGGAGAAGAAGCAGAGAAGAGGCCGGAGAGTGGGAGAAGAACCAGACACCAGAAGAAGAGGCCGGAGAGAGCGGAGAAGTCGGAAGAGACCCCCAAAGTCGGAAGAAGACCCCCGGAGCTGCCTAATAAATTACTTTTAAAACCTGTGTAGTGTGTTTTTTTATTGACACTTTTTCCCCCAGGTAAATGGGTAGGGGTACAATGTACCCCATACTCATTCACATAGGGCGGGGGGCCGGGATCTGGGGGCCCCCTTATTAAAGGGGGCTCCTGGATTCCGATAAGCCCCCCGCCCGCAGACCCTGACAACCAACGGCCAGGGTTGTCAGGAAGAGGCCCATGTCCTCATCAACATGGGGACAAGGTGCTTTGGGGTGGGGGGGCTGCAGGGCGCCCCCTCTTCCCCAAAGCACCAACCCCCCATGTTGAGGGCATGCGGCCTGGTACGGTTCAGGAGGGGGGGCGCTCACTCGTCCCCACCCCCTTTCCTGACCGGCCGGGCTGCATGCTCGGATAAGGGTCTGGTATGGATTTTGTTGGGACCCCCACGCCGTTTTTTTCGGCATAGGGGGTTCCCCTTAAAATCCATACCAGGGACATTGTCACCTCTTTCTCGTGCTCACTGCAATAGGAAAATGTGTTTTTCTTATTGCAGCGAGCATGAGATGCATAGTACCCTGTCGCCGAGAACCAGCGCGATAGGATCACGTTGCAAACATTCTCGCAGGCAGGTGCTATAGCTGCCCTTGCGTCGTATTTGGTCCATCGGACCAGCATACAGAGGAACGGGCTTCCTGATAGGAACTGGGTCCGACGGAGTTCCGGCGGAAAGATTTGAAACATGTTTCAAATCTAAAGTCCGATGAAGCCCACACACGGTCGGATTGTCCGATGGATTCGGTCCATCGGACCAGTCTGGTCGAAAAAGTCCGCTCGTGTGTACAGGGCATTACCAACTACACTCCTTCTCCTTGTCTTGACAAGTTAACCCTTTTTGTAGTGATTCTGCTTCATACCCCTTGTGCTTTACAGAGCCTGGTTGTTTAGATATGCCAGAAGCAACATGCACCCCTTGAATAACTTCAGATTAGGCCTAGAACAGTTGATGCAACTTAACGGAAGAGACTTCAACAATAAAGTCCAATATGAACAGAGTCCAAACTCTAATCCTAACTGTAGCTGTGTGGATGCCCAGTCCATGCTGCTGTTTTCCGTGACTTGGATGTCCTTCGGAATGGTAGTGCCTTAAACGAACTGTGAGGTGCAGCAGTCCCAAGACCATGAGTCACCCCGAGAGCTGTGGACCTCAGCCTTTCCATTTTTTATATCAAAGGTGGGCTGGCTGGGACCAAAAAGCCCAGGAACTGAACACACATAACTTAACCCTTTACCCCAGCCTGGGCCAACCTCTAACTCACTAAGGCAGACATATTACATGCCTGCAAATCACATGAGTAGCCCGCATACATTTGGACCATGACGTGTACATTTCGTGGCAAGCCATACTTGTTAGTAAATTGTATGCACACCCTGTAATCTTTGCGTGTCTATTTGTGTGCATCATGGACACATAGTAAATAATGAGAAGATATGAATTGGTTGTCCAGCTACATCCTTCTATTAATTAGCGTATAGTACTGTAACGCCTTTTTTTGTAATAGGCAAATATGGATATCACCATGTCCTTATATAATTATAAATTGCACATAGAAATAATTTTTTTTTAAAAACAAAATACAGGCAGTCTCCGAGTTACGAATGGGTTAGGGACTGCCTGTTTGTTCTTAAGTTATTTGTTCGTAAGTCGGAAGCGCATGCGCAGAACGGCAGAGACATAGTTTTACAATGTTTTCCGCTGTTTTACAATGTCGTTTTCTGATGTTTTCCGCCATTTACCTATGTTTTCCGATGTGCCCGCTGACGCCACCTCCCGTTCGTAAGTAGGAGTCGTTCGCAAGTCGGAGGTTCGTAACTCGGGAACCTCCTGTATGGTTTAAAAAATATATCGATAACATTATGTACACCATGCATATTTATCCCAAAAAAAATTTGGACCATAACTTCCCTTATTTATGAAGACCAAAATGATCATAGTTTGAGCATTTTGCCTTTTCTGGGCAAAGGCACTGCTTGTGGTCGTTTAAGTGTTTAGTTTCATCATAATGGCCAAATTGTGTAAACTCACATTGCAAGATCTGAATATAGAGATGAAGTATATTGCCCAATCACAGGGCATTTGCTTATGTTTTTTTTCCCTTCGTGCACATCTACTGCTTCTCCTATGTGGAATATAAAGATGACATAGTGATGATTAAAGGATGAGAAATATAGGACAGAAATGTTTATGGACTCATGACATTATTGAATCAAGAGTTAGAAAAGTCTATAAGTTCATCTATAGAGTGTGTGTTAACCGTTTTCTCAATTTTATCAGTGATCCTTTGTCTATTTTTTTTGCCTGTAGGTTTCTCTGATTAGAATGAAAAAATATATATGTGCTATTTGATTTGGTAATGCATGTCTCTTCTCCTTTAAAGCTATATTGTTCTTTGCCAGTCTCATAATTTGAAATTATTTTCACTCGCTACAGATAAGTTTTGTAGTATTTTATTGAAACTCTCTATGAGCTCTGAAATTGCAAAAAAAAAAAAAAATAGATATAGATATATCTATATCTATATATATATATATATATATATATATATAATATACTGTATATATATATATATATATATATATATATATATATATATATATATATATATATATATATATAAATGTATATATATATGCACTATTTGAATTTGTAACCAGTGTTTCCCTCTTTATAGGTGTATTATCCCTGAGGTCATAATAGATTGCATAAAGTGTTTAGTCATTTTGTTGTAACTCCTGCTGGATGTAATTACATGATGGAATGGACCCAGTCACTTTAAAACCTTCAAAAAGTTTCTTGCAGAACCAAATGACTTGTGGGTAGGAGGATAAGCGAAAATGCTTCAGCGCATCCTTGGTGTGTAAAGCACATCAGATGATGCAGTAAACACGCACATGCCAGGAGAGGTATTACCTTTCTAGAAGTCAAGGTTCTGTAAACTTGATTATAGAATAGCAACCAATCATTAAAGAAGGACATTGGAGATTTCTTGGGGAGCGACACTTCTCATAGCTGAGCAGGCCAAAGAGTTTTCCACAAAATGTAGTCTGGACACATCAATCTTTCTCTGGGGAAAGGCTCCCAAGTGACTCCCCACAAAAGCCTTTCTCAGCCAGCGTTCCATATAACAATAAGGCTCTGTGAAAGGTCACTAGAGTTTCTGCAAGAGATCTAGATATTTGGTTTGACTCAACATGGGATCAGATGATTATCTCCTCTTGTCCCTCTGGTAACTTATGGCTAACACCATTGGTTTTTACCTGTCTGCAAGGTTTCATTATTCCTGTTGACAACCAATGCAAATGGAAATTCTTCCTGCCACTGACCACCAATGTAAAGGACTTTATCCCTTCCAGCCACTGACAACAAATTTAAAGAGGCATTCTTCTTCCCCCTAACCACCAATGTATGGTGCATTCCTTCCTTTAACCACCTGTGTAAGGGGCACTACATCACCTACTAATATAAGGAGGCATTTAGTCACTGAACAAACCTGTAAGGGAGCACTACACTGACCACCAATGTAAGGGGATACTACTCTGACCATCAAGTGTGCATTTCTCCACTGATCACTATTTATGAAGACACTGCAGTTTTCACAGTCTGCATTTCCTTTCTGATTATGAATATTATTAGTTTTATGATTATTGAAAATATTTTTTTTCATGGTTGACAAATATGGTCTGATATCAAACACACCAAAAAATATATTTAGGTTTTTCACTTTAAGGGTTATATTTATCAAATTCACTTAGCAATTTGGCCAATGAATATTTACTCATAAGATTTGATAGGATTCTCCCATCATTATCTGCCAACATTCACACTATTTATTATGCAAGCGGCTGGTGGGCAAATCATGCATAATTGAATGTTGCCAAGTCTAATGCCATTCAAATGTGCATTGGAGGTTAATTTCTTATTTCTGTTAAGGAAATGTTTAGGTCAATTGTCCTAAATAACATAATGCCCTTTTTTCACTTACCAACATGCTCTTGATGATACAGTCACTGTACTTTAAAAATGGTTCTCCATAAAAAGCTAAGTATACAACTCACATTTAATAAGTATAAAAAAGCATGAGCATAAGGAAAGCGTCCAGCGCTTCCTACCAACAAGACGGCGGCCACTCCTCTGTCCACGATACGTCACTCGTCCCTCGTTCAACCCAACAAGGGTTGAACGAAGGATGAGTGACGTATTGTGGAGTTGTATACTTATAGTTGAGTTGTATGCTTAGCTTTTTATGGAATAAATTACCATTTCTGTGGATGTTTGCGCAGAGTATTTTTTCATCCCCTTATATGTAACTACTGGGCTGTTCCTGTGGAGTTTATCTCCCAGCCGAGGTTGAAAGGATTAAGCTATCTATCTTTGGTGGGTCTGTGAAAAAGGATCTCTTGCCCAATTAGTGGACCGTTTGATGAACAGGAGCTGTGGAACTGACCTTTCAGTGATTTGCTCAATGTGTAAATTCCATAAACTGGCGGTAAGAGTCAGTCATATTGGGTGTCGGTGACGGTTCTTCTATTTCGTATTCCATTGGAGTTTTCCAGATGGACTGCTATCTTTTGTGCTATTGAATATACTTTATTTATATTTGTTTAATCACCACCTCCTTTTAGCGAAACACCTATACCCGCTATGTAACTAGTGACATGTGTAATAATACAAACATATGAGTGACAGGGCACAATCAAACATCCAATAATGGAATTGCCTATAAAACAAGACTAGTATGCAATATAGTAAGACAACATAACATATATATATATACACATATTGAGAACCATAATGTCCATTAAACTGCGTCAAAAGACACTTGGATGAGTCCGAAGTGTAAAAAAAAAAAGAGATTTTTTTTTTTTTCCCAAAGGTGCAAGATAAGTAAATATTCAGACTTCCACCCAAAGAACAGAGGTATGTGCTTGATTTAGCAGAGAAACAAATTCACCATCAAATGTGTTACCGCCACCAGTGAAGGTAATCGGGTACTCTTACCAAATGGTGTGGGCTACCTGCCAGCAGCAGAGAGCCGAACTAGCAAAACTGATGGGGTCTTTAGCATCATAGGAACCAGCGTGTGGGTTGTACAGCAGTGCAGATTCGTCAATCAAACTTTCCGGGACCAGCATGAAGAAAGTGTAACGTTCCAAGCTCAGCATATAGACACTCATCGGCTCCACCAATCAACAGGAAGCAGTCATACAGGAAAAAAGTTTGCCACATAGCATAGAATCCTTGGCTACAAATGTAATAAAGTATTGCACTTACATCATTGTAGATAAAAACAGGCCTTTGTATAATGTGATCACAAGAAGAAGAACGCATTGTTGTGGAGCCAGCGCGGTACGTCCCGATGTCCCCAACGTCCCTCTGGTCCCTCTGGTGCGTCCCTAAAGTACTAGAGCCCCAATGCTGATGGGCCCAAGGTTCTTCAGGACTCCCAAATCCTAAAGGAAAAATAATTGAATCTCAGGTGAAAGTTGTGCAAACTTTGGATGAAAATAATGATAAATACCTAATGCTCATTCACATCAGCTCAGTAGAACTTTTGCACTGAAAGCAAAGACAAGGCAAAAAGCCTTGTTCTGTAAAGGTCCTGTTCACACCAATAGTGGTGTGCGTTCTCACAATGCACAGCAATGTGCCACAATGTGCTACCCCGCATAGAATTACATGAAGTGCAATATAAATAAGGTTGTAACGCATTGCAACAAACAAAGCACAACACAGAGAAGAGCGCATATATTAAGTGGCCCATAATACATGCTCATGCTGGTGTGAATAAGTGCTAAGCCTTTTGGATTTAACAGTAAATTTTGATTTGTAACACATTGAAAGCATCAGCGAAAGGTGGTACAATCATTTATTTGTATAGATGCCCTTTACTTGCCTTTATCCGGCCTTGGCTCACTATTTCTCCCACTGATATGAAACACTCCTCCTCCTACTGACACCAACAATGAGGCACCATTCATTTCATTGACACCAACAGTGGGCCTTAATTCTTCCCACTCCCACTAATCAATGGTGGGGCACTACTCCTTCCACTGGCACCAAAGATAGGGCATTTACTCCTTCAGCTGACACCAACAATGGGGTAAATTTCCTACCACTAATAGCAATAATGGGACACTATCCCTCCTCCTACTGACCACAGGCGCTACATATTTTTTTTCTTCCCAATGTCCACCAAGCTTGAGGCCAGTGATTCCAGGGCATTTTCTACTCCTCCTCCTACAGACTTCAGTCCGATCCCCCTAAAATCTGAAGGACAATAAACTGGCTCTTTGTTTGTAGACCCCTGGTATAAACCTATAATCAATGTTGTTGTTTAGAGTGCAAATTTACAGAAGCACACTTTGCGATAAAAAGGACTATTGCAACACCAGTAATTCTCTTTGTGTCCTGACAGCAATACTAATAAGGTAATCATTTAGAAAAAGTGATGTGTCGTGTTGACGTTGTACAGTAGATTTCTCTATAAAACATTATTGGGCAATTCCGCTGTGTAAGCTTTAACAGCTGAAGACACTTCCCTTGTTACTTGCACATCTGGAACACAGCACAACCACACAGTGACAATGCTGGGACCTCTACTATTACTGCTTTCACTGCTGGATAGCCTGGTTTTAGGTGAGTCTATGCATTTATATATATTTATATATATGGAATACATAATAGGCTTCTTTAATAAGGCATTCCTAATTTTACTATAATGTGTCAATGTCTTCTGTCATCTGGTCTCACTCATAGTATCATTCCAGTCCCTGCAATTCAAATTGACTTTGGGGACACTTTACTTTTTTTACAAACCTTGGGGTTTATTTACTAAAGCTAGAGAGGGCAAAATTAGTCACAATTCTACAGAGAAACCAATCCGCTTCTAACCTCAGCTTGTTTAATTAAGCTTTAGCAAAAAAACCTGGAAGCTGATTGGTTTCTCTGCAGAATTGTGACTCATTTTGAACTCTCTAGCTTTAGTAAATAAACCCCCTTATTTTTAAACATATTAATAGAAAATATTACATGACATTTTCTAATCTTTTTGTAGTATTACACATTATTCCTGTGCTAAAACATGCAGCCCAAAAAAGACTAAATCCAACACAAAAGCACCAAATCCACCGCGCTGTATATGTGGTTATGTCATGGCACAGTGGCAGCATTTTATGGCACAGTGGGAGCATTTGATATGCACAGTGGCTGCGTTTTATGACACAGTGGCGGTAATTGATGGGCACAGTGGCTGAGTTTGATGGCACAGTGGCTGTGGTTGATGGTACAGTGGCGGCAATTGATGGGCACAGTGGCTGTGTTTGAAGGGCACAGTGGCTGCATTTGATGGCACACTGGCTGCATTTGATGGAACAGTGGCGGTAATTGTAGGCACAGTGGCTGCGTTTGATGGCACAGTGGTGGCAATTGATGGCACAGTGGCTGCATTTGATGGAACAGTGGCAGTAATTGTAGGCACAGTAGCTGCATTTGATGGGCACAGTGGCTGCGTTTGATGGCCACAGTGGCTGCGTTTGATGGCACAGTGGCGGTAATTGATGGGCACAGTGGCTGCGTTTGATGACACAGTGGCGGTAATTGATGGGCACAGTGGCTGCGTTTGATGGCACAGTGGCTGTGTTTGATGGTACAGTGGCGGCAATTGATGGGCACAGTGGCTGCGTTTGATGACACAGTAGCTGCATTTGATGGCACGGTGGCTGCGTTTGATGGCACAGTGGCTGCATTTGATGGCACAGTGGCTGCGTTTGATGGTACAGTGGCTGCTTTTCATGGCACAGTGGCTGCATTTGATAGTACAGTGGCGGCTATTGATGGGCACAGTGGCTGCATTTGATGGCACAGTGGCTGTGATTGATGGTACAGTGAGGCTGCAATTGATGGGGGTTTTTTTTCCAGAATTTTTCAGTTTGTTTGCCTCCCCCCCAAAAAAATTTTGATCACCAGCCGCCACTGGTTATGTGTATATGTTCGCTCTCACAAACCAGCAATGAATCAATGATTTCTGGTGCACAAGAGACTTCCATAAGTCATACATACATGCCAATACTATAGCTGGCAGTGTACGTGAACTGTAGCGCACAACAACATAAATGCTATGCTTTGGGGTGCGAAGTGTAACAAAAAAAAAATCAGATCCAGTTTTTCATGTGTTAAGGTGTGCGTCCAGCCAATTCAAAATAAAAAATGGCCTTAACGCAATGCATGGAGTGAATGTGCACTAAATAAATGCGTTGAGCCATGTTTAATACAGCATACGCAATTATGCCAGTGCGTCAGTCTTATGCTTGTGGAATTACCTATGTGATCTGTCCAAATGAATATGCACAGGCTATAGCGTATATATGTGGAATTTATGGACGAGTGTGGTTGGCTGTGGAATATACGCTGGTGCGCCGGTATGTTTTTGGATCTATCCAAGCTACAGCATTTTTAAATAGACTAAAACCACATGAAGCCTACATGGCTAAGATTTAAAAAATATATATTTTGTAAAAACCTCAGTGAACCATTTGCAGAGGAGCATTGTACTGCACATGTGCAGAAGGTCAAGCATTAGCTGGCCAGTGAGATTAAGTACGCTGATACTCAGAATACAGATTCCAGTAATAAACTCTGTACATTATTCCTTTTCCTACAGCATAACATATGGAATTATTGGGCATGCCAGCCATCTTGGTGCATGTACATTTCATTGCTTTATGAGTTGGTAATATGAGTATTTTTAAATTTTTTTGTAAAATATATATATTTGCATTATTGCAGTTTTGAAAAACTTTTTAGGAACAGTAAGCTCAAGGACAGTATTTTTTGGGTGTTATGAGTCCATAGCAAATTAGGACCACATTGTACATATGTAATCTCAGTGTGGCTTCAGGGAATAAAATTGCTATGCGCCCTGATATCTGCGCACACATGCAGGTCCATATGAAAGCATGCCTGCTCTGGTTCATTTGCTTTAGTAAATTATCTCTACTGCGACAGACATGTAACATTAAATTATTTTTAAATCATTCTATTTTTAAAAAAAAATCATTTTAAATTGTAAATAAATTGTGCTAGAGACTACTGGAGCTCTCCTCTTTCTTCCATACATGAGCGATTTGATCCATATCTTCAGAGGTGGAGATCGATGTGGTGTATTCATGAACCCTTTATGTTTAACTGCTCTATTGCCAAATATGAGAATGTGAGGTAAATAGTTTTGGTGGGTTTAAATCTGACTGGCTTGCGCACATGTGGTGTGGTGTGAAGAGCTGAACGCTATTGGAGGACTTTTCAATTGCACGTTGGCTTACTTTGACACTTTGTTTTTCACATGGACTTCTCATTTTGAACTATTAATATTGTCAACACTTGGGTTCTTTTTAATTCCTGGTCAGGAAGGGATTTACCCCCTTCCTGACCAGAGCACTTTTTGCGATTCGGCACTGCGTCGCTTTAACTGACAATTCCGCGGTCGTGCAACGTTGTACCCAAACAAAATTGACGTCCTTTTTTCCCCACAAATAGTGCTTTCTTTTGGAGGTATTTGATCACCTCTGCGGTTTTTATTTTTTTGCGCTATAAACAAAACAATAGCAACAATTTTGAAAAAAAAACACAATATTTTTTTACTTTTTGCTATAATAAATATCCCCCAAAAATATATAAAAATATTTTTTTTTCCTCAGTTTAGGCCGATATGTATTCTTCTACATATTTTTGGTAAAAAAAAATTGCAATAAGTGTATATTGATTGGTTTGCAACATTATGGTGGACACATTGGACACTTTTGACACTATTTTGGGACCATTGTCATTTATACAGCGATCAGTGCTATAAGAAATGCACTGATTACTGTGTAAATTACACTGGCAGGGAATGGGTTAACCACTAGAGGGCGATCAAGAGGTTAAGTGTGTCCTAGGGAGTGATTCTAACTGTGGGGGAATGGGATACTACTCACATGACAGCGATCACTGCTTCCGATGACAGTTTGATGTTTACAAAGGCATCTCCCCATTCTTCCACTCCGTGACACGATCGCGAGACACCCAGCGGACATGGAGTTTGCGGGACCCGCGGTCACGAAGCACGTGGCAAGGGCGCGCGCACGCCGCCCACAATGCCGCATCTTAAAGGGGACGTACCTGTACGCCCTTTTGCCCACCTGTGTCATTCTGCCGACGTATATCATCGTGCGGCAGTCCGGAAGAGGTTCAATTTTTTGCTCAATTACCAGTGTACGGAAAAGTAGCAATTAGCATGCACTGTTATTTTGTTGGGTGTATTCACTTATGCACTTTAGCGCCGCTGTTTACCTATAGACTTGTTTTAGGTGAAAGGTTGTGATGATATTATTAAAACCTCTGAAGATGCTGCATTTGTAATTCAGAATATAACAATAAAAAGTAAAATAAAAACCAATGCATGTAAAGCACAAATTATCTATCTGACTAAAGGTGAGAAGGCTGTATTTGTAGGAGGAGTCTGAGGGATTGTTAGGTCACCTGTATCCAGGTGACAGATGCACCCCGTTGGGGTCAGGAGTGCACCGCTATGATAGTGCACCCTAAAGCTGACTGCTGTGGATGGAACTCGGGGTGGTTCAGGAAGGCAGGTCCCCTGGAGCACCAACACGGATCCCACAGTGAGTTAGAGCATAGATTCCCCAGGGCGCGGAGTCTAAGAGCCAGCAGGTGTTCACCAGAGCCTCTAGTGGTGAGGATGGACTGGGCTGCAACTGGCTCCAGGTCGTGGCCCCCAGGGTCTCCCAGCTCATGCTCACGGTAGACTACAGGAGGATGCAGAGGAAACAGCAGCCCAGGACAGCAAGGGATAGTAAGGAGGTAGCCAAATGTCGGGGCGACTAGCAGACAAGGATAACAGAGAACACGCCAAAAGTCAGGGTCACAGGCAGAGATAGTCGAGAACGCGCCAAAGGTCAGGGTCACAAGCAGACAGGGATAGTCGGGAACACGCCAAGATCGGTAACAGAGACAGAGGCAAACTTAGAGCAAACAGGAAGCCAAACAGACAATATTGCACGGCAAGACAGGCTTGGAGAATACGGTGTTAAATAGTGGTTCCTGTTGAGGCTAGGGTGGAGCCACACAGAGCGAAGATTACTTAAGCATGCAGGTGTGAGAGTACAAGCCTCAAGGCTGATACACAGATCAGGTAAGAGACAGACAGGTCATGAATGTATTACTGCAAGGTCATTATTATTATTATTATTATTCAGGATTTATATAGCGCCAACAGTTTACGCAGCGTTTTACAATATAAAAGGGAGACAATACAGTTATAGTACAATACAATACAATAGGATTAAGAGGGCCCTGCTCAGAAGAGCTTACAATCTAATAGGGTGGGGCAGGTGGTACAAAAGGTTGTAACTGTGGGGAATGAGCTGGTGGAAGTGGTAGGAGATTAGTTGGAGACGTGATAGGCTTTCCTGAAGAGATGAGTTTTCAGGGATTGCCTGAAGGTAGCAAGAGTAGGGGATAGCCGGATAGATGGAGGTAGCGAGTTCCAGAGGATGGGAGAGGCTCTGGAGAAATCCTGGAGACGAGCATGGGAGGAGGAGATGAGAGAGCTTGAAAGCAGGAGGTCTTGAGAAGAGCGGAGAGGACGATTTGGGTGATATTTGGAGACAAGGTTAGTGATGTAGCTTGGGGCAGAGTTGTGAATGGCTTTGTATGTTGTGGTTAGAATTTTGAATTTAATTCACTGGGTGATTGGGAGCCAGTGTAGGGATTGAAGTAGGGGGTTGGCAGACACTGAGCGGTTGGTAAGGTGGATAAGTCTGGCAGCAGCATTCATGATAGACTGAAGAGTGGATAGCCTATGGAGCGGTAGGCCAATGAGAAGGGAGTTGCAATAGTCAAGGCGAGAGATAGGTCATGACAGGGTAGAGTTGCCACCTCATCCCTTTAAACCCGAACACATATTAATTACACAGGTTCTGTGGCTGATTAAGGTGATAATTAAACTCACTTGGTGCCTTATCTGCATTTAATTAGCCTCAGAACCTGTGTAATTCAAAGGTGTTCGGGTTTAAAGGGATGAGGTGGCAACTCTATGACAGGGATATATATCCCTCCTCCTCTGTCTGATCGTGCGTCGGGTCGTCTGCATGGTTTCCACCCACCCGTTTCCCCTAAACCTTTAATATATGCTTATACACATCGTACATTTTCATATTCATACATTCAGGGTAGGCCCTCTTTTATGTATATGATTATTCCTGCGCTATCGTGTGTGTGTTACAGCGGAGCTACTGGAAAAGCTGCCTGCACCGAAAAGGGTACAGCCAGACCCTGCTTACCAATGAATATAATATTAAGGTGGTGCTGTGCTAATCCTAGCATAAACAAAAATTATATTGAAGTGATAGTGCTGATTAACTGCAGTGCTAGAAAAATATACTAAGACGCAAGTCAGAATAAATAACAATATTAAAGTTTTTGAATAATATGTGACCAATCCTACATAAAAAACAATCGCTAAAAAAAGTGCAAAGTGCAAGCACAGTATATACAATTACCATGAGTAAATATCCATATCAGGAAATTGCAATGTGAAAATATCAAAGAAAGTGCAAAAATGCTGTAGGAATAAACCCTCCTATATAAAATGCAAAGTGTCCAGCGTAAGCAGTATGAACCTGTGTGTAGCATGCACATAGCAGGCATAGAAATTAAAGTGACTCATGCAGTAACAAAATCCACGTGACTAATAATGCTTCAAATCAATCAAAGTGAGTGAACATATGAAAGTCCTCCTTCACAGAGTGAAACAGCTTCCTGGCATGCACATATTGCAGTGAAGTGCTCAGATAGATAAAAATACCGGGACGGGACAGGCACCTTATGCTGACTGAGGCTCACAAGCTCGCCGCTCGTTGGAGATAAGCCACTATTTCACTGCTGTTATGTGAGTACCCATGTTTTATGCTAATACAATCAAGTTTTAGCCTGATATTATGCTATTTGGGACCTTCCTTCCCTCTATTTTCGTGCCCCCTGTACCACCTGAGGGATTAATGTTCCGATATTAGGACCGCGAGGATAGAGGAGAAAAATAAAGGATGTTACTCCCAAGTCTTTAGTCTTTCTCGCCCGAGTGCAGGACCCGACCAAGTCCTCAGACTAGACCCAGCAGCAATAGCAGACTTGGCTTTGTGGGACGAGTTCCTCTTCAACTGGAACAGCATATCAATGTTTTTCCCTCAGTATCAGCTCAGTCGCCCCAGGTAGTCACAGATTCTGCAGCCTCCACCAGCTTTGCTGCAATTTTTGGCCATCACTGGTTCGCCAGACCTTGGCCCCCGGAAATCTGCCTGATTCCTGGTTTCCCTCGATCTTCGTCATTGTTCGAGCTGTACCCCATCGTGGCAGCAGCCCAAGTCTGGGGCCACACGTGGACAGGTCAGACAGAGCTCTTCCCCACAGACAACCAGGCTACAGCCAACATGATTAATAAGGGTAAATCCAAGCTGCTCCCCCGTCAAGTCCTTCCTGCGCAGGCTGCTGCAATTATCACTACATAACGAAATTTAACAGTTACTGTGAGCATATCCCTGGCAAGTGCAATGCCGCAGCCGATGCACTGTCCCGCTTCAATTTTCTCTTATTCTTCCAGCAGGAACCCAGAGCCGACCCATCATCCACTCCTATCCCACCTTGGTCTCAACTAACAATGGATTGAAGCCACACCTTGCCAATGCAACCCGGCTCGTCAACCACTCACTGTCTAGCAACACACTAAAGGCTTATCGCACGGCCTGGAACACCTACTGTAGGTTCCTTGCCACTTGTCTGGGAACCACAGCAGATGACGTCACTCATGTCCTAGCCTTTATATCTTATTGCCACACACAGCTGGCTCTCGCTCATATCAGCTGGCTCTCGCTCATATCACTATCAGGCTACCTGACCGGTATCCAAGCCACTATGTCCTTCATCTTATGGTCTCCAAAACGCAACAAACCGGACCCGGAGTGGATATCAACTTCTTTTGAACCAGCAACACCTGGTGGCCAGCAACAATCTTTTGACTGTCTGCTATTTTATCTACCCAGCCAGCCAGTCTCCAGCCCGTTACTGCCTTTTCCGGCCAACCCCCTGAGTGGCAGTCAGTTTATTAAACATGTTGGGGTCCTACTGGTCAACTTATGCCTAGACCCCGGGTGGTATTCTGGACATTCGTTTGGATCGGCGCAGCCTCAGCCACATCTCAGCACGGAGTACCAGACCATGTGACCAAGAAGCTAGGCAGGTGAAAGTCTGCCTGCTTCACCAGATATATATTCCAAACCCTCAAGATGGCCCTTTCTCCAAGCTCACTCAATGAGGTTAGAGGCAATAAAGATGCTTCCCTACCTGGTTTATTTTTGGCCCCTTTTCTTGCCATACCTACCAGATGACCAAAAGCCACACCTCAGGTCTATTTATGTTGTGAGTCTTGTCGCGTGTTTATGTGATCCACATTTATCTCGGTCTTAGGGCCACAACCATAAATTAGAAGGCCAGTATGCTGGCCTGAATTTATGGGAGGTGCCCGGAGGGTATTTAAGCTGACCACTTCCCCTTCCTCTTTGTCAGTTCCAGTGCACGATACCCTCCCTCCCATTACCCTTTTTACAGCACTTCTCAGCAAATTCTCCTCCACAATAATCCATTACTTATCTTGGGTATGCCCCTTTTCTTGCCATACCTACCAGACGACCAAAAGTCACACCTCAGGTCTATTTATGTTGTGAGCCTTGTCGCGTGTTTATGTGATACACATTTATCTCGGTCTTAGGGCCACGACCTTAAAATATATATATATTTTGCTATTTGAATTTTTAACCAGTGTTTCCCTCTTTTTATAGGTGTATTATCCCTGAGGTCATAATAGATTACATAAAGTGTTTAGTCATTTTGTTGTTACTCCTGCTGGATGTAATTACATGAGGGAATGGACCCAGTCACTTTAAAACCTTCAAATAGTTTCTTGCAGAACCAAATGACTTGTGGGTAGGAGGATAAGGGAAAATGCTTCAGCGCATCCCAGGCTCACATCTCTGGTGTGTAAAGCACATCAGATGATGCAGTAAACACTCACATGCCACGAGAGGTATTACCTTTCTAGAAGTCAAGGTTCTGAAAACTTGATTATAGAATAGCAACCAATCATTAAAGAAGGACATTGGGGATTTCTTGGGGAGCGACACTTCTCATAGCTGAGCAGGCCAAAAAGTTTTCCACAAAATGTAGTCTGGACACATCAATCTTTCTCTGGGGAAGGGCTCCCAAGTGACTCCCCACAAAAGCCTTTCTCAGCCAGCGTTTCATATAACAATAAGGCTCTGTGAAAGGTCACTAGAGTTTCTGCAAGAGATCTAGATATTTGGTTTGACCAATATATTATCTCCTCTTGTCTCTCAGGTAACTTATGGCTAACACCATTGGTTTTTACCTGTCTGCAAGGTTTCATTATTCCTGTTGACAACCAATGCAAATGGGAATTCTTCCTCCCACTGACCACCAATGTAAGGGACTTTATCCCTTCCACCCACTGACAACAAATTTAAAGAGGCATTCTTCTTCCCCCTAACCACCAATGTATGGTGCATTCCTTCCCTTAACCACCTGTGTAAGGGGCACTACATCACCTACCAATGTAAGGAGGCATTTAGTCACTGAACACACCTGTAAGGGAGCACTACACTGACCACCAATGTAAGGGGATACTACTCTGACCATCAAGTGTGCATTTCTCCACTGATCACTATCACTGTATACTTATAGTTGAGTTGTATACTTAGCTTTTTATGGAATAAATTACCATTTCTGTGGATGTTTGCGCAATGAGAGTATTTTTTCATCCCCTTATATGTAACTACTGGGCTGTTCCTGTGGAGATTATCTCCCAGCCGAGGTTGAAAGGATTAAGCTATTTGTCTATGGTAGGTCTGTGAAAAAGGATCTCTTGCCCAATTAGTGGACTGTTTGATGAACAGGAGCTGTGGAACTGACCTTTCAGTGATTTGCCCAATGTGTAAATTCTATAAACTGGCGGTAAGAGTCAGTCATATTGGGTGTCGGTGACGGATCTTCTATTTCCTATTCCATTGGAGTCTTCCAGATGGACTGCTATCTTTTGTGCTATTGAATATACTCTATTTATATTTGTTTAATCACCACCTCCTTTTAGCGCTACACCTATACCCGCTAAGTAGCTAGTGACATGTGTAATAATGCAAACATATGAGTGACGGCACAATCAAACATCCAATAATGGAATTGCCTATAAAGCAAGACTAGTATGCAATATAGTAAGACAACATAACATACATATATATATATATATATATATATATATATATATATATATATATATACATATTGAGAACCATAATGTCCATTAAACCATTAAACTGCATCAAAAGACACTTGGATGAGTCCGAAGTGTTAAAAAAAAAAGAGATTTTTTTTTCCCAAAGGTGCAAGATAAGTAAATATTCAGACTTCCACCCAAAGAACAGAGGTATGTGCTTGATTTAGCAGAGAAACAAATTCACCATCAAATGTGTTACCGCCCTCAGTGAAGGTAATCGGGTACTCTTACCAAACGGTGTGGGCTACCTGCCAGCAGCAAAGGGGCGAACAAGCAAAACTGATGAGGTCTTTAGCATCATAGGAACCAGCGTGTGGGTTGTACAGCAGTGCAGATTCGGCAATCAAACTTTCCGGGACCAGCATGAAGAAAGTTTAACGTTCCAAGCTCAGCATATAGACACTCATCGACTCCACCAATCAACAGAAAGCAGTCATACAGGAAAAAAGTTTGCCACATAGCATAGAATCCTTGGCTATAAATGTAATAAAGTATTGCACTTACATCAATGTAGATAAAAACAGGCCTTTGTATAATGTGATCACAAGAAGAAGAACGCATTGTTGTGGAGCCAGCGCGGTACGTCCCAATATCCCCAATGTCCCTCTGGTACATCCCTAAAGTACCAGAGCCCCAATGCTGATGGGCCCCAGGTTCTTCAAGACTCCTGAATCCTAAAGGAAAAATAATTGAATCTCAGGTGAAAGTTGTGCAAACTTTGGATGAAAATGATAAATACCTAATCCTCATTCACACCAGCTCAGTAGAACTTTTGCACTGAAAGCAAAGACAAGGCAAAAAGCCTTGTTCTGTAAAGGACCTGTTCACACCAATAGTGGTGTGCTTTCTCACAATGCACAGCAATGTTCCACAATGTGCTACCCCGCATAGAAGGTTATAACAATGCATTGCAACAAACAAAGCACAACACAGAGAAGAGCGCATATGTTAAGTGGCCCATAAGACATGCTCATGCTGGTGTGAACAAGTGCTAAGCCTTTTGGATTTAACAGCAAATTTTGATTTGTAACACACTGAAAGCATCAGAGAAAGGTGGTACAATCATTCATTAGTATAGATCCCCTTTACTTGCCTTTATCCGGCCTTGGCTCACTATTTCTCCCACTGATATGAAACACTCCTCCTCCTACTGACACCAACAATGAGGCACCATTCATTTCATTGACACCAACAGTGGGCCTTAATTCTTCCCACTCCCACTAATCAATGGTGGGGCACTACTCCTTCCACTGGCACCAAAGATAGGGCATTTACTCCTTCAGTTGACACCAACAATGGGGTAAAATTCCTACCACTAATAGCAATGATGGGACACTATCCCTCCTCCTACTGACCACAGACGCTACATAATTTTTTTCTTCCCACTGTCCACCAAGCTTGAGGCCAATTAATCCAGGGCATTTTCTACTCCTCCTCCTACAGACTACAGTCCGATCCCCCTAAAATCTGAAGGACAATAAACTGGCTCTTTGTTTGGAGACCCCTGGTATAAACCTATAATCAATGTTGTTGTTTAGAGTGCAAATATACAGAAGCACACTTTGAGATAAAAAGGACTATTGCAACACCAGTAATTCTCTTTTGTCCTGACAGCAATACTGATAAGGTCATCATTTATAAAAAGTGATGTGTCGTGTTGACACTGTACAGTAGATTTCTCTATAAAACATTATTGGGCAATTCCGCTGTGTAAGCTTTAACAGCTGAAGACACTTCCCTTGTTACTTGCACATCAGGAACACAGCACAACCACACAGTGACAATGCTGGGACCTCTACTATTACTGCTTTCACTGCTGGATAGTCCGGTTTTGGGTGAGTCTATGTATATATATATATATATATATATATATATATATATATATATATATATATATATATATATATGTATATATATATAGAATACATAATAGGCTTCTTTAATAAGGCATTCCTAATTTTACTATAATGTGTCAATGTCTTCTGTCATCTGGTCGCACTCATAGTATCATTCCAGTCCCTGCAATTCAAATTGACTTTAGGGACACTTCAATTTTTTTACAAACCTTGGGGTTTATTTACTAAAGCTAGAGAGTGCAAAATTAGTCACAATTCTACAGAGAAACCAATCCGCTTCTAACCTCAGCTTGTTTAATTAGGCTTTAGCAATAAAACCTGAAAGCTGATTGGTTTTTGCACTCTAGCTTTAGTAAATAAACCCCCTTATCTTTAAACATATTGATAGAAAATATTACATGACATTTTCTAATCTTTTTGTAGTATTACACATTATTACTGTGCTAAAACATGCAGCCCAAAACTAAATCCAATACAAAAGCACCAAATCCACTGCGCTGTATATGTGGTTATGTCATGGCACAGTGGCAGCATTTGATGGCACAGTGGCAGCATTTTATGGCACAGTGGGAGCATTTTATATGGCACAGTGGCTGCGTTTAATGGGCACAATATCTGCGTTTGATGGCACAGTGGTGGTAATTGATGGGCCCAGTGGCTGCGTTTGATAGCACAGTGGCTGTGTTTGATGGTACAGTGGCAGCAATTGATGGGCACAGTGGCTGCATTTGATGGCACAGTGGCTACATTTGATGGCACAGTGGCTGCATTTGATGGCACAGTGGCTGCATTTGATGGTACAGTGACTGCTTTTGATGGTACAGTGGTGGCAATTGATGGGCACAGTGGCTGCATTTGATGGTAAGTGAGGCTGCAATTAATGGATTTTTTTTTCAGAATTTTTCCGTTTTTTTGCGCCCCCCCCCCCCCCCCCCAAAAAAATGTTGAACACCAGCCGCCACTGGTTATGTGCATATATTCTCTCTCACAAACTAGCAATGAATCAATGATTTCTGGTGCACAAGAGACTTCCATAACTCATACATGCCAATACTGTAGCTGGCAGTGTACCTGATCCGTAGCTCACAACAACATAAATGCCATGCTTTGGGGTGCGAAGTGTAACAAAAAAAATGATCCAGTTTTTCATGTGTTAAGGTGTGCATCCAGCCAATTCAAAATAAAAAATGGCCTTAACACAATGCATGGAATGAATGTGCATTAAATAAATGCGTTGAGCCATGTTTAATACAGCATACGCATTTATGCCAGTGCGTCAGTCTTATGCTTGTGGAATTACCTTTGCGATCTGAATATGCACAGGCTATAGCGTATATATGTGGAATTTATGGACGAGTGTGGTTGGCTGTGGAATATACGCTGGTGCGCCGGTATGTTTTTGGATCTATCCAAGCTACAGCATTTTTAAATAGACTAAAACCACATGAAGCCTACATGGCTAAGATTTAAAAAAATATATATTTTGTAAAAACCTCAGTGAACCATTTGCAGAGGAGCATTGTACTGCACATGTTTGTATTTCTGTGCCCATGTGCATGACTATTGTATAACATATGTGTCCCATAATAACCTTTACCTTCATAACCCACCAAGCCATAAAATGCTACGACCCCTACACCTTCTTTTCCCCCCAGAAAATGAGACCACACCAATCTGGAGTAAATAATTGGCCGTAGCAGCCAATTCCTTTTATTAATAACAATAATAATCATCAAAAATAGAATTCTCATAAAATACATAACTGTATGGAGAAAAACACACCTGAAATACACCATCCCCATCTGTTAGATACTCCCGTTGGTCTTTGCAGGGAAAACCCACCAATCTTGTAACTTGATCCAATCTGGCACTGCGGTACCTTAACTAAACAATAGGCCTCCAGCTGACATGCTAGCTCGGAGACAACAAACAATTGACCGCAGTGCACTGACATATAATCACACATAGGTTGGACTTGATGGACTTGTGTCTTTTTTCAACCTCACCTACTATGTAACTATGTAACTAAAATTCCAGATAAAACCCCTGTTAACTGGAATATCAACAAATGGGCCTCATACTACTGATGGGTCCCAAACTCTTCGTATCTGGGGTTTAATCCTTCACCTGCACAAGTTCAACACCACGCCGCTGCCACGACATCCATGCACTGTAGGATGGGCCTATTAACTAAAGTTGATACCATACTTACCAAGTTTAGGGAGGGAGGGTGGGAAGCTCGTTCCTCCTCGCAAACTGAGCTGGGGAGGGATCCCTCCCACTGTAAACTAACTCTGCTCCACCTCTTCCTTCCATCCAACCAATTCCAGCCTCTTTTACAAAACTCTCCTTATTATGCTATCCCTGTTAACCCTGTCATGCCCGCCCTGCGCCCATTGCATTTTATTACTTTTGCTCCAGGCTTCCTTGACTATTGTATAACATATGTGTCCCATAATAACCTTTACCTTCATAACCCACCAAGCCATAAAATGCTACGACCCCTACACCTTCTTTTCCCCCCAGAAAATGAGACCACACCAATCTGGAGTAAATAATTGGCCGTAGCAGCCAATTCCTTTGTGCACCAATAACTAAAATTCCAGCTAAAACCCATGTTAACTGGAATATCAACAAACGGTCCTTATACTACTGATGGGTCCCAAACTCTTCATATCTGGGGTTTAATCCTTCACCTGCACAAGTCCAACACCACGCCACAGCACACACCAGGGAAAACCCTTAATCTTGTGTGCCCTGCCAAACCCTCAAAGCTCGCTGGATTCCGTCCTGTAAACCCAAGGCCCACAGGTCGATCTACATCATTCAGGTGTACACCATCCCTCCTCAAGTACCTCCACGTATCCACTTCCAACTCAAGGTGTCTGACTGCAATCCCACCATTCTTGACCACAAAACCACTCACATCCTTGTTCACCGTCTTCCTGGCATGGTTGGTCTTATCTACAGACCTCGCTAACCTCCAGGTGGTACGAGCCACAATGTCCGACTATACAATAAGGGCACTATGTACAGGTGAGGAGGATGAAGGAATCTGGGAAGGAAAAATGTAAAGGTTTGTGGAAGGATGTTTAGTGGACTGTGTAGTGGTTAAGCGGGCCATACATGAATTTAAATTAAGACAATCTATGAATGGGCTAGCTGGTTGTACACAAGTCAATTTGTTAATCAACTTGAGTACAACCAGCCTTTCAGGTTTTTCCCAAAACAATCAGTGCTGCCAGCTATAGTTAGCAACACTGATCGTTGTATTCTGTGGGTTGGGAACGCTCCCCACTGGTAGAACACAATAACACTGTGGGAGTGATTCTCCCATCCACAGGTCAGCAGGTGAGATGGTGTGTGTGGGGACAGGCTGGGGTGAGAGGTCTGTCAGTAGGGGGGTGTGAGGTGGTCATGGAGATATATCAATCAGCAGGTGGGGGAGTAACTGGGAGTGATATCTTTTGGAGTAGGGTCTGTCATCTGCAGGTTGGGAAATGGTCACCTTTGATATAAGTTGAAGGGGGGTGGCTAACATGGGACATGGCTGAGGAGTGACCTGGTTGTTGGAGAGCATGAAAAGGATGATGTGTTTCAAGTTTCTTTCACATTTGCGGTAACGTTTACTGCCCTCTGAAAAGTGATCTGTGGTGGATTGATTTTCCACGAGTGGTATAGCAGCAGCTGACAGGCGTTCATGAGGTGCTACTGCCGCCTCCTTGGTTTTTTTTTTTTGTTGGTTTTTTTTTTGTTTTTTTCTTCTTTTTTTTTCATTGCTGAATGGTAGTTTTACATTGTTGGACTATGCTGCTACTGCGAGCGAGTTTGGCTTGCAGTTGCAAAGTGGCCCCATTGAAATCAATGGGTGAGTTTGACGGGCGGTGCTGCCTGTCAAACTCTGCAGGCTCCAAGCTGTCCATTGAGCTCAGTGCCTCTGACAAGAAGTGAGGAGAGGCACTGTGAGCTCATCCTCTTAGTCTGCTGCAGAGTGTGCTAGCTTGGATTTAAACTGGCCGCTCTGTATGTAGCTTCTGACAGGCTGCGCAAGCAGCCCCGTATCTCCGGAACCATAGATGATAGGAACCCCACATTTTGACCAGTGGTGGGGTAGGTCTTCAGCTACCTGCCAGAATTTGGGGTCTCTGAGATCCCTGGTCGCTAAGCCACAACCCTCCAAGTCGATCGTTTTTGGGGGTTTTTTTTGTGATTTTTTTTATTTTATTTTGGCAAATGGGCCTATCTTAAAGTAAGGGTCTGGAGCTGCAGCTCCAATAGCCCCTATGTTAATCCAGCCCTGCTTGTGGGAGGGTAGAACATTTGGCCCTTTCTGCCCAGAAACCAAGTACTGGATTATGGGATTATGACAGCCAATTAAAGTGATCACATGGTTTTGTTTACAAATATGCCAGTGCTGACTGACTGTATTATCATTGTGTCTGGTGCAGAGAAAGCCAATTTGACAGCAGCAATCGAAAGAATGGGGCTGTTGAAACGATGCACTGATTAAAAGTCATTTATTTTATAATTAATTTAACCACTTGAGGTCCGGGCCATAGCCAAATGACGGCCACAGCGCGGATCTCAATTTCCGGGAGGCCGTCATGGGATGTTCTCCCCTGTGCACGCACACCGCGTGCACCCTGCAGGGTCACGGAGACTCGGATGATCACAGATCCGAGTAAGGAGCCGATCCTGGCCCCTTACCATGTGATCAGCTGTCAGCCAATGACAGCTGATCACATGATGTAAACAAAAGCTCGGTAATCGGTTTCTTTTTCTCCTCACGCTGTCAAAAAAAGCAGATCCCTGGCTTATGTTAAAGGGACATCGGTCCCTAAGAGGAAGGAGGCACATATGCCTCATCTGAGCCTGCCAGTGCCATCTGTCATTGCCACCTGCCAGTGCCCACACGTGCCACCTATGAATGCCCACAAGTGCCACCTATGAATGCCCACAAGTGCCACCTATCAATGCCCACCAGTGGTGCCAATCAGTGCCACCTAGCAGTGCTGCCATCAGTGTAAGCAATTAATGCCCATCACTGCCACCCATCAGTGCCCATCACTACCACCTATCGGTGCCTATCAGTGCCACCTCCTCTGTGTACATCAATGAAGGAGAAAAATTACCTGTTTGCAAAATTTTATAACAAAATATAAAAAATAAATACTTTTTTTTTTTAAATTCGGTCTTTTTCAAGTTTTGTAACAAAAAATAAAAACCGCAGAGGTGATCAAATACCAGCAAAAGAAAGCTCCATTTGTGGGGAAAAAATGATAAAAATTTCATCTGTGTACAGTGTTGGATGACCGCACAATTGTCATTCAAAATGCGACAGCGCTAAAAGCTGAAAATTGGTCTGGACAGGATGGGGGTGTAAGTGCCCAGTAAGCAAGTGGTTAAACTGTTAAATTTCATTTTTTTTTCACTTTGTATTCCATTTATAAGCTTATAACAAAAAATGTAAGCAGGCAATTGATTTAAACAGTCTAGCAAATATAGTAGACTATATTTTTTAGGTGTGCAATTTGGTCAAAGAGAGGTAGTCAATATAATTCAACATATGCAAAAAAAGGGTAAACAGGGTCACTTATCCAGCGCCCAAGATAATAAATATATAGGACTAAGCAGATGCTATAATCAGATATAACATTTAAAGAAGGCAAAAAAGTTCCCTTCTTTAAATATAAGCTGGAAAGAACCTATTTTCTAGGAACTTTTTTGCCTTCTTTAAATATAATTCAACATATACGGACACTGCTACATTTGAACTGTGAACTAGGCATCAATTAATCCTGGTCATAAAAGTGTTCAAGATCTATATGTATAAACAAGACCAAGGATAAAGCCAAGGGAAAAAACCAAGCTTAACTTACCGACCAGCCCGCAGACAACCAAGTAAACCTGTCTAACAGTAGGCGTTAAAAGCAGGGGTTTAGTCTGCACTCATTTGCAAATGCATGTGTAAGCCACAGAGCCTTGTCAAGGCACCCTGGTATCTGTGGTACCTAACACTAACTTATAAGTGTCCCCACTTAAGCATAAAACATAACATAAGAGCTGGGGGGAGGAGAAACAGCAGCACACTGAACTATCCAATAAATGGCTGTGAGGGGGGGGGGGTCGTGTCAGGACAATCATGATCATTGGAGAAGAGCACACTGAGTTCCCAGCATAGCTAGAGAACTGACCATGATGTGTTCTGCCTAGTGTGGTCAGTTTTGAATAGGAAAGCAGAGGGACTGCCAGGAACACCAGGGATTTCACGTAAAGAAAGCAATACAAAGAGAACAGGAGACTTTTTCATACAAGTACATGGTACAGCAGGCACATATCAGGAATGGGAAGTGTTGGAATAACAAATACTTTAAGGGAAATCCCACCTACCTGGACAGGTGCCCCCCACTGGGAGATTTGATATCTTATGTTAAGGTTACAGCTGCCAATTAAATTTCTCCCCTCACTTTATAATCTTGTCAGCAGCACTGGAAAAAAAAGCTAAAAACCGTTAACGCTAAAAAAGGCTGAAAAACGCTACTACAAAAACACTGCAAAACTCATTCTACAGCTACAGCTTTCTACAGCTAACACTAATGGCGTTTTTATAATGTCCAGTGTGCATGAGGCCTAAAAGTCACACTAAACTCTGAAAAGTTCTATCCAAGTATGTTTCCTTAACTCATAAAACATTCTGTTGCTCTCAGTTTCCTCTGAAATTCTTAATTCCTGCTATGATGTAACATTCTGTTAGAGGATGTTTATGTTCATTCTCGGGGGTCCCACTATAGAAACATAGCTACTGAGATGGACTAGGAACCATAAGATTAAGCCCTCATGCACACAGGCTGTTAAAATAACGTTATGAAAATGCCAGTATCTTTGCAGTGATTTTTTTAAACTTTTTTCAGCGTTTTTGCAATAGCGTTTTTGAGCGTTTTTGAGCGTTTTTCCGCGTTAGCGTTTTTTAGCGTTTTTTTTTTTTCAAATTTTTTTTTTTTTTTCAATGGATCAAAAACGTTAAAAAACGTTGGTGAATGACGGAATGACGTTTTTGAGCGTTTTTTGAGCGTTTTTCAGCATTAGATCGTTTTTACAGCTGAAAAACGTCTTTCAGAACCCACTGGTCCTGGGTTTTTTTTACAGCTTAAAAACGCCTATGCCACTTGCAGCTCAAAAACGCCTAGGTGGGCATGAAGCCATAGACTAACATAGACAGGCCTTTTTAAGCTGCAAAAAAAGCTCAAAAAAGCAGCTGTAAAAACGTCCGTGTGCATAGAGCAGTTCCCATAAGCCCAAAAATGTGTACTTGTGAGGGGGGGGGGGGGTAGAGGTTTGGGAGCTCAGGGAGGACATTACATAGAGGCAGAAAAACAAAGTAAGAAACAATTTCATGAAAAACAGCTTACAAGATCCATAAGTAGGGAATGTGTATGGACTACTTTTGAAGAATAAGGACATAGTTCAGTGTCACTTTAAGGGTGGGCACATATAACATAAATAACAATCATAGTAATATATTGTTAAAAAAAATAATTTTATATATAAGTCCTTCGCACCCAAATGCTTGAAAAATAACACTTATAAAATTGTTCAAAAGTCCAAAAAGTTCAAAGGGAGGAGCCTGTGATGTCATTTCCGGTGTCCCCGTGACCTAGAAAACGGTGAGCTGGATCTTGTTTTACCGCAGATTCGAGTTCAGTTCTATGCAAAGTACAAGATGTTAATAATATGAGTTGAATGATTAGGCTTTCTAATAAATTAAGAAGAATTTAAACATACTGCACAATGAGATACTCTCTGTTTATTTGAGCATTATTGCGGAGGTAACCCAATCCACCAGAGACAGAGGTGGACCAAAGGGGCATATAGGGGATCGACCCTAGTGTCTAACCAAACTGTAATTGTGGCCTTTTGGTCATAGCATGGAGGTGAGCGTGTATTGCACCTAGAGGTGATTAGTTGGTGACTGGAATTTAAAGTGATATATCACAATTTTCACGCAATGGGGAGCAAAGAATTTGTTTTTTTGATTGGAGCGCCTATCATGGTTGACTTTTGAACAATTTTATAAGTGTTATTTTTCAAGCATTTGGGTGTGAAGGACTTATATATAATATATAAATTTTTTTTTTTTTTACAATATATTACTGTAGCGTTGGTAGATTTGTGATCTACCATCTGATAGGTAAATTTAGTAACTTGTTCGTTAGGAAGGTTAGATTTGCCTCTGTTCCAGCTTGGCTGACGTTGCATGTGTTTCCATACTGAGCCGTGGGTGTCGCTGTTACCGCTGGCTAGTGTTGGAAGGGCAAAGTGTCTAAGCGTATGCATACTCTTCTGTCCCGGAGACAACTCGGTGGAGGTGGTCCTCCGAGTTGCATTCTGGGCGAGGGTATTTATGGGACAGACGCCATATTCTGGGGTTCGTTTTACAGCCACCTGCTGGCCCCCCTGGCCGACAGGTATGCGTTAGAGAGCTATCTCGTGGTCCTCCGTTTGGGAGGCCCACGTTGCTGCGGCGCGTGGGTGGGCCCAGAAGCTTGTCTGGGGCCTACCACAGCGGCCGAGGAATGGTCCTGAGCTGTCTATCCAGAGTGAAGAAGCTGGACAACCGAGGAGATCCCAGGGGAGGACCCTTCATGGAAGGATCATGCAGCGTGCTGGTCTGGAGAGGGGCCTGGTGACTCGGTTGGAGGACGTATCCTAAAGAGATTATACAGCATAGTGTTGCCGGGTTGGCTTAAAGGTTCAAGCACTGTGACTGACTTTCACCACAAAAACCAATACATCCTGTGGCAGAGGTTCGTACGGGTTCATCCCAAACAAGTCTGTGGCAGAGACTTTAGTTCGTGCTACGTACTGGCTGCTAGGCTAGTGAGAGAGGCCTATCCAGGCATGCAAGGAGTGTGTCCCACCAAGGGAGTGCATTCTACTGAAAGGACATTTGTCAAGAATCTTACTAAAAAGGTAATTGAGTTTTCCTCTGCAGTTTCCTTTCTGCCTCTTTCCTGCTACTTCCTTCGTTGATGGTTTATTAAAGCATTGAAAACGTACTCAAGTGTTAGTGCTTATATCGTCCAGAGGTAAACTCAACGGAACCCTAGACCCGGTGCCGGTGAAACAGAGGGAAGGAGAGTGAAAGTAACAAGCCCGCTTAAACCAGCAGCTCCACCGAGAGTTATTGCTACATTACTATTATGGTTATTTATGTTATATGTTTCCTTTAGAATAAGCGCACCATTATTTTCACATTACTGCTTGTTTTTTTTAGCATTGAGTTCACTATCAAATGGTTGCATCTGTTCACTTGAACAAAAAGGAGACATTCAGGGGTTGATTTACTGAAGGCAAATAGACTGTGCATTTTGAGAATGGGAATTTCCTGCGAGCCACAGATGGATCAATGCCTCCAAGGGGTGACAATCATTCATCAATTAGCAGCAAACACTCAACCACGTTTCATATCATGTAATATAAAGCATAAAAATAATTGTGCCTGCGCTGAAAAATAGACTAAAATAACGTGCAAACTCGGTAAATTAATCCACTATAAATAAGCTATAAAACCATATATGTGTAATATAATAATTGTATATAAAAGTGCAATATTTAGCCTCAAAGTGCATATAACATTGTGCAAAAAGCAATATAACCCATTAAAAGTGCACCATGCATAAGTAAAAAACAACAACAAGTGCACAGGTATCCTGTGTATTGCAAGTGTCCAGCTCAATCCACGGGTTAAAACCCAAAAAAATGTATACAAACAGTGTCCATAAAATAGAAGTTCCTCAGAAATCTTCTGAAAGGTGCTCAAATCACAGCAAACAATACGTGCTCTCCCGTGACACCCCACATGTGCTTGCGTTCACCTCTGCTCGTGTGACCCAGTAATTAAACTGTGTCAAACACGCAATGGGGCCACTCCTGGGCTCCCTCAGGATGAAATGATATGAATACAATCCTCACAGGTGCAGCCAGAATCCACATGTATAGGAGAGAAGTAAGAACTCCATAGTGTAATAACGCAGGGATATTTTATTTAATTAAAAGAAAATCCTCCAGGAGGGTACTCACATTGAGTGGGTGCTCCAGTGCACCAAACTTTAACAAGCGTAAAAAACAAGCTGCAATTCAAATGGCGTGCGGTGTGGTGTGTAATATCTCCTCCACTGCTGACAGCTCCGTCCTACCCCTCCCCGACGCGTATTCGGCACAGGGATCACGTGCCTTCCTCTGGGGGATATCATTGGACGGACATTCAGTGTGGTTTTATATATGCTGACGGCGGCCATTTTGCCGAGGACCGCCGACAACCTTACTACAGAACGAATAGCTCAGGACGGCCAGCGGCCATTTTGCGTGTGATCATCAGTCTATGGTGTAATAGACTTGGCTTGTGTATGCTAATTACACATCGCCCACCATCCACTAGAGATGTGTCAGCGGCCATCTTGCCTAAGACAGCAGACAACTCTAGTAATGGGCTACAACAAAGAACACTCAGTTCATTATGTTAGCAAACGACAGCGCTATTATTACGATTTTAAACTACTCTCCTTGTTAGATGACCCAAATGTAAATGGCGTAATAAGCCCTAAAGGTGCATAACCATGATAATACTACTATATTGATGAGAACAAGGAAAGAGCTTTGCATTCGGGAGCCACCACACCGCACCTCATATGATAACAATGATAATCATAAGCTTCATCATCATAAGAATCTAAGTAAGCCATACAGAACATAAATTAATATCAAAGCATAATACTCATGACCTATATTAAACTACAATGACTAATGAAATGTGTGAATACTCCTCCATAAAAAATACAAGCCCATAATATCTAAAAAGAGATCCGGGTCTCAGACCCATATTTTAAAATAAAATGATAAAATACAATAAAATCAATACGCATCTCTAAACCATCCATCTATATCAGAACTATGAAATTACACTATATTATATGATGCTAAAAATGAATATAGTGATAAAATGGAATATTAGAATGAGAACTACTGTCATAGTAAAATTCTACTACAGGTAACCTCTATACCAGCAGTCTCTGGAATACATGTGGGAACCAATATAGAAGATAAATTCAACCCCCAAAATCATATATGACTATCTAAGTGGTACAATAAAAAAAAAAAAAAAAAAATAATATATAAAATATTAAAAGTGTAAAATGTTAAGAAAATCCCTTTAATCAATATTAAAAAATTAATAAAAATTAAAAATTACTGAGGAAACATGTTAGATCAAAATCCCTATTGAGCCCCCCAGGAGATAGAGAACCCAACTGGTGTATCCACCACGATTCCCGTTTGCTGATTTCTCTCGTAAAATTGGAACCTCTCCAATGGCGTTTAGGGCCCTCTATCCCCCAGAATTTCATCCCCACCGTGCTTTTACTATGTACTTTCTCAAAATGGATATATAAGTGGTGTTTGTCTGACCCTTTATGGATATTACGTACGTGCTCCTCTAATCTATCTTTCAGGGCTCTAGTAGTACGCCCCACGTAAATTAAATTACATGGGCACTTCAAGGCGTATACGACCCCAATAGTGTCACACGAGATAAAGTCCCTGATGGTATAAGACTGATGGGTACTGGGATTCATAAATTCCTTTAACCTCCTGTCATTCCCCGGAACTCTTTTGCAAAGTGCATTTGCTCCAGAGCTTAGTAAATGAGGTAAGGCTTCACTTTGCAAAGAGTATCCAATCACGTGCAAGGAGAATAAAAAAAAAAAATGCATTTTTGCTTGCACATGATTGGATGATGGAAATCAGCAGAGCTTCTACTCATTTACTAAGCTTTGGAGCAACTGCTCTTGTAGAATGCAACTGTACTTTGAAAGGTGCACAGTCTTTTTGCCTTTAGTAAATCAACCCCACAGTGTCACCATATCACATATATTTTGATTATTTCTGTCATCCTTTGTTATTTTGAAGTACACAGCAGTGCACAAGTATTTTACACTTAGACTTTAACCGCTTGCTGACCGCCTCACGCAGATATACTGCGGCAGAAGGGCTCGTACAGGCAGAATCACGTACCTGTACGTTGCCCTTTAAGAGGTGGCCTGCGGGTGCATGCCCGCGGCAAGCTCCGTGCGTCGGGTCGCGGCTCCCGCGGACTCGACGTCTGCGGGAATACCCGCGATCATCTCACGGAGAGGATGAATGGGGAGATGCTAATGTAAACAAGCATCTCCCCGTTCTGCCTAGTGACAGTGTCACTGATCTCTGCTCCCTGTGATCCGGAGCGGTGACCAGTGTCGTGTCACACACAGCCCATCCCCTCCACAGTTAGAAACATGCCCCTAGGACACACTTAACCCCTACACTGCCACCTAGTGGTTAACCCCTTCACTGCCAGTGTCATTTACACAGGAATCAGTGCATTTGTATAGCACCGATTGCTGTATAAATGACAGTGGTCCCAAAAATGTGTCAAAAATGTCCAATGTGTCCGCCATAATGTTGCAGTCACAATAAAAATCGCTGATCGCCGCCATTACAAGTAAAAAAAAAAATGAATAAAAATGCCATAAAACTATCCCCTATTTTGTAAACACTATAACTTTTGCGCAAACCAATCAATAAACACTTTTTTTTTACCAAACATATGTAGAAGAATACGTATCGGCCTAAACCGAGGAAAAAAAATGTTTTTTTATATATTTTTGGGGGATATTTATTATAGCAAAATGTAAACATTTTTCAAAATTGTCGCTCGTTTATTGTTTATAGCGCAAAAATGAAAAACCGCAGAGTTGATCAAATACCACCAAAAGAAAGCTCTATTTGTGGGGAAAAAAGGATGTAAATTTTGTTTGGGAGCCACATCGCACGACCGCGCAATTGCCAGTTAAAGAGACGCAGTGCTGAATCTCAAAAAGTGCTCTGGTCAGCAAGGGGGTAACTTCTTCTGGGGCTGAAGTGGTTAAGGGTGGGGCTGTCTAAAAAATAAATAAACCACAGTAAAAACCTGGAAGGGGTTCAAATACTTTCCCACTTATCCATGCAGGGCAAGGTGATTGTATCTCTGGAATTCAATTTTTATAAATTTTTTCACATTTAGGACAAACCATACAATACTGTACAAAAAGATATGTAAAAACAAAGAAAAAAATGAAAGAGTAGACTGTATATATACACTTTTATCTTTGCTCTTCTAACTTAAATCACTTTTCTCAATTATATTGTTTATTTATAAACCCTTCTTTATAATATTTAGAACCCACCATCCCCACCTCATCCAAACAATAAAATATGAATAAAAAAACCCAAACAAAACCCAACCAACCTAAAAATCCGCCCCCCCAAAAAGGGGGGGGGGGGAGGGTTGGAAGCGGAGGCAAAAGAGGGGCACAATCCAAAGAAAAAAAAAAGAAAGGGCATCCCATACCTCCCAACTTTTTATGATGGGAACGAGGGACACCTATTAGCAATAGTATGTAGGCATAGGACACGCCCCCTTAAATGAGAATTGTACAAAAAAAGGATTAGTCAAATCCAGTGCTTTTTTTAACCACTACTTTTCCTTTATACTAGCTTTTGAAATTGGATGAAAGGTTTAGCACTGGGAAACACTTTTTGAAAGATAAAAAGTGCATTTTATATACAACTATATAGATCAGACCAAAATGAGGGACAAATGAGGAGGAAAGAGGGACAGAGAGACTTTGTTCTGAATGAGGGACAGTCCCTCGAAATCAGGGACAGTTGGCAGATATGGGTATCCTCTGACCCCCCTATACTTTCCTTACCTGCACTGCTCCTTTGTAGCTGGCAAAATACCTGTGTACAGGGAGACATGTGGCCTGTTCCCTGTAACGGTACTCTTGCACGTGACTGGGAAGAGACCTCACCACTTTGGTTTGCTAACAAAGGAAATCATAATAATGGTTGCAGAGGAGCTTGCAGGTGGAAGGAAGCACATAAGGTGAGTATATTGAGGGAAAGGTGAGAGTGTCTCTTTAAAGTGATTGTAAAGGATTGTTTTTTATTTTTTTTAAATAACAAACATATGATACTTACCTAAACTGTGCAGCTCGTTTTGCACAGAGTGGCCCCAAACATTCTCTTCTGGGGTCCCCTGGCGGTTTTTGTGGCTCCTCCCCGCATTAGATAACCCCCTAGGAGAAGCGCTAGACCACAGACATGAATGCCAGAGTCATTGGATTTGATTGACAGCAGCGGGAGCCAATGGCTGTGCTGCTATCAAGCTAGCCAATCAAGAGCTGGGACCCCGTGGAGAGGGGGACAGCACATCCCCGCAGAGGAGATGAAGGGGCTCAGGTAAGTAAAATGGGGGGCTGGGGGGCTGGGGGGCCGGTGACTGCCAGGTGTTTTTTCACCTTAATACATAGGATGCAATAAGGTGAATAAACATGAGGGTTTACAACCCCTTTAAGCAGGAAATACAGCACTACTCCACTGTACACTGATGAGAAACAGGCAACACCCGTAGAGAAGGATATGCTGGTTAAGGTGTTAACATATTTCTACAAAAACCACAATATACTATATCTTGTGAAGGTGTCACCTCTCATGTCAGAAATGACCCCCAGTACAGTTATGAAATCTAAGAGAAGTAATAAAAACCTGACAGAAGCTGGAAGCCTTTTCCACGCCACCCCAAATAAAATGAAAAGCTTTGGTTGGAGTTGGAGCCATGTATTGGATTGTACATGCTTGAATCAGGTGTGCTGCATGCAAATGTATTGACTAGGGACACGCTGATTGAAGAGAGCAAAGTGATGAAAGGGATGACCTCAGCAGCAGTGCATGGCTGGTCTCCTGTTGCATAGTTGCCAACATTGCAAAAAAAAAAATTTGGGACGCTTTTTTGCATGTAGGCGGAGCCTTGCTATAATTAGGGGGCGGGGATTAGTTTGTAGGCGTAGCATAGCACAATAGGAAAATGTGGCACGAGCAGCGTGCCGCCGTGAAAATGGGTGTGGTTTATGCTTAATAATGGGTGTGGCTTAAGTGGGCGTGGCTCAGAAGGGGTGTGGTTAAGCTGGCCATACACTATACAATTTTCCTGTTCAACTTTCCTTTAGATTTACCAAAACCATACAATATGAGGTCAAGCCTAAACCCTTTCAATTTGTATGCAATCAGACAGGCCCTTGCACTACATAGTTGAAGGTAAATCTAAAGGAAATTGAATCAGAAAATTGTATAGTGTATGGCCAGCCTAAGAGTCTGAAATTGAGGGAGAAAGAAAGCAAGAAAATAGAAATGTGTGTATTCCGGAAACTTTAAAAAATCTGCAGATAAAGATACTCCAAACACCTGGGGTTAGCGCTTCAATCATCCCGGCACCATGGTTGTTATGGTGTCAGGGTGATTGGAGCGCATTATTTCTATTATTACATTGTAATATAAAATTAAATCATTCAACTCACCATAATGCCGAATCAGTGGAAGCCCTGAGTGTATCACCTGCCACCAGATGCCAGCAGAGTCCATCCTGGCATCGGGTGCCTCTCCAGCAGAGTGCATCCTGGCATCGGGTGCCTCCCCAGCAGAGTCCGTCCTGGCATCGGTTGCCTCCCCAGCAGAGTCCGTCCTGGCATCGGGTGCCTCCCCAGCAGAGTCTGTCCTGGCATCGGGTGCCTCCCCAGCAGAGTCCGTCCTGGCATCGGGTGCCTTCCCAGCAGAGTCTGTCCTGGCATCGGGTGCCTCCTCAGCAGAGTCTGTCCTGGCATCGGGTGCCTCCCCAGCAGAGTCCCTCCTGGCATCGGGTGCCTCCCCAGCAGAGTCCATCCTGGCATTGGGTGCCTCCCCAGCAGAGTCCATCCTGGCATCGGGTGCCTCCCCAGCAGAGTCTGTCCTGGCATCGGGTGCCTCCCCAGCAGAGTCCGTCCTGGCATTGGGTGCCTCCCCAGCAGAGTCCATCCTGGCATCGGGTGCTGTCACGGAACGTCCCACACTCCGCTTGAGTGCTTCCGTCATATACCACTTCCTCCCAGTCTGTATACAGATATCCCAACCTCTCTGAGCACAAAACAAGGCGACACTTGCTTGTTGCCAACATGAACTGTTTATTTAGAATCAAAGTTACAAGACTTTATATGCCGTTGGAACCTCCTCTAACAATACAACTGTAACCTAATTAACATAATTAACATGAGCTAATTAACTAAAAAAATTTACCCAGACCAGATGACAGACTTGTGGGCACCGAGCTTCACACAGTAGTATAAACACAATAGCTGGAGCTAATTACAATTAACAATACAAACAACAATCTCCCCCCTCCTCAGCCTAGACCATTCGTCTCCTAGCCAGTGCTGGTGGCTAATGTGATCAGCTCTCTCAATTAACATAAACACAGGTTGATGACACCAGCATCTCCTCACAGGATGTGTCCCAACAGAATGAATCAGTCTTATCAGCAGGGGGCTGCTGGAGGAATCCCCCTCCCTCTTCAGGGACACAGATCCACAGCAAGGAGTCCCCAACAGAATCAAACAACATACAATATATACATATATACACGACTGAGTCCGATTAGTACAGTTCAGACCGGACCTCCAATTCACCCCACAAAGAGCACCGTTCCATTGAAAATCCAGGGCCCATAATCAAAAGGCAACAGGCTTGCATTCAGTCCTCTCCAACAGCCTCTGTCCCGGCTAGGTCTGTGACAGGTGCCTCTCCAGCAGAGTCCGTCCTGGCATCGGGTGCCTCCCCAGCAGAGTCCGTCCTGGCATCGGGTGCCTCCCCAGCAGAGTCCGTCCTGGCATCGGGTGCCTTCCCAGCAGAGTCCGTCCTGGCATCGGGTGCCTCCTCAGCAGAGTCTGTCCTGGCATCGGGTGCCTCCCCAGCAGAGTCCCTCCTGGCATCGGGTGCCTCCCCAGCAGAGTCCATCCTGGCATTGGGTGCCTCCCCAGCAGAGTCCATCCTGGCATCGGGTGCCTCCCCAGCAGAGTCTGTCCTGGCATCGGGTGCCTCCCCAGCAGAGTCCGTCCTGGCATTGGGTGCCTCCCCAGCAGAGTCCATCCTGGCATCGGGTGCTGTCACGGAACGTCTCACACTCCGCTTGAGTGCTTCCGTCATATACCACTTCCTCCCAGTCTGTATACAGATATCCCAACCTCTCTGAGCACAAAACAAGGCGACACTTGCTTGTTGCCAACATGAACTGTTTATTTAGAATCAAAGTTACAAGACTTTATATGCCGTTGGAACCTCCTCTAACAATACAACTGTAACCTAATTAACATAATTAACATGAGCTAATTAACTAAAAAAATTTACCCAGACCAGATGACAGACTTGTGGGCACCGAGCTTCACACAGTAGTATAAACACAATAGCTGGAGCTAATTACAATTAACAATACAAACAACAATCTCCCCCCTCCTCAGCCTAGACCATTCGTCTCCTAGCCAGTGCTGGTGGCTAATGTGATCAGCTCTCTCAATTAACATAAACACAGGTTGATGACACCAGCATCTCCTCACAGGATGTGTCCCAACAGAATGAATCAGTCTTATCAGCAGGGGGCTGCTGGAGGAATCCCCCTCCCTCTTCAGGGACACAGATCCACAGCAAGGAGTCCCCAACAGAATCAAACAACATACAATATATACATATATACACGACTGAGTCCGATTAGTACAGTTCAGACCAGACCTCCAATTCACCCCACAAAGAGCACCGTTCCATTGAAAATCCAGGGCCCATAATCAAAAGGCAACAGGCTTGCATTCAGTCCTCTCCAACAGCCTCTGTCCCGGCTAGGTCTGTGACAGGTGCCTCTCCAGCAGAGTCCGTCCTGGCATCGGGTGCCTCCCCAGCAGAGTCTGTCCTGGCATCGGGTGCCTCCCCAGCAGAGTCTGTCCTGGCATCGGGTGCCTTCCCAGCAGAGACCGTCCTGGCATCGGGTGCCTCCCCAGCAGAGTCCATCCTGGCATCGGGTGCTGTCACGGAACGTCCCACACTCTGCTTGAGTGCTTCCGTCATATACCACTTCCTCCCAGTCTGTATACAGATATCCCAACCTCTCTGAGCACAAAACAAGGCGACACTTGCTTGTTGCCAACATGAACTGTTTATTTAGAATCAAAGTTACAAGACTTTATATGCCGTTGGAACCTCCTCTAACAATACAACTGTAACCTAATTAACATAATTAACATGAGCTAATTAACTAAAAAAATTTACCCAGACCAGATGACAGACTTGTGGGCACCGAGCTTCACACAGTAGTATAAACACAATAGCTGGAGCTAATTACAATTAACAATACAAACAACAATCTCCCCCCTCCTCAGCCTAGACCATTCGTCTCCTAGCCAGTGCTGGTGGCTAATGTGATCAGCTCTCTCAATTAACATAAACACAGGTTGATGACACCAGCATCTCCTCACAGGATGTGTCCCAACAGAATGAATCAGTCTTATCAGCAGGGGGCTGCTGGAGGAATCCCCCTCCCTCTTCAGGGACACAGATCCACAGCAAGGAGTCCCCAACAGAATCAAACAACATACAATATATACATATATACACGACTGAGTCCGATTAGTACAGTTCAGACCGGACCTCCAATTCACCCCACAAAGAGCACCGTTCCATTGAAAATCCAGGGCCCATAATCAAAAGGCAACAGGCTTGCATTCAGTCCTCTCCAACAGCCTCTGTCCCGGCTAGGTCTGTGACAGGTGCCTCTCCAGCAGAGTCCGTCCTGGCATCGGGTGCCTCCCCAGCAGAGTCTGTCCTGGCATCGGGTGCCTCCCCAGCAGAGTCCGTCCTGGCATCGGGTGCCTCCCCAGCAGAGTCCATCCTGGCATCAGGTGCAACATGCACTACACTGTTCACTACACCACCCATTACGCTAATTACCACAACACTGATTACCACTACCCTAATTACTACAACACGCACTACACTGATTACTACTACACTGTCCACTACACAGCAATACCCAGCAGAGCCGTGTCCAGAAGATGATAAAATATAAAAAGGACTCGCGCTATGGTCAGAGAAAAATATAATAATAAAGCTGCTCCAATAAAGTGTTATAGTGCAGTGGGAGACCGTCGCTATGGAGAGGTGAGTGCAGTGGGGGGGGGGGGGACAGGCACAGGACAGGCACACATCCCCCAATGCGCGGGCTCTGCAATGTACTCACCCGGCAGCACACCCAATGTACATAAAAAAAAAAATTAATCTGAAACACTGGGCGGAGGGGCGGCGGCGACGGCAGCAGATGATCACATCCTTGTGTTCAGTGGAGAGCGGGGAGGGGCCACCAATCCCTGCAGCCAATAGGCTTCCGTGTACAATAGAATTTTCTATTTGTACACTGAAGAGAGAAGCCCATTGGCTGCCCCTCTCCTCTGCACTGAACACAAGGGGAAATAACACTCGTGGTGGTGGCGGCGGAGGCCATGTTTGTGTAGCCACTGCCGTTTTTTAGCAAAATTCATTTTCTCTGGACAAACTCAAAACCCCAGGAATATTATCGGGACAAGTTTAAATCGGGACGAGGGTCCCAAATTCGGGATTGTCCCGGGAAAATCGGGACTGTTGGCAACTATGCTGTTGTCCAGTGAGCAGACAGGGGATAGAGAGAGGTCACCACTGTGTTAACCACCAGGCTGTGCTGCCTGGCAAAGCTGTGTAAATGTCAGGACTGGATGAACAGAAAAACAAATTCTGTGGAGGATAAGACAGCACGTATGCATGGATTATAATTTTGCATTTAGCTATTTACCTGGACTTCAGCTATAACACATCTATTTACTTTTAGTTTTATCTATTTACTTTTAAACAGGCTCCTATAATCAGGAGGATCGCATGAAAAGCCATATGTTATCTAGTAAATACATTTGTGGCGTGCGCATTTCCTTTATGCGACGGTTCCTCCTCATTTTATTTAGTGTGGCAACCACAGCACTTCTGCTTTTTAATATTTAGAGACTGTGTTTTTATACCAGATATGGAGATAAAGGACCGATGCTGTATCTTTTTGCACCCTAGGCGAGATAAGCTAATTGCACCCCAGCCCCCCCCCAAACAATAGAATAAAAAATAAAGCTTCAAAATAAAAATTAAAAAAAATGGTAGAAAATATCAAAGTAAGAAGACATTATGTAAGATGTCCCCAGCCTCTTAGCACCCTGCAATACACATGTAAGGTGTCTCCAGTCTCTTAGCACCCAGCAATACACATGTAATGTGTCCCCAGCCTCTGATCACCCAGAAATACACATGTAAGGTGTCCCCAGCCTCTGATCACCCAGCAATACACATGTAAGATGTCCCCAGCCTCTGATCACCAAGCAATACACATGTAAGGTATCCCCAGCCTCTGATCGCCCAGCAATACACATGTAAGGTATCCCCAGCCTCTGATCACCCAGCAATACACATGTAAGGTGTCCCCCATCTCTGATCCCCCAGCACTGCACATGCAGCCATGGTGAAGCCCCCCAGTACCCCACGTGCCATGTTTCCTCCTTGCAGGGAGCAGTGTTGGTGTGTGGAGATCTCACTGAGCTTTGAGCAGGCTTCAGGTCCAATCCCATAAAAGTGATCCGGCAAGGAGATTGGAGTGTCGGGGTGATGATTAAGTATGGGACATGAGTGATTTCATACTGCTCCAGGACAAATAATCTCTAGATAGGGGATTCAGCAGGCTGCTGAGTGATGACAGCCAACCCCATTCCACACTTCCACACATAGATAATAATCCTCCGGGCAATGTCACATCCAACACGTATCGCACAGTACGGGGCAAGCCAGGTGTCTATCAGGGTGCTGGGTCCAGGTGATCTGACAGGCTGGATGTTTGCTGCATGCGATGGAAGGAGACTAGAGAGGGAGGACACCTCTTCTTCTTCTATTCCCAGATTCGTCCTCAGTGAAGGCAAAACAAACAATGGCAACACAGCCCACTTGTAGCAGAGCACGGCAGGAGAGCCCCAGTGGTAGTGGTAGAGCCCCAGTGGTAGCCTTCCTATGGCCACTGGCCCCCTCCTCCCTATGAAACTGCTGCGTCCAGGGCAACTTCCCCGTGTGCCCCCCATCCTGACCTGGCCCTGAGGAAACCAGTGATCATGGCTGCACACTAGTGCCGGTGTCTTGCCGAGAAAGTTCCCCCGGCGGAAAAGGACCCCCCTGTACTGCGCAGGCGCAGCTCTTGCGCAGTACGAACTACTAAGGAGCCGCCGAAGATAGCCGAAGCTGAAAACCTTCAATCAGCTGTACACGGCGCCTGCGCCCTGGGTCCAGGTTCAAGCCCCACCATCCAAGTGGACCTAGAGAGATAATAGAAAAGTGCCGAGCGAAGCGAGGCCGTGCCCGAAGCGTGGCGAGCAAATCGAGCCCGTGAGGGGCCCTCTTACAGGCGCCGTGTACAGCTGATTTCCAACTATTCAGCTTCGGCTATTTCTGCCAGCTCCTACTGCGCAGGCGCAAGATACTGAGTCAGGCAGAAGATTTTCTTTGCTGAAAAAAAAATTTTTCTACAGGAATCTGAATATTATTTCCACAGAACATGGGTCAACAACCTTTTCTACATTAGATGTCACTTTCACAAGCATTGGACAACTGGCCAGCCAGTGAAAACATTGAAGGGTGGGGGGTTGTAATCTCGGTTTCTTTTCAGCTTTTGTACTCCTAGTTGTATTATTAGTTGTAAGTTAAACTTATTAAAGTCGAAGAAAAGTCTAACTATTCATAATAATGTCCCCCCCACACACACACTTTTCCTGCCTAACTGATAAAAAAAGATTGTGTACTTACCTCTTTTTAATTCTGCTTCAGAACTGTCCAGAGCTCTGGCTCCCCTGTCAGTGAGCAGCTGCTGTAGGGGGGAGGAGGGAGTGCTAATAATGACTGGGACATGTGAACATATTGCCTACATTTGGGCCATGTGATTGTCAGCCCGTCTGACAGAAGCCGGCTTCTTTTGGACGAGCATGCTGGAAAACCAGCAGCCAACCGGCTCCCAAACAATGCTCTTGAACGGAAAAAAAATATTAGTGTGTACCAGGCTTATGGGTGACATCATGGCTTCTGGAATTCCAAGCCATCATTGGGTGCTCCCTGAGCCACATTTCCAGGATTACGAGATTGGACCAAAGCAAATAAAACATATGTTATGTAGGATAGAGGAGGGAACATTTTTAAGAATAGTTAGAAGCCCCTTTCAGACGGTGAGTCCAATCAGGTCCACCAGTCAGTTCTTCAGGGGGACCTGATCAGATGGTCCATTCACCACTGGTGTAAACAGACTTGTGTCTGTTTACACCCACCTACCTCCGAGTCTGATTTGGCCCGCTAAAAAAATGTAAGGGGATACGTCCTTTTCTGTCATCCGCCTGCTTTTCTCTGAGCAGCAGAATCTGTGAGTGCATCCCCTGCTGATCAGGACGGAGTCTGCCCCGTCTGAAAGGGGCCTTAGGCTTTTCTTCCACTTAAATTATTATATAGGAATTCATAATATAGTAATTTGCAGTACAAAAATTTTTATATAGTAAATTGCAGTACAAAAACTTTAGTGCAAACACTGACTCTCAAAGGCACAGGGACACACTTAAAGCCCACCAAGGCACAATGCTAGTTAATGGTGTCCAATGTGTCCCCAGGCCATTTCCAGAAAGCTATCTAAAAATGTCAATACTCTATTTTATAACCAGCTTTAAAAGTAAGGTGTACATGGAAGGGCTTTAAAGCATAACTCCAACGATTTCCTTTACTAACTAACAGATGCGCCTGCTGGGAGCTCTGTATAAACTGCATGCAGAATTAGTTACATACAGTACATAGCGCTCTGTCCCATTCCTGGAACTAAATTGAGTGGAGCTGAGCACTGCTCAGCCATCTATAGGAGGCGTTGTATTTTTAAATAAATGCAAAACTTCCTCTGATTGGCTGAGGTGGAGGAATACGGTACGGAATACGGTCTTTGCCTGGACGCGTTGAATGCTGAACTGTGTAAGATCAATGTACCAGTAAGAGAAACTCCAGTAAACAAGTTTGTTTATTCTGCAAAGTCTGGTATTATCATTTAATATGGAGAAGCATATGCGTGCCAATACAGTGTGTGTAATGAGGGAAATGAAGAGTTATTTATGTGCTTGTGTAACATTAGTGTACAGAAGGAAGAGCAGCCAGTTCGAGACAAGGATGATGATGGCCAGTGACAGAGGGTTCCAGTCAGAAGGGTGGCTTAGTATACAGTATGTCTAAGTATTAGACATGTGCAATTCGTTTTGTTCCGAATTCGTAAATTAAAAAAATAGAAAATTCGTACATTTGTAAATTCGGAATTTTGTAAATTCGTAAATTTGAAATTCGAAAAAGTCTGAAAACCCGAAAATTTGAAAATCTGAAATAATAACTAACTATTCAATTATAAGTATTCGAATTTCCTTTCAAATTTGGCTGTTAGTGAACATAACAAATACAAATTTATCCGAAGTTACGAATTATCCAAAATAACGAATGCCGCATCTAAACTAATGGAACATAACAAATTAATAATAATGAATAATAATAATGATAATAAAAACGTTTTATTATTATTTATTTGTTGCGTTCTATTTGTTTAGATTCGTTATTTTGGATAATTCGTACCTTCAGATAAATTCGTATTTGTTACATTCACTAACAGCCTAATTTGAAAGTAAATTTCAATACCTATAGTTTAATAGTTAGTTATTATTAGTTAGTTATTATTTAGAATTTTTGGATTTTCGTTCAATCTAAATTTTGGGATTTTTCTTTCTTATTTTCAGATCTTCGAATTTTCAGATTTTCAAATTTACGAATTTGCTAATTTACAAATTTACGAATTTTCAAATTTACGAATTTTCAAATTTACGAATTGTCTAATTTACAAATTGCGATCATAACAAATGACCTGAAAATTGATATTAAACAAAAAAAATGAAATAAAACAAACAAATTTTTCAGCAGTGCACATGTCTACTAAGCATGCCCCTCTCAGTAGGGCATTCCAGGGCCACTGTAATATAGAATTTTCCCTAGGGACAGGGCCTGGACCATGAAAGAAAAAAGCCTTGCATACATGTGGAGCTTCCCTTTCAAACCTACGGGTTGGAGCAAGATAAAAGTGCTGTGCTAAGGACCTGGTGAAGGATATTAAGTGTTCTGCACTGTTAACCTCAAAATGCTCTGTAGTCTGGGCCGGGACGGGTAGGGATAGACCAATGCCACTGGCTGGAGAGGAGAAGAGACCTTCCAGTGTGAGGGTTGGCAGGATGATTTAACCTATGACCCACACTCCTTATTACTATTGAAATGGGGTGGGGGCACATATAGAAAGGTTCCCCCATGTCAAGGCCCCCACCTAAAACAAGTGTGCTGGGAAAACATTTTTGTTTGTGCTATGCAAAGCTCTTCCATGTGCAACTTACTTTTAAACCTAGTTATAAATTGGGGTTGTTGTCATTTTTGCTTACTCCACACTGCACTAGCATTACAAGCCATTCAGGGCATGGTGTGAAACTTGTGACACTGAGATTTTTATTAGTGAAAACAATTGTTTTATTTTCTAAAGCACAGCTGTTTAATATGAATAATGAATGAAATTATTTTTTTCATAATAAAAATGTATGGTGTTGCTGTATTATTTTTAGGATTTAATCCATTTCCTGGGAAACAAAAATATGAGGTGGTTTATCCTCGAAAACTTCATACTCAGCACAAGAGAGATACACAGGTACAGTAACTGATTTATTTATATGGTACTGTTTGCACGGGGAGGCCTAATGTTATATAAAATGAACTTATTTAATAATTTCCAATGATTTGTAAATACTGAGAAGCTTAGAAATAATAGTGGGGTAACAATTCAAATGATATATATTATAATATATTACCATATTTTATATTTTATATAAAATTTTTGAATTTACGAATTGTCTAATTTATGAAGTTATGAATTTACGAATTGCGATCATAACAAATGACCCGAAAAACGAAATTTAAAAAAATGAATGAAATGAAAGTTAAAACAAACAAATTTTTCAGCAGTGCACATGTCTACTAAGCATGCCACTCTGAGTAGGGCATTCTATTATACCTTATTATCATATTTAATATTTTATAATATAGTTTTACTAATTTCAAAAAAAGTCAAACTGCCTTCATACTGTTTCAGCACTGCTTTTTGCCCTAAAGTCCAACTTCAGTGGGTATGTGCTGGTGGTGGGACCACCATTAACGTGTACCTTTGCCCTGGCTTTGGATAGAAATGGCCAAACCCAGCTTAACAACTTTGGGTAGCCTTGACCCTTTACAGAACCAACAAACCTAAAGTGCAGGATGAGCTTTATAAAGCTATGTGGATTTATACCAGGGCTGAAGTTGTACATGCTATTTATTGTATACTCAAATTTCATCTCATTTAAGAAGTTATCACTATACAATTTTCACTATACAGCCAATATTTTGAAGGGATGATCTGTGAGATTCTTAAGCAATTGTCATGTGTTATACAATTATGAACAGGCTGGTGTTTTGATATAAATGTTCATAGAGAAAGTGTAAAATAGAGAGTATATGTGCGCTAAAGGAAATTTTCCAAAAAGATATTTCAGACATTTCATCCTACAGTATTAAATGTAGCATTTCTATTGAGCAGGACATTATAAATCCTGTATATTTTTGTTTAATATTATTCATTTTAAATTGAATATTGCTGGTTATGTTTGTGTTCATTTTCAATGCTGGGCTCAGCACTTTTGAATTGCTTTTGTTTTGTTTTATATAATGCAAAATGTCAGTATGTTTTATGTTTGTTTCAATGTTTTTATTGGAGTTTTTCACAAAGACTGGATAGTAGTTTTTATTTTAGTGTTTGATTAACATTTGTGTTCCTATGTATAGTATTTTGTATTGCAATACATTTTTATTTTTATTTCTTAATTCTTCGCTGGTAAGAAACCCCTTGAGCTTTGTGCGTTATGAGAAGGTCTCACTATTTCAGCTGCATTTTTTTTTCGTATATTGTAAATTAGTTATAGGGAATGCAGCAGAAAGCATTGCTTTGCTTTTTGAAATGACTATGATGGTTTGGACAAGGCATAGCTTGGAATCGTAGCAGGGAGACTTCAGCATAATATTGTATGACAGTTATAAGAAATGTAGCATATCTTTCTGATGAATCTCATTGTGAAACAAATTGAAGAATTACTCATCTGTGTTCTATTTTTACCCTTCACCAAAGTTTATGTGTAACCTCTTGTTATAATGTTGTACATACATAGAGTATATTAGCAGTATCTCATGGATGGCCTTTTCTAAATAGGATGGGTCATTGATTTGCACCCATTGTGATGTGTTTTATATATTAAATATTTTGTGATAGTGTTTTTAAATTTAATTTTCTGTTCATGTTAAAGCGCCCCTTAATCCCACCCATTGGCAGGCAAACTCTTGGGGATGTGGTGCCAAGTCATTAACCATCAATCCTACCCTCTGAATATAATTAGAGTAAACCATTATGTAATGTAACCCAGCAGAGTCTACCTAGAATTAAGCTTGATGACGGCAGATCGTGTGAACAAAAATGTAAATGTCGTTTTCATGCTCTGTGCAGCAATCATAATTGTCATTATGCTGTATGTATGCTATACAGCCAAAAAAATATAATTGGTCACCTTTATCCCAGATCTCCAGGCCAGTCAGAGGATTTTTAACAGTAGACAAATGCTATACGTGCATTATATGTGTTTACCTCCACCCCGACGGGTTCAAGCTGTGTCCTTAGAGTGGTGGGAAGCACCTCCAACCTCAAGCTTCCCGATCCTGAGGAATTATAATGAAATTGTCTCTGATGTTAATTACCGTTCATTATCATAGAATTGGTAAGGAAGAGACAAAGGGATTATTCATCTACATAAAGTTTTAGTTGAGGCTCTCTTCACTTAAACAATTCAAAAATCTTATATCAGGAAATCTTAGGACTGAAATTGTAAGATCAGACAGACAAAGTGAGTTATTTAAGCTTATTTCTAAACACCTAAAAAACGGTTGTAAGCTTGTAACTAGTCCAACTCGGACTGAGTATTCAATAAACCATTCAAACAAAAATTGTCAGCAAAAGAAAATTCTCAAGGTCCTAAGGCCAAAGTCATATTTCCAGTTATCTTTTAAAGGAGTAAAGAGGAAGAAAAGAACAGAATCTCCAAAGAAAGAAGAAAAAGAAAAGAGTAGTTTTAGGTTAGCCAACCCTCCAGACCCACATCTCCCCCACTCAAGATTGATTCCTGGGATCATGGGTATACCAATGTGTTGCGCCCACGGTTCCTAAGTCGCCTTGAACTTTTTGACTGAATCAAATAGGGTGCTTACCATCTTCTCTTGGGACATTATCCAAGAGATTGTGGTCCCTACTACATTATTTAAAAGAAAGTATTCTTTTAGAGCCTTTTCTATTTACACTACTCTAATGGGATCACTCAAGATTGATTCATTGAGTCTCCAGTGGGATAGGCCCGCATGATCAAAGCGTTTCCGCAGGGTGAGTATGACCAAGGGGACCCAATGTCTGGAAAAATCTTGTCTAACCCCGATTAGGTGTGTAATAGGAGATTAATGAATACAAATGGTCATCTAGAATCCCCTTCACTAATATAAATCTGCCTTCTGGGTCTCTGTGTTCCAACTGTGGCCTAAATTTACAGTTTTTGGAGAATACGATGGCTACTACCTTAGTCTTATCCTCAGCATTCGCCAAGAACAACAAAGGGTCCTTTGCATAAAGGAAGGAGGGATTGTACCGCTTAGGGAAATGTGTTTCTGGTAATTGGACTATATCTATTATATGTGCATGGTAGGAGTTAAAAACGTTCCGCCATTTCACTGGGGAATTTAGCCTCTGAGTGTTGTGGGAGGCCCCCCACAGTAGGAGGGGGTAAGTGTTGTCTCACTGGGCATCATTTGGGTGTATGTGAGTATTGCAGGTGTGAGAACTTGCCTCTGCTCTGCGTGTCCTTCTGCTCCAGGGTCGCATGGCTGAGCTGGGGCTGCCATCTTGCATGCGGCCGGGCCGTTACTAGATGCAAATTGAGGTCCGAGATTGCATCGAGCCATATCCCCAGACATATGGTGATCTCGAGGGTCTTCCACCAACCGATGCCGCTTTTGTGGCTCGTCCTGCGGGTCACGAATGGCTATCGGGTGTGCTGGATGGCTGGGGCAGTGCAGAGCTCTGAGCTCAAGCGGCCATCTTGGGAACCTCTGCACATGCTCCTCCAAACCTTTTTTTTAAATTTTGGATAGATTCGAGAGGGATTAGAACACCTGTCAATTTTTAATGCTGTCTGTGCCTCTGTTAGGAAGTCTCACCCTCACTAGAAAAGAAAATGAAAATTTCAAATGTTGGGTTGTCAGCAGAACAGTAATAGTAGTTTTGGCCTGGTGACACACTGAGATTCCCTCATTTTGGAAGGATTTCTTCTCACTTCCTGTTTTTTCTATGGGATAGGAAGTGAAGGGAAAACTTCCCCAATGGGACACAAATGGCAAAAAAACAGCTCATGGGATTATAACCCTCCCTTACTCTATCCAAAATGAAATTGCCTTTACTTACACTTTAAAGGATTGTACACCTTAAAATGAGAAAATATATCGTAAGGAAAGTATGTGGACACCCTTCCAAATTACTGAGTTTAGTATACATTGAAAAGAATGTGGACACCCCTCCAAATTACTGTGTGGGATAAACTGAAACTCCAATTGTGAGCCAGGTCTTCTCATCCAATATCAGTAGCTATGCTCACTAATTTTTTTTGGCTGAAGGAGTACAGATCTCCACATGCAAAGAGGAAAATCTTGTGAAACACCTTCACAGTTATGAGAAAAATTACACACAGTACCTATGCTACAAGAATTAAAAAAAAAACATTAAATACAGAACATGACTTGAGTGCTATCCTTAAAATAACATGTGGTGCTAAAACAGTTCCCATTAGATTAATGGGAACAATCCTCATTTTATTTTTGCCAAATTACTGTTAATGTGGTTCTTAGTAGATGTCATACGTGTTCATACTGCTCCTATCTTCACAGAGCAAATATCCAGACCTGGTGCATTATGGGATAGAATTAAATGGACAGCCACTAGAACTTCATCTGGAAAAGACTGAGTGAGTATCTCCTACACATTGCACACTTATTTTTCGAAGATAGTGAAAATGTGCAAAATGCAGCCACATGTAAAGTACCTTTTTTTAGGAGTGAACCTTGCCGTCCACCTAACTGTAAATTTACATCATTATTTTGACGTTAAATACCGGGGTTATGGCAGCAGCTACCTTGGTATCTTTATTTACAGTAGGGGCCGGCTTTCCATATAAAAGTGGACCCGGCAGCGAATTCACTGCAGGATCACTTTTATAGGCAGCGGGAGAGGTGCCCCATTCCCCCCCCTCCTGCCGCTTTCAAGTGTCTTACGGGTTTACCAGAGCCGTCGGTAAACCCGGAAACATTCCGGTCCGATTGGTGGCTGGGCAGGAAGTCAAGTGAGGGCAAAATGTCCCTCACTTGTCTCTATGTCCTTGGAGGATTTGAGCGACGCCTGACGTCACTTCTGCATCTCGGAGCATAAAGGGCTGATTTATTTTTTGTTAAAGGCAAAATTACATTTTTTTTTACATTTTTTTGCTTTTAAAGGTAAATGAGAGATCTAAAAAAATAAATATTAAGGGGACAGTGTAAAAATAAAACATAAAATAAATATGAAAAAAAAAGTAAAGCGCCCCATCCCTGTGAGCTCATGCGCAGAAGCGATCGCATATGTAAGTCGCACCCGCATATCTAAATGGTATTCAAACCCCACATGTGAGGTATCGCCGTGACCATTAGAGCGAGAGCAATAATTCTCTAACAGGTAACATGTAAAAATGTTTAAAGCATTGCCTATGGAGATTTTTAAGTCCTGTAGTTTGTTTCCATTCCACGAGCGTGCGCAATTTTAAAGGATAAAATGTTAGGTATCTATTTACTCAGCTTAACATCATCATTCACATTATAAAAAAAATGAGTTAACTTTACTATTTTGTTTTTGTTTTTTTAATCATTCAAATGTATTTTTTCCCCAAAAATTGTCGACTGCTGCTTAAATACAGTGTGACATAAAATATTTCAACAACCGCCATTTTATTCTCTAGGGTCTCTGCTAAAAAATATATATAAATAATGTTTGGGGGTTCCAAGTAATTTTCTAGCAAAAAAATACAGATTTTTTCTTGTAAACAACAAATGTCAGAAAAAGGCCTGGTCGTAAATTGGTTATTTAAAAATAAAGCTGCGCTGTGAAAACCTTAAAAAATATATTACATATAAAATGTGACACACATGTGATAGTGAAGACTATATGTGTGATAGGTATGGGAAAATAATTCAATAATTGTCGCACCACCAACTCCAGGAAGTGATGTCAGTGTCAGTGACATCACTTCCTGGAGTTGGTGGAACGCACGCCGGACAGCGGCGAACCGACCAAGTATCTGAATGCCTGCTCTGCATACCGGTCCCGTGAGTAGCGCACATATGCGCAGGTGACCCTATGGTATCTTAAAGGTTTTACACTATATGCTTTTCCTTTTCTTTTGGTGGAACGCGAGTCTTGTGGTCCCTTCCAAGCAACTTTAACATCGATATACCGTCTGCCCTGTTTGATCATATGGATGAATAAGCTGGAAGTCTGCCAATTGTTTCTCCTATGGAGGGGTTTTAAACCATTAGATATTTTTTGGTTTGCAATTTTGGTATTGCTGACATTTTTGTTTCTCACTATCCCACTTGGCATTTTCTCAGGAGCTCGCTTCATTGTCATTGGTGATTGTGAATCCTTGAGAGCACATTTATTCATTTCTCATTTCTGCACCAGTGTAGCGATAACCGTATTTATATTAATCCACAGTTGCACTTGTATATCATGTACACTAATTGATTTTTTTATCACATTGAAGGTTTTTCGATTCTGGTAGTGCATTCATGCACGTTCCCACTCAGCATTGGGTGTGTTGTGCAAGGTGCATGTCCAGTCCTTTTATATATTTTTATATTCACTATTTCTCGTATAGTGTATATAGGCTTTGGATTGTTATGTTTTATTTTTAGTAAGTTGCTAGCGCAGTTTACCTGGGTATATATATAAGGTGTGAAGCCATCAATGATCCTGATATTACGACCACAATGGAGATTTCAGCAGTTTGTGTTCAACAAGTAGGTTCGGATGGAGAGGGGAACAACCAGAGGAATGTCCATACGTTGGAACCCAGAAATAAAACAAAGTTCCACATAGTGTGATTCCGTATAGGAAATATTTATTAAAAGAAAAAGTAGAATTGAACACTCACATTTTCTAAAGTAGTCAAAGGCATTCAACAAGCAAAGAAAGGCGCAGTAACGATGGCAGCATTTTTAAAGTGGTTAAATGATCATTCTTATTACTGAACTGTAGGAAAATATTTTTGCTTTGCACTGATTTTTATAAAGCACATTTTCTATTTTTATACAGAGACCTGCTAACTACCAACTATACAGAGACTCATTATCTGGATGATGGTACTCCAGTCACTACAAGTCCAGCATGGCGGGTATGTGGAATGATAATGATAGTATTGCAGTTTCATTTAATGTTTTACCTTGAAAAGGGTTTATCTACCTTCAACTGAGCTTTAGGTTACTTTGGACATTGTAAAACACTTGAAACCTCATCACCTACTTGACTTCCCCTAAAATCCCTCACTCATATTTAGATCAAGATCTTTTGTCTACCATGCAACATGCCCTCTCCTGAATTATCTAAATTATACATGTAAAATACAGCCCAGACAGGGTTACATTTCTGCTCTGCAGGACACAAGCCATTGAGGCATGGAGGTGCTCCCCTTTGCAGTTCTAGTGGATTAGCAAGCTGGAAGATGGCCAAACCCTTTTTAACAGCTTTGGGTGGCCTTGACCCTTTAACCAACAAACCTAAAGTGCATGTTAGCCTATGTAGAGCTATATACAGGACTGAAGCTGTATATGATATTGTAAACTCCCATCTATTAATGTCATAAGGAACCCTTCAGTTCAACACAACCATTTCATGATCTCTCCCCAGACAAAATGGTATAGCGATTAGAAAAAGAACCAGTATTTTAGCAACAGGAGTAGAAGTAGCAATTGCCTTTGGGACCATGGCCCTGGGATGTCCAAATCAAATTGCATTTTTTTTAAAACCTTGAATTAGGAATTGAACAGAGCACTCTTCATGTGTTGAACATTAATCACTTGTTTTTTTGTTTTTTTTTAGGTGGTATTAAACCCAAATGCATGCATTTATTTTATTGCAGCTTACAAGCTCAAAGATGCAATGGCTGTATTAGTTTCCTTTTTTAGGCTTTCTTTCTTTTATTTTCACCCAGTGGTAAATCTGATGTTTTTCAAACCAACAAGCTCTCTTGCAGACTTATCAGTTACATGGATGAGAAAAACCATTTAACTTTGTCAAGGGTGCTTGCAATGGTTAGTTTTATTTATTTATGTAAAATCTTTATGCCAAAAAGGAAAGAAAAACAGTTTGCTGTAACTGCTTATAAAGTATTAGTTGGAGTTTGGCTTCAATGTGTTAGTATATCCGAATCTGCTAGTACATCTAACACTCCCCTCCCCCCAGACTGACAATGCTGCTGTCCAAAGGTGCACCTGTGCTCTGTCATCCAGAGTGGAGACACTCTAATACAGGAGGTGAGTTGCTGGTTAAATCACCAGGGGAAAATGTCTAAAAAAGAAAACGAATGCAGCTACTACATCTAATGATTGGTAAGCTGCAATATATTACATTTTTGGTTTTGGGTTTGGGTTTAATACCGCTTTAATATGGTAGTTCAAACTGATGAGGTATCATTATGCCCTGGTCACAGTTTGCCAGAGGTATTTACCCACATCTCTGTAGAGAACTCATGCTTTTAACTCTAATAACCTGCTAAGAAAATAGTTTGGCTCTATGCTTCTGGCTTTAAGACAATAAACACATTTCTTTTGCAGGATAACTGCTATTATCAGGGTCGTGTAAAGAATGATAACAACTCCCAAGTTAGTCTCAGCGTGTGCCATGGGTTAAGGTAAGATAAAGGAGAAAACAATAAGGGAAGCTATACTACAAGTATTGTACTTAGAATACTTTATCTCCTTACAACACTGGGAAATAAGGAACTAGCATACAGTAAGGTCTTACACAGATTTCAATCTGCCCACATTCTATTTTATCTCGACATTATTCTTCTGCATTCCCCAAGCCCCTTTGAAGTTGGGACAAAACCGCTCAAATGTAGACCATTGAAATGTATAGTTATGAACTTTGCAGGTAATATCAAAAAAGGTAGAGTCAATCAGCGCAAACAAATAACCTAACCTGTAAAGCAGCTATAGCACTCAAGGTCAAAATACAAATCCTGAATGTAAACTTTCAAATAATAAATAGTGCAGGGCTATTAAAAATACTAAATTCATACAGTTTTAAAATATAAAAGACAATAATAAAATCTTAAGAGAAAAGTCCATGTCTATAAGCAGAAAATGGATAACAGGGAACAGGGAGTAAAAGAAGGAGTCCTCAGCTGTGATCACTGTGCTTGTAAAGTGCTTCTCAATCTTGTGCAGATTTGTGAAAATACCTCCACCGACAGTAATACAAACCGCTCACATTACACAGTGGACCTACTGAGCCAACAGATAGGTCAAATAAAGCCTTCCCCTAACAACGGGTAAATAGAAATGATGGGTGCCTCTCCAGAGATTCAGCTAATAACAAACTCCACTGCTCCAGATCGCTCATCAGGTCTTCATGTCAATGGTGCTTAGATAGACTCGTTGTACCATGAAAGATCAAGATAAAACGTGCCTAGTGCTCTCTGTGTATACCCATAAGATTTATTAAGTCCAAAAAGAGTTTACTCACAAAGCACTATTTTCTCAGTGCTAGGAATACAATCGTTCACTGCGTGCATGTCTCGCAGAGACGATGAGAGGAAGGTGGCTGCAGCTGACGTGAACGGGTCCTCCCGTAGGGAGGCACAGTGATCACAGCTGAGGACTCCTTCTTTTACTCCTTGTTCCCTGTTATCCATTTTCTGCTTATATACTGTACATGGACTTTTCTCTTTAGATTTTATTATTGTCTTTATATTTTAAAACTGTATGAATTTAGTATTTTTAATAGTGCTGCACTATTTATTATTTGTAGGTAATATCATTTTGTTTTTTACTTTAGTGGTTTTATCATGACACAAGAACAGCAGCTGTTGATTGAACCCTTGAAGACTGAGAATGGTGCACATGCTGTGTATTCTTATCAAGCAATGGAGGCCCCCAAAACCTGTGGTGTGGACCATACCATGTACAATGATTCCATAAAAACCAAGATATCTTTTTCCACAAGCAACAATGAGGTAGGAAACATATGCTCAGCTTTCAGTCACTAGATTGGAAATACTGAACTTTATTTGGTGGCTGTAGAGTATCTTGTTCTGTCTGCTTTTGGTCCTACTGGCCACAGTAAATTTGGGTTTAATTGCTGTTTGCATTGCTGTCTGCATATTACATATACATACATATACATATTTATCAAATTAATTAGTTTATTAAAAAAAATGTTATTGCGTTTTACAAGTACTAACAGTACAACATACAGACAAAACAACAGTAAAACATTGCTGTGTTACCCACACAGGGTTTATAATACATGGCATAACTGAATCATTCAAATGAGCATGAGTAACATCAAGATAAAGGTAAGATAAAGGAGAAAACAATAAGGGAAGCTATGCTACAAGTATTGTACTTAGAATACTTTATCTCCTTACAACACTGGGAAATAAGGAACTAGCATACAGTGAGGTCTTACACAGATTTCAATCTGCCCACATTCTATTTTATCTCAACATTATTCTTCTGCATTCCCCAAGCCCCTTTGAAGTTCGGACAAAATACATATTTATCAAATTAATTAGTTTATTAAAAAAATGTTATTGCATTTTACAAGTACTAACAGTACAACATACAGACAAAACAACAGTAAAACATTGCTGTGTTACCCACACAGGGTTTATAATAAATGGCATAACTGAATCATTCAAATGAGCATGAGTAACATCAAGATAAAGGTAAGATAAAGGAGAAAACAATAAGGGAAGCTATGCTACAAGTATTGTACTTAGAATACTTTATCTCCTTATCTATCCTTTAGTGGTTTTATCATGACACAAGAACAGCAGCTGTTGATTGAACCTTTGAAGACTGAGAATGGTGCACATGCTGTGTATTCTTATCAAGCCCTGGAGGCCCCCAAAACCTGTGGTGTGGAATATACCATGTACAATGATTCCATAAAAACCAAGATATCTAAGACTTCTAAGTGGAAATTTTACAACAAAAAACATGATATTAGGAGGATGAGAATAAAAACGTATAAGGTGTCATCAACCAAGGAAGAAAGCAAAAAGTAAAAAACAAAAGAGGCTCTGTTAATGATGAAGGTCATGTGGGTATAAAAACCACAGACATATCATATTATGAGGAGGCAGTGGAAGGATCTGTCAACCACTTGGACCATATTTTATCATATTTGGTTCGGGTGCCACCATTGGTATAAGTGTCTTTGTAAAGTGGAAGATTATTGTTTATAAGTAGTTTCCAAAAAGAAGTAGAAGGAGGGAGCCTCTTTTTCCAATGAAAAGCAATAGCCTTCCTGGCATAGAAAAGAAGTAGGCTGACCAAAGTCTTTCCCGCCCTGGTAGGGTGGGATTATCCACCAGGCCCAATAGGCAGACTTCCATAGTCATTAGGACCAGTGTCAGAACAAAAGGAATAATGATGGATAATACAGAGTTCCAGAACTCAATAATAGGGGGGGGGGGGGGCAGGTCCAAAACAAACTACATAATTATCTTGCCTTTAGCTTATTTGTTTCCAAAACAGGTTCAAGCTACTCTGTATAAATATCACATCCCATCTTCACTGTTTTCTGATCATTCATTTTTTTATTTTTTTGGTCTTTGTGTCTGTCAGTATAGAAATAAAGTGTAAAAAAAATCTAAAATAGAGCATTGTAAAGTGCAGTATCTTTTAAGGGATGTCTAGCACCAATTTCGAGGGAAAGCTTAAGAAGAAGCCAAAAAAATGGCTGTCTAGAGAAATACTTTGTTAATCAAACTGGTTAGATGAGATCTGGTGAAGTGCTTTTATCCTTCTGCAAAGGTAATGATGACTCTGTTAATGCATGGAAGACCATACAAATACAATTTAAAAAAACACAAAAAACCAAAATGTAAATATATCACAGGTTACTAGAATCAGATTAGGGGTTGCATTATTTTTATCCTTTATTTAGCTAGTTGAGCCTGCGAGAATACATTGTTATATCGTTTTCCAATTGAAATGTTAGAATGCTCAACCCCATGAATCTCTTGAGCACGTTGCGGTGACTGTATACTATGTAATTGGATTGTTGTATGTATGCAACATGAGTAGGCTGGTAAATACATCAGGAGCATTGCCAAAACAAATAGAATAATATCAAATGTGTGCCTTTGGATACGAAGCAAAGAGAGAATAGAAGTGGAGGTTGCAGAAGTGAGTAGTTCATGGAATTAGTCTTAGATATAAGTTAGAAAGAGATGGGGAAAGCCAGACAAGAGGGAGTCAAGGCTGGTAATCCAGGGTAAGGGTAGGCAATTCAACTCGAAGATGTGCTCCTAGATGACCCAGGCACCCAGCATTTATGTTGATAGTGGGATAACATCAAAAACCAATGATGGATGGATGTACTCAATCCCAGGGGACCATATTGTGAAAAAAAATTTTGATTGCTGTTTAGGATGGCTGCCAAATTGAATTGACCATTGTGCCAATGACTCTTTATTTGACTTTGCTGGATTTTTTTATTGCGTATATTTTACAATGATAATTTTCTCCCTCCCTAGCGCATTTATCACCACACAGTCAAGTTCCAGAGTCCTGTGATTTAGTGAAAATAAAGGATTTATTATAATATCTGCATAGACTCATAAGTTGGCCCTCATGGCGTGGCCAAAAATGGGCCCCATACCCCCTCCAAGCCATAATCTATGTGACATTGGAGCAAGGATTCAGGAACAATATGACTTCCTTGGAGAACAATAACATTATCTGGATCTGGTGTCACTGCCATTCATTACAACTCACAGACATTTTCCAGCTGGATGGAAGCAGGCTGAACTGCCTCAGTTCTGAATAAGAATAAGGAAGGAAGTTATCCCAATGCCAGTCCCATTTATTTTGGACAGGCTGCATGGTATAAAAATAGCAGCATGTCCCAGTGCTACACATGATGGGCAGATATATCTTGACTGGTATTTATAGGGAAATATACAGTATCTCACATAAGTGAGAACACCCTTCGCATGTTTGTAAATGTTTTATTATATCTTTTCATGTGACAACACTGAAGAAATGATACTTTGCTACAATGTAAAGTAGTGAGTGTACAGCTTGTATAGGAGTGTAAATTTGCTGTCCTCTCAAAATAACTCAACACACAGCCATTAACCTCCCTGGCGGTATGATAATGTCATATTTTTGAATCTCAAAGCGGTACATTGTTTTGCATAGAAATTTGGTGTTTTGTAGGCCTGTAATTCTTAGGAATAACTCACGTAAATCTGTCCAAACAAGAGTCTAGTAGACATCCCGGGTATGATAAAGTTTGAAACACAAAATCATAAATTATAATATAATAAATTACTATAATTATCAAAAATAATAGTATAATAATAATAACATGTATTCAATAATGTAATTAGAGCTGCACAATTAATCGTTAAAAAATCGTGATCTTGATTCAACCCCCCTGACGATCTCTATTGCAGAGTTTGCCAATTCTTTCATATAACAAGTGGAGAGACGTATCTGCTCACTCAGCTGTCAAAAGAAAACATCCGGGCAGTCTGCCAAGTTTTTAACATGAAACATTGTAACTAACTCTTCCTTCTTGGATCAAAGGGATAAACTTCTGTGTAAAGAAAAAATCCAGGCAGTCTGCCAAGTTTTTAACAACGTGTAAATGCAGGAAGTTTAACCACTTAAAGTCTAAATCTTTTTCTGACACTTGTTTCTTAAGTTAAAATCAATATTTTTTTGCTAGAAAATTACTTGGAACCACCCAAACATTATATATATTTTAGCAGAGACCCTAGGGAATAAAATGTCAATTGCTGCAATATTTTATGTCACGCTGTATTTGCCCAGCGGTCTTTCAAACGCAATTTTTTTTGAGAAAATACACTTCAATGATTAAAAAAAAAAAAATGAAACAGTAAAGTTAGCCCGATTTTTATTTTTTTAATGTGAAAGATGATGTTACACCACGATAATCGTGAGAGAATGGGGATCTATCGTCTAAGCAAAAAAAATTGTGATTCTCATTTTAGCCAGAATCGCGCAGCTCTAAATATAATCAAATAAAAAACACTGAAATTTGCTCAGTCGCAGAATTGCCGCTGTCGTCACTTTTAGTGTCTGATGAATTTCCCCACGAATCACTATCGCTCAATTCTGCAAGTGATTCTAATTAACTATCGCTGTTTTCTAGCTGGTCTAAAACCGCTTTTGGCGTAAAGGGACACATTTTTAGATGCCATGGACATTTTGCAGTTTCCAGGCAGAAGGAACAGTATATATAATATAAAACTGCATGCAGGGCATTGGACAAAGCATTAGGGACAAAAGGGATGTGAAATGATTTGATACAGTAATGTAATCTTACAGATTACATGTGTGTTATGTGTTTTGTACTTTTTGAATTTACCGCCGGGCTCCTTCTCTATGCGTCAGGACACTTGCAGGGAACGGAGCCCGGAACAGTAATACATTGGGCAGAGGATCCGGCGGAGGACAAAGCAGTAGGACAAGGTAAGTTCCTGTACCAGGATACTGCGATACAATCCCGAGTGTGGCTCGGGGTTGCCGCTTTTGGTAATGAAAATTCAGCCCGAGCCACACTTGAGCATACTGTTAGAGAGGTTAATGTCTAAACCACTGGCAAAAAAAGTGAGTACACCCCTAAGTGAAAATGTCCAAATTGGGCCCAATTAGCTATTTTCCCTCCCCGATGTTATGTGACTCATTAGTGTTACAAGGTCTCAGGTGTGAATGGGGAGCAGGTGTGTTAAATTTGATGTTATCACTCTCACTCTCTCCTACTGGTCACTGGAAGTTCAACATGGCAGCTCATGGCAAATAACTCTCTGAGGATCTGAAAAAAAGAATTGTTGCTCTGCATAAGAATGGCTTAGGGTATAAGAAGATTACCAAGACCCTGAAACTGAGCTGCAGCATGGTGGCCAAGACCATACAGCAGTTTAACAGGACAGGTTCCACTCAGAACAGTCCTCGATCAAAGAAGTTGAGTGCACTTGCTCAGCGTCATATCCAGAGGTTGTCTTTGAGAAATAGATGTATGAGTGCTGCCAGCATTGCTGCAGAGGTTAAAGGGGTGGGAAGGTCAGCCTGTCAGTGCTCAAGCCATATGCTGCACACTGCATCAAATTATTTTACATGGCTGTCGTCCCAGAAGGAAGATAATGCACAAGAAAGCCTGCAAACAGTTTGCTAAAGACAAGCAGACTAAGGACATGGATTACTGGAACCATGTCCCATGGTCTGATGATACCAAGATAAACTTATTTGGTTCAGATGATGTCAAGCATCTGTGGTGGCAACCAGATAAGGAGTACAAAGACAAGTGTGTCTTGCCTACAGTCAAGCATGGTGGTGGGAGTGTCATGGTCTGGAGCTGCATGAGTGCTGCCGTCACTGAGGAGCTACAGTTCATTGAGGGAACCTTGAATGCCAACACGTACTGTGACATATTGAAGCAGAGCATGTTCCCCTCCCTTTGGAGACTGAGCCGCAGGGCAGTATTTCAACATAATAACAACCCTAAACACACCTCCAAGATGACCACTGCTTTGCTAAAGAAGCTGAGCGTAAAGATGATGGACTGGCCAAGCATGTCTCCGGATCTAAACCCTATTGAGCATCTGTGGGGCATCCTCAAACATGAGGTGGAGGAGTGCAAGGTCTCTAACATCCACCAGCTCCGTGATGTTGTCATGGAGGAGTGGAAGAGGACTCCAGTGGCAACCTGTGAAGCTCTGGTGAACTCTATGCCTAAGAGGTTTAAGGCAGTGCTGGAAAATAATGGTGGCCACGCAAAATATTAACATTTTTGTGCCCAATTTGGACATTTTCACTTAGGGGTGTACTCACTTTTGTTGCCAGTGTTTTAGACATTAATGGCTGTGTGTTGAGTTATTTTGATGGGACAGCAAATTTACACTGTTATACAAGATGTACACTCACTACTTTACATTGTAGCAAAGTGTAATTTCTTCAGTGTTGTCACATGAAAAGATATAATAAAATATTTACAAAAATGTGAGGAGTGTAGCCACTTTTGTGAGATACTGTACATCCTGTCTATGGCCAGCATTGAGTTTGTACTTATTCCAGTAAAATGACTTAGTAGACTTGTTTTACACTTTCAAAATTATTGTTTACACTTTAATGAGCTTTCTTTCACTTTTACAGAAAAGGGCATTCCTCAAGGCAAGAAAATACATCGAGCTGTACATGGTTGCTGATAATTCCATGGTAAGATGACATTATACAGTAAATTGCACTTGCACAGGGGATGCACTATGCAAATACTGCATAGGCGGCATATAAAATACACTAGTGTAATAACCCCAGAAAAATATTTGAAAAATGACTATTAAAGATAAAATGAGAACCTATAGTAAGCTGGTTAAGTTTAATGCCACAATTCCACCATTTCGTGCCAACTCATATGCACAAAAAAAGGAGGAATATATGGTAATTCATTTTCACCAACAACCAGGGTGTACTTCACCAAGACCAAACAGAAAAGCTCCAAATGGTACCGTTTTTGGAGGGACTTTACCTCTTTTTGGACCAATCCATCTGTCCCTTAAGAGGAGAGAGGAAGGTACACCCAAAATAAAAGCTGTTGTTATTAGTTTATTAATGCAACCATTGCATAGGCCAAACACCTAAACCCCTTCCTTACCATCTGTCCCTCACTTCTTCTCAGTTGTCCTTTTTTGGGTCTGATGAATAGCCTTGTTTACATTTAACTAATCAAGTAAATGTACTGTTTAATATCAAACATGTTATATTACATTAAAAATTTCATCCAACCTATTTCTTAAAAGCAAGCATAAAGAAAAGGTAGAGACTGAAAATAAAATAAATATTTGTAATCATTTTTCTTCAAAGCCCAAGTAATTGGATGTATAGAAGAAGTGTGCCCCTTGACCCCATACTTTTCTATGAACGGTGTCCCACTTTCTCATCTAGGAATATTTTGATGGCATGAAACAGATTCAGATACAAATTGAGAGGCATAGTAAAAAATGAAAAAGCAATTGAATAGCAGAGCACTTGAAAGAGTAACTCAACTTTTGTTGGGAAAAAAAACTTTTTCCTATGGGAGATCTATGTACATTGCATTGATTTTGTTGCAGAGTCCTACCTTTTGTTATTCTGTAGAAGTAACTTTTTGTTTGCGTCCATATGCCAAGTGAATCTATATGTTAGTGGTTTTATAATTATCAGTCATCTGCTGCACCTGCAGGGCTCTAATGAGGAAAGATGCAGGGTCTGCATTCCTTTAGATGTGATTTCCCTTTGAGAGTATCTCACCAAAAATGACATTTTTGTTGCAGGGGATGCTCAAAATCTGATATGTATCTTAGTGCAGACTTCTGGGAAAATCAGTAAGCCAAACAAAGAAGGAAATTACATTTCTGGGGGGCGTTCTGTACAGAACACCTCCAGGGAGCTATATTGCATTGCATTTTACAGAAAATTACAGAGCTGCAGATTCATACTGAAAGGTTATTTTTAACAAAATTCAATGTACAATGTATATGCTATATTATTATTTTTTTGATAATTTTTGCTATTTTTTTTCTCCCACGAAAGTGGAGTTACCCTTTAAAAGTTATCACAGTGTTTTCCTGCAAGTTTTGCAAATATTAGGTGTCTACCATTTAGATTTAATTCTTCTCAGAGGTGACTAAGATAGGATTCTTAAAGTGGTTGTTAACCCACCAATGCATGTTTCAATAATCTGCTCTGTTTTTTTTACTGTAATTGCCCCCTGTGACTGTGCTTTATAAAAATGATGCTGTATATACCTTGTTTACAGAGCGCTGATCAACTCTGATTGACCCGTCACTTCTCTCCTCTCTCGGCCCGACAGATGCAGTGGGCGGGGCCAGGGATTCCCCGCTGACATCAGTCAGGAGGGGAGGAGAAAAAGAGGAGAGAAGCGGACCCGCCCACTGCATCTGTCGGTGCTCTGTAAACAAGGTATATACAGCATTATTTTTTATAAAGCACAGTCACAGGGGGCCATTACAGTAAAAAATAAAATGAGGATTATATGAAAAATAAAAAAAAATTGAGCAGCAGGACGGGAGGGGGTGGCGCGGATACAGAGAGCTGACATTCAGAGAGGAGAGGGGAGGGGAGGGGGGTGAGGACACAGGAGACACAGAGGAGAGCTGCATACGACTGAGACATGTACGCTGACTCTGGTGTCAGGGCTCTATAGCCCTTATATATGGGAGTCGGCGTACAGGGAGGAAGGTAGAAACTGTCAGGATCAGCCAGTTATTTCATGTGATACATGGGGCCAAATGACACAGCACAAGCACTGTGCTGTATAACATTCTTTAAAGGATCAGGATCTTTATTTTATTTTTTTGGATTAAGAGGAGACCATGAGGGTTCATGTATTAAATGTGTGTCCAGCACGGTTAGTGATGACATTTTTTTCTAGTATCCCAAAATGTTTGTCCAGGCTTTACCCAAATTTCCCCCAAACTTCCTTCTCTCATTATAGGACATTTTTTTCTGTACTTAGAACATTATTAATGGAAAAACATGGGAAAATTTGCATGCATTGGAGATATGTACTATTTTTTGATGTCCTTACATACACTTTAAGTTCTCTTTATTGTGGTTCTTCTAAAGCACAGGTGTCAAACACAAGGCCCGTGGGCCGAATCCGGCCCTCCAGGCCATTTCATGTGGCCCTCGCGCCTCTGCTGCCGCTGCAGGAGAGCTCCAGCCCTCCTCTGGTCCTTCTCCAGACCCCTACTTTCTGCTTTGAAGCAATGCATCCAGCTTCTTTCCAGCAGCAGCATAAGGAAAAGGGGTGCACTGTGATGTTAGAGAGAGTAGGGGACTCAACTTCTGATGGTGGGGTGGCTCTTGACATCTAATGTAAGGGGAAGGGATGCGCTGGACATCTAATCTTACAGATACAACCGGCCCTTTTGAGGACAATCATGTTGATGTGGCCCACGATGAAATTGAGTTTGACACCCCTGTTCTAAAGGATGTGTCCCATAAGTGGTTGTGAATGAGATATGTGACACATTTCCTTGTAATTACATACGTGATATCATGGTGTTTAAAAAGCAGTTAATTTAACATTCAACAAGCTATCGCTGGTGGTGAATAATTTGATGTATATTAAAACACATTTACTGGAAAGTTACACCTGTAGTGAATGTTAGGTGAATGTAAAATTCACTGCTTTATAAATATATCCCTTAAAGAGGAGGTCCGCTCACCCCTGCAAAAATTAAAAGCCATCAACTACACATACTGCAGTTGCTGACTTTGAATGATAGGACACTTACCTGTCCTGGAGTCCAGCGATGTTGGCACCACAGCTGATGTTTACATCAGCTGTCAGGTGCTGCTGCCGCCATTGCTGGTAAGGGAACCGATAGTGAAGCATCACGCAGGGTCCCTACTGTGCATGCGCCAGGCACTGCTGCACTCCCCTACTGGCCCGGTGATGGGTGAAGGAGGAGGGAGGAGGAGGGAGCCAAGCTGTGACGTAATGTGCCGCAGCCCAGACTCACGGAAGTGGGGATAGGATACCTGTCAAAGACCCACTTATAAGTATAAACTGTTAGTTTTCAGATTCAAGCAATGAGTGGGCCACATAGTAGCTTGGGGTGGGCCGAATATGCCGGAGTCATGGGAAAAATCCGTCATGGTACTTGTTTGAAAGGGTTTCCTCCAACATTCAAATTGCATATTGGTAATTTATTTGGTTCTGCCTAAATTTATCCAAAATAAATATTGTATGACTGTGTAAAGCACTTTTGAGTTACTTTAAGTAAGTTTTACTGTGATAGGGACTATCTTAACAAACAGCAAACAGCAGTCATACTAAGCCAAATTCCCTTGCTAACCTAGCACTGTGATGACTTCTCGGTATCCAGAAGGGCAAATGGTTTAATCTTCAGACAAGGTAACAACCTCATCTCCTGCCAAGTATACTTATAGCCATTTGAGACAAGATTCCTAAATTTGATGGTGATGTTTTAGTATTTGTGTTCTGGGCCAATTGACCACATAACATTTCTGGCAACTGATAATGAGAGCTCCATAGGCCATGGGAAAAAATTGCCAATAGCAAAAAAATCTGGTTAACTATCATTTCTCTCCAGTTTTTAAAGTTTGACCTGAGAAATGTTAGCATCACTAATGTATAACATTGTTTCTTCTAGTACTTAAAATACAATCGTAACAAAAAAGAGCTACGCGAAAGAATATTTGGAATTGTTAATTTCGTGAACTCGGTGAGGTTTTTTTAATTCTTTTTATTTATGTCTTATGAATAGATTTTCCCTTACTTCCTGTTCATGTAACACCTATACAAGAAATGGAGGGTACCATTGTCAAAGAGTCCATTGTACCATTGTCAAAGAGTCTCAAAAGAGACAGCATGCCAAAAACTACTAGTAATGCATTATCAGAGATTTTAACTCTTCTTCCCTTCACTAAAGTCTCTGCTCCAGGCATCCACACTGTTATGGGTACCGGCGTCTCTAATACCATAACTTGCATATGTAAACAATGTAAAAGCACCACACCCTTGACAGCCGATCTCAAAGGAAGGTAGGGAATGGCCTCAGCATTGGCTTCTCAACAGCCATGCCCTCTGATGTGTTTTGTCCCACCACCAGGGCTTAGTCATAGACCTCTATGACTAAGCCTTGGGGAGCAGAGGGAAATGCATCAGTGGACTTGGCTCATTAGGAGCCAAGACTGAGGCTGTTCTGTACTATCCTTTGGGATTGGGCTGTCAGAATTGTTTTGCTCTAACATTGTTTGCATAAAGTTAAAAGTGTTGACTGGATTTAGACTTTAAAAGTGAATTCTTAAGGCCTAAAGCTACCCATGGGCTTCTAAACACTTAATCAGGAATATACAGTATAAGAGATGGACAAATATGGACAAAATTTGTGTACACTGACCATCACACACATTCTATTCTAAAACCATTGGCTCTAATAAGGAGTTACCACCTCCACACTCCCCGATTTTCAGCAATAACAGTCTCCACTTTTCTAAGAAGGATTTCTACAAGATTTCAGAGAGCATTTGTGGGTATTTGTGCCTATTCAGGCAAAAAAAAAGAATTTGGGAGATTGAGTACTGGTGTTGGATGAGAAGACCTGGCTCACAAAAGGCATTTCAGTTCATCCCCATTGTGTTTAGTAGGGTTGAGGTCAGGTCTTTGTGCAGGCCACTCAAGTTTTTGCATGCCAGACAAATCAAACCATGCCTTTATGGAGCTGGCTTTGTTAATTGGAGTATAGCTATGCTGAAACAGAAAAGGGCATTCCCCAAACTGTGGTCACAAGGTTAGAAGCGCTCAGTTGTCTAAAATATCTTTGTGTAATGTGGTTCCAGTACCCCTTACTAGAAACTCCTGAAAGATTTAGAGGGATGTCCACATACTGTTGGTCATAGAGTGTATCTTACAGTTTATTTCTCATTTTCAGGTATACAAACCCTTAAATATCTTTGTGGCTCTGACTGGACTTGAGATATGGGATGTTACAGACCAGTTTATAGTTGTCTCTTCAGCTAACATCAATCTCGATCGGTTTTCTGGATGGAGGAAAATTAATTTACTACCCAGGAAACCCAACGACAATGCTCAGTTTCTGACGTAAGTATACCAATTGTTACATAGTAGGTGAGGTTGAAAAAAGACACAAGTCCATCAAGTCCAACCTATGTGTGTGTGATTATATGTCAGTATTACATTGTATATCCCTGTATGTTGCGGTCGTTCAGGTGCTTATCTAATAGTTTCTTGAAACTATCAATGCCCCGCGCTGAGACCACCGCATTTGGAAGGGAATTCCACATCCTCTTACAGTAAAGAACCCTCTTTGTAGTTTAAGTTTAAACCTCTTTTCTTCTAATTTAATGAGTGGCCACGAGTCTTGTTAAACTCCCTTCTGCAAAAAAGTTTTATCCCTATTGTGGGGTCACCAGTATGGTATTTGTATATTGAAATCATATCCCCTCTCAAGCGTCTCTTCTTCAGAGAGAAAAAGTTCAGTGCTCGCAACCTTTCCTCATAACTAATATCCTCCAGACCCTTTATTAGCTTTGTTGCCCTTCTTTGTACTCGCTCCATTTCCAGTACATCCTTCCTGAGGACTGGTGCCCAGAACTGGACAGCATACTCCAGGTGCGGCTGGACCAGAGTCTTGTAGAGTGGGAGAATTATCGTTTTATCTCTGTAATTAATCCCCTTTTTAATGCATGCCAATATCCTGTTTGCTTTGTTAGCAGCAGCTTTGCATGCCATTGCTGAGCCTATCATCTACTCATCTCTATTCATTGAACCTCATTTGCCATGTAGTTGTCCACCCCATTAATTTGTTCAGATCTTTTTGCAAGGTTTCCACATCCTGCGGAGAAGTTATTGCCCTGCTTATCTTAGTATCATCCGCAAATACAGAGATTGAACTGTTTACCTTATCCTCCAGGTCATTTATGAACAAATTAAACCGGATTGGTCCCAGCACAGAACCCTGGGGGACCCCACTACCCACCCCTGACCATTTCGAGTACTCCCCATTTATCACCACCCTCTGAACTCGCCCTTGTAGCCAGTTTTCAATCCATGTACTCATCCTATGCCAATGGACCTTATTTTGTACAGTAAACATTTATGGGGAACTGTGTCAAATGCTTTTGCAAAATCCAGACACACCACGTCTATGGGCCTTCCTTTAGCTAGATGGCAACTCACCTCCTCATAGAAGCTTATTAGATTGGTTTGGCAAGAACAATCATTACTAAAATCTTGTATATAGTCCCTTATCATCCCCTCCAAGAGTTTACATACTATTGATGTTAGGCTAACTGGTCTGTAATTCCCAGGGATGTATTTTGGGCTCTTTTTAAATATTGGTGCTACATTGGCTTTTCTCCAATCAGCTGGTACCATTCCAGTCCGTAGACTGTCAGTAAAAATTAGGAACAATGGTCTGGCAATTACTTGACTGAGTTCCCTAAGTACCCTCGGGTGCAAGCCATCTGGTCCTGGTGATTTATTAATGTTAAGTTTCCCAAGTCTACTTTTAATTCTGTCCTCTGTTAACCATGGAGGTGCTTCCTGTGATGTATCCTAAGGATAAACACTGCAGTTTTGGTTACTGAAGCCCCCCGATTCCCTTGTGAAGACTGAGGAGAAGAATAAATTCAATACCTTTGCCATCTCCCCATCCTTTGTAACCAGATGTCCTTCCTCATTCTTTATGGTCTGTCCTCCCTTTTTTTTACTGTTTACATGCTTAAAGAAATTTTTGCTCTCCTCCGCTATGTGTCTTTCATGTTCTATCTTAGCCATCCTTATTGCACCCTTACATTTCTTGTTGCATTCTTTATAAAGTCTGAATGCTGATGATGATTCCTCAACCTAGTATTTTTTGAAGGCCTTCTCCTTTGCTTTTATATGCATTTTGTTTGCTCATTTAAATGTATTACCCAATGATGTGGCCCGCTCTATTCAGCATAGACAAAGGCAGATGTTAATTAGGTGAAAAGATATGTAATTGCACAGCAACATTTGCTAACCTGAATAATGAGAAAATGTATCCTGCACAGTTTTTTAAATGTTTAATGGATCCAGGGCTGCTGTATACAAATGTTTTTGCTTAGGATATGAATCTTTCTCTATAGAGTTTGTCATAGTTTTCATTGTAAGTAAATGCAACCTAGTATTTTGTGGTGCCAGCTGCCATCTAGCTAAGTAGAGGCTGAGCCTAAAAAAAAAGTTGACCATTACGAGCCACATTATCTATTAAAGATTCACAAAGTGATAAAGCAGTCTTAACTTACACCTGTGACAATCAAATAAAGTCGGCTGGCATTGCTGACCTTGTGAGAATGTTTTAACATTTGAGAATATTTGTTCCCTGGCTGTCATGCTTCAATGCTATCTGAGCCATTGACCTGAAATATGTGTAGCGCTACCCTCGTGAGGGCCGCTGATAGAATCTGTACCCCACTGGTTGCCCCGACTCTGACACCCAAGTCCTCTGACACCCTGCGTTCAGTCATTATTACCCGTTGACACCAGAATAAAAAATCTTACACAATGTTGATGAAACAGTTTGATTTTTGTTTACTGTGCCAAGAATAACACAAAGGATAAATGACATAAAATTGTATCTATGGATTTCTGTCAGTAAAGCAAAAATGCAGAGAAACACAATGTGATTAAACACAATCAAACTCTGTTTCAGTCCCTGAAAACTATGTGAACAGGCAGCAGAAATGTAGGGGATTGACACTTTTGCTGATTATGTCAGACCACTCCTTTCTGTATCCTCAGCCCACATGCACTCAATACCTAAGCAACTGGTAAAACATTGAGCAAACTGTTGTATTTATGACTTGGCTAGCTCCTTTAAGCAGAGTTCCAGATAGCTGTAAACAAACCCCTTAAGTTAATCAACACCAGTCACTTGTGAAGACTGGAAAAGGGATAAAAAGGGTCAAAGGTATCTCAGTGGAATCCGGCAGGTCTTCAGCTAACACTCAGAGAATGGTAGGTGAAATAATCCTGGATGGTAGAGCAGAGCAGATTTAGCTGGTATCCGTATCTGGTTAGCCAATAGGGGATGCAGACTTTTCCTGTATAATCCAAGCACAAGTGATCACTGTGTTTGCTTGTTTATTGGTATTGTATCCTGTAGGTCTACAGATGCTAGAGATGTGAGTGAAAGCACAGGTCTCTGTATACAGTGTCTATGGATTTAAATTAACTTGCATCCTGTGGCACTACAAGTATCAGAGATGTGGGCAAAGACAATGGTGTCTGTATACAGTGTCTATGGATTTAAATGGGCACTGACTCTGTCACTGAAGTATCTGGTAGCGATGAAGATGGTGATGGCTTTTCAGGGCCTCTCTCCTGGTTCTGGCTCAGGGAAAGGCGTCTGACCTCCGTCACACCGCGCCGCGGCCCACCCTGATCTGAAGTGCATGTAGGAACAGGATCTAAGATCCTAGACATCTAAGAAACAGGAACAGCCTTCAGACCGCTGCAAGATAGGGAAGCAATGCTGTCTGCAGATGTCCCTCTGGATGCCACTTGATAACTCTTTCTTGTGCAGGCCGCGACTCAGCCGCAGCACACACAGGCACAGAGTTCCTGCAGGCAGATCTAATCTGGGGTCCCAAGAGAGTGATCTAGGCCTAGATCAGCCCTTTTATATGCTCTCCCAGCAGTCTGGTAATTGCAGTTCAGGCCAGTTCGTCTGAAATTGAAACCCCAGCATTCTGAACTACACATCCCACGATGCTTTGCTTTGCTCTATGCTCTACCTTTAGGAAATGACAACATGGAGTCCAAGCCAACACTAGAGGGAGACAGCTCCACATCAACAGCACTGCACACTGTCCCTGAATTGCAGGCAACAGTATCCGGCTACAGCCGGCTACATTTGTATGCAGATAAAGAATTTTGTCACTCATGTAAAGCAATCCTGTACTGTGTCTCAAAAGTGCTGCAGCCGGGGGCATGGCTAACAGCCGAGCTGAATGGAAGCCTGATCTCACAGCTCCTGCACTGAACGGAGTAACGGACCCCAAATCACAGCATCTGACCCTCAAAAATGCAGCCCTCAGACCCCCACAACCTGGGGAACCAGACCGGAACCTCTAGGAAAAGAAAAGAATACAGGATTCCCACGAAAATCAGATTTCCTCATCATCCCTCAGGGAGATAAAATCCAAGATGGCCGCCGCGGCACTGTGCTGCACACAGAGGATTCCTACACTGACCTGCCTGATGCTGAAGAACCCTCCATTTCACCTCAGCATAACTCCTCGGGCTCCCAGCTATCCTCCAGACCTCCATCCACCTCCAACAGCCCTGCTAAAGCAAGGATGCAACTGGATACAACTGACCAGCTACAGGAGGTAAGGCCTGCTTTAGAAAACCTCCTCACACATCCACCTACATCTTCCCCCATAGCAGCCTTCCCCACTACTTATCAGCCTGTCATAGACACTATGATGAAAGAGATGCTGATGTCCCTTCACAGCTCCCTCCAATCTGACATTTCCTCAATGTTTACAGCATTTAAAACAGAAATGCTGCACACAGGGCAGAAAATGGGGATTATGGAAAAACAAATGAGCGTCATGACAGAAACAGTTAATGACCTAGTAGATGCACATGATCATACCAGAGAAGAGCACCGCTGGGTGCGTGCCAAAATGGCGGATCTCAAAGATCGATCGCAGGGTCAAAATGTTAAAATCAGAGGAATCCCTGAGACTATCCTGCCTGCAGATCTAAATTCCTAGGCTAGGAAATTGATCTCAACACTCCTCCCAGATCTCCCACCGATCAAGACGATCATCGATCGCATCCACCGTCTACCAAAACCTCCTCATCTACCCGCAGAAGTACCACGCGACACTCTGATGCGCATCCACTTCTACCACACCAAGGACATGCTCCTTACACAATCCAGACGCCTGGGACAGCTCCGACATCCATACGCAAAGCTGCAACTTTTTGCTGACATCTCCCAATACACCCGGCAACAGAGACGTCAACTGCAAACGATCACAAAACCCCTTAACAATCACAAGATCACATACCAATGGGGCTTCCCCACCAAGCTGATGGTTAACACACTGCTGACACCTGTTTTCCTTTACCCTCTTGTCTACCACTAACCACCCTATTGTTTCTCTCTCTTCCTTCCTCATCCACGGGAGCTCCAGTACATCGGATCCAGGACTTATAGCTGACCTAAACCTCCTCGAGCAATTAAGTAACACATTACTCCACTTTATTTACACGCCACCCGCAAAATGCCTAAATTTCTATCACTGAACGTGAAAGGCCTGAATCATCATGCCAAACGATCATCAATGTGGCGAACAGCCCAAGATTCCCACTGTGATGTCATGTGCATTCAGGAAACAGTTTCAGACAAATGCTGAACCTCAATGCTCCAACAAAATTTTCTCTGATATCTTTAGAGCCTCAGGCCCTGACAAACAAAACGATGATAGCCGTCAGAAATACATGTTCATTCACCCTACATGACAGTCTTCAAGATGTTGCGGGAAGATATCTGGCATTGAAATGCTCATTAAATAACCTTCAATATGCCATTGTATCAGTATACGCCCCCAACAAGAAACAGATCCACTTTCTATCCAAATTGATAAAGAAAATCAATCGCTTTAAACAGGGTCATCTTGTCATCTGTGGCGATTTTAATATAGTACCTGACAACTCCATCGACTCTTCCTCCCACTCTAGCAGATTCACATCTCCTATGGGACCGTTTATCCGATCTCACGATCTTTTTGACGTGTGGAGATGCCATCACACCACCGAAAGGGATTTTTCCTATTTCTCCCCTAGACACAACTCTTATACTTGGATTGACTACTTCCTAGTGGATAAATGGACTCTGCCCAAAATCTCTTCCACGGAGATATCGACCATTACATGGTCAGATCACGCCCCGGTCACAATGACCATAGAAGATTCACCGAAGACTTTTCGAACACGGATTTGGAGGGTGAATGCTACTATTCTCCACTCACCGGCCCACTCTGCTTATATTAAGGACCGTTTAACAGTGTACTTTGATACCAATACAGGGACTGTTAGCAATGACACTGTTCTTTGGAATACCCATAAGGCATTCATAAGGGGGATCCTTATACAACTTAATGCTGGAGAGAGGAGGATGAAATCACAGCGTCTAAACACACTCACTTCAGATATCAAAACATTAGACCACCAAAATCTAACGAATCCTGGTCCCTTAACCAAGACTAAACTAGACTCCCTTAGACAAGAATTAAAATCTCTCCTTTTAGAATCCTTTGAGAAAGCACACAAACATTTTAGAGCACAACACTACTCTACGGGCAACAAAGCCGGAAAGGCAATGGCCATCAGAATCAAAGGTCACTATTCCAAAACTAAAATTACCCATCTATTCCACCCAGCTACTAAGTAGAAATTGATAGAACCACAAGCTATTGCTGACGCATTTAGTTACTACTACAATACTCTTTACAATCTAAAAGATGACGCATCTGTCACCCAGCCGTCATTACCTAACATAGAAGCATTCCTTAGCGAGATTAACCTCCCCAAACTAACTGCAGAACTCCCTGAACACCCCATTTACAGATCTAGAAATCAGAAATATAATTTCCTCACTACCCACTAACAAATCTCCAGGACCAGATGGTCTTACAGGAGAGTACTACGAACAATTCGAAACTATACTAGCACCCTATCTGACCAAGGTGTGCAATGACGCTGCTTCATCCTCCTCTCTCCCCCCAGAAATGCTGAATGCCCTAATCGTTACATTACCGAAGCCAGGAAAAGAACCTACCTCTCCACAAAACTTTCGGCCCATATCTCTTCTCAATGTGGACACAAAAATTTATGCCAAGTTAATAGCCCACAGAATACTTAACCTAATGCCCCTTCTAATACACAAAGACCAATCAGGCTTCACAAAAGGGAAACAGACAACTGATGCTACTCGCAGAATTATCAACATAATCCACCATGCTGAGATTTCTCGAACGCCTTCTCTGCTCCTATCCTTGGATGCAGAGAAGGCGTTCGACAGAGTTCACTGGAAATACCTTGAAGCAACCCTAGGCAAATTTGGCTTCCAAGGTCCCATTCTGAAGGCCATAATGGCCCTATACTCCGCCCCATCAGCGCAGGTATATACCTCGAAGATGCTATCCAAGCCATTTCCCATCACTAATGGCACCCGACAAGGTTGTCCACTCTTACCGATCATCTTTAACCTAATCATGGAACCCTTAGCAGAACATGTCAGATCCCACTCCAACATATCGCGATTCACCATTGGCACCATAGAACGTAAAATAAACCTATTTGCAGAAGACGTGATAATGATGATCACACACCCACACTCTTCCCTGGCTTTGGTCCAACTGTTGTTGAAAAGGTTTAGTACTTTATCTTACTACAAGGTTAATGAACATAAATCCTACATCCTAGACCTAGGTATTGATGCAACCACTAGTAATCTACTTCAGACCCAATATCCCTATCCGTGGGCGGAAGATGGTATTCCCTACCTAGGCATTACTCTTACCAAATCCACTAGAGGGCTTTTTGCACACAACTATACAGGCGCCAAACAAATGATGATTACTGAAACCAAAAGACTCTCTAAACATGAATTCTCATAGGCAGGCCGCCTAGCAGCCTTTAAAATGATGGTGTTGCCCCGGTTGCTTTACATCTTTCGCACACTTCCAATACCACTCTCATCGTCCTACCTGAAATCTCTCCAATCCATCCTAAGCCAATTTGTGTGGCAAGGGAAAAAATCCAGATGTAGTCACACTAAACTTATTAAACACAGATCCACAGGTGGGATGGGATATATAGACATCAAAGACTACTACTATGCCACCATTCTATCACAAATAAAAGAATGGATGAATACATCATCCACAACTCTCTGGAGCGATATAGAAAATCACATGACGCCGGGCACAAACCTCGCCAATTGGCTATTTAGTACCTCTACACACAATACTCACCTTTTCCATTACTCACCGACAGTCCAAGCCACAGTTAAAGTCTGGCATGCACTGCACATTACAAAATGGGCACGACTGACGACAAAACCATTACACATTCCTTTAAATACCCTGAACTTTCCTACACCTGACTTATCAATCCCATCTTGGGTTACAGACCGGGTAAAACACACACAAGAACTTCGCGACCTCACAACCTGCAAATCCTTTTCGCAAATCAACAAAGACCTAAAGGCACCCTCCAAAGACTTCCTCACTTCCGACTACAAAAATGTTTAACGGCACACGCATCTATAGAAGGAGCACTGCCCCTAAAACTTTGGAACTACTTCTTTACAGAACATTCTAACACAAGGATGACCTCCCTTATATACTCACATCTACAAGGAAAAAGTATGTTCATCAAATCCAAACCCCTCCTTGATTGGGAAAATGACCTACAAACACAATTCACAGACGCCCAATGGCAAACAGCAATCACATCTATTTACAAAGCAACAAACTGCACCTCCCTATGGGAACTCACACAAAAAACCTTAATGAGAGGGTACCTAACTCCGATCAGACTGGCCAAATTCCACAAACATACCCCACAGGAATGCTGGAGAAACTGTGGCCACTCAGGCACACTCCTCCACATTCTTTGGTCATGCCCACATGTAACACAACTATGGAAAAATGTGGAAACCATGCTCCGTGAAATACTCCACTGCTCGATAACAATTACCCCACAGCTAGCCATTCTTAATCTAAACATAGACGATTTTCCACCATACCAGAGATCAGTGATCACACATGTTCTCCTAGCTACCAAACTCTTGATCACTAGAAAATGGAAATCAGACTACATCCCTACCCCCACTGAAGTAACCAACTTAGTTCAAACTCATTTCCTGTCACGCAGCAAACAATCTCACACAAAGACACTGGTCTGTTGGAATCCATGGATTCTCTGGTACAAAACTAAAATGATGTAAGAACTGAATGTCCTGCTCCACATCTAAACATCCACTTGAGGCTCTCTTTCCCCCCTCCTTATCCCTTTCTGCTCCTTTTTCCTTGTACCCCTTCCCTCCCCTCCCTACCCTACTCCTCCTCCTACCATACCAGGTTAACTGTTCTGACTTATGTTTGATACACACTTTGTTAACAATTTCTTTCTTCTTTAGGAACGTTGTTCATATACTCTCTAATCAGACCACACTCGCAATAACCAATCTGTATGCTTATACTTGCATGTTTTCTTCCTCACTGTGACCACATAACCTGTAATTTGTAAAACCCAATAAAAATCTATTGGAAAAAAAAAAGTGCTGCAGCCGGACAGCTAGAATTTTCAGAAGGAAGCTGGCAAAGGCAGGCCACATACTTCTCTTATGACAGATATACATGAACAAACTTCAAGCAACTTGTGAATGTCATCATAGAAATACACAACACGATTTTTTTTCTTGCTTGCTGTACTGTAGCTAGCACATCTCACAATCCCTTGCAGACCCAAGTTGTAGCTTAACATCCCTCAGCACAACAATTCCTTCAGTACAGATGTTGTTCTATGTTTTATTCACATCTATGAGTGTACAGCCTTGCGGAAATTCTGCATTGGAGGAATATGTCATACATGCACAAACCATCGGCCTAAAACCCAAGTATGTTTCATACAGCCATTCACTTCTAAGACTGGCTATACCTGCAGATTCCCGAGTGGGTAAAGACCTCTGTGTGTCTGAGGCCTAACTGTGGGACCTGCACTGTGATTGACAGTCCTGGATCTCCATTAATAATCAGCAACCAGTCTGCGTGGTTCCCAGTCATGCAATCATTATGCCACATATAGCATGATGAGGCAGCGGAGTTGATTTATTAAAATTGGTGCACTCAGAATCTGGTGCAGCTATGCATGGTAGCCAATCAGCTTCTAAATTCATTTTTTTTCAATTAAGTTTTGTCAATAAAACCTGGAAGCTGATTGGTTTCTATGCAGATTTGTACCAGATTTTGTACTTTCCATTTTTAGTAAATAACCCCCGGTGTGACAGTGACAGCTGCTGGTGTAATTCCTTCTCTGTGCACTTCCTTTATAATTATTTTTTTTTCCTAAAAAATAACAACACACCCATTTGTCAGCCTGTAATAGGTTTGAGCAAAGGTTTTTTTTTGTACTAACATTGTACTAAATAAAGGCTTTGTACTGTATATCCTAAAAACAAGGTAAAATATATTTAGGTATGTAAACTAGTTATAACTATCAAGTTAACTGACATACTGACTCTGCTAAATGTGGCCTGTCCACCCAGGTATCAATCCCCTTTGATCACATTTATGTTAATTGGTTCTTGGCCAATACCCACAAGATGATCACTCATTAATTAAACTTAGAATAAATGTCATAGTTTGGATTTTTTACTGAATTTCACTATACAGAAAATCTCCAATGGCAGAATAACACAAAGATAAAAGGGAAAACATAATTCAGCATGTATGAGCTCGTACATGTATGATCCATTAAAAACTGTCAGAAATGTTTTAGTAAAATATTTACTACAGGTCGTAGAAAAATGGATCCACTAAGAAAAAATTACATTAAATGAAGAAAATAAACTGTCAATAGTAAAAAAGCCTGACTAACCCTTCAGTGTAAAGAACTTTGCATGCTTTGTGTAAGCAGTGGTCTGTCTCTCCGTAGAGATCAGACCTATAGCTCTGCAATCAACAGAACTCATACTCCCTGTGGATTGGAGAGCTATAGGTTTGACTCGTCAGGGGTAGGACCTCTGGAGAGAGACCACTGCTGCCACGAGCAAGGGTCCTTTTTTGCAGCATGCTGACAGGGAAATGCTTTTTTCCAAGTGAGACTGGTTTAATGCATCTGGAATGTGTCCAATACATTGAAGGTTTTCTTGGGCCACATAAGAATAGCATACTCAACCAGTTTCTGAAGGCTACACAAATTTCAAAAGTATAACAAAATCTAGAAATAGCATCAACAATGACTATTATAAAACTATTAATAGCAATATTGAAAATATTACGTGTACTAACCTTCAAAACATGTTTTAGAAGCTGCCTGCATTCTCCAAGCAAGGACATTCAAAGAACAGCTGAGCTCACTCTAGTGACGGGCATGACGCCGAAAGTTGTCAGTTGGACCCGACATGCAGTGATACAAGTCATGTTTTAGACATTTCAGTCTATTAGTACGATGCAAGCTTACAATGTTTCTCTTTCAGGCACACAGACTTTGATGGTGCTACAGTGGGACTGGCCTGGGTGAGCACACTGTGCAGTGACACCCACTCCACAGGAGTTATCCAGGTGAGACATGACACAAACTCCTATTGCTGTCTCCAATGGTCATACTTATTACATTAACTATTCAAAAGGTTTAGTTGTCTTATACCTCATAAGGGATTTCCCTTATACCATGTTTCTTGTCTGTAGGTAGTTATAACCTATGTATCACTATAGGACTTATTTTAAAATTTCACAATGAATAGCTCTTCAGACCATGGTTGACAGCCAGTTTACAGGCATGCAGGATGCGGTACTTGTTTTTTGATCCCCATGGGTATCTTTTATGTCCTAGTAGTTTACATTAAACTACTGTAACTACCATAGCTGCCTTTTGCACATGGTTGCAGCGTTGTCCCATTGACTTCAGTGGTGGTGCCATATGTCAAACTCAACATGCTGAATTAAAATTGTCACACCATGAAGAGAAGTATGGTGGTCGTGGCAATGTGAATGCTCCCTCCTGCCACCATGTAAATCTGGAAGTGGCCATTTGAGGAGCAGTAAAAAGACAGACAACTTGCCTTCTGTGTTGATCCCCTGCCACCAGTGTGAACTTAGCCTTACTCCAAAGAAAATACTCAAATCTCAATAAAATAAAAGGTGATGCTTCCAATGTTCAAGGGAAAAAATATATGATCCGAGGCATCAGGGCCGTCTTTAATATGGTTTGGGCCCTGGGCAAACTTTTTTTTTGGGCCCCCCCCCAATGCAATTTTGCTCTTCACCACAACATCTCAAAAAACAGACACACACATATAGTTATCTAAATGAAACTTTGCAGACCCCCTTCACAGCAGTCCTACAGTGTCCTCAGTTCCCTTTCATGTAACAGCACTCCATTACACTGCAGACATTTTCACATTATAGTGCCCCTTTACACATCACAGCACTCCCATTACATTAGAGTCCCCTTCATGTCTTAGTGCCCATTTACACATCACAGCACCCCAATTACATTGCAGCCATTGTCACATCACACATTCACATGTAGGTGTTTTGGCGGCCCACATTTGCGCAGGCACAGCAGCCCATTCATTTGAATGGGCTGCCATGCCTTCGTTTCCTGCAGAAAAAAAAGGTGCATGCAGCATTTTAAAAATGCAGTGGCCTTGAAATCCATTCTGCACCATGCGACTTACCTGCAGTTACTGCACACACAAACGCACCGTGTTTTAAAAGTGTGGCCTAAACATCTAAAAATGCAGCAAGTTTGCCAGTGCAGGAACTGCAGGCAAGTCACATGGTGCAAAAGCAGAATGGACAGACAGTGCTGTATTTCACTGCTTGATGGGTAAAGGTGTGCGCAGCGTAATACATGATGCATGCACATTTTTCTTGCAGAAAACGCAGGCATGGCAGCCCATTCAAATGAATAGGCTGCTGTGCCTGCGCAAATGTGGGCCACCAAAACACATACATGTGAATCAGCCAGGCCCAAAATAAGCCCATCGAGCAGTTAAATACACTAATGCTATCTATGTGCTGTAATGCTGTGTGCTCTGTAATAAAAAATACAACCACAGCCTCACTCAGCCTCAGTGGCGGCTGGTGCTCAAAATTTTTTTTGGGGGGGCGCAAAAAATTTTTGAAAAAAAATCATCAATTGCAGCCGCTGTGCCATCAAACGCTGCCACTGTCCTATCAAATGCAGCCACTGTGCCCATCAAGTGCTACCACTGTGCCCATCAAATGCTGCCACTGTGCCCACCAATCGCTGCCACTGTGCCCATAAAACGTTGCCACTGTGCCTTCAAACGCTGCCACTGTGCCCATCAATTGCAGCCACTGTGCCAAACGCTGCCACTGTGCTATCAATTGCAGCCACTGTGCCAAACGCTGCCACTGTGCCCATTAAACGCTGCCACTGTGCCATCAAACGCTGCCAAATGCTGCCACTGTGCCCATTAAACGCAGCCACTGTGCCCATCAAACACTGTCGGTGTGCCATCAAACGCTGACAGTGTGCCCATCAAATGCTGCCAGTGTGCCCTTGATTGCCCCCAGTGTGACCCCCCGGCCCGCTTGCCCGGCACTTACCCTGTCTTGGTGAGGCAGCGGCTGACAGCGACGAGCCGGGTGCATCATGCGTCTCCTGCCATCCTCATCTCACTTCCTCTCCTCCTGGTAGGCATCTAATAGCGGTGCCTGTTGTTTCAGCCAATCAGGTGACAGGTAACAGACCTGATTGGCAGAGAGGCGGTTTAGTGTTAGGAAAGTGAATATTCATTCGCTTTTCCAACACAGCTGAGTGACCTGCGAGCGCCCAGCATGGCGCTCGCAGGTCACTTTTTTTTACGCCTATTAGAGCCTATGGCTCTAATCAGGTGCTTAAAAAAACCCCGCCGCTGTAATTCAGGCGCCCAAAAAGGGGCCTGGCGCCTGAATAGGGGGTGGCAGTGGCAGCCATAGATAGATTCATGCAATGCATGAATCTATCTATTGGTGCTAGAGGGGGTGGCAGGTTTTTAAAATTCCTACTGTTCTACACGTGGGGTGCGGGAGCCAGGGGAGGAGAAAGAAGACCTACCTTGTCCTCCTGGCCAGCTCAGCTCAGAATCTGATCAATTCCTCCACACTGCTGGTCTGCTGCTATTGCTAGTTTCACTCCAGGCACCAGCACTCTCTCTGACAGAACTCCACAGTCTCCACTCCGCGCCGCCATCTAACTCCTCCTACCGAGGCCTCTGCAGCTGCTCCTCTGAGTCCGATCACATACACGCTTGCAGGCAGAATAGCAAGGGGCGGGGCCAGAGCGTCAGGGGAGCTCAAGGCCCCGCCCACCCACGGCTCTCTCCTTCATCGACACTAATGCAGCACTGGCACTGCTGCACAGTACTGTGTGCGTCGCTGCTGATGCCAGCTGATAACTGTCTGTGACAGACAGACACAGGGCCGTCTTTACTGCAGACAGTGGGGATTTTTAGCGCCGATTTGCGGGCACGGCATGGGCTTAAGGGGCAGCTCTGCTTTGGGCCCCAAACAGTGAAAGGGCCCTGGGCAGCTGCCCCGTTTGCCCTGCGGTAAAGACGGCCCTGCGAGGCATACACAGTGACAAGCCTCTATCCCTATATGTATACATACAAAAACAGTGGTCATGGGGGCTTGTGGGCAAGTCATGGGGGCAAGTCATTTCATGGAATACAAATTGTGTAAAATTATAATTTATTGCACATTCCATTACATGGTGCAGACTTATAAATATAAAAAGATAACATGGAGACAATCAGTAGGTACATCAGATCATTATGTAATAATATAAATAATATTTCATAAAAGGGTAAATAGTTAATCTCGATTGTATCAGTAATGTATCATATAAAGGTGCATGACCAATCTCTGAATGTAACAAATATATCCTGGCATCTCTGGGGCTCTACGCGTTTCATGGATCCCGTCCACTCATCAGGAGCTTTGCTGCAAAGAGATATCTAAGAATGTTTAAATGTAAGTTTAAAATAAAATGCAAAAATAGCATACATATGTTCAAAAAAGATGTAATCAATTGGTCCCCCCCAAAAGAGAGAGGGGTTTCAAAGAGATGGCCTTGTTACTTGCATGTCAGCTTAAAAAAACAAGCCCAGCCTCTAAGAAGGGAGTAGAGGTGCCAAAACAAAATGTCTATCCTGGGACTGTGGTGGAAAAGAACCGCCCAGACCAGGGGGGGGGGGCAGCCGAGGGCAAACCAGGACAGCAGGATGAAAATCCATGGAATGTGAAGACACATTTGGACCAAATTTGATCTAAAAGAAATAATGTCTATCATGATGTAATATTTATCTATAGGATAAAAGCGTAGTATGGTGTCTAGTGATGTGTCTAGCAAATCCAAGGAAGATTCCCAGGTTAAAAAAGAAATGGGAGGAACACAGAACATGTGCTGAGGACCAAAGGTGACTAAAAAAGGAGGCCATGTGGGTATGTGAACAAGTGAAGAAACAAAATAGAAAAAAGAAAAACAATGAAACAAGCCATTGGCCAAGAACCAAGTGAAAAAAGCCAAAGTGCAAAAAGACAAGGTATAATAAAAGTGATGGTAGACCCTCACCCCCAGCCCTTCTTAGAGGCTGGGCTTGTTTTTTGAAGCTGACATGTTAAGCCTTGTTTCCACTGAGCGGATCGGTTCGGTACAGTTTGAATGGCCTAGAATGGTCCGGTCTATTCTGGTGTGCGTTTCCACTGCAAGTGGGACCACAAGGGGCCATACAGGGTTTAGAAAAAATGCCTCAGCATGGCACAGCAGAGGGTTTTCTGTCAGCCAATCAGTGGAATGTATCGTAGCTCCGCCCTAACCGAACCGTTCCATTTTCTATGGCCCCACATCTGAAGCAGGACCCTGAATGGAGCGGTACGGTTCGGTTGTATGGGCCGCTTTCATAATGGAAACACCCAAAATAGCGTACCGTACCGTACCGAACCAAACCGATCCGCTCAGTGGAAACGAGGCATAAGTAACAAGGCAATCTCTTTGAAACCCCTCTCTCTTTTGTGGGAAACAATTGAATACATCTTTTTTGAACATATATATGATATTGTTGCATTTTAATATAAACTTACATTTATCCATTCTTAGATATCTCTTTGCATCAAAGCTCCTGATGAGTGGACGGGGGGTCCACGAAATACGAAGAGCCCCAGAGATGCCAGGATATATTTGTTACATTCAGAGATTGATTATGCACCTTTATATGATACATTGCTGATATTATTACATCATGAGCCTCAGAGATGCCAGGATGGATTTGCTATATTCAGACATTTACCTTGTATTTTTCATCAAATATTACTTATATCATTACTATATGCATTGATGTACTATTTGTATGTTTTTATGTCATCTCTCTATTACATGAGCTCTGGAGGTGCAGCGATATATTTGGTACATTTTGAGATTTATCATGTACCTTCCTATGAAACGAGATTTACTATTTACCCTTTTATGAAATATTATGTATATTATTACAAGATGAATTGATGTACCTACTGATTGTCTCAATGTTATTTTTTTATATTTATAAATCTGCACCATGTAATGGAATGTGCAATAAATTATTATTTTACACAATTTGTATTCCATAAAATGACTTGCCTCATTTAAAGTCCCCATGACCACTGTTCGTTGTTTGGATGCTTCCATGTTGACCTTAATTGAAATGTGTGTTGATAGCTTTCTATGTTATGTTCTCAGGATCACTCTAGAGAATATGTTCCCATTGGAGCGACTCTTGCTCATGAAATGGGCCACAATCTGGGAATGGATCATGATGGCGGTTCGTGTTTCTGCAATTCTGAATCCTGTATCATGGCACCTTCTTTAAGGTATGTGTGCTCAAATACAACATTTACAGAATATTTATGATTACAGAGATTTCCATTGTGGTTTGGGGTGGGATTCACTGCCTTGCTATGATTAGGTGTGCTATTAGGGTGATTTCCTCAAACTTTTTGCCAGATGTGTTTGTTAGACATTGGTCTCTATGACTATGGGAAAATGCCTACACACACAAGCTAACAGCATAGCTCCCAACTTTCTGAGAAGGGAATGAGGGACATCTATTAGCAAAAGTATTCAGGACACACACCTTGCCACGCCTTTTATAAAGGAGAATTGTACAAAAAAATGATTGGTTAAACCCACAAGTGCTTTTTTTTACCACTACTATTCCTTTATATTGTCTTTTGGAATTTACAAATGCAGCAATTTAGAAATTAGATGAAAGGTTTAGCACTGGGAAACGCTTTTTTTGAATAATAAGCAGAGCATTTTTATACAACTACATAGATCAGACCAAAATGAGGGACAAATGAGGAGGAATGAGGACAGAGGGACTTTGTTTTAAATGAGGGACAGTCTCTTTGAAATCAGGGATGGTTGGGAGCTATGCTAACAGCAGAAGGGTGTCTCACCAGTCTTTTTTGGCATTGTTGCAGCAAGAGCATGGTAGTCTTGTATGCCTAAAGTGACCTTGTCCCCATATAGTTTTTATGAATGTGTTCTTCCTACCTAGTGATATTTGCAGATGGTTTGCTTACTGAAACCATGCCTTATTTATTGTATGAAATCCCCCTTTGTCTGCTGCTGGGTGCCGCCATCTTGAATCTGACATCACCAGCCATAGAAGCTTGAGCTGTCACTCCTGTAATCACACAGCAATCAAGACAGAGATGGCAATCAAGACAGAGATTGGATAGTTGACTGAGAGATAGTGAAAGTGATCACGTGGGAAAAGCAATGGGGTTGATTTACTAAAACTGAAGAGTGTAAACTCGGGTGCAGCTCTGCATAGAAACCAGCTTCCTGGTGTTTTTTTGCCTAAGGTTAAGTGAACAAGCTGAAGTTAGAAGCTGATTGGCTACTATGCACAGCTGCACCAGATTTTGTACTCTCAAGTTTTAGCAAACCACCCCAATGTGTTACAAAGCTATTGTGCAACTGAACAAGAAATAGTGGGAAAGAGATGAAAGACCTTGAGCGATGGACCATTAGAGGTACAGGGGGACCAGAGTACACATGTAGAACAAATGTTGGGAAGAGGAAGAGATAAGACGGTATACAGATCACAGATCTTGAGACATACTAATAATAACACTAGGGTTGATGTACTAAAACTGGAGAGTGCAAAATCTGCTGCATCTGTGCATGGTAACCACTTAGAACTGGGAAGCTAATTAGTTTCTATGAAGAGCTGCACCAGATTTTGCACTCTCTAGTTTTAGTAAATCAACCCCACTGTGCAAATCTTGACAGGCATACTTGTGCAGAACCACTGAAGACTTCTTTCACACTGGCAGCCGGGGGGGGGGGGGGGGGGGGAACAGGCAGTTGAGCAGTGGGTTTACAAATCTCTAAGGCTCTGTTCACACCATGCAGATGCGACGGAGCGCACAAGAATTTCCACGCATCACATGTAGGATAGCCTATTTATTGCAATGGGCTGTCCTACATGTGAGAAATGCTCAAATAAAATTCCTGACCATAGGCGTGCGCACAGGGTATGTCAGGTGTGCCTGGGCACATCCTAATCACCACATGCACATTAGTATTATCGCTCTGTGTGGCGGCAGGAAGATGGGAAAGATCTCCCTCTTGCCGGCTATGCCATAAGAGATGTGTTTATGCTCTTCTCTTTCACTGTGCTGGAAGGGAGATCAATGTGCCGGGGTCATATTTATGTAGACACACACACATGTGTTTGAGCTTTAGGGTGCACACCCTAGTGCAATAGGCTGTGCTCACCTATGTCCCTGACTGTATTGGGAAATTGCGCTGCACCAAAATGGTACTGCAGCACCATGTGTTTCGGCATGTGCAAAAACATACCCGTTAGCAGATGCAGAAGGGTGCCATTAAGTATGACTTGGTTAAATTGATGATAGGCAACTCCTATCCTCATATTGATTAGTGGTTCCAAATTAATAATAACTACTGCAGTAGGGAACAGACACAAAAGATACACTCAGTATCTTTCCAAATAACTGTTCTGTTTTATTATGACGCATTTGAAGGTTTTTATACACATGATTACGTAGGTATCACAATAATATTACAATTGTACGTTTATGGTAACAAGAGGCGTATCATAGGCAGGCTAATTCTAATCAGGACTCAAAAGAATGTAAACATGTACTGAAAACATTATTAGTGCCGTGCGCACAGTGAGGGCAATGTGCAATATATACAAAATAGAATACAATTATATACAGAACTTACAAATTTCCATTACAGTCTCCCCTCTTTTGATCAATATTTTGATCACTAACCATACCTGCTATCACCTTTAACCTGGAACCTCCACACGCTTAGGTGGTGTTAGTCCTGGCCAAAGAGGCAAAAAACTCCATTGTGGAGAAAATAATAGCTGAGCAGCTTTTTCATTACAAAATGACTTTTCATTGTGAAAAACAAATGATTGATGAGACATATTTACAGAGTACTGGCTGTACACTCCTGTGGCCAGAATGGCCTTCTAGCTGAATTGTTGGCATGCTGACTTATCAGCATATGTAAACAGACAATTCTACATAAAATGGAAGACGTACAAAAGACAAATATGACTTCAACATGGCTAAACTACTTTTCAAATATATATATCCCTTACAATTAAAGTAATTGAATCAAAAAGTACCCTAGACTGTGACAGCAAGAGGGAAACAAATCAAACAAAGAGATTTCTTTAATTTAGTCATTTTTGCAGTGTCTGGTGTGGATCCAGGTGACTTTTCCTTCAAGTATTGCAAAAAATGTACATGAAATAGATGATGCATTGAGTCTCCAAACATTTCCTTATATTTAAATGTCTCTTAACAATCCACAAGTCACCTGGCTTTAGTTTTAGATCCTTCCAAACTTTTAGGATCTGGAATTGGGGAGAAAACACATAAATGAGTTTGTCAAAAAACCTTAAAAGATCAGCAACATTCTCTGTGAGGTCCGAATGGAGGACTTCAGCTGCTGAGACAAAATATAAGCAAGTGAGTAACATACTCCCAAACCAAATCCCATAGGTAGAGAGTCCAACATCCCCTTTGGGGCTTGATAAAAAATAAGAAAACATTCAGGCAAAAGTTTTCTAGTTTCTTACTCTACTTTGTCCGCTACATTGTAGACAGTAGGGAGTGTAAAAATAAAACCTTAAAACTTCTAGTAAGGACTCTCCTATAAAAATGATTTCCTCTGTTACGCTTTGTAGATTCTGCGCTCTATATTTACAAACTACTTCTGATAACACTTTTTACTGTGGCCTTTGCAGTAGCATTTGCCACTGGACATCCAGAAAATATGTCCATACAGACAAAATGCATACTCGCAAGATCCTGACTTGGGCATCTGGATATATCTTTTTGTAATCTCTGGGGGGGATGTTCAGCTTTTGGTAACACCTTCGGTAGCAGGTAAAACAAGAAGTGGTATGTTATATAAACAACTGTGGTGAACCCTGGCTCTATCCCATGCTCATTTACTAAGGCAGCCATAACTGCTTGTGACTGATGACAGAGTCCATGTGTCAAGCTGGAGGGAAAAGAGTGACTGGCAGACATAAATGATCACCTTTTCCAAAGTCCTGTTTCATAAGAAGTTGCCCGCTGTGGACCACTTGTTCTTTTCGTTCTGGGGTCCTTGAAGTTGAATTATTAATCCCAGCTATACTGGGCCAGAACTAGGGTGGAATCTGTGAGTTGCAGAGACCCATCAAGTGTCCGGGGCTGTAATGCAGCATCATTATTCACCTGGTCTGCTTCCATGTGTGAGTTTTAACCACTTGAGCCCCGGACCATTATGCTGCCTAAGGACCAGAGGTCTTTTTCCAATTTGGCACTGCGTCGCTTTAACTGCTAATTGCGCGGTCATGCAATGCTGTACCCAAACGAAATTTGCGTCCTTTTCTTCCCACAAATAGAGCTTTCTTTTGATGGTATTTGATCACCTCTGCGGTTTTTATTTTTTGCGCTATAAACGGAAAAAGACCGAAAATTTTGAAAAAAAATGATATTTTCTACTTTTTGTTATAAAAAAAATCCAATAAACTAAATTTTAGTCATACATTTAGGCCAAAATGTATTCGGCCACATGTCTTTGGTAAAAAAAATGTCAATAAGCGTATATTTATTGGTTTGCGCAAAAGTTATAGCGTCTACAAACTAGGGTACATTTTCTGGAATTTACACAGCTTTTAGTTTATGACTGCCTATGTCATTTCTTGAGGTGCTAAAATGGCAGGGCAGTACAAAACCCCCCCAAATGACCCCATTTTGGAAAGTAGACACCCCAAGGAAATTGCTGAGAGGCATGTTGAACCCATTGAATATTTATTTTTTTTGTCCCAAGTGATTGAAAAATGACAAAAAAAAAAAAATATTTACAAAAAGTCGTCACTAAATGATATATTGCTCACACAGGCCATGGGCCTATGTGGAATTGCACCCCAAAATACATTAAGCTGCTTCTCCTGAGTATGGGGATACCACATGTGTGGGACTTTTTGGGAGCCTAGCCGCGTACGGGGCCCCGAAAACCAATCACCGCCTTCAGGATTTCTAAGGGTGTAAATTTTTGCTTTCACTCTTCACTGCCTATCACAGTTTCGGAGGCCATGGAATGCCCAGGTGGCACAAAACCCCCCAAAATGACCCCATTTTGGAAAGTAGACACCCCAAGCTATTTGCTGAGAGGCATATTGAGTCCATGGAATATTTTATATTTTGACACAAGTTGCGGGAAAGTGACACTTTTTTTTTTTTTTTTTTTCATAAAGTTGTCACTAAATGATATATTGCTCACACAGGCCATGGGCATATGTGGAATTGCACCCCAAAATACATTTAGCTGCTTCTCCTGAGTATGGGGATACCACATGTGTGGGACTTTTTGGGAGCCTAGCCGCATACTGGACCCCGAAAACCAATCACTGCCTTCAGGATTTCTAAGGGTGAAAATTTTTGATTTCACTCTTTACTGCCTATCACAGTTTCGGAGGCCATGGAATGCCCAGGTGGCACAAAACCCCCCCAAATGACCCCATTTTGGAAAGTAGACACCCCAAGCTATTTGCTGAAAGGCATGGTGAGTATTTTGCAGCTCTCATTTGTTTTTGAAAATGAAGAAAGACAAGAAAAAACATTTTTTTTTTCTTTTTTCAATTTTCAAAACTTTGTGACAAAAAGTGAGGTCTGCAAAATACTCACTATACCTCTCAGCAAATAGCTTGGGGTGTCTACTTTCCAAAATGGGGTCATTTGGGGGGGTTTTGTGCCACCTGGGCATTCCATGGCCTCCGAAACTGTGATAGGCAGTGAAGAGTGAAATCAAAAATGCACGCCCTTAGAAAGCCTGAAGGCGGTGCTTGGTTTTCGGGGTCCCGTACGCGGCTAGGCTCCCAAAAAGTCTCACACATGTGGTATCCCCGTACTCAGGAGAAGCAGCAGAATGTATTTTGGGGTGTAATTTCACATATTTCCATGGCATGTTTGAGCAATATATCATTTAGTGACAACTTTGTGCAAAAAAAACCCAAAAAAAACAAAATTTGTCTCTTTCCCGCAACTTGTGTCGCAAGGACTCGACATGCCTCTCAGCAAATAGCTTGGGGTGTCTACTTTCCAAAATGGGGTCATTTGGGGGGGTTTTGAACTGTCCTGGCATTTTATGCACAACATTTAGAAGCTTATGTCACACATCACCCACTCTTCTAACCACTTGAAGACAAAGCCCTTTCTGACACTTATTGTTTACATGAAAAAGTTTGTTTTTTTTGGCAAAAAAATTACTTTGAACCCCCAAACATTATATATTTTTTTAAAGCAAATGCCCTACAGATTAAAATGGTGGGTGTTTCATTTTTTTTTTTCACACAGTAATTGCGCAGCGATTTTTCAAACACATTTTTTGGGGAAAAAACACACTTTTTTTAATTTTAATGCACTAAAACACGCTATATTGCCCAAATGTTTGATGAAATAAAAAAGATGATCTTAGGCCGAGTACATGGATACCAAACATGACATGCTTTAAAATTGCGCACAAACGTGCAGTGGCAACAAAATAAATACATGTTTAAAAGCCTTCAAAAGCCTTTACAGGTTACCACTTTAGATTTACAGAGGAGGTCTACTGGAAAAATTACTGCACTCGATCTGGCCTTCGCGGTGATACCTCACATGCATGGTGCAATTGCTGTTTACGTTTGACGACAGACCGCCGCTTGCGTTCGCCTTAGCGCAAGAGCAGGGGGCGACAGGGGTGTTTTTTTTTTTTTTTTTTTTTCTTTATTATTTTTTTGCTTTTTTAATCTTACTTTTAAACTGTTCCTTTCATATTTTTTTTTTTAATCATTTTTATTGTTATCTCGGGGAATGTAAATATCCCCTATGATAGCAATAGGTAGTGACAGGTACTCTTTTTTGAAAAAATTGTGGTCTATTAGACCCTAGATCTCTCCTCTGCCCTCAAAGCATCTGACCACACCAAGATCGGTGTGATAAAATGCTTCCCCAATTTCCCAATGGCGCTATTTACATCCGGCGAAATCTAAGTCATGAAATACTCGTAGCTTCCGGTTTCTTAGGCCATAGAGATGTTTGGAGCCACTCTGGTCTCTGATCAGCTCTATGGTCAGCTGGCTGAATCACCGGCTGCATTCTCAGGTTCCCTGTTGAGACAGGAGAGCCAGAGAAAAACACGGAAGACGGTGGGGGGGGGGGGCATTCCCTCCCACGGCTTGTAAAAGCAGTCTAGAGGCTAATTAGCCGCTAGGATTGCTTTTACATGAAAGCCGACCGCTGGCTGAAAAGAATGATACCAAGATGATACCTAAACCTGCAGGCATCATTCTGGTATAACCACTCAAAGTCGTGAATGGCGTACCTGAAGACAAAAAAATGGTTAACAATGGTTAACAATAAAGCACAGTAAAGTGTAAATAATTACACACCTGAAAAACAAACATGATAAAACATAATAACAATAACAATAACAATAACAATAACAATAAAACATTGCAGAATAGAATACAGTAAAAAAGAGCAGAACAATAGAGAGAGAGAATAGAGAGAGAGAGAACAATAAAACAACAACTATTTTTTTTTATTTCATATTTTTTTTTTTTTTTACACTTTTTTTGTAACTAACTTTTATAACTGTAACCGGTTCCAGGTTCGGGTCTCTCAAAATGCGATGGCATCTTGGGAGACCCTGTGAAAGTGTGCCTAGTCTGTGCAATGCTGTACCCTACGCTAATACTCAACTAGTGAATGGTAGCGTTCAAAACATTCACCAATGCAAAGACCAGGATTGTCAGGACAGGAGGGACAATAATAGTGGGTGTCACGCCTATATCTGCGCTTGCTGCAGACACAACATCTTTTTTGGGGGGGTTCGTTGGGTAGGGGTACTTGGGAGGACATAAAAATGCCTCTCATGCAGCCGACTGCATTTGGTTGGGGATGTGAATGGGGGAAGTACAGGCGCTGCAGAAGCGGTGGGTTCCCAATTAGGATTGGCGAATGCAGCAGGAAGGGCACTATGGGCACGACGGGCCTGTGTTTGTCTTTTTGGTGGCAGCGGGACACTACTTGGGTGCAGCTCTGCATAGAAACCAGCTTCCTGGTGTTTTTTTGCCTAAGGTTAAGTGAACAAGCTGAAGTTAGAAGCTGATTGGCTACTATGCACAGCTGCACCAGATTTTGTACTCTCAAGTTTTAGCAAACCACCCCAATGTGTTACAAAGCTATTGTGCAACTGAACAAGAAATAGTGGGAAAGAGATGAAAGACCTTGAGCGATGGACCATTAGAGGTACAGGGGGACCAGAGTACACATGTAGAACAAATGTTGGGAAGAGGAAGAGATAAGACGGTATACAGATCACAGATCTTGAGACATACTAATAATAACACTAGGGTTGATGTACTAAAACTGGAGAGTGCAAAATCTGCTGCATCTGTGCATGGTAACCACTTAGAACTGGGAAGCTAATTAGTTTCTATGAAGAGCTGCACCAGATTTTGCACTCTCTAGTTTTAGTAAATCAACCCCACTGTGCAAATCTTGACAGGCATACTTGTGCAGAACCACTGAAGACTTCTTTCACACTGGCAGCCGGGGGGGGGGGGGGGGGGGAACAGGCAGTTGAGCAGTGGGTTTACAAATCTCTAAGGCTCTGTTCACACCATGCAGATGCGACGGAGCGCACAAGAATTTCCACGCATCACATGTAGGATAGCCTATTTATTGCAATGGGCTGTCCTACATGTGAGAAATGCTCAAATAAAATTCCTGACCATAGGCGTGCGCACAGGGTATGTCAGGTGTGCCTGGGCACATCCTAATCACCACATGCACATTAGTATTATCGCTCTGTGTGGCGGCAGGAAGATGGGAAAGATCTCCCTCTTGCCGGCTATGCCATAAGAGATGTGTTTATGCTCTTCTCTTTCACTGTGCTGGAAGGGAGATCAATGTGCCGGGGTCATATTTATGTAGACACACACACATGTGTTTGAGCTTTAGGGTGCACACCCTAGTGCAATAGGCTGTGCTCACCTATGTCCCTGACTGTATTGGGAAATTGCGCTGCACCAAAATGGTACTGCAGCACCATGTGTTTCGGCATGTGCAAAAACATACCCGTTAGCAGATGCAGAAGGGTGCCATTAAGTATGACTTGGTTAAATTGATGATAGGCAACTCCTATCCTCATATTGATTAGTGGTTCCAAATTAATAATAACTACTGCAGTAGGGAACAGACACAAAAGATACACTCAGTATCTTTCCAAATAACTGTTCTGTTTTATTATGACGCATTTGAAGGTTTTTATACACATGATTACGTAGGTATCACAATAATATTACAATTGTACGTTTATGGTAACAAGAGGCGTATCATAGGCAGGCTAATTCTAATCAGGACTCAAAAGAATGTAAACATGTACTGAAAACATTATTAGTGCCGTGCGCACAGTGAGGGCAATGTGCAATATATACAAAATAGAATACAATTATATACAGAACTTACAAATTTCCATTACAGTCTCCCCTCTTTTGATCAATATTTTGATCACTAACCATACCTGCTATCACCTTTAACCTGGAACCTCCACACGCTTAGGTGGTGTTAGTCCTGGCCAAAGAGGCAAAAAACTCCATTGTGGAGAAAATAATAGCTGAGCAGCTTTTTCATTACAAAATGACTTTTCATTGTGAAAAACAAATGATTGATGAGACATATTTACAGAGTACTGGCTGTACACTCCTGTGGCCAGAATGGCCTTCTAGCTGAATTGTTGGCATGCTGACTTATCAGCATATGTAAACAGACAATTCTACATAAAATGGAAGACGTACAAAAGACAAATATGACTTCAACATGGCTAAACTACTTTTCAAATATATATATCCCTTACAATTAAAGTAATTGAATCAAAAAGTACCCTAGACTGTGACAGCAAGAGGGAAACAAATCAAACAAAGAGATTTCTTTAATTTAGTCATTTTTGCAGTGTCTGGTGTGGATCCAGGTGACTTTTCCTTCAAGTATTGCAAAAAATGTACATGAAATAGATGATGCATTGAGTCTCCAAACATTTCCTTATATTTAAATGTCTCTTAACAATCCACAAGTCACCTGGCTTTAGTTTTAGATCCTTCCAAACTTTTAGGATCTGGAATTGGGGAGAAAACACATAAATGAGTTTGTCAAAAAACCTTAAAAGATCAGCAACATTCTCTGTGAGGTCCGAATGGAGGACTTCAGCTGCTGAGACAAAATATAAGCAAGTGAGTAACATACTCCCAAACCAAATCCCATAGGTAGAGAGTCCAACATCCCCTTTGGGGCTTGATAAAAAATAAGAAAACATTCAGGCAAAAGTTTTCTAGTTTCTTACTCTACTTTGTCCGCTACATTGTAGACAGTAGGGAGTGTAAAAATAAAACCTTAAAACTTCTAGTAAGGACTCTCCTATAAAAATGATTTCCTCTGTTACGCTTTGTAGATTCTGCGCTCTATATTTACAAACTACTTCTGATAACACTTTTTACTGTGGCCTTTGCAGTAGCATTTGCCACTGGACATCCAGAAAATATGTCCATACAGACAAAATGCATACTCGCAAGATCCTGACTTGGGCATCTGGATATATCTTTTTGTAATCTCTGGGGGGGATGTTCAGCTTTTGGTAACACCTTCGGTAGCAGGTAAAACAAGAAGTGGTATGTTATATAAACAACTGTGGTGAACCCTGGCTCTATCCCATGCTCATTTACTAAGGCAGCCATAACTGCTTGTGACTGATGACAGAGTCCATGTGTCAAGCTGGAGGGAAAAGAGTGACTGGCAGACATAAATGATCACCTTTTCCAAAGTCCTGTTTCATAAGAAGTTGCCCGCTGTGGACCACTTGTTCTTTTCGTTCTGGGGTCCTTGAAGTTGAATTATTAATCCCAGCTATACTGGGCCAGAACTAGGGTGGAATCTGTGAGTTGCAGAGACCCATCAAGTGTCCGGGGCTGTAATGCAGCATCATTATTCACCTGGTCTGCTTCCATGTGTGAGTTTTAACCACTTGAGCCCCGGACCATTATGCTGCCTAAGGACCAGAGGTCTTTTTCCAATTTGGCACTGCGTCGCTTTAACTGCTAATTGCGCGGTCATGCAATGCTGTACCCAAACGAAATTTGCGTCCTTTTCTTCCCACAAATAGAGCTTTCTTTTGATGGTATTTGATCACCTCTGCGGTTTTTATTTTTTGCGCTATAAACGGAAAAAGACCGAAAATTTTGAAAAAAAATGATATTTTCTACTTTTTGTTATAAAAAAAATCCAATAAACTAAATTTTAGTCATACATTTAGGCCAAAATGTATTCGGCCACATGTCTTTGGTAAAAAAAATGTCAATAAGCGTATATTTATTGGTATGCGCAAAAGTTATAGCGTCTACAAACTAGGGTACATTTTCTGGAATTTACACAGCTTTTAGTTTATGACTGCCTATGTCATTTCTTGAGGTGCTAAAATGGCAGGGCAGTACAAAACCCCCCCAAATGACCCCATTTTGGAAAGTAGACACCCCAAGGAAATTGCTGAGAGGCATGTTGAACCCATTGAATATTTATTTTTTTTGTCCCAAGTGATTGAAAAATGACAAAAAAAAAAAAATATTTACAAAAAGTCGTCACTAAATGATATATTGCTCACACAGGCCATGGGCCTATGTGGAATTGCACCCCAAAATACATTAAGCTGCTTCTCCTGAGTATGGGGATACCACATGTGTGGGACTTTTTGGGAGCCTAGCCGCGTACGGGGCCCCGAAAACCAATCACCGCCTTCAGGATTTCTAAGGGTGTAAATTTTTGCTTTCACTCTTCACTGCCTATCACAGTTTCGGAGGCCATGGAATGCCCAGGTGGCACAAAACCCCCCAAAATGACCCCATTTTGGAAAGTAGACACCCCAAGCTATTTGCTGAGAGGCATATTGAGTCCATGGAATATTTTATATTTTGACACAAGTTGCGGGAAAGTGACACTTTTTTTTTTTTTTTTTTTCATAAAGTTGTCACTAAATGATATATTGCTCACACAGGCCATGGGCATATGTGGAATTGCACCCCAAAATACATTTAGCTGCTTCTCCTGAGTATGGGGATACCACATGTGTGGGACTTTTTGGGAGCCTAGCCGCATACTGGACCCCGAAAACCAATCACTGCCTTCAGGATTTCTAAGGGTGAAAATTTTTGATTTCACTCTTTACTGCCTATCACAGTTTCGGAGGCCATGGAATGCCCAGGTGGCACAAAACCCCCCCAAATGACCCCATTTTGGAAAGTAGACACCCCAAGCTATTTGCTGAAAGGCATGGTGAGTATTTTGCAGCTCTCATTTGTTTTTGAAAATGAAGAAAGACAAGAAAAAACATTTTTTTTTTCTTTTTTCAATTTTCAAAACTTTGTGACAAAAAGTGAGGTCTGCAAAATACTCACTATACCTCTCAGCAAATAGCTTGGGGTGTCTACTTTCCAAAATGGGGTCATTTGGGGGGGTTTTGTGCCACCTGGGCATTCCATGGCCTCCGAAACTGTGATAGGCAGTGAAGAGTGAAATCAAAAATGCACGCCCTTAGAAAGCCTGAAGGCGGTGCTTGGTTTTCGGGGTCCCGTACGCGGCTAGGCTCCCAAAAAGTCTCACACATGTGGTATCCCCGTACTCAGGAGAAGCAGCAGAATGTATTTTGGGGTGTAATTTCACATATTTCCATGGCATGTTTGAGCAATATATCATTTAGTGACAACTTTGTGCAAAAAAAACCCAAAAAAAACAAAATTTGTCTCTTTCCCGCAACTTGTGTCGCAAGGACTCGACATGCCTCTCAGCAAATAGCTTGGGGTGTCTACTTTCCAAAATGGGGTCATTTGGGGGGGTTTTGAACTGTCCTGGCATTTTATGCACAACATTTAGAAGCTTATGTCACACATCACCCACTCTTCTAACCACTTGAAGACAAAGCCCTTTCTGACACTTATTGTTTACATGAAAAAGTTTGTTTTTTTTGGCAAAAAAATTACTTTGAACCCCCAAACATTATATATTTTTTTAAAGCAAATGCCCTACAGATTAAAATGGTGGGTGTTTCATTTTTTTTTTTCACACAGTAATTGCGCAGCGATTTTTCAAACACATTTTTTGGGGAAAAAACACACTTTTTTTAATTTTAATGCACTAAAACACGCTATATTGCCCAAATGTTTGATGAAATAAAAAAGATGATCTTAGGCCGAGTACATGGATACCAAACATGACATGCTTTAAAATTGCGCACAAACGTGCAGTGGCAACAAAATAAATACATGTTTAAAAGCCTTCAAAAGCCTTTACAGGTTACCACTTTAGATTTACAGAGGAGGTCTACTGGAAAAATTACTGCACTCGATCTGGCCTTCGCGGTGATACCTCACATGCATGGTGCAATTGCTGTTTACGTTTGACGACAGACCGCCGCTTGCGTTCGCCTTAGCGCAAGAGCAGGGGGCGACAGGGGTGTTTTTTTTTTTTTTTTTTTTTCTTTATTATTTTTTTGCTTTTTTAATCTTACTTTTAAACTGTTCCTTTCATATTTTTTTTTTTAATCATTTTTATTGTTATCTCGGGGAATGTAAATATCCCCTATGATAGCAATAGGTAGTGACAGGTACTCTTTTTTGAAAAAATTGTGGTCTATTAGACCCTAGATCTCTCCTCTGCCCTCAAAGCATCTGACCACACCAAGATCGGTGTGATAAAATGCTTCCCCAATTTCCCAATGGCGCTATTTACATCCGGCGAAATCTAAGTCATGAAATACTCGTAGCTTCCGGTTTCTTAGGCCATAGAGATGTTTGGAGCCACTCTGGTCTCTGATCAGCTCTATGGTCAGCTGGCTGAATCACCGGCTGCATTCTCAGGTTCCCTGTTGAGACAGGAGAGCCAGAGAAAAACACGGAAGACGGTGGGGGGGGGGGGCATTCCCTCCCACGGCTTGTAAAAGCAGTCTAGAGGCTAATTAGCCGCTAGGATTGCTTTTACATGAAAGCCGACCGCTGGCTGAAAAGAATGATACCAAGATGATACCTAAACCTGCAGGCATCATTCTGGTATAACCACTCAAAGTCGTGAATGGCGTACCTGAAGACAAAAAAATGGTTAACAATGGTTAACAATAAAGCACAGTAAAGTGTAAATAATTACACACCTGAAAAACAAACATGATAAAACATAATAACAATAACAATAACAATAACAATAACAATAAAACATTGCAGAATAGAATACAGTAAAAAAGAGCAGAACAATAGAGAGAGAGAATAGAGAGAGAGAGAACAATAAAACAACAACTATTTTTTTTTATTTCATATTTTTTTTTTTTTTTTACACTTTTTTTGTAACTAACTTTTATAACTGTAACCGGTTCCAGGTTCGGGTCTCTCAAAATGCGATGGCATCTTGGGAGACCCTGTGAAAGTGTGCCTAGTCTGTGCAATGCTGTACCCTACGCTAATACTCAACTAGTGAATGGTAGCGTTCAAAACATTCACCAATGCAAAGACCAGGATTGTCAGGACAGGAGGGACAATAATAGTGGGTGTCACGCCTATATCTGCGCTTGCTGCAGACACAACATCTTTTTTGGGGGGGTTCGTTGGGTAGGGGTACTTGGGAGGACATAAAAATGCCTCTCATGCAGCCGACTGCATTTGGTTGGGGATGTGAATGGGGGAAGTACAGGCGCTGCAGAAGCGGTGGGTTCCCAATTAGGATTGGCGAATGCAGCAGGAAGGGCACTATGGGCACGACGGGCCTGTGTTTGTCTTTTTGGTGGCAGCGGGACACTACTTGTGCTTGCCACCTCACCAGCTTGAACTGCACTTATGGGACTCGCCACGTCACCACGTGTTACTGCAGTGCTGGTTTGACTACGACCGGGGTGTACTAGGCCGCTGGCGCTTGCCAGTTCACCAAAACGCTACCAAAAAACTGTTAGCGATCGCAGGGATCAGGCCTGACTCTGCGAACGCTGCAGTTATGCGTTTAGTGTTTTGTAAGTGACAGTGATCGATCGATACTGCACTTGGGTGGGCTGGGCCGGGCCGGGCGGAGGGGCAAAACGCAGGTGCTAGCAGGTATCTGGGCTGATCCCGCTAACACTGCGTTTTTGGGAACCCTAAACTGCTGGTGACGCTAGTATAGATCTGATCGGATCAGATATTGATGCGATCAGATACTATACCACTAAGGGAGGTGTACAGTGCGTGCGTGGGTGTTAGCGGTACTGGCGCTAATCTGACGCTGCCTGGGGCTGGTGCTTGCCAGTTCACCAAATCGCTACAAAAAAAACTGTTAGCGATCGCAGGGATCAGGCCTGACTCTGCGAACGCTGCAGTTATGCGTTTAGTGTTTTGTAAGTGACAGTGATCGATCGATACTGCACTTGGGTGGGCTGGGCTGGGCCGGGCGGAGGGGCAAAACGCAGGTGCTAGCAGGTATCTGGGCTGATTCCGCTAACACTGCGTTTTTGGGAACCCTAAACTGCTGGGGACGCTAGTATAGATCTGATCGGATCAGATATTGATCCGTTCAGATACTATACCACTAAGGGAGGTGTATGGTGCGTGCGTGGGTGTTAGCGGTACTGGCGCTAACCTGACGCCTGGGGCTGGTGCTTGCCAGTTCACCAAAATGCTACCAAAAAAACTGTTAGCGATCGCAGGGATCAGGCCTGACTCTGCGAACGCTGCATTAATGCGTTTAGTGCCTTGTAAGTGACAGTGATCGATCGATACTGCACTTGGGTGGGCTGGGCCGGGCCGGGCGGAGGCACAAAACGCAGGTGCTAGCAGGTATCTGGGCTGATCCCGCTAACACTGCGTTTTTGGGAACCCTAAACTGCTGGGGACGCTAGTATAGATCTGATCGGATCAGATATTGATCCGATCAGATACTATACCACTAAGGGAGGCGCATGCTGCGTGCGTGGGTGTTAGCGGTACTGGCGCTAATCTGACACTGCCTGGGGCGACGCATATCACCGCCGGGCGATCGGGGGGCTAAACCTTTATTCGGTAATAAACGGCGGGTGCCCTGACACTATAAAAAATAAACGAACTAACCAGCGTCAACCGTAACGGTTATACGGTGATCAGTGGTGAAAGGGTTAACTAGGGGGCAATCAAGGGGTTAAAACATTTATTAGGTAGTATATGGGGGTCCCTGTCGCTATAAAACACTGACGGCGAACCTCAATATTTACGTCACTAACTAGCGTCACCAGCGACACTAATACAGCGATCAGAAAAATGATCGCTTAGCGACACTGGTGACAGGGGGTGATCAAGGGGTTAAAACTTTATTAGGGGGGGTTAGGGGGGTACCCTAGACCTAAAGGGGGGTAATACTAACTGTCCCAACACAGTAACTGTCACAAACTGACACAGCAGTAATCAGAAAAAAAAAAAAAAAAAAAAAACTGCTGGTGTCAGTTTGTGACAGGGGGGGGGGGTGATTGGGGGGGGATCGGGGGGCGATCGGGGGGGGGATCGGGGTGTTTTGTATGCCTGGCATGTTCTACTGTGTGTGTGTGTGTTGGTGCACTCACATAGATGTCGTCTCTCCTCGGGCCGGAACGGAAAATACCGACCCGAGGGGAGATGACATCACTTCCTTTGCTGCTGTTTAGCATACAGCAGCAAAGGAGTGTTCTCATTGGCCGGCGGCGATCGCGAGGGGGGGGCCACGAACGGATGGTCTCCCCCTCATCACCGATCGCCGCTGGACAAAAGACGACCGCCTCGGGCACCGGGGGGGGTCCGATCGGACCCCCCACCCGCGGAAGGCAAATCACGTACCCTGTACGTGATTTTGCCTGTCCGTGCCACTTTGCCGACGTACATCGGCGTGAGGCGGTCGTCAAGTGGTTAAAGTTAATATGGCTACCTCAGCAAGAACCTGGAAGGCGGCTAAAAACAGCCGATCAAATTAACTTAGCATTCTTGGTTGGTTTGCCTGCCGAAGTAAAAACAAACTTCTGGCCCTTCAAATGGAACCAAAAGCTCTCGATATCTCGACTATCTATATAAATATACACTCTTTGTATAGTTCACAGGCTTTGCTAAAACATGGAGCTCTGCTTCTTGAGCTGGGGAAAAAGGATCAAATGACTTTGAATACAGAGTATCCTTTTGGGTGATAAACTGCATACTCAAATCTACAAAAAATTAAATATCTGGATCTTCAGGGAGTGTGTCCTGCACTGGGCTCACAGCAGCTGATTCCTACACCATCAATTTAACACATGTGTCTTCCTTTGTCTCCAGCCTCCTCCAATAGAGGCAATAAGGTGGCTGGATTCAAATGTACGCATTTGTAGATTTGTACATAAACAAACTCATATTTTAAACCTTTCATTAGACAAACATATAGTTAGCTGTATATTTGCTGCGCAGAATGTTGGACCATTAAGAATTAAATGTTTAACCAAAACAATGTCTGTAACTTTGTCTAATAGCACCTTTGCGTAAAGCTACAGCTCTGATATATCAGGATGAACCCTTCATTACTGGGTCCAGCTTGCATAAATATGATACAATGGCTTGTTTTTTATCATGCTGTTTGTGTAAGAACTCCAGTTTCATGTTTCAAAAAGACAACTTTTTTCCTGGCAGTATTATAATAAATGATAACAATACCCTGCGGTGATGCAGAGATGTCTATAAATCCAAAATATTCTTCTGCTTATACCACGGCACTAACAAGGAAAAGGGGCACATCATTTCACAATCCACACATTCTGCTTTGGATTTCAAAAATAAAAATAAATAAAAACAAAAGGACCAACAATCTGTATGATGGACCAGAAAGCATCAAAAACTAAAAAACAACTGGCTGCAGGTGGCATCTATCCTAACAGGGTGTGTGGACTTGATGTGTTGGATCTGTTATATTTAAATTTTATTTTTTATAACTCTCACACCATGGACTGCACATCAAGTTATTATCAAGAACCTTAAAATTTCAATTTTGTAGAAACGCTTCTTATGTATCCCATCCATCTTGGCTTTGTTAAATATTATAGCAGCTGTATTCCAAAAAACAAACTCATCTTAATCTTTTTTTCTCTCAATAAGGGCTTATTGTATAAATGTAAAATTACAAAATTGTTATCTTAATCTAAACTAATCCCATTTTTACAAATTTCCCCATTAACCTGGATTTCATTTCCAACCAAAGGTTGTCTAAACCAGTTTCATAATATCTATATTATTAATAAAATTGTTAAACTCATATTAGAAATTAATACTCATTATTATTCAATTTTACGTAATTTCCCTTTTTTAAATGCACTGTTTCCACTATCAAAGGATATTCAATTTGTGTAATACACGGTTAAATGTAACCTTCATTTTACCATGTCTGGAAAACAGATTCAAAATAATTATGATCACATTGTTTACCATTAGATTAATTAACCTGGCACATTTTGTTCCAGCTTATCACTGACCTCTCATCCCAGCCACCTTCTTTCATGAGAGCACAAAGGAGGGGGTCACATCTGCGTTCATGACACACACAAGCAATAGAACTAAAGGTCCCAGCATTCACACACACATACACCAATATCTCTCTAAAATCGCTTAAATTTTTCCCATTTGTACACAACACATGCATATCATTCTCTCACTTTCCTTTAACGCTTTAATATTTCCCTGCTTAAATTCTATATTCCTTATTTTGTTCAGATATCCTTTATATCTATTAAATAATTAATGGGCACGGCGCCAAAAATATATGCAACGTGTGCTCTACCAACCTGATGCTGCTCCTAAATTAGTAGAAATATTAATAAACAATATGACAAAACAATATAGGGCGCATCATATGCGCAATATACTATTTAAATGAGAACCTATAGCATTATACAAAAAAGTGCTCCAGGGCATGAACAAAATATGCACTACGTTTGCAATAAAGTGAATCCAGTGCAACAAATCAAATGTCCTCAAATACTTTTGAAGAAAACACACAACATTCTTCTTAATAGATCCAATCACCACTTAATAAAGTGCACATGCTTTCTTATTCGTGCTTCACCTGAAGTGGTATATCAAAGCGCTCACCAGATAGTAATGGCCACAAAGTGACCCTCAGGCATGAAAAACCATGTATCTTCAAAAGGTATCTTTCCCAGATCCTGGCAGAAAAGACTCCAATCACCAGTCAGCAGGAATTGTGTATGACTTCTATATCTGAGCCTTGGTGCATCAATGCATCAGCCAAATCTGCAAAAAGTGGCTCCCCATAAAATCCACAAAACTTGGATAGTGTAAAAACGTCTTTATTCCAACAAAAGCTAAAAACTCCCAAACAAGTGTGCAGGTACAGGACAAAAAAACAGCAAACTAAGCTGCAGCTGAGAAGGAAAGCAGAGACCGAGCGATACCTTATGTTCTGTGGGTATTGGTTAGCATCTCGGCATGCGTCCCAGCTGATCCAGGAACAGAGGACTCGTAACAGTATGTCAAGCCTCCTTTTCAATATATTTCACGCTGTGTGCGCGTCTTCAGGAAAAATGATTTTCTTCATTATTCCTGAAAAAAATGAAAATCATTCATTTTTTGCTGTTTTTTTCATCCTGTACCTGCACACTTGTTTGGGAGTTGGGAGTTTTTAGCTTTTGTTGGAATAAAGACGTTTTTACACTATCTAAGTTTTGTGGCTTTTATAGGGAGCCACCTTTTGCAGATTTGGCTGATGCATTGATGCACCGAGGCTCAGATATAGAAGTCCTACACAATTCCTGCTGACTGGTGATTGGAGTCTTTTCTGCCAGGATCTGGGAAAGATATGTTTTGAAGATACATGGTTTTTCATGCCTGAGGGTCACTTTGTGGCCACTACTATCTGGTGAGCGCATTGATATACCACTTCGGGTGAGGCACGAATAAGAAAGCATGTGCACTTTATTAAGTGGTGATTGGATCTATTAAGAAGAATGTTGTGTGTTTTCTTCAAAGTATTTGAGGACATTTGATTTGTTGCACTGGATTCACTTTATTGCAAACGTAGTGCATATATTGTTCCTCGCTTCTATTCTATGATCAGACAGGCAGCCACAGTGCTCATCCCATCTTCCCTCTCTGACAACATATAACGTATTCTGTTTTAACTCTCATTACTCTGTTTCTGATTTTACTAGTTGTAGTGCCTGACCCCAAATTCATCCCACAACTTAACATAAAAATGTCCCTTTCTGTCTAGTGTTAATGTCACCCTTGATCCATCCTGCTCACATAGATAGCTGTTTCTCTAGCTGTTTATTCTGCATGATTCTTAGTCCCTTTGGACTTTGGTGGTAACCCAGTTACCCATTGTGGATCACTGTCCACTTTAACCATTAATCTAGGGGCTCAGTATAGGTGGAACCACACCTCCGGTTCATATATAGCGCTCCTCTTGCGCTGGGCATTTTTGAGGGTCTCTTACCCTTCATTCCCTTACTTAATTCAATGCCCATAATGACTGGCCAGTCTTCTCTACATGTGCCTATACCCTCTTGCCTCTAAACTACTTTATCTAGCAGATGTGCACTACATATACCTGTGAACAGCACTATTCTTCCCTTTCTTATCTATAACACTCTGATGGACAGTAGACAGTGACAACATAACATATAACCACCAATCAATACAGTTTGATTAAGGGGAGTAAAATAGGTACCCTTTGTCCCAAAAATGCCTTACCGATCAAGGAAGTCTGATAACTAAAATGTAAGCAAAAGCCTTACCTCAGCTGGCTGATTATCAGAAATTCCCGAATCATCTCAAGCTCCTCGTTTCGGATACTCAGGGTCACCTGGAAACCCCTCCTAGGCAAAGCTCGCCATGCTGATTTGGTTAGAATGATGATAGGCAACTCCTATCCTCATATTGATTAGTGGTTTCAAATTAATAATAACTACTGCAGTAGGGAACAGACACAAAAGATACACTCAGCATCTTTCAAAATAACTGTTCTGTTTTATTATGATGCATTTAAAGGTTTTTATACACATGATTACGTAGGTATCACATTAATATTACAATTGTACATTTATGGTAACAAGAGGCGTATCATAGGCAGGCTAATTCTAATCAGGACTCGAAAGAATGTAAACATGTACTGAAAACATTTTTAGTGCCTTGTGCACAGTGAGGGCAGAGTGCAATACATACAAAATAGAATACAATTATATACAGAACTTACAAATTTCCATAAGTATAAGGCTGCAAAAGGGCAGAGTGATTTTGTGCGTTGCAGAAAAGCGCCTGATTTTGCTGCGTTCCTGCAACGCAAAAGTGTAAACATATCCTAACAGTATCCTTTACTAATGCTTCTCTTCCTTTTTAAGAATTTCCACGGTATAACGTACGTCTGTTCCTCTTCCTCACACAGTTTTAACACGCCTCAGGAATTTAGCTCCTGCAGTCACCAGAACTATCAAGACTTTATTCTAAAAAATATGCCACTCTGTATGAAGAACATGCCAGACAAAAAAGAGATTGTCAGCTCTCCGGTTTGTGGAAATCAGTTCACAGAAGTAGGAGAGGATTGTGACTGTGGTACCGAGGCGGTAATGAGATTTTTCATCCCTACCCTTTGTATATGTTACAGACACCCACACTTGACACTGAGCTGAGCAGGTAGACATAATTTTCTATTTAATGCTGAACTCCAGGCACAAGAAAATGTAATTTAAATGTATTCCTCAGTAGCCAAAAAGGACTTTGTTTGACTTAAATGCTGTTGAAAATACAGATATTACTTTGTAAAAGTATCTGTGGCATCATCATTGTGCTGTGCATAGCCAGTGAAGAGAGCAGAGCTGTGGGAGTCTAGCATTCTCCACCCACTACAGGCTTGTAGTGCGACGGCAGTGGGCACACAGTGTTCAGTTGCAGAAACAGAACTGTATTGATGTTGAAATTCAACAAAGCACAAATACCTGGTGGGAAGACAAATACCTGGCGGGAAGACATCCTAACTGAGTGCATTCACAGAATGTTTCAGCAAAAAGTGTAATAGTAGGTCTTGGGTGCACTGCCAGAGTCTGTGTCGAGAAATGGAATGTGGCCTGGCTTGTCCTAGCCCAAATGAGGAGGCTTCCAAGAAGGATGGCGTGTCCCTTCTCTTTCCATGCTCCTCTGGAACCTCTCCGCCAGAGTCACATGGGGCAGTAGCATCCAATCGGATAGCTTCCACAGGATCCCAGAAAACCATAGAGGAACCATGTTCCTCTCGATTTCCCTTCCAACTGCAATGCCGCTGCAGTTGAGCTTCACCTGCAGTGGAGAAAGTAGACTGCACCTGCCTACAGGCTGCCTGCAGAAAACTACAGAAGGGGCAAATACAAGACCAGTCACTCTATAAAAGAAGTGAGTAGTAGTGACCTGTCTTTATTACAGGAAGTTCCTGCACAGAGACATAGCAAGAGCAGTTGCTCCAAAACTTAGTTAATGAACAAAAGCTCTGCTGACTTCCATCATCCAATCATGTGCAAGCAAAAATGCTGTGATTTGTATTTTATTTTTTTTTCCTTGACGTGATTGGGTATTCTTTGCAAAGTGAAGCTTTACTCCATTTACTAAGCTGTGTAGAAACTGCACTTGCAGTGTGCAACTGCACTTTGAAAAGTGCACAGTCTATTTGCCTTTAGTAAATGAAGTCCCACACTGGATTACTGCATAGATCTAGAAGAAATACACAAAGAATACACATGCCTCTTGTATTTAGACAATATTTGACTAACCTGCAATTCAGTTTTAGAGTAATTGACAATGAAAAAAATTCTAATAAGCAAACCCCATAATATATTTGTGTCCATATCTTTCTTGTCCCGAGATAAAGCAATTAGTGTAATCAGCAATTCTCATCTGCCTATAGGAATGTACCAACAACTGCTGTGATGCCAAAACCTGCAAACTCAAAGAAGGTGCTAAGTGTGCAGAGGGAGAGTGCTGCTCTAACTGTCAGGTGAGTGTTTTAGGTAATAATGAAACAGTTGCTCCATCTAAAACTAGCATATGGGTGTTAAATAGATGTTGGAGAGTAGTGATGGGCTGAAAACCCCGCTGCTTGGTTCGCACCAGAGCTCCCGAACAGGGAAAAAAAGTTTAGTCCCGAGCCGCAAAGTCTATTAGGGTCTATGGGACCCAAACATGAAAAATCAAAAGTCTCCATTTTGAAGGCTTATATGCTAGTTTGTCTTAGGGACTTCATTAGTGAAATCTCAGTACTTGAGTACCTGGGTCTGCACACTTGCTGTGTCCATTATGAAGGGGTACCACTCTTCCTGTTGAATTTGTCATTCTTTTTATTTTATGGGAAATGCAAGGGAGGGGTGAGAACACCCCATGGTGGTGAGAACATTCAAAACTCCCAGGTTGGCAGTAACAGAGTGGCAGGTGAATCCCTCTCTTGAATTTCTAAAGGGATAAAATAAGTCAGTGGGTGGTTTGGCTCACCACACTCCAACTGTAATTGAATTATCACTTACAGTTTTAAGTAGAATAAGGATGTATTGGATCCTCTTTTAGGCTCGCAATTTGTCCCAGCAGGAGAGATTTTCCCCTACTCCTTTTAATGAAGACATGGCCATAAGTATGGAAAATCTCAAACAGGTGCCCCCACTGGGAGATTTCCTCTTTTCTCCTATTCTTGTAACAGTCATAAGGATCCATTTGCATCTTCATTTATCTACATTTAAGGGGTGTTATGTTGTGCATTCATTTGCGTTAATGAGGCTATTCATTTCAATTGACTGCCTAACATTCCAATAAAAAGTGAGTGCAGCGTTTTTTTCAGTGCAATGCATGTTCGTTGGCATGGTGCATTGGGGTGAGATTTAGAATGATTTACATTGCTGCATTGTATTATCCGCATTGGAGCACACCAGCTAATAATTCCAAATAATTCTAAATAATAATTTACAGTGATTCACATTGTTGCATTGCGGTAAAGCCCAAATCACTGCAGCGCATGTTTCGTGCTTTGGTGCGCTGCAGTGCCATTCACAATGAATGGCACCGCAGTTAACCAATGTGGGTAACATTGTGTAATATTCTCTGCATCACTGTGCAGAAAATATACACCCCTGCATATAGCCTAACAATCGCTTTTCAGAGGACTAGTGTAAATGAGCCCTAAGTCTGTCAGTCAGCTTTTATTTCAACATTTCTTCATAAGGGTGGCCAAAAGACTGGAGTGAAATGCTAATGGCCCTTAGGGAGGATGTACAAATGTGTGTATAAAATATAGTGCATCAAGCATGTAAAATGTAAGCATGACGATTAGGTAATGGCATTAATATCTTGTTTGCACTTTATTTGTTAGATGAAGACTGCAGGATCTTTGTGCAGAGACGATAAAGATGACTGTGACTTGGCGGAAATGTGTGATGGGAAGTCTGGCCTGTGTCCCTCTGACAGCTTCCGGATCAATGGTTTTCCCTGTAGAAATGGTGAAGGATACTGCTACACTGGCAGATGTAGCACTCTCCAAAGTCAATGCCAAATGCACTGGGGTGAAGGTAAGCAGGAAGCAACCAACTAATATCTGCTTGTATACAGACAGGAGGAGAGGGCAGAGTGAGCAGAGTTGATGACTTATTAGTGTGTTTCTGCTTCTTGCTCATTCTTCAATCAGCAGGCTGTAGGTAGGGAGATGACTGTTTTGCTAAAAGTTGAAAGTTAAGACAAAAAAAAAGGGGGCCAAATTGTAACGGCTAGATGACTGGGTCAGAGCAACTCCAAAACTGCAGCTCTTGTGGGATATACGTGATCTGCAGTGGTTAAGACCTACCAAAAGTGGTCCAGGAAAGAAAAAACAGTGAACCAGCGACAGGGTCATGGGTGGCAAAGGCTCATTAATGCACATGGGGAACGAAGACTGGCCCGTGCCGTCTGATCCAATAGAAGAGCTACGGTAGCTCAAAGTGCTGAAAAAGTTCCTGCTGATTCTGATAGAAAGGTGTCAGAACACACAGTACATCAGTTTGTTGTGTATGGGGCTGTGTAGCTGCAGCCTGGTCTGGGTGCCCATGCTGGCCTGTGTCCACAGTCAATTGCATTTACAGTGGGCACGTGAGCATCAGAATTAGACCACGAAACAAGAAAGTGGCCCGGTCTGATAAATCATGTTTTTTCTTTTACATAATGTGGATGGCCAGGGGTGTGTACCTCCGTGCCGTGGTAAGTCAGGGATGTTTTGGTGGCAAAAGGGGGTCCTACTAAATATTAGGTGGGTGGTCATAATGTTATGGCTGATTGGTGTGTTGTGTAAGGTATGGTGGCAGCAATAGCACTTCTAGATATTTGAGTGCCTTTTTGAGAGCTTTGGTTATACAGTATGACCTGGAACCACTGGCAGCAAATTCCAAGATATGCAGAAATTGAGAGACCAGGGGTGGAAGGTTAGAGTAGAGTGATACTGCAACAGTTCAATCTAGGTGCCCAGGGGTGACCTGGGTCTTGTAGGATGTTATCAACTCTCCTGCTGGTTGTAAAGAATGAACTTTTGCTCCTTTATGATGTATAGTTGTACAGCATTTGCTAATGATGTCTGGTCATTACCTACACATATTGCAGTGTATAAGTGATTTTTTAAATATATTCATATATATTAATATATATTCATCTGTTACATTAGAGCATGTTGCTGGGTCAGATTCCTGCTTTGCACTAAACGCAAGAGGCAGCCCTGGGTTTTGCCATCAGTCTGGAGTCAATGTCGTGTGCCCAGCCAAGTGAGTGCAGACCAAAGTCAATGATCTGACATGCTATATGTGGTCCCCATCAATATCTAACTGCAGCCTCTATATACGCAGGGATGTGAAGTGCGGAGTGTTGTTCTGCTCTAGGAGAAGCTCGCGTTCTTATAATTCGGACTGTAATGTCCTTAACCCACAAGAGCTGGTGGAGGATGGGACACGTTGTGCAGAAGAATATGTGAGTATCCCCACGCATGCAGTGCAGTCTGACTTATCCCACACTTTCAATTAACATGGTTTTCATATACCTAGGAATGTGTGAAAATTACAGTTTTCAAATATCCAAAATTTCCAGAAAGGAAGCTCAAACAATGACTTGCTAAAAAAAAAATACAAAAATAAGTGAAAGAAACACAAGGAAAAGGACCAAAGCTTAATTTTTAAATAGTCATTTTGTTAAAAATTGGCAAGTTTGCCAAAACGCATCAATTATTCCTATAAATAACTGAAAAGCAAACTTACATATGCACAAGTACACACTGGACATCAAAGAACACAGGTTAGGGGAACCAACAACAAGCCAGTGGATCTAGATGGGTAGAAAGATACAGGTCAGTGGGGCAAGGAAGATAAACTATATTACCAAATTCAAACACACTCCTAAATCTTGTGGACAGCCTTCCCAGAAGAGTTGAAGCTGTTATAGCTGCAAAGGGTGGGCCAACTCAATATTGAACCTTACGGACGAAGACTAGGATGCCATTAAAGTTCATGTGCGTGTAAAGGCAGGCGTCCCAATACTTTTTGTAATATAATGTGTATATATATATTTTTAGAGCGCTTTACTATATGTATTTTTTGTTTTATACATTTTTTTTATGGACACCAAAAACATGGAATAATCAACATTTTCTTCAGACATGTTTCCACAACAGAATTTGAATATCTGTAATGGCCTAATTACAACAGTTATGTCTTTATGGACCTTGCTTTGTGCACCAGTCCAAATCATTTGGTGGAGGGGGGATTATGGTGTGGGGTTGTTTTTCAGGGTTGGGCCTGGCTCCTTAGTTCAAGGGAACTCCTAAGGCGTGAGCATACCAAGACACTTTGGACAATTTCATGCTCCCAACTTCATGGGAACAGTTTGGGGCTGGCCCTTTCCTGTTCCAACATGACTGAGCACCAGTGCACAAAGCAAGGTCCATAAAGACATGGATGAGTGAGTTTGAGGTGAAGGAACTTGAGTGGCCTGCACAGAGTCCTGACCTCAACCCGATAGAACACCTTTGGGATGAATTAGAGCAGTGACTGCAAGCCGGGCCCTCTCGTCCAACATCAGTGCCTGATATCACAAATGCTCTTCTAGAAGAATGGTCAAACATTCTCATAAACACACTCCTTGTGGACAGCCTTCCCAGAAGAGTTGAAGCTGTTATAGCTGCAAAGGGTGGGCCAACTCAATATTGAACCCTACGGACTAAGACTGGGATGCCAGTAAAGTTTATGTGTGTATAAAGGTAGGCATCCCAATACTTTTGGTAATATAGTGTATATTCACAGTATATTCCAAAAATTCATCAATATACATATACAATATTAATGTGCAAAAGAATCCTAATAATCCAATCCCCCTTGTGAAAATTCAAAGAAGTATATGCAAAGAAAATCTTAAATAAATACAACACAAAACTAAAAATGATTGTGCAAAAATTGCTCATGATCAAATAACACTTATGCAAATATAATATCCAAAGTCCACATGTTAGATGTGCCACTTGTGACCACAAAACACTTGCATGCCAGCAAGGTTCCTGGTTGTTTAAATGTCTCCTTCACTCCTCCAGCGGACATAAGCATGTAAAAGCATAAGGGCGAGAAAGAGACTAATAAGGTAGATTGACATAAAACAGTGTTTATTTTAAAAGAGGATTCCACTCACATGTATATCAGTAAACAAAAAACACATTTATATCCATTGAGAAAAGCATGAGACAACATTGAGTATACATGTAGCATGGCCCTAGGGGCTGCTTGGATTTACCTGCTCATCTGCACTGCCATGACCTGTTGAACATTCCAATCCACCTGACACTCTGGGTTCAGACATCTTTGCACCACCTTAAAGCAATAAGTCATGCAACTCTGCGTTTATATTCTGATAATTTTTAAAGGTAAGGGCAAAGAGATCAGAAATTACTAAACATCCCAATTTAACATATGAAAAAGGAGAGGAGGAACAAGCCACGGGACTTTAAAGGTGCCAAAAGAATAAATTGATTACAATTGGTAAAATTCAATAAGTTTTATTACAACAATAAAAATATATATATATAAAATAAAAGATTCCTTGTTTTTATCATTTGTTCAATTCATAATTCAAATACAGACACTACCGCTCTACATGTTTCACTTCAAAAGAGCTTCTTCAGGAGACTCAAGAGTGCTGTATGAATTAAATGTTATAAATGACAAAGAAACAATTACATAAAGTTTTGGACAGATAAGTACACACATTTGGTTTTAATTTGTTTTATTTATAGATATTATTATCAGCAAAAAACAATTTTAAATAATATGTAAATTGAGATAAAAATGGACATACTGGATACACTTGGAACTGGGTTAGTCAAAAAAGTAAGGAAGTCTTGATTGATTTCAATAGATGCCCTATCAATGGATATTGTGTGACCACAGGGGAGAGATAGATATGGCTCCTATATTCTATAGGAAAGATATAAATGTATATGAGAAAAAAGATTTCCCTATTTTTATCTAATCAACTATTAAGGATGTATGGGTAATATTTACCTCACTTGCATTTGTACAATAGGATCGATTTATTTACCCCCCTCTTCATTTAAGAGAAGGCTTCGATCTCCCGATGCGAAGCTTAGAACACTGGTTGGCAGGCGACCAAATTGGTGCTGGATGGATGGCCGACGAACAGCAAGCAGTGATAGGCCCCTCTCATCCGGGTTGGAATGTTGTACACCGCGTGGTAGGCCACGACCTCTCTCTCCCAATGCACGGAGAAGTCCATCTCTTGCCAGGCCCAGGAGGAAGAGAGCGCAGGGTAGGGCTTTGGCTTCTTATATAGTTCCTCCCAGCAATCTCTCCGATGGCAGCAAAGATCCCTGGGATATGTAGTCCAGGTAGAGGGTCATGCAAAGCAATTATCAGTGTGTGGAACTACTCATCCCACAATCCCTTTAGTTTGGCTCACAAACATGATGTTAGTTGATAACACTGGGTACTAGAGGGACATGCGATGCATAGAAATACCGGAGGAACACCGTACTTTATAATTGTAGTTCACATTGCTACTTACACATCCACCGTGCCCCAACAAAATGGGGTCCTAATCCCACCCTACGTGATTACGTCACCACCTCATCTGATGCGTTGCGCCAATCCTGGCTTTCTCAAAATGAAGGCTCCGAATACATCTCCACATCTCTGCATACAAATGGAGATCTATTTATATGTGAGTTATATTATAAATGGGCGCTTTTCTTTACTGTTGCTGCACTGCCTACACATAGACTGTGTTTGATAGTTGTTTACACATGGACTTTGGCTATTACTCATTTGCATAAGTGTTATTTGCTCATAAGCAAACTTTTGCACATTAACTTTATTTTGTATATTATTTATTTAATATTTGCTTTGCATATACTTTGTTGAATTTGCACAAGGGGGATTGGATTCTTTGCATTCGTTTGCACATTAATATGTTATATGTATATAATTTTTGGAATATATATATATATATTTTTTTTGGAGCGCTTCACTATATACAGTATCTAACAAGTGAGTACACCCCTCACATTTTTGTAAATATTTTATTATATCTTTTCGTGTGACAACACTGAAGAAATGACACTTTGCTACAATGTAAAGTAGTAAATGTACAGCTTGTATAACAGTGTAAATTTGCTGTTCCCTCAAAATAACTCAACACACAGATATTAATGCCTAAACCTCTGGCAACAAAAGTGAGTACACCCCTAAGTGAAAATGTCCAAATTGGGCCCAAAGTATCAATATTTTGTGTGGCCACCATTATTTTCCAGCACTGCCTTAACCGTCTTGGGCATGATGGAGTTCACCAGAGCTTTACAGGTTGCCACTGGAGTCCTCTTACACTCCTCCATGATGACATCACGAAGCTGATGGATGTTAGAGAGCATGCTCTCCTCCACCTTCCGTTTGAGAATGCCTAGGATTTAGATCTAGAGGCATGCTTGGCCAGTCCATCACCATTACCCTCAGCTTCTTTAGCAAGGCAGTGGTCGTCTTGGAGGTTTGTTGGGGTCGTTATCATGTTGGAATACTGCCATGCGGACCAGTCTACGGAGGGAAGGGATCATGCTGTGCTTAAGTATGTCACAGTACATGTTGGCATTCATGGTTCCCTCAATGAACTGTAGCTCCTCAGTGCCAGCAGCACTCATGCAGCCCCAGACCATGACACTCCCACCACCATGCTTGACTCTAGGCAGGACACACTTGTCTTTGTACTCCTCACCTGGTTGCCGCCACACATGCTTGACACCATCTAAACTAAGTTTATCTTGGTCTCATCAGACCACAGGTCATGGTTCCAGTAATCCATGTCCTTAGTCTGCTTGTCTTCAGCAAACTGTTTGTGGGCTTTCTTGTGCATCATCTTTAGAAGAGGCTTCCTTCTGGGACAACAGACATGCAAATCAATCTGATGCAGTGTGCGGCATATGGTCTGAGCACTGACAGTCTGACCCCTCACCCCTTCAACCTCTGCAGCAATGCTGGCAGCACTCATATGTCTATTTCTCAAAGACAACCTCTGGATATGACGCTGAGCATGTGCACTCAACTTCTTTGGTCGACCATGGCGATGCCTGTTCTGAGTGGAACCTGTCTTGTTAAACTGCTGCATGGTCTTGGCCACCGTGCTGCAGCTCAGTTTCAGGGTCTTGCCAATCTTCCTACAGCCTAGGCCATCTTTATGCAGAGCAACCATTCTTTTTTTCAGATCCTCAGAGTTCTTTGCCATGAGGTGCCATGTTGAACTTCCAGTGACCAGTATGAGAGAAAGAGAGCGATAACACCAAATTTAAGACACCTGCTCCCCATTCATACCTGAGACCTTGTAACACTAACGAGTCACATGACACCGGGGAGGGAAAATGGCTAATTGGGCCCAATTTGGACATTTTCACTTAGGGGTGTACTCACTTTTGTTGCCAGGGGTTTATTGGCTGTGTGTTGAGTTATTTTGAAGGGACAGCAAATTTACGCTGTTATACAAGCTGTACACTCACTACTTTACATTGTAGCAAAGTGTCATTTCTTCAGTGTTGTCACATGAAAAGATATAATAAAATATTTACAAAAATGTGAGGGGAGAACTCACTTTTGTGATTTACTGTATATATGTATGTAGCGCTGGTAGATTTTCAATCTACTGCTTATAGGTAAATTTAGTGGGTTATCTATTCATACATAATCAGATTTGCCTCTGTTCCAACTTGACTGAGTTGCATGTAGTTTCACGCTGTGCCTGTGGGTGTCGTTGTCACCATGGGTCGGTGTTGGAAAGGCAACACGTTGAAGTGTATGAGTGCTCCTCTGTCCCGGAGATAACTCGGTGGAGGAGGTCCTCCGAGTTGCATTCTGGGAGAGGGTATTTATGGGACAGACACCATCTTTTAGGGTTCGTCTTTCATTCCACCTGCTGGCCCTCCTGGCAGACAGGTATGTGTTAGGAGTACTACCGCGTGGTCCTCCGACCGCGAGGCCCACGTTGCTGCAGCGTGTGGGTGGGCCCAGAAGCCTGTTGGGGCCTACCACAGCGGCAGGGGAATGGTCCTGGGCTCTCTGTCCTACGGGAAGAAGCTGGACAACTGAGAAGATCCCAGGGGAGGACCGGTCATGGAAGGATCATGCAGAGTGCTGGTCTGGAGAGGGGCCTGGTGACTTTGGAGGACGTATCCTAAAGTAACCCTACCGCATAGTACTGCTGGGTCAGCTTAAAGGTTCTAGTGCTGTGTTTGCTATCCATCGTAAACCATTACATCCTGTGGCAGAGGATCGTACGGGTTTTGTTCTATTCAAGTCTGTGGCAGAGACTTTTATTCGTGCTGCGTACTGGCTGCTAGGTTAGTGAGAGAAATCTATCCAGGCGGGCAAAGATTCAACTCTAAGAGGAAAGTACATTCACCTACAAGATTCCAATTCCTAATAATACACTAAGAAAAGGTATTTGAACTTCCCTCGTCTTCTACCTCTTTCCTGCTACTTCCTACAGTTACGTTTATTAAAGCATTGAAAAAGATACTCAAGTGTCCGGTGCCTACATTGTCTGGTATTAAACTCAACGGGACCCTAGACCCGGTTCTGGTGAAATACAGGTAATGAAGGTGACGGTAACAGCCCGCTTTAAACCAGCAGCTCCACCGAGAGTTATTGCTACATGTTTTTGTTTTTTATCTATTAATAGTGTGGTGTATGCACAGTTTTTTTTAGTGGCAGCAGCTCTTGTGTTTTATCATATTTCCTATTTTTAGTATTAGCACCAAATTAGTATATTTCTTACATAATTAACATAGGGATTTGTAATAATCTTTTTTCTATACCTGGAGGTAGGTACTCCAAATATCCCAACCCCCTAAAGTGTTTTATGTATTTACTGTGCTTCATACTGTTTATTCTTTTGCAGGTATGTCAAGGTGGAAGATGCACCAATATTGAAGCTGCCTACAAGTCCCAGAACTGCTCTGCAAAGTGTCCAAAAAATGCTGTGAGCAATACTTGTATTTTACTGCAGCAATAAATCCATCATTAGTTCTGCGATTAGAATAATATACAGCTTCTGGCATGTGCCATGGAACAAATAGCTTAACGCGTATGTGTAGGCAAGATTAAAAAAAAAACATATGCAGTACCATCTCTGCAATGCATGCACATTTCTCCATGTTTTATCCCTTCAAAATCACAGCATATACAGAAATACCTGCTGATCTGCCAGAAATGCACTCCGCTTCTAATTGCCTGTTGTGTGCTGACAGCACAATGGAGTTACTGAATTTGAAAAGAATACTGTTAGCCCTGCCCAGCACTCCATAACATACTGTAGAGGAAGGTGTTCTGTAGTTCAGTGAGGCAATAAGGAGGGTTGATTAGACTCATTGAGATAACAAATGCAGTGTGCATGGGACAGCTTTGGATTTCTGGCAGGCTTGGCAGGTATTGTTTTGCACTTATTAAACAGATATAGCAAAAAGCTAGGGACAAATAGGAGAAGTTAATTGTTAGGATTTGCATACACCTTAACTGAATATGTAGAATGAGTACTGTAATAAAAAGTTTCAAAAGCATGTTTCAAGTGCTGGGAGACGGGGTTTATGACCATGTGACCGTCGTGATTGGCTGTCATGGCGGTAACAAGATGGGAAAGCTTCCAATCTCAAGTAGCAATCGGGAACTTTCTGTTAACCACCAGTAACTGTACCAGGAGCTTGTAGGGAGCGTGCTCTCAGCACATTATTATTATTATTATACGAGATTTATATAGCGCCAACAGTTTACGCAGCGCTTTACAATGTATACATCTGTGTGTGCAATCTGGTACGCAAATATGTGGCCTCTCTGTGCCAAGGCCTGCCCGCCGAGAGGCTGCATATTTGTGTACTGTCGGCGCCAAAAGGTTAATGTATATTTAAAGACAGAACCTTTTCTTTAGTTTTGGATGGAGTGCAGAGGAATTAGAACACCTGTCAGTTTTTATTGATGTCTGTGCCCCCATTAGGGAGATTCACCCTCTTTTTGTCCTGCTTACCATATCATTGAAAGTGAAAGTAAAAGAAAATTCCAAATTTTGGGCTGTCCCCAGAAAATGTAATACAGGGGAAATCTTCCAATGGGGACACTCGTTCTGGTGACCTGGGGGTCCCCAAGAAATTCTCCTAATTTTCAGGGATTTCCTCCCACTTTATGTTTGACTATGGGACAGGAGGGGAAGGAAAATCTCTGCATTGGAACATAGATGGCAGAAAAAAAATCTGACAGGGGTTATAAACCTCCCTTACTATATCCAAAATGCAAAAAAGTTTTACCTAGAGCTCTACTTTAACCCTTTTTTTGGGAGGAAGTCTGAAATTCAGATAAAAGCTGTCTGTGTTGAGCTTTCCAGCTAATCAATTGGTTGGTATGAGCAATATGTATAGTTTCTTTATGGACTTAAAGAGTAACTTCACTTTTGTTGGGAAAAAAGACAATTCCATTCCATCTGGGTGATCAATGTACATTGCATGAACTTGCAAACTTTTTAACAGATTCCTACCTCTCCTCTAAAGAAATAGTCGTTTGTTTCATCATTATAATCCCCTGGTACACATGGGGGTTGATTTACTAAAGGCAAATCCACTTCGCACTACAAGTGCTCTTAAAAGTGCAGTCGCTGTAGATCTGAGGGGAAGATCTGAAATGAGGGGAAGCTCTGCTAAAGCTAAAATGCTGTTTTTTATTTTCCTTGCATGTCCCCCTCAGATCTACAGCGACTGCACTTCCAAGTGCACTTTAAGTGCACTTTCAAGTGACCTTGCAGTGCATTTGTAGCACAAAGTGGATTTACCTTTAGTAAATAAACCCCTTAGTGTTCTAATTAAAAAGCTGCAGGGTGTGCATCCCTTTAGGCCCGGTTCACACTGATGCCACATACGCTCCAACTTTGGGAGCACGTGTCACATGATGTGTACAAATCAATGGTTCCCTATAAGAGCCGTCTTAACTGGTCACAAAGTCCTTTGAAAAAGGTTCCTGCACTACTTTGGTTCGACTTTGGCCCATTTTCAGCTCATTCAATATCATTGAAGTACTATCAAAGTTGGATCCTTGTCCTAGCCATCTGGCTTGTGACATCCGACATGGTGATTACAGCAGCAGTAAAAGGAATTTATGTCACACTGGGATTAGTTTGATTGGTCAAAGGACAAATCAGACTCAAAGATCTCAAAGTCGGAGCAAAATTGTATCCCGTTCATTTAAGTCGGATGGAAGTAGGACCGATGTCGCAGAGCAAAGTCGGATCGACATATTTAACCCTTGGGAAGTATCTCACCAATACTGAAATTCCTATTGCAAGGAGAGCCTAAAATTTGATTTGTATGTTAGCACAAACTTCTTGGAAGATCAGTAAGCTAACCACACAAACAGGAAATTACATTTCTGGGGGGTTTTGTACACTAACGGTGTACAGTGCTTCCATGTTGCCATATTGCTTGGAATTTTACTGAACATTATAGCGGTTGCAGACTGAAAAGGAAAAGTCGTTTTTTTTCTGTCTTGTGTATCAATTATATATAGTATATTATTATTATTTTTATTTGCTATATTTTTTCCACAAAACTGCAGTTACCCTTTTAATGCATACCATTATTATTATTTACTACAATACTGTATGATAATATTTTTTTGATATAACTGTTTATATCAATTGAGTCAGACAGTCTTGTTTTCTGAGGCAGGTATGTAACCATGAACTGAAATGCCAGTGTGAGAAAGGCTGGGCACCTCCCAACTGTGACACCTATACCACTCCATTAGGTAAGTAACAGAAGTTGGATGAGCCTGAATCCAGCATTTATAGCCTGAGTTTCATAGATAATCACAACTTGCAACTGTGTCATTAAATACATTGGATACAATGTCTTTAGATTTTAGGTAGGGTGTAAGTTGAATTCCTGCCTAACACTATGTTTAAAAATGCCCCCCCCCCCCCAACACCTATGCTGACTGACCCGTGTAAAAAAAATGTATATACATAGTATGTAATAGTATATACTGTGCTAATTTCAGCATGCTCTGGTGAGGTGATTTCCTGTGTCACTGAGCAGTGGCTGCAGGGGAGAGGAGAGAGCTCCATAAGCCGTGACGTCACTCGTAGACTCCCATGTCCCAGCCATTGTTGCCACTCTCTCCTCTCCCCTGCAGATACTGCTGACTAATAGGGGAGCCGGATCATGTGACTGGACCAGAGCAGGCTGAAATTAGGTAAGTATACACATTTTTTTTAGACAGGTTGGCCAGCATAAACAGCAGGAAGGGAGAGGGGACATTTTTAAGACTAATTAGTGTTAGTGCAGGAATTCTAAAGTAGATAAAGTAAATAAATAAAAGTATCTAAAATCTGATTTGCTACCATAGTTACCGAATACTATTATTGCATGTTGTACTTTTATTGTACTTTCCTGTTTTTTCATTATAGAAAAGTTACATGGCAGCATTGTGGGATATTTCCTTCTTTAATTTCTCACACTGCTCTGCCATCCTGAGCTGTGTGCTGTCTTTATAAATGTCATTGACGCAGTCCCATAGACTTGGCAGGAAGTAAGAAAACAACTCTCCATAATAGAGGAAACCTCTTTTCAGTTGTCACCCCAGCTGATTTCTTTTCTATTCCTTTTTCCAGGGAAAACTCAAAATTTTGGATTCTTCACCACAGTCTCAACACTGGTGGCAATGGTCACCAGCACACATAGAGAGATTGAATCTCTCAAGCAGGGGCACAGACAGCAAAAGCAATGCAGTAAGGCAATATTCTAGAAGGGTCTTTTACCAACCCTCCCTCCTTGGAAGAGGATAGTTGTTAGAGAACGCTATGTGCATTATGGCAATGTTGAATGCCACAAATATTTGCTAAATCCAGCAAAATATTCATTTTAAAGCAAAGGAGAGTGAAGGAGGAATTAGAATTTCTAAATGCTGCTAACACTGGTTATCATAGGGTGAAGGTAGTAGAGATCGGGCCGAGGTTTCCATCCAGCTAATTGTTCCCCATGACATTGGGTGGCCCATGTGTCTTCTGCAATAAACATGAAATAAGTCTTATGTACAGCAAAGGAGAACTTCACTCATTTTATCAAGGACCTCTTAGACCTCATAGGGTGGATATCTACTTTACATCTAATAAGAAGCTCTGCCAGTACAGTACAGACAGGTTACATTATGGAAAAAACACACTCCCCAGACCCCTCCTAAACTTTACATAGATGGAGAAAGCTTGATAGGTAAACAGGAATTTTTAAATATTTTTAAGTTATACTATGTTAATGGGAACAAGTAAATATAAATTAGGTAATATCACATTTTGCCTGCAAAAGTGGAAATGTGATTTATTTTTTGTCCCCACAGGAGCTGGCTACATTGTGCTCATTGTCATTATTCTGATAGTCGTTCTCCTGATTGTATTGTTTGTGGTACATAAGCTGTCCCAAAAGAAGAAGCAGAGGTATGTCTGGTGGAGTATATACTTGTGTGTTTTTTATATTTATATACTGTATACTCAGTGACAGATTGCTATATAGTCACATCTTGATCATTGTTTATTAACTTATTGTTATCAATACAGCTATTAGTAGAATTAACAGAAGTGCATAACTGTAACAGATTAAGCTTACAATCATTTGCTCTGCAGTTGTTATTTGAACAATATCATTTTAGAATTCTAATGCCCCGTACACACGGTCAGATTTTCCGATGGAAAATGTCCGATCGGAGCGTGTTGTCGGAAATTCTGACCGTGTGTGGGCTCCATCGGACATTTTCCCTCGGATTTTCTGACACACAAATTTGGAGAGCAGGAGATAAAATTTTCCGACACAGTTAAAATTTCGGAAATTCCGATCGTGTGTACACAAATCCGATGGACAAAGTGCCACGCATGCTCAGAATAAATAAAGAGATGAAAGCTATTGGCCACTGCCCCGTTTATAGTCCCGACGTACGTGTTTTACATCACCGCGTTTTTCCGACAACTTTGTGTGACCGTGTGTATGCAAGACAAGTTTGAGCCAACATCCGTCGGAAAAAATCCTAGGATTTTGTTGTCGGAATGTCCGAACAAAGTCCGATTGTGTGTACGCCCTATTAGTCAGCTGGGAATTGATATCATGGTCCCTAATTTTTAAGATCATCCCCCTTTTTGAGTTATTGTTAAAAAACGCCATAGCTGTTCCAAAATCTCCGGTTTTTCAAATAAATTAGTAAAGCAAAACTTTTACTGCGTAATCCATTATGTAATCATCGGTTCCTCTATATAAGAAGAGCTTTTCACCTATTTTACAAAACAGTTTCACAGATTTTTGGGGATTCCACTATTTTAAAGTGAACCTTTAATTTACTTTTAAAGCTAAATTACAGTTATGAATTTTATTGCATATTTACATTGGTCCAACTTGGGCCCATGTAAGTAGGCCTATGACATACCTGTAGGATTGCTTTGGAAGCTGGAAATTACTGTAGTAGTTACCGCTACTATAGTGATCACTGCTGAGCAGCTGCCTTGCTGGATAGTAACCACAGGGTGTTGCTCACTTGGCACAAGTGCTGTTCAGTGAACACCTTGATTTTCCTTGAATGCAAGGCATTCTCTGATTGGACAAGGTGGAGAGGCAAGAAAGTGATGATATGATCACCACCTTGTTTAGTTGGAGCTTGCATTCATTGAGAAAAAGGCAGGGTGTTCTGTGAATGGCAACCTTGCCAACTGGCTGCCCTGCTGCACAGTAACCAAATAGGGTTGCGCTCAGCATGGATCACTGGTAGTAGCAATGACTACTACATTGAGTTCCAGCTTTCACAGGATTCCATTTGTACAACAAATTTTTTAGAAATAGACCTCTTAAATCAGAATTAAAGCACTTTTGCCTAGCAGCACTAGGGTCGTCAGTCTAATCCCAACCACAGCACTACCTGCCTTGAGTTTGCTTGTTCTCCTTATGCCTATGTGGGTTTCCTCCAGGTACTCTGGTTTTCTCCCACACTCCAAAAACATGCTAGTAGGTTAACTTGTAGGTGGAGTGCAGCACAGTCACACAGTCAGGTACAATGGGAAACTTCTATTGAAATAGCACAGCAACAGTTCACAACAAACCCAGAGGAACATCTGCTTAACCGGGTACACTCACGGTTTCCAGTAATGGTAAGAGAGCAGGTATCAGCTGGACTGATAGCATCTGTTAAGATAGCAGAATGACACCTGGCTGTCTCATGCCCAAGTGGGATGATGCCCAAAGGAATTGGGACCCTATGCTTTCCTTCCTTGCCAGGAATCTCTCTCTACCACTAGTGCTGTCCCTAACAGGTGGGGTACCTGTCCCTACTCTATCAACTCACATAAGTGCGCCAAGGGCCTTTATTAGGCTCTGCCTGACCCAAGATGGCTGTCAGAGTCACATGGGGCAAGAGCTCCCATGTGGATTGCTTCCCCAGTGACCCAGGAAACCATAGAGGAACCCTGATCCTCTTGACTACCTCTCCGGCTACAAGGCTGTTGCAGGTGAACGCCACCTGCAGTGGAGAAAGTAGACTGCACCTGCCTACAAACTAGCTCCTGTCTAAATTGGCCCTATTATGTGTATGTATGAATGTGAGTTAGGAACCTTAGATGGTAAGCTCCTTGAAGACAGGGACTGATGTGAATGTACTATATATATCTAAAGCTCTGCATAAATTGATGGCACTATATAAGTACCTGTAATAAATAAATAAACAAATAAATAAAATTACAAAATCTTACAAGCAGGTATGAGTGATAGTGCAAATCACTGCTGCTCTTTGTGCTGCCCCGCACTGACATAGTGAAAGAACCTGCAATAAACCCGCAATTAGCAAGAAAACCATTGTGATCCAATTAAAAGAGTAACAAAGTTTTGTACAATGGCACATTTTTTTGCGATATCATATGTATACAGATGAAATAGTTTGGATAGTATCACTAATAAACCTGCTTTCTATGTCCCAGGAGAGCTGCAAATGGTAGTTCTGGTGTGGCCAATCCCACCTTCCGTATTGATAACCAGAGAAGACAAGCAAATGGCTATCCCTCAACCCCTCAGGTAAGGATATCTACGACAAGGCTACCATAAAGACAGGGGCGACTCTCACATTAGGATGAACTTTACAAGGATCAACTTGACAAATTAACCTAATGTCAGCATCTAGACCAGTGTTTCTCAACTTCAGTCCTCAAGGCGCCCCAACAGGTCATGTTTTCAGGCTTTAAAAATAAAAATAAAAGTGTAGCGCTATATGTATATATATATATAGAAAGGTCTTACGTGTATAGAAACAGTGAAAAAACCTAATCATCCCTTATAGGGCAAAGAGTGCATATTGAAGTGACACTGTGTGGTTCAAAACAACAATTGAGATACAGTAAATATTAATAACCAATAATAAAAATAATAATAAATTGAGTCTGGAAAACCATACGCATTGAGCAAATCGACCACTCAAGTCCATATAAATCCAAAAAATGTGTTGATAATAACTTGTGAAAAAGAAAACCACCACCAAAAGTCTATGGGGGTTGTGCGTTGAAAATGATGGAAGTAAAGCTCCCAAATTTCCTCGTAGATGAAATTGATCACATCCGGCAGATAAGTAGACAAATAAGGAACCACAGGTGGACAGAGGGTCTAGGTGGGTGGCAGGACCATCACCGGAGCATCAAGAGGCTTACCAGAGTTTAGTGACTTGAAAAGACCTACGTCTTACAAGTCCGAGAGGCTTATTGACCAACCGGTCTGGACAAGATGACTTGTCAGATATCCTCAGCTTACAATGGGAGGAGGGGTATCACCACAGCTTTCAACATCCCCATAAATTAGTGTTTTTAAACGTTATCACGCTATGTGAGTTTTATTTCTCGCATGGTATTTGAAATATATGTTTGGCCTATTGGATCGTTCGGGGATGCAGAACTTATTACCATCCATGTGTGCAGATATCCCTTTATTTGTTAATTAGGCAAATTTACCAGATAGCATTGACCTTTATATACATAAATCAAAAAACTCTCTTCCCACCTTGGGATTTTTACAGTCATCCAACTAATCCTTTTCTTAAGGACCTTCCATACGCCACAAGTCACATGTTAGAAGAAAGAAGAGGGAGAGTCTCCAAAGCATAGAAAATTTTTTTTTTAATTCAATAAAAAGCCATTTTAAAAAGTCATTCACAATCCCAGCACTAGACCACTATCTCTCCTGGTCTTACTGTGAGCAGGGAGTTTGATAATATTGCTGATTCTGACCTACACATTTTAGACTTCTTCAGGAGTAGTCCTGAAGAAGTGTTGAATGGGATTATTTACAGTGTATAAAGGTTTTTTTTTTTTTGCAAAATTAATTACACACAGTTGACGTGGGTACATAATTGACTGTATAGAGCTCTAAGCACATAGTACTAACTGACCAAAGATCAAACACCATGCACTTTTAGAAAGTGGCTATGTATATGATGTGATGTGTGATATAATGTGAAATGGACTGATTTACTGAAGTAGTTGAGAATCTTTACTCAATAAATTGTGTGTATATTCACTAAAATTAACCAATATTGTGGAAAGTAAATTCCTGTTTACTTTTTTCATGCGCACATGATTTGGTATTCAAAATTAAAAGGAATTGCTTTTGACATGATTGGATAATTGAATATTCTCACAATTTATTGAGTGACGATTCTCAGCTCATTTAGTAAATTAGCCTCAAAGTGTGTATAGGTAGTTTTAGCATGTGACCAAATAAATTTAGTCTAGAAAAGCAATTGTCTATGATGCTTTCATATGTATTTATTGGACACTGTGTTGTTTCTTACTTCTTTGGGTGGCTTCTCGGAATGCCATGTACTCTCCACAGCCTCCAGCAAGCTCTCAAAAACCCCAGACCTCTGCCATGTACCCTCCACGGACCCCAGCACCATCTCAAAAGCCTCAAGCTCCTGCCATGTACCCTCCACAACCACCAGCAAATTCCCAAAAGCCTCAGATTCCACATGTAAGTAAAATGAAACTCTACCTTTATCATGATATTTTTAACAAATTTTTAACTAATTTTTAACTAATGATGAAATTGCCAACAATGAAACCTATAAGATGATCCAAGTTAAATTTAATCTATTAGGTATTAAATTTTAAATTAAGTTTACATTTTAAATTCTATTTACTTTATGATTGAATTATTATCGTATTCTTTTAAATCACCAGTTGAGTCTCAGATTTCAGTGTCATGTCCTTGGTATTAAAATTGTAGATGGTGCCTATAGATAGTTAAAAGGAGATAGGCACAAACAGTATATTACTGAATAATGACATGTCGATGAAGTCTGTATACTCGAGACATTAACACAAAAAAACTATTTGGAGAACAAGTTTCACTAATGTTTACCAGAATCCTCCAGCCACTGTAGATGCAAAGAATGGCAAAACACATGCTGTTCTGGATTAGAAGTACTTGTAAAGTGATAGTGGCCACTTTTGCAGAATTTTGTTTTCTTAACCTGGAGGTCCATCTGTCTTTATCAAAGCACATTAAGACTTTGAAAGCAAGGATAATATTTTGTGAAAATGTAGGTTTTTCATTGTGTTTCCTAAGCCAGGGTTACAGCTTGCTAGAAGGTTCTGGGATCTGTCTTCTCTCCAAACAAAATTTAGAAGGGTAATCCACTGACTAAAGGCAGTTATGAGTGGATCAAAATTTGGTCAGTTTAGCAGGGACCAGACGAATTTTGATCCATCTATGGGCGGGCTGGTTGTGCAGAAGCTGATCTCTCAATCAACTCCTGTAGAACCAGTCTGTTGGGGTTTTTTTTGTTTTATTAGTGCTGCCAGCTATAGCCAGCAACAATTATCTTTGTATTCTGACAGTGGGGAACTCTCCCCGCTGTCAGAATGCAATAGCTCTGCGAGAGGGATTCCACCATGAACAAGGGAATCAAATATTATTTTTTTCCTTCAACCTGCTCAATGAATGCAAAAAAAAAAAGCATAATCTATGGCCTGCCTAAGAATATGTACAAAATACTACTGCATAAAAAAATGTTGTTCCATAAGGACTCTTTCACTGGGGTTGATTGGAGTCCAAGCTGTGTGTCATACACTTGAAAATAACTATAAAAATGTTTCAAATATAGGTTTAAGTTACATGTAATTTATAACATGTTCTATTTTGTTTAATTTTAGGCATATCAGAAGCCAACCAATGTGGTTCCAGCCAGGCCATCAGTTCCACCACAGGTATTCTACTACTCTATTACTATACTCCAGGCTTATCTGGTACTATCATGGAAATCAGAAAGATCGCTTTAATCACAACTTTTCAGTTGGGATTTCCACAGCACAATTCAGCTGTTCCCACGATTGGTTGTTGCATGGGACCGCCTATCCCGTGATGCAGAATGTGCAGTGAAATAAGCAGTGCTGCCAATGCACACAAGCATACCTATACAGCAAAATACCTACCCAGTATTTAAAAAAAAAACTTCTGGTTTCCATTTTCATCCAAGGAAACATTATTAGAAATCACTCTGCTGTTCTTCTTAGTCACACACAACATGTCAGGGGATGAATGATTTTATAACATTTAAGTATACAAAACTACACTAAAATATGATCAATGTTGTATAAGAATCATAGTGTTACTTTTTACTAAAGGTGTAAGCTTGGGGCTAAGGCCCATCCCCTAAAGCTATACCCAACATATTAATCTTCCCTTTGTTAAATTGAACCTATGGCACTTTTATTTTAATAGGAGATATATGTAAGTAAGAGAAGTCAAGCTACTTGGTGTTAAATTCTCCCCACTCCAACTACAAAATAGCATAAGGCTTACACACGCCTCTTCTATAAACTGTGCAGGAGCCATGCTACCAATTTTTATCCAGGTGGTATAAAACCCCTTGTTGCCTAGCGCAAATATTCCCTGCTATGGACTCGAGGTGTTGAAATGGATGTGGCCAAAAGGGTACTTTTCTATATATATAGTGGCCACAAGATTGAAGGCTTCTGGGAGTCTATTTCCACTTTAATTCAGAAGACTACTCACAAATATATTAAACCCATACCCCTCCGCTACCTTTTCCATGCTACGCCTTCCTCTTTCAGGAGATAGAAGGACAGCATGACACTACATCTTTTTACCACGGCTAAGAGTCTGATTCCACAAACTTGGAAACAGCCAATCTGCCCTACTCCTACCGACTGAAAGAGGGCGGTGGACCAAATTATGGAAGCTGAAAGATGGGTCCACACTGCCAATGATACAGTGGACATATTTAGAGATACATTATTTGGGCAGGGTGAATATGTGAGTTTCTGGTATTGTGGAGGCACGACTATCCTATTTATCCCTGTAGGTCATAATATTAGAAAAACACACTAACTACTTTTTGGACGAACCTAAATAATATACCTCTAAACTTATTTGCCAGACGTTACCACCCTGTGAGCCATAGCAAATATGACCATTTGTTTATGGTTTGTCCCCCCCCCCCTTTAATGTGTTTTTTCTCCTGTTCTTATTTATTGTCTCCCTTTAATAATGCAGACATTTATCCTGATATCAATGTACCCGCCTATACAGCCACAGATCCAGCAGTAATGGTCGGAGCTTAAGGGAATCTTTGAGTGACCATTGTATACTGCTTGACTGTTTGCATGGAATTATTTCCATGTGATTATTGTAAAGTCAGATGATGTCAGACAACTATTTATATTTTGTAAAAACTTTAATAAAATATGATTATGGAAAAAAAAAAGAAGTCAAGCTCTAAGTTAGACCTTCTCAACCAGGGTTCCATCAAATCATAGGGTTCCTTAAGTGGTTGCTAAGGGTTCCATGAGCTTTGGCTGGTTGACCTCCCATTTGATCATGCCTGCTTATTTAAGGGTCTAACGCCGCTTGGCAACGTCAGTGGCATGATCTTTTTTAGCTATTTGCAAGGGTGGCATCCTGACCACCACTGTAAATCTGGCCATATGCTTGTAGAATGTAGTTTCAAATTTTTCATTTAAGAGCTTTTGTTGAATTTCCTAATCATTAATGGGGTTCAATCAACGTTCGCTTTCGACTGCTGCAAAACATCATCCATCCATCAGACATCTTATGGTGCCTGTTTGCTTTTTAAAAGTATAAAATGGCTAACCAATTCACTTAAAGCAATAATAAAGTCTTTTTTTTGTTTTCTAAAATAACAAACCTGTTAAATATACTTACTCTGTGCAGCAGTTTTTCACAGAGCAGCCCCGATCCTCCTCTTCTCCGGTCCAACGCCAGTGCTCCTGGCCCCTCCCTCCTGCTGGGTGCCCTCACAGCAAGTAGCTTGGGGGCACCCAAGCAGGCGCACTACCGATCTCCAGCTCTGTGTGTCCATTCACACACAAAGCCATGGTTTAAGCCCCGCCCTCTCCATCTCCTAATTGGCTCAAAGGCTGTGATGCCAAAAGCCAATTAGGAGTGCAAGTCCCCAGACAGCCAAGGTTCTCGTGGGCATCGCTGGATCGAGATGGGGCTCAGGAAAGTATTAGAGGGGCTAAGGGGGGCTGCTGCACACAGAAGGTTTTTTTTTACCTTCATGCACATAATGCATAGAAACCTTGTGCCTTTACAATAATTATAAAGCAGGGTAAGCACAGACACAAAGCAGTTCTGAGTGAGTTCTTTAATTACAGATGAATCTCAGGTATACCCTATATTACCAAAAGTATTAGGACACCTGCCTTTACACGCACATTAACTTTAATGGCATCCCAGTCTTAGTCCGTAGGGTTCAATATTGAGTTGTCCCACCCTTTGCAGCTATAACAGCTTCAACTCTTCTGGGAAGGCTGTCCACAATATTTAGCAGTGTGTCTATGGGAATTTTTGATCATTTTTGCACCTTGCACTGGTCCAAATCATTTGGTGGAGGGGGGATTATGGTGTGGAGTTGTTTTTCAGGGGTTGGGCTTGGCCCCTTAGTTCCAGTGAGGGGAACTCTTAAGGCCTCAGCATATCAAGCACATTTTGGACAATTTCCTGCTCTCTACTTTGTGGAATAGTTTGGGGATGGCCCCCTCCTGTTCCAACATAACTGGCACCAGTGTATAAACTAAGGTCCATAAAGACATGGATGAGTGAGTTTGGGGTGGAGGAACTTGGATGGCTTGCACAGAGTCCTGACCTCAACCCGATAGAACACCTTTGGGATGAATTAGAGTGGAGACCGCGAGCCAGGCCTTCTCATCCAACATCAGTGCCTGACCTCACAAATGCACTTCTGGAAGAATGGTCAAACATTCCCATAGACACACTCCTAAACCTTGTGGACAGCCTTCCCAGAAGAGTTAAAGCTGTTATAGCTGCAAAGGATGGGCCAACTCAATATTGATATTATAATATGTGTATATTTTATAACTTGTATACGATTTTTGCATATATACATATTGCTAATTTTAGTTTTTTTTAGTTTTTGATTGATGCGTATGTTCGCACTTTTAGTAGATGAGACTTAATAAGGTGTTCTCATAAACCTATGTATATGGTTGTACACATTGGTTTTATGATACTGTTTAAATAAAACATAATATAATTTTATAATTACTGTCTATATATTCATACTTCAGTGCGCCCATAAAGTCCCATATCTCCCAATTTTTTGTTTCTTGTATTTGGAAAACAAGTTTCACTAATGTTTATCAGAATCCTTCAGCCACTGTAGATGCAAAGAATGGCAAAACACATGCTGCTCTGGATTAGAAGTACTTGTAAAGTGATAGTGGCCAGTTTTGTAGGTTTTTATTTTCTTAACCTGGAGGTCCATCTGTCTTTATCAAAACATATTAAGACTTTGAAAGCAAGGATAATATTTTGTGAAAATTTAGGTTTTTCATTTTGTTTCCTAACCCAGGGTTCCAGCTTGCTGGAAGGTTCTGGGATCTGTCTTCTCTCCAAACAAAATTTAGAAGGGTAATCCACTAATTAAAGCCAGTTATGAATGGATCGAAATTCGGCCAGGTCAGCAATAACCAGACAAATTTTGATCCATCTATGGACGGGCTGGTTGTGCAGAAGCTGATCTCTCAATTAAGTTGTGTAGAACCAGTCTGTCAGTTTTTTTTTTGTTTTATCAGTGCTGCCAGCTATTATCTTTGTATTCTGACAGTGGGGAACTCTCCCCACTGTCAGAATGCAATAGCTCTGCGGGAGGGATTCCACCATCAACAGAAGAATCAAATAATTTTTTTCCTTCAACCTGCTGATTGAATGCAAAAAAAATGCATAATCTATGGCCTGCCTAAGAATATGTACAAAAATACTACTGCATAAAAAAATGTTGTTCCATGAGGACTCTTTCACTGGGGTTGATTGGCGTCTAAGCTGTGTCATACACTTGAAAGCAACTATAAAAATGTTTCAAATATACAGTAGGCTTAAGTTCCATGTCATTTATAACGTTCTATTTTTGTTTAATTTTAGGCATATCAGAAGCCAACCAATGTGGTTCCAGCCAGGCCAGCATACCCATCAGTTCCACCACAGGTATGCTACTACTCTATTACTATACTCCAGGCTTGTCTGGTACTATCTTGGAAATCAGAAAGATTGCTTTAATCACAACTTTTCAAAGACATGGATGAGCCAGCCAAGTTCCTCCAACCCAAACTCGCTCACCCATGTCTTTGAGCTCTGACCTCAACCCAATAGAACATCTTTGGGATGAATTAGAGCGTGGACTGCGAACCAGGTCTTCTCGTCCCACATCACCTCATAAATGCGCTTCTGAAAGAATAGTCAAACATTCCCATAGACTCACTCCTAAACCTTGTCGACAGCCTTCCCAGAAGAGCTGAGGCTGTTATAGCTGCAAAGGGTGGGCCAACTCAATATTGAACCCTATGGACTAAGACTGGGATGCCACTAAAGTTCATGTGTGTGTAAAGGCAGGCGTCCCAATACTTTTGGTAATATATTGTATTTTGCTCAGTCATAACTGTGCTGAGTAACCATTTAATTATGGTGGCATATGTAGAAGATGTTTAAGTGCCACAGTACAGATATGTTAACTTCTTTGCAGCCAGGGCAAATACTGTATTCAGGAGGATCAGAAAATGACTGACTTTATGGATTACATCTACTCATAACATTATATACTGTATATTGCTAAACAGTAATCTGCCTAAAACTATTTACACTGCAATCCTCAATGGCTTTCTTATATAATATTACCAATTCTCTTTTTTTTCAGGCAATGAAGCCAAATTACAGACGATAAGAATGATGTACAGCAGAGAATGAAATATGTGGTAAAAGCACCATGAAAACTGTAAAGACACATCTTTATTCTGCAGCAATACATATAACTCTTTATTTTTACATTTCTGGAAATCACCAAGATTGTAGTGGCATAGTGTGCTTTTCTTCTTCTCTTCTCCACAATTACAGTTAATTTTATTTTATATTTATATAAATTGTTATTCTTAAAATGTTTACATTTTTATTATAAGTGAATTATATATTTCTACAGAACAATGTATGAGTCTTTTTTATTACATGTTGATGATCAGGGGTAGGCAACCTTTTGAGTGTGCCGAAAAATGTTTTCGAAAAAATTGAGCGTGACGATTTTATAGAGGGGTAGAGAAGGAAGCGCCACCTGAGTGTAGCATTAACAAATGATGTTTAATGACACCAGGTAAAAACACACTTACAGGATAAAAACATATAAAAGGCTCATCTGTATAGGTATGTGGTCCTCGGTGTTCCCTCTGATCCTGTGGTGGTGAAGCTGCAGGGATGCTGGGCTGCAGAAGGTGGATTACCAGCCGGGAGCTCCTTCTGTGGCCATCAGGAAGAGACTAGGGGCCGGCGTGGAGCGCACGTGAAGCGTGCATAACGTCACGTCTGCTTCCGGGTTCAGTATCCAGGGGAGGGATCGTCCAGGGAGGAGGGCTAGCAGAGAGTTTGAGCCTTCTCTCAACCTCTCTGCTAGCCCTCCTCCCTGGACGACTTCAGGGCGACTTGCATTGACTTCTATACAGAAGTAATTTTGCAAGCCGCCGCTGAAGTCGCGTGCAGGTCGCCTAGGGCAGTTGCGCTGCAAGTCGTGCTGCCCCTGTGTGAACTGGCTCTAACCGTCGTTTTTATAGAGAGAGACACAGGAGGATGTCAAGTGAGAATGCGGCAGTGTGAGACGTGACATCCGTGACATCAAAAAATAAATGCATCCAAGGGCAATGATGATTGATTTTGTTTGCTGGCCTACCACTACACCACCAGAGCAGAGACACAGCAAATAAGCATGTGAAGTAAATACATTTAAAAAAAATGTGATTAAATATTTAATTTGTAAATAATTATATAAATTCATACACTGCTGGGCTACACTTAATCACCAGGGCAAAGGCAGAATAAATATTATAAAAACTTGTAAATAAAATTAATTATTTAAGCATCATCTACTTCTGGGCCAATCATTAAAAAAAAAAAATAGAATTGATTTATTATTCAATGTTAAATATATGATTTCATTTTTCTGAGTGTGTGTATTGTGATATAATTAATTTATTATATAAAATCAATCAGTACTCTAAAGCCCTGTACACACGATCGGACATTGATCGGACATTCCAACAACAAAATCCATGGATTTTTTCAGACGGATGTTGGCTCAAACTTGTCTTGCATACACACGGTCGCACAAAGTTGTCGGAAAATGCGATCGTTCTGAACGCGGTGACGTAAAACACGTACGTTGGGACTATAAACGGGGCAGTAGCCAAAAGCTTTCGTCTCTTAATTTATTCTGAGCATGCGTGGCACTTTGTGCGTCAGATTTGTGTACACACGATCGGAATTTAAATGATCGGATTTTGTTGTTGGAAAATTTTATATCCTCTCAAACATTGTGTGTCGGAAATTCCGATGGAAAAAGTCTGATGGAGCCCATACACGATCGGAATTTCCGACAACACAATCCGATCGCACTTTTTCCGTCGGAAAATCTGACCGTGTGTACAGGGCATTATACTAATTGAATATGATATAATATATTTAATTTTTAATTACAACATTTAATTTGTTTATTTATAAACATGTTCTGTAAAATGTTAGCTCTCTCAACCTTGTGACAAGCAAATGAAAATGTTTTTTGATTTGATTCATAATGTCCTTTTGAGTTACAGTTCTTTATATTTATAAAGAAATGGTCTAAAAAAAACTGTCACAAGACTAAAAATAGGGATCGGTAATTGGTATCGGAGAAAAAAATATTAGTATTCAAACTCAGTCTTAAAAAAATTGGTATTGGTGCATCGCTAGTTTCAAGCATTGCTTTAAGCATTGACATACCTCCTTTAGACCATGGTCCATTGGGCCAAGTATGGTCACCTCCTAAATAAGCACCCTCTAGAGCAGTGGTCCTCAGGGCCCACTAACAGGCCAGGTTTGCAAGATAACTGAAATACATCACAGGTGATATCATTTTCTGCACAGTGATTGCAGTATTCTAGTCTCCATCTCCCCAAGGTAATACATAAAACCTGGCCTGTTCGTGGGTCCTGAGGACAGGAGTTGAGAACCACTGCTCTAGAGAAAGCTAAACTCTCCAATAAGACATGGTGGTTTCATCCAATGTAGATTTACTATGCAGTACAAGGGATGTTCACCGGTCATTTGAAGTGTAAAGAGGCAATAATCTTCTAAGCTTTTTGCCCACTATGAAGACTGGGAGCTAACTGAGGCAACATGGAGAAGAAGGGAGAGGTCTATCTAAGGACTAAACTTACTAGTCACCAACATACTGGGAATCTGGATAACAATATTTACAGACATAAAATAACAAGCTGTAGTTACACTGAATTGGCACTAGTTGTCAGCACCAAGACATGATAAATACATACATCAACTCCAGTGTGACTGTAATGGATACACAATAATGGTTTCAGTACAAAATCTATTGTGTGAAAATTCCCACCTCCTTTAGTAAATCTGCTTCCTAGTAGTAGACAATGGTATGCAGCCTTCTACCTGATACGGTAAAATTCAGTTGTCAATGAGGTAAGATCTGTTCATTTGCTGTTTGCTACTTAACCTGATTATACACACCAATCAGCCATAATATTATGACCACCCACCATAACCCTTCGAGGCATGGCCGACACTAGACCTCTAAAGGTGTGCTGTGGTAACTGGTAGCAAGCCGTCACTAGCAGATCCTTAAAGTATATATTAAGACTCGTCGTAAACGTTGTTCAGAGATTCCAGTTGTTGTTCAAGCATAACCCAATCAGACTGCGGTGAGGAAATCATCAGTGTTTGTTTTTTGTTGCAATCATTTTAATTGAATGTAATAATTATAGTAATGCACAACATACGGTAGAATACAGCTGATGATTGAAGGAAGAGTACAGGCAAATAGTAACAATCAGCTACATATAGAGGAAGTGAGGGGTGCAGTCAGAATTGCTCATACCTCTAATACATTCACAGTCTGTAGACGCCAACTGATTATTTCTATGCAGTACAATTTAACAGTATTCAGTGTTTACCGCCGATGTACAAAGAAAAAATTGCTTATAGTATAATAGTCATCAGGAGATAGAAAAGACATAAAAGAAGCTAGTGTAGAGAGAAGAGGGGGGGGGGGGATTTAAGGGAAAAGGAAATATTCCGTGTTTGTTTCATGAGATTTTCATAATTTTTTTCCAGTTTCCAGCACATCTGTAAAGCTCCATGGAGTTGTCGCCAGTTTATCTAAAAATGAGAAAGTTTATAGACAGAGATCATTACAATGGGCGAAGAATAATGTTAAAGCGGGGTTCCACCCAAATTTTGAACATTATCTCTATGCATTCTCTTCCTTGCCTAGATGCTGACATGCTGTGTAAAAAAATTTAAATCGCCGTAATTACCTTTTTTTTTCTAATCTTCTTAGCACTTCCTGGTTTTCCTCCCATGGGAGTAGGCGTGTTTCTAGCCTCTCCCAGACCTCCCACAGTCCCCTGGGAGCTAGTCTCAGGCTTCCCAGCATGCATTGTGCAACAGCATCATCACAACATCTCGGTTAATGCTGGGAGCACAGCATTCACCGCATCCAGGAAATACATGCTTGTGGGCTTCAAATGCCCACAATGAAGATGGAAACCGCCTTCAGTGAATTTTATAAGTTATTCTTTACAACGAAATCGGACACAGGCGGACTTATTACACAGAACATGTGAGTAGATAATCATGAGAAGAAAAGTTTGTGAATGAACTCCAAAAAAAAAAAAACGATAGATAGGTGGACCCAAGCTTTAAAGCTAAACTCCAGCCTTGCCTTCAATCTTGCACAGTTATACAGGCTCCTCTCCTGTACTGTGATTACTTACTCTGATTTTACTGCACACTGTGAGCTTCTCACAATGTGCTTTAGAAGCTGCAACAAGTTAGAAAGAGGCTTCCCTGATTTCTGGGGCCCGGCATTTCTGTCCCTGGCCCGCCTCTTTGATATATTATATTTCAACCATGGAGGCTCGGCTTTACATATGGGCACTACCTAAGGTGGTCTGGATGCAAATACAGCCTGCTTAGTAATGACCACTCTTCCAGACCCCTCCCAAGAGGCAGCCCACTACTTGCATCAGGGCTGAGGGTTCTTGAGGGGAATACTGAGGCAGGGTGCTGTGATGTTTAATTATTTTTTTTAAGTGATGCTTTTATTTATTTATTTATTTATTTTTTTGCATGGTATTTGTAATATTTGCACATTGTTTTTCATTTTTTTTAGGGAAACTTTACAAATTGGATATTTATCCAATGTTTGTTTTTTTGTAGCTTGCACACATTTCAGAAAATTAAAGTGGGGTTGATTTACTGAAACTGGAGAGTGCAAAATCTGGTGCAGCTGTGCATGGCAGCCAATCAGCTTCTAACCTCAGATTGTTCATTTAAACTCTGACAATAAAATCTGGAAGCTGATTGGTTTCTATGCAGAGCTGCACCAGATTTTGCACTCTCCAGGTTTTAGGAAATCAACTCTGTATATTGTTGGGTATTGCTAAAGTAGGACAGCACAGTCACCATTTAACTGCTTGCCGACCAGCCACTGCAGTTTTACAGCAGCAGAATGTCACGGCTGGGTGAAACGACGTTACCTTGTGTCACTTCGCCTTTTGGCCACTAGGGGGGCGCCCGCAGTGTGTGCCCAGAGCCGATGCAAGTACCCAGCGGGCGGGATGACCGCCTGGCACCCGCCCACCACTCATGACAGAGCGAGAACCGGCATCTGTGTGTGTAAACAGACATCCTGGTTCTTTCAAGGAAGTAGAGACAGATCATGTGTTCATACTATGTATGAACACTGATCTCTCTCTCCTACTAGACAGTCCCAACCCCCCTACAGTTAGAACACACCTAGGGAACACAGTTAACCCCTTGATCGCCCCCTAGTGTTAACCCCTTCCCTGCCAGTGACATTTATACAGTAATCAGTGCATTTTTATAGCACCGATCGCTGTAATAATGTCACTGGTCCCAAAATAGTGTCAAAAGTGTCTGATCTTGTGTCTTTTTCAAAATTGTCGCTCTTCTTTTCTTTATAGTGCAAAAAATAAAAGCCGCAGAGGTGATCAAATACCACCAAAAGAAAGCTCTATTTGTGAGAAAAAAATGACTTAATTTTGTTTGGGTACAGCGTCACATGACCGCGCAATTGTCAGTTCTAAATTAGCAAGTGTGGCTTGGTGCACTGCAATTTAAAAAAAGGATCTTTTTTTCTTGCATTTCTGTGGGTAGGGCAACCCATTGAATTGAATGAGTTGCCTGCACACAGAACGCAGGTCACACAAGTGTGAACTTAGCCTTAACTGCTTGCCGACCGAATACTGTACATATACGGCGGCAAGGCAGCTCTCCTATGCAGAATCACTTACCTGTACGCGATCCTGCACTTCCTGGTCTGGGGCGCGCATGCACGCCACTGGTGACTCACACCCGCTGTGATTGGACACAGCGGGAGCCAATCAGCAGGTCCGGTGGACTCGATGTCCAATGGGACCCGCCAATCATTTGGGACAGAAGCAGAACGGCGGTCTGCCTATGTAAACAAGGCAGACTGCCGTTCTGTCAGTAGGAAAGGTAGTGATCCTGTGTTTCTGCAGGAACATAGATCTCTGCCTTCCCATAGTACAAGCACATCCCACAGCTCATGTTAGGCGCACATTTAACCCTTTGATCGCCCCTGATGCTACCCTCTTCACAGCCAGTGTCATTAGTACAGTGACAGTGCATATTTTAAGTACTGATCACTGTATTAGTGTCACTGGTCCCCAAAAAAGTGTCAACATTGTCACTTAGTGTCTGATTTGTCCACCTCAATGTCAGTCCTGCTATAAATCGCTGATTACCGCCATTACCACTATAAAAAAATCCATAAATATATCCCATAGTTTGTAGACAGTATAACTTTTGCACAAACCAATATACGCTTATTGGGATTTTTTTTTACCAAAAATATGTAGCAGAATACATATTGGGCTAAATTTCTGAAGAAATTACATTGTTTACATTTTTTTATTGGATGTGTTTTATAGCAGAAAGTTAAAAAATATAGTTTTTTTTTTCAAAATTGGTCTTTTTTTGTTTAGAGAGCAAAAGATAAAAAACACAGAGGTGATCAAATACCATCAAAAGAAGGCTCTATTTGTGGGAAAAAAAGAATACATACATTTTATTTGGGTACATCGTCGCACGACCGCTCAATTATCAATTAAAGTGCCGTATCACAAAAAATTGCCTGGTCATAAAGGGAGTAAACCTTCCGGAGCTGAACTAGTTAAGCCAGCCATACATGGATCGAATTGCAGCTGGTTCAGCAGCTGAATTTTAATCCACTTCTGTACAACCAGCCAGTTGGAAAACTTCCACATGAAGTATTCCGATGGTGGAGAAGTCTCCTTGCTTCCAGAATACAATACCTCAGCGGGAGTGATTCCCCATCCACATTGAATGTGTAGATGGGGACTCGAGTCATTTGTTGTTTTCAACCAGAATAATAAAATGAAACATGTATGGGCTGCCTTAATGTAACATGACGTGATTCTAGTATCAGGCACAGTCAGTTTTGTACTTACTGGGCATCACATTTTTCTAACTTTTCTAGACACCAAAGATAGCACATTTGGGATTGGGTTTCTCTTCTTGACAATAACACTGTCCCGCCTGGTTACACGTCTAAAAATAAAATCAAAAATTGAATTTTTTTTTTAAAAAGGTCAACTATAGACAAGAATATTACTATTCAATGACAGAACAAGCACAGAGTCTAATGAAATGCCTTATAATTTCCTTTTAAAGCTGAACTCCTGTTTAATTGTCTAAATGCAGGAGTCGTTTTTTATTCTTACTTCAATCTTGGCTAGTTTTGTGTAGCTTCCAATCCTGTGCAGTAATCCAATGTTAAACTTTGGAGCTTCTTGTAAGACCGCTTATTGCTGCTCTCTCTCCTTGTGCAGAGTGACTGGTCTTGTCTCCGCCCCCTCCTGTAGTTTCCTGCAGGCAGCCTGTAGTGGGCGGAGCTACTAGGCCCCTCCCACAGCTTTGCGCTCTGCACAGGCTATGTACAGCACAGTGATGATGTCACTGGTAATATCTGGGTTTGCGAAATTATTCAGTGCACATAAAAAGTGGATATATATCCTTTGTAGCTATACAGGAATATATTTAAATGAAAGTTTTTTGTTGCCTAGAGTTTTTGTTGTCCAACGTTAATCCCTTTCCACCACCGCCTCCCAATCCTTTCACAGGATCTAAATGCTGGGAGGCGGAGGCAGGCATTCTGATAATGTGACAGCTGTGATTGGCAGTGTGATCTGCAGTTATTTTAAATCTGAACTCCAGACACATATAAAGTAAACACCATTTCATCCAGTAATACCTTCATTAGAAAATCATGACATGTATTTTAGATATGTAGGCAGGTGGAGTTAGGTAGAGGTTCTCTTACGGGTTGCTCCTACTTTGGGTGGCCCTATATAAGGTTGGTGAAGCTTGGGCTCAGGGCTATTCTTGGTCGGAAACCAGAGAGAGATGGAGGTTTCCACCAGTGGTGTATGTGCTCTCCCCTTTGAGGAAGGGGCTGATGGAAGATTCTCTCTACCATCTCCCCCATCTCTAATATTTATCAAGAGGAAGAACTGCAAATGGGAGAGGCTGAGACAGTATCCTGCAGAGAAACAGAGGTTGGTGTTTCCCTTTGTCCTCCCCTCCGGGAAGCAATGGTCAGAATGGTGTCAGGAGAACATGTGAGGATTGCATTAAGCCAGCATAAGCCACAAACAATCTGGTCCGGTGCTATGCATCTCCCAAGTATTTTGAATCTCCAGCCACTATGTGGTATATGATTTTGCCAGTATTTGGACTGTTATAATTATTCACTATATGAGTAAAGAAGTTTAACTGCATCTGGAACCTCTGTGTGATATTTATTGGAATGAAGTATTTATGTCAACCAATAACTGGGGAATGGAATATGAGGTCTGCTTTCTGGTGCAAGCCTGGCTGCCTCTGCCCTGAAAGCTGACATGTGGACAACACATGTAGGTACTCCTAGAGAAGAGGTGGTTAACATTACAAGGGCTAGGAGAATTGAGTGTTTAGGCCCTAGGCCTCATGCCACCATCTATGCATGAAACAGTATAGGAGAGCCCGGAACAGCAGCATGCAATGCCTAGGTGCAGGGCGTGCATGACTTTGGGAGCAGTAGGGTTAACCAAGCTGGTAGGAGGGGTTGGAGTTAGCCGAGGGGGAGGTATTAAGGGAAGCCTTAAATTGGTAATCCCGCCCTGGGGGAGTAACAGAAGAGTGGAGGAAAGTTCTGAGCAGCATGGCAGAGATGGAGGAAATGATGGAGCAGCTGAAGGCAGAAGCGGCTGTGAGAGGGGCGGCCTGGCTACAGGACACGATCGCGGAGGCCATCCAGAGAGCGGGGCCAGCTCCGAGCGGGGGTGAGATCAGCACCAGCAGGGCGCGGCGTTCACGGCCACCCGAGCGGTTCTCCCCTGAACAGCGGAGGACGGATCAGCGGCAGCCTAGGGGTCCGGCCGGACTCCCGGTGGGCCCACCGGCGAAGCGAATGGCGGGAGGAGCAAGCGGAGGAGCGAGGGGGTCCTCAGCACAGCGGCCTGGAAGTGGAGAGGCCCGGGGAGCAGCGGTGCGGCCTAGGACCAGAGCGGAGGCGAGCGCAAGCCCCGCCCCCAGAAAAAGTATGGAGGAAGCACGGAGAGGAGCACATGGAGTGAGGCCTGGGCCTGCAGTTTCCGCGGCAGGGCATCACAGGAGGAGTGATCGGGGTCGGCCTGTTAGGGCAGCTAACCCGAACATCAGCAGGGCTGAGGCACAGTACGCCGGCCCGGGAAAAGCGAAGCAGAAGTCGGATGGCCGGAGAGATGCGCGGAGGCGGGGACAGCAAGGCCAAGCTCCAGCGGCAGCCACGGTGTCCAGGCCGGGTGGGCCCTCATCATCAGAAGAGGAGGTGGAGGAGCGCCATACAGCCCAAGAGTGGTCCGAGTCAGAGGAGGAGCCGAACCCGCCGTCCAGGAACACATCAGCGGTGGACACCAGAGGGTCGGCTGATGAGGTTACGCCTGTGCAGCCGGGTGAGTCACATTTTACACCATTTAATCGTGTTATACCTAGTACGGGGCCCAGTGGGGTAGGTACGAGCGGGGTTCATAGTGTAGAGGGATCGGAGGGAGGCAGGGAGTCCTCTGGTCTACTGGGTTTCTTGGCAGGTATAAAGGAGCTGGTGAAAAGATTTGAGACTCCCGCAGGACCGGTGGCATCCTGGATACCGCCGGTCGGGGGTGCTGGGGCATCAGGAATAGCGGCAGTGGGCACGGGAGCGGTGGCAGCACCCGTGGCGGTTGTACCGGTGAATGAGAGCATGCAAGGGACGGCAAAAACGGCGGCGGTGGTTGAGGCTGCGGGTAGGCAAGACATAACCAGGTTGGCTGACGCCGCAAAATGTGAGGTATATGTGTGCTATGAGGGACCGTTAGGGTCGCATTTGAAACAGGAGGTGCGTGAGAAGTTGTGGAAAGGTGAGTACGTGGAAATTTTTTCGCTGCTACCGTTGGAGAAATTCAACCTGGATAGGGTGAAGCCAGATGACTCCAAAAAGGAGGATGAAGAGAAGAGGAGGTACCGCTTGATACCGAGAACGTTTGCCAACTGGTTGCAGGCGTTTGCGATTATGGCAAGCGTCATCGGGGAAAAGCAACCTGAGCATTGCTCGGCTCTTTTCTGTTACCAGGATGCGATTGGAGAAGCGTATAGGGTCTATGGGGGTACAGCATGGCTAAGGTACGATGAGCAGTTTCGGCAGCGGAGGGCAGTGCGGCCGGCATTACGGTGGGACCATAAGGACATCAGCTTATGGATGAGATTGATGACTACGGCGAGGGCCTCCAATCAGTTTTTTCAAGGGGGGACCGGCGGCCTTTCGGCACAGGGACAGTCGGTCGGAAACAAGAAGGGGTTGTGCTGGCAATACAACACAGGGAGCTGCAAGTTTGGCGCCAATTGTAAGTATAAACACGAGTGTTCAGGATGCGGGGGGTCTCACCCAGGATCTAGATGTTTTAAGCAGGGCAAGGGCCGTCCAGGAGAGGCTGCAAGCAAAAGGGAGGACCCCGGTGAGAGTGGAAAAGATGCGACCATTTCTAAGTAGGTATCCTGACAAGAAAGCTGCGCAATTGTTGGAGGAAGGTTTTTCGGTGGGTTTCAGGATCCCATGCTCATTAACGGTTATCCCCCCAGTGTCACGCAATTTAAAGTCTGCAATGCAACATCCGGAAGTAGTTAGGGAAAAACTGAGGAAGGAGGTTGCATTGGGGCGCATGGGCGGTCCATTCCCAGAGGCGCCATTTAAAGATTTGGTGGTTTCGCCTCTGGGGGTGGTTCCCAAAAAGGAACCGGGCAAATTCAGGCTTATTCACCACCTCTCCTTCCCTAGAGGGGGGTCCGTTAATGATGCCATAGATCAAGGGGAGTGTTCGGTGACTTACACTTCATTCGATGCGGCAGTGGGATGGGTACGGCGATATGGGAAAGGGGCCTTGATGGCTAAAGCGGATGTGGAATCCGCTTTTAGACTGTTGCCGGTACACCCCGAGAGTTTTCGGTTATTGGGGTGTCATTGGGACAATGAATTCTATGTGGACCAATGCCTACCCATGGGTTGCTCGATATCGTGTGCGATATTTGAGCAATTCAGCTCATTTGTGGAATGGGTGGTACGAGAGGTGTCGGGGGTGAATTCTATAATTCATTACCTCGATGATTTTCTCTGTATGGGTCCGGCTTCTTCGCGCATCTGCGCTGTGCTCCTGGCCACACTGGAACACATTGCAGAAAAATTTGGCATTCCATTGGCTGCTGATAAAACGGAGGGACCTTGCACGGTCATCACGTTTTTGGGCATTGTCCTGGATTCGGAGGCGATGGAATGCAGGCTGCCGGACGATAAATTAGAAGACCTTAAAAGGGAAATAGCAGGGCTTTTGGGATTGCGTAAAGTACAGCTGCGGACGCTGCAATCGGTGCTGGGCAAGCTTAATTTTGCATGCCGCATATTACCCATGGGGAGGGTGTTCAGTCGCCGGCTGGCGGCTAGCACGAGTGGAATCAAATCGCCAAAACATTTTGTGCGTCTAACCGAAACGCACAGGGCAGATTTGAGGGTGTGGCATTCCTTTTTAGAGTCTTTTAATGGTAGGGCGTTTTGGATGTCGGGTCCAGTCAGCAATTTTGACTTGGAACTGTTCACGGACGCAGCGGGTTCCACGGGTTTTGGGGCATTTTTTCAGGGCCAGTGGAGCGCTGGGCCTTGGCCTCAGACCTGGGTTGAGGCAGGATTCACAAAGAATTTGGTGCTACTGGAACTGTTTCCAGTAGTACTGGCAGTGGAACTATGGGGTGCATCATTCAGGGATCTGAAGGTGCGATTCCATGGCGACAATATGGGGGTAGTGCAGGTGATTAACAGGAGTACGGCGTCCTCGCCGCCAGTGATTAGGCTGCTGCGGCATTTGGTCTTGCGCTGTCTGCAACTAAATGTATTTGTGCATGCTGTACATTTACCGGGGGTTGAAAATGTCATCGCTGATGCGTTGTCTCGCTTCCAGTGGGACAGGTTCCGGGAGTTGGCGCCGGATGCGGAACAACAAGGGGTACCCTGTCCCGAATGGCTGTGGGAGATAGCATTTGCACCATAGCAGGATGGATAAAGAAGTCGGTGAGTAGGGCGACATGGGCAGCATACACGAAGGTATGGAAGGAATGGAGTGAGTTTGCAGATAGTGTGGGGGAGGATCCAGCTGGTCAGGACATGCGTTTGCTGGTACTGTACTATATAGCGAGAAAAATGGAGGAAGGGTGTCCGCATCGATGGTTAACAAGAGGGTAGCTGGTTTGGCGTTTCTTTTTAAGCTACAAGGTAGGCCAGATTGGACAAAGGATTTTTGGATAAGGCAGGCAATGAAGGGTTATAGGAAGTCGATTTCTCGACGAGATGCCAGGAGGCCAGTGACGTTTGAAATCCTGCAGGGGATAGTAAATCAGTTGTTTCAGGTGTGTACGTCCAGTTATGAAGTTGTGTTGTTTACGGCAGCCTTTTTATTGGCATTTTTTGGGGCATTTCGGATAGGGGAACTGGTCAGCCCTTCTAAAACCACACCAGGGGGGTTGATGTATCAGGAGATGTCATGGGATGATGAGGGTTTGAAGTTGTGGCTACGGCGCTCAAAGACTGATCAACTAGGTAGGGGGAGAAGGGTTGAGGTGTATCCAATTGCGGGATCACTATTATGCCCGGTAACAGGGGTCAGGGAATTTTTGAAGGTCCGTCCTGCGATAATGGGCCCCTTGTTGCTCCATAAGGGGGGTGAGTTCCTGTCTAGATTTCAGTTTGTAACGGTTTTTAATAAATGTATTAAGGGGTTGGGGCTGGCAGAGAAGGGTTTTTCGTCTCACTCCTTTAGGATTGGGGCCGCTACGGAGGCAGCCAGAAATGGTATGGACGTGGAAGCAGTTAAGCGAATTGGGAGGTGGGAATCTAATAGGTTCCGATCATACGTGCGCCCCCATATGGTGGTAAACTTGTAGTAGGTTATAGGGGCTTGCGGTTTTGGTAAATGGGGGTAACAAGCAAATGTGGAACAAAACCGGGGCTCACGGTATGGTGTTTTTTCTTTTGTGTTCTTCTATTTTCAGGTGCAGTGCCGGGGATGGTATGGATAATGGGCCATTCCTATGTGGCTTGGGGGGCTCGGAGAGGGGACGCCCGCAAGGAGGGTAGGCAATTGGGTTTTAGCAAAAGGGAGGCCTGTGTTAAGTGGTTGGGGATCCCAGGCATGTTGTGGGGTAGATTGGTGCCGGAAGTGCATCGCTATGCACAAAGGGACAGTCCCCCGGACGTATTAGTCATCCATGTAGGAGGCAACGATTTGGGCTTAAGAGCCATGGTAGATATCTTGCGTGACATCAAGCTCGATGTAGAGCGGTTAAAGCAAGCCTTCCCTAACATGATCATTGTCTGGTCTGACATGGTGGCTAGGATGTCATGGAGAATGGCCAGGTCGGTAGAGGGTGTGAATAGGGCCCGTAAGAAAATAAACAGGGCGGTTAGTAAGTTTGTGGTAAATAATGGGGGTGTGGCGGTTAGGCACCTTGAGCTAGAGTTTGAGACATGGAGGTATCTGAGAGCGGATGGAGTGCACTTGAATGAAGTTGGTATAGACTTGTGGGCATTAGGCCTACAAGACGGCATACAGAGAGCACTCCGGGTGTGGAGGGGCACCCATGATTAAGGTGTTATTCCTGGGTGCTGTGGCGGGCGTTGGTCTGTGCAAAAGAAGGAAAATTACTAAAGTAAGAGTTGGTTTGGCAGAAAAAGTTGATATGGGTCCTTATGGTGGTTCCCGGTTAACGGAGGTTAGCCGGGAAGTGATAATGGGGCACTGCGGTCATTGGTTAGTCTCTGTGCCAGCTTGTCGGCTTGAGGCCTATGGTATATATTTGATGGGGCCGCAGTGCAAGTGTGTTATGGACATGTTTTGATTATTAAGAGATTGCGCAGACCAACGCTTGAGATATTCAGTTGCAGTTAATGTAAATATGTTTATATTTCTAATTAAAAGATTTATTTGTTTAAATAAAGTAGGCTGCTAAGGCCTTTTATTACTCCAATCTTGGTGTGGTCTTAGTTATTGGGGTAATGGGGTAAAAGATGGGGGTAAAAGGGTATGTTAAGCATATCTGTTATCCAACAGTCAAGGAGAGCCCGGAACAGCAGCATGCAATGCCTAGGTGCAGGGCGTGCATGACTTTGGGAGCAGTAGGGTTAACCAAGCTGGTAGGAGGGGTTGGAGTTAGCCGAGGGGGAGGTATTAAGGGAAGCCTTAAATTGGTAATCCCGCCCTGGGGGAGTAACAGAAGAGTGGAGGAAAGTTCCCGCCCACCCTCCCCTTTTTTATCGGTGAAGGGAATTTGCGTTTGGAGGATGGTGTTTTATTCTCTTACAGGTTGAAGACGAGGAGAGATCCTGGTAGAGCGGGCGTTGGTCTGTGCAAAAGAAGGAAAATTACTAAAGTAAGAGTTGGTTTGGCAGAAAAAGTTGATATGGGTCCTTATGGTGGTTCCCGGTTAACGGAGGTTAGCCGGGAAGTGATAATGGGGCACTGCGGTCATTGGTTAGTCTCTGTGCCAGCTTGTCGGCTTGAGGCCTATGGTATATATTTGATGGGGCCGCAGTGCAAGTGTGTTATGGACATGTTTTGATTATTAAGAGATTGCGCAGACCAACGCTTGAGATATTCAGTTGCAGTTAATGTAAATATGTTTATATTTCTAATTAAAAGATTTATTTGTTTAAATAAAGTAGGCTGCTAAGGCCTTTTATTACTCCAATCTTGGTGTGGTCTTAGTTATTGGGGTAATGGGGTAAAAGATGGGGGTAAAAGGGTATGTTAAGCATATCTGTTATCCAACAGTCATGTTTTGGGCTGAATAACCTGTGACACCCTGCAACCTACACTTGGGGGCTGGCACCTGGTTGTATGTAGGACCCATAGAACAAACATAGTTTTAAAAAAAATGTGTCTCTATTGTAGCCTCCTGTAACCTCACAGGAGCAATCAAACTAGGGAGGGAAGGACAGAACCAGGAGCCATTGAATGTTACATGAATATGATGATGTGATCAATGCACTTCCCCTTAATTGTCCAATCACAGGCTGGAGCAAGTCAAATGCCAGGCTGTTGTACTTAAAAAAAAACTATGTTAAGTAGAATATGAAGACTGAGGATGTTTAAAGTGCAAGCTGCAGGATTGTCACACTTCTCCTGGCTTTATTGCATAGTAAACCACTGACCAAGAGAAAGCATTCAGCCAGTGAAGTCTGAAAGCAGAATTCAATTGTGATGGTGTTGGCCAATATTTGCCATAATGTGCAAGTATTACAACATATATGCACATTATTACACATGCCCTCTTCCAGCGATGTGACGTCTAACCTCCTTGCTTCCATTCTGTCTCCACCGGTGCCAAGGTATTTTACTCTGAATAATGTAAGTCCCATATACGCATAATAGAGATACATTATATCAGCATTTGGATCCAACGGGCCAGAACTGTACATTGTATTTCACATGCGTCACAGCCAGTGTACAGATAAAAAAAATAGCTGGCGAGTAAAAGAGGATCTTTGCAGAATTTTTTTTTAAATTCTCTTCAACCAAAGACCCTACCTGCTGGAAATTTAAGTTTTAAAGATTTATTTCTGCTTCTCTCCTATATGTTTCCTCCAGGTCAATAATTCAATTGGGCTTAAAAGTGTAAACCTTGTTTACTCAACAAAGTGAAAAATCCCTTTGCAAAGTTAAAGTTCCCTTAGATTAATATATACACTGAAGTTGTGTTCACCTTAACTACACAATCCTCTGAAGGGAAACTTAAAAAAACAGGATGACCTAATTTGCATGACTGGATGACTGAAATAAACACAACTTCACCCTGTTGACTAATAAGATAATCAAACTTTCACTTTGCAGGGTTCACATTCCGCTGTGTAAAGTGAACTAGGTGAACATTTTTTTTTTTTTCCTTTACCATGATTGGGTGTTCTTTTGCACAGTAAAAAATAATTTAGCTTAACATCATTCGCTAGGTGAAAATTCACTTTGCAAAGTGAACATGCTGATTAAATCAACCCTAACGTGCAGCAAAGTAAAGCTCAAGAACAACCACTGTGCCTGTGCTTTTACAAATCAAGCCAGCACAAGATTCCTTTAACATTTTGCCCTGGTTGTGTTGTAGATTGCAAGAGTAGCTGAACACAATCACCAGTCCTTCAGCACCTAAAAGGCATATTGTGCCAACAATTTGGGAAAGGTCCTTTTCTGCTCCAGCATGACCGTGCTCCTGTGTACAGAGCTAGGTCTATTAACATATGTTTGATGAGTTTGGCATGGAAGACTGAGATGGGTGTTATTATATTGAATAGTCCTGTTTTGTACATATTTGTAAATCAGTATCACATACCTGTATACCAGTGCTCTCCAAACTTTTTAAACAAAGGGTCGGTTTACTGTCCTTCAGACTTTAGGGGGGCCGGAGCGGCCAGTGGAAGTAGAAAATGCCCCAGTGGCAGTAGGATAAAAAAAAAGACATAGTGCCTGTAGTCAGTAGAAGGAGCAATAGTACCCAACTGGTATTAGTGGGAGGAATAGTGCCTAATTGTTTATATCAGTGGGAGAAATTATTCACCATTCCTGGTGTCAGTGGGAGGAATAGTGTCCCATCATTGGTGTCAGTGTATGGAAAAATGCCCCATTGTCAGTGAGAGGAATGATTCCCCGCTCCTTGTGTCAGTGGAAGGAATAGTTACATACATAGTAGGTGAGGTTGAAAAAAGACCATCAAGTCCAACCTATGTGTGTGATTATATGTCAGTATTACATTGTATATCCCTGTATGTTGCGGTCGTTCGGGTGCTTATCTAATAGTTTCTTGAAACTATCGATGCCCCCATCCCCTCCCCGCCCCCCTGCTGAGACCACCACCTGTGAAAGGGAATTCGATATCCTTGCCACTCTTACAGTAAAGAACCCTCTACGTAGTTTAAGGTTAAACCGCTTTTCTTCTAATGTTAATTAAACTCCCTTCCGCGAAAAAGTTTTATCCCTATTTTGGGGTCACCAGTACGGTATTTGTAAATTGAAATCATATCCCCTCTCAAGCATCTCTTTTCCAGAGAGAATAAGTTCAGTGCTCGCAACCTTTTCTCATAACTAAGATCCTCCAGACCCTTTATTAGCTTTGTTGCCCTTCTTTGTACTCACTCCACTGCTACATTATATGCTTATACTTGTAAGTGTACATCTTGAAGGGGGTTTTCGCTCTTCGTTTTTTAATGGTAAATAAAATTGTTATAAACGAGATTACGCTATGTCCGATCCCTCTTTTTCATTTTGACTAACTGAATGATCTGAGTGCTGTCTCGCTTTGGACAAAGGAAGGAGGATCCCGGTAGAGATGTTCCACTGATTTGAGAGATATACATGCAAAGATTAAGCTCTTATCTGGTAAGAGTTTTTTCAAGAGGGGGTTTTCCTGCACACCCCCCTCTTTATTTGTGCACGTGTGATGTGGGCTTTCCTCTGGTGACAGCAACTCTTCATTTCAAGCGTTCTTTATATAAATGATCTTATTGGACTTGTCGTTTCTCTACAACAATTATTGACACAACTTTTGTCATTTTTATCATTTTTTACGGATTCATGTTGGTGTACGGACTTCATTGAATAGACATATATTGAATTAATTGCTCATTTTATGATTAGTCATATTTATAAGCGCTGCTCGGGTCCACCGGACTTTTTTATTATTTTTATTGTATTGTGATTCTTTTCTTTTAGAAAGAGTTTCTTTAGGCAGAAGCTGTTGCCATTAATTTTGGCCGTCAGATTGAATCTGTCTCAGTGTGTTTCATTACCCCAAAAGCACTTGTTCTGTGTGAGAATAGGCCCCGTTTCACATTTATTTTAAAGTTTTAAAATATGTTTACATACCTCTAATGCCGCGTACACACGGTCGGACTTTTCGGCTACAAAAGTCCGACAGCCTGTCCGACAGACTTTCGACGGACTTTTGTCGGACTTTTAGCGGACTTGCGGCAGACTTTCTTACAAACGGACTTGCCTACATACGATCACACAAAAGTACGACGGATTCGTACGTGATGACGTACACCGGACTAAAATAAGGAAGTTGATAGCCAGTAGCCAATAGCTGCCCTAGCGTGGGTTTTTGTACGTTGGACTAGCACACAGACGAGCGGATTTCTGGGTCCGGCGTAGGTATGACGTAAAGATTTGAAGCATGTTTCAAATCTAAAGTCCGTCAGATTTGCGGCTGGAAAAGTCCACTGAAAGTCCGCTGAAAGTCCGGGGAAGCCCACACACGATCGGATTGTCAGCCAGCTTTAGTCCGTCGGCGTCCGTCGGACTTTTGTAGACGATAAGACCGACCGTGTGTACGCGGCATAAGAACTGTTCCTTACACACAATGGGAGAGTATCATAGCATTTTCATAAGAACTGGTCAGGAATTGCACCCTACATATTTCTTTCATCACACCTTTCATTAAACTAGAAACCCCAAAGACTCTTAAAATGCAAGCTTACCACCTGACCAGGGCACTCAGCATTACAGGCCAGGGACTCATATACAGCTTCTTTGCTTGTGCACGCTCCCTTGTAGCAGACCTGCAAAGGCAGAACAATTTCCATGAATCCATGAGATATTCACATTGTACATCATCTGAAGAATAGACAATTGGCTTCATATCCTATAAAGTAGCACACTTATATGAGTGTTCCCACACCCACAATTCATTAGTCAGGTATATATGCATGTCAAGTCTTTTGAATACCTGTAAAGGAAAATATTAAACACTGGAACTGAATACATTTTGTCACCAGTTTTAATGGTCTCAAATATTTCAGTAAATTAAAATGACATATCAAAAAAACATTGAGCACTGTGGTTAGAGTGGCCAAGTACCCATAAGATGTCATTAAAGCCTAACCTTTTTAAAATGTATTTATTGTTAAGTCTGGGGAAGAATGTGGACCTGGTCACATGTGCGGTGCCTGGCATTTTTCTGCATTAGATCAACACCTGTCACCAAAAGGAAACATGAAAACCTGTTGTCTTCTATGTGCCTCGTTCAAATCACATCACAAGGCTGGCGTGATGTGTGGTGTTTAGTTGGGTGTAAAAATGCGAACATGCTGCATTTTTCTGGAGCACACTGGGTGGCACCGGGTGTCAGAGACCGAAATGGAGTGTTCACTTTGTACACTTCCAATAAAGTGAAAAAAATGTCAACAGTGCATTGCACTGCCTTCTCCCTTTCTGTCGGGTTTTTATTTCTGTCTGTGACCCCATTGTGGAGAGTCTCCTTCACAGACAGTAATGAAAACCTGACAGGGGCTTTAACCCTTCCCTATTAAATCCAAAACAAAACAAAAAATGTTTTGGTGGGAATTGGAATTTAAAGGGACACTGGGGTTGATTTAACAAAACTAGAGAGTACAAAATTTGGTGCAGCTCTGCATGGTAGCCAATCAGCTTTTAACTTCAGCTTGTTCAATTAAGCTTTGACAAATAAACCCTGGAAGCTGATTGGATTCTAAGCAGAAATGCACTGGATTTTTCACTCTCCAGCTTTAGTATATCAACCCCACTGGGTCTTTAACCACCTAGCGACCATCCCATGTTCATTTACTGCAGCAGGACGGTTGCTGTGCACTGGATCATGTATCTGATATGTGATCAGCGCTTGTGCTGTGATTTGTTACAGCACAAGCCGATCTGCGGGTCCCAGCCAATGATTGATTGCCAGGACCCACTGATCGGCTCCCTCATTCACGGAAGAGAGTTCTGCTTTGTACACTGATAGGTGAACTTGCTGTTTTTTTTATTCCCTGCAAAGCAGGGAAAAAAAACAAAAGATTGCTTAGTAAAAGCAGCACATATTGCACACATTACACTTTGTTAGGCACACAGTTAACCCCTTGATTGCCCTTCAATGTTAATGCTTTCCCAGCCAGTGCCATTAGTATAGTGACAGTGTATTAGCACTATTTACTGTATTAGTGTCCCTATTAATGTCAATCTCAGTTAGTCAGTTAGTGTACCCCCCAGCCAGCGTCAGATTGCCCACCACATTATCACAGTCCCACTATAAGTCACTGATCACCGCCATTACTAGTATAAAAAAATATTAAAATTCCAATATATATACCATTGTTTGTAGACACTATAACTTTTATGCAATCCAAATAATATACACTTACTGGAAATTATTTTTTATTTATTTTTTTTTACCAAAGACATGTAGTAGAACACATTTTGTCCTAAATCCATGAAGAAATTAGATGTTTTTCTTTTTTATTGGATATAACCAATAGCAAAAATTAAAATTATTGTTTTTTTTTTTTAATTTTCAGTCTTTTACCACCAAAGGAAAGCTTTATTTGTGTGAAAAATTATATAAATTAAATTTGCATACAGTGTTGCATGACTATGCTATTGTCAGTTAAAATAGAGCAGTGCTGAATAGCAAAAAATGGCCTGGTCATGAAGGGGGTAAAACCTTTTGGAGGGCAAGTGGTAATAGAGACTTTCAGGGAAATGTGACAGTCTCTGGACATAGTTCACCCCAAGTCACACTGCCTTGCCACCTTCTCCCTTCAGCATCCTTGTCTGTAAAAGCTCTGGTGTCAGAGTCCAAACAGAGGAAGGACAGTATGACAGCGGCCTCTGACTGGCTGCTTAGGCCCAAGAGCCATCATGAAAGAGGAAGTCACATGCTCCCTCATACCCGGAAGCCCAGCTCTATTAAATTCCAAAAACAGATTAGATCTGCTTCTATTCATAGTCATATACTAATTGTGTACAGGCTTTAGTAATTAGATCTACAGGACACAGAACTAATGTATGCATACTATAGCAAGACATGCTTTTGAGTTCTTCTCTTAGGGCGCTTTCACACTGAGCAGCGCCAGGCGTCGGCGCTTCACAGTGCTTTTTGGCCACTAGCTGGGTGCTTTTAACCCCCACTAACGGTCAAAAAAGGGTTATAATCCTCGGCAAAGCGGCGCTGCCCATTGATTTCAATGGGCATGGGCGCTTTAAGAGTGGTGTATACACCGCTCCTACAGCGCCTCAAAGATGCTGCTTGCAGGACTTTTTTGAGCAACCTGCCAGCGCACCGCTCCAGTGTGAAAGCCCTCGGGCTTTCAAATTGGAGTGAAAGGAGAGGCGCTTTACAGGTGCTGTTTTTAGCACTATAGCGCCTGTAAAACGCCTCAGTGTGAAAGGGGTCTTAGGGTCAGAAGTAAAGCTTTCCGGATCAGGACGCAAGCAAGTAGGAAAATCTTGAACTGGTTACTTGGATCTACACTAAATATTAACACAGACATTCTGAGGACCAAAGAGATGGTGGTATTTTTGGACCCTATAACTCTTGATTTCTGAATTTTAAAAGCAGTAGTGAAAGGTCAACAGTGAAGAAGCTCACCTTCTCCTCTTCACACTTTGCTCCATTCTGTACCATTCCAGATGGGTGCAGGACTGCCTTGCAAGCACCAGCTTTAGCTCTGGCAGTGTCGGCATTGATATTAGGAGAGTCGTTTCCACCAGAGCAGAAGAGAACCCCACATTTCATATCCCTAACAGGAGACAAAGATCTCTACTGTAAATTACTTACAAAAATAATCACACATTTTACTGTGTTGATACAACATGTATATTACCAGACTTATGTGGTAAGACAGTGTAATAAATGAGCCTTGGAGCTTCAGTGAAAGGGACTCATGGTGGTACTTCTTGACCAATCTCTCAACAAATAATGCAGGGAATGCTATTGGCTCTCTTTAATAAAAGAGGACAGGAGAGGACTAGTTTTTAACGAGGGACTCCGATTGTGTTTATTATTGGGCTTTCAGTGATCAGACGTCTGTCTTGGACTTCTGGTTAGGGCAAGCTTTTACTGTTTAAAAGTATACTTGCTATATGTATACTACTATAAAGTCGTGGGCTAGTCCTTCTAACCTAAACAATTTCAGTGTTTTTTCTGGGGGGGTATGTCAATACCGGTTGTGACATTGTGTATGTTGTTATGCCTATGCTCCCTTACAGGGGTGATGAAAAAGTGCAGTAATCCAAATATCTAACCAAGTTTTAGATTATTGAGGTAATGACATTAATCCCTTGCCACTGAACGCCTCCCAGCTCTTTAAGACTTCTAAAAACAGGGAGGCAGAGGTGGGCATTTGGGTCACCTGACCGCTGTGATTGGCTGTCATAGCGCTCACATGATCGGAAAGCATGCGATCGCAAAGTATGCATTGGGAAGTTACTGATCCCAGGTGGCTACAATGCTGGGAGTGTTCATGGAGCACTCTGTCATCACAGTAAGTAGTTTACACCGGGCTGCATATATGCAGCTACTCAGTGTTAAGGCCCACCGACCGAGAGGCTGCATATATATACGTACTGTCGGCGCTAAGTAGTTAAAAAATAAAATCTCATTGGTTACTGTGGGTTCCTTTCCATTTTAGGTTGCTCTATGCTTTTTAATTAAAATTCATCCACTTTGAGTACAGGAGGGATCATGATTGGCATAGTTCAATTTCCGCACTGCAAATTCACAGATTTAAGAATAATCTTCTCTTTTAGCTTAACCTGTCCTAAGTGTGGGCTGTCAGTACTGCAATATGTTACTTAATAGCCGAAAAATCCGGTTTCCTGTGTAAGTGAAATGTCAATCTTTTGTTTTTAGCTTCAGTGAGGTTTCATTTAAACCCTTCACAACATAACTTCAACCAGAAGGTGGGACAAACCACTTAACTCTGGCAGGGGGCGATTAAAATGATGAACTTTTATTTATTCGTGCAAAACCTTTATTCCAAAAGGAAAAAAACTGTTTGCCGTAACTGATTATAAAGTGTGAGCTGGAGTCTGGCTTCAACTTGTTAGTGATTTTAAATCTGCTAATAAATGTAACCCCCCCCACACACACACACGCACACACACACCCACACCCACAATGCTGCTGTCTGCTGTGCCTCCTCTGTTTATTAATCCAGAGTTGTGTCTTACTAATACCGGAGGTGTGTTACTGGACAGATCACCAGGTGAAAACGAAGGGAAAAAGCCAAAGAAAATAAAACTATTGCAGCCATCACATCTAATGATTGGAAGTGTGCAATGTATTACATTTTTGGTTTAATATTGCTTTAAAGCTCAACTCCAGGATTTTTTATCCATGCCCCCCATCATGCACCATGCCTACATAAGTCGTTGCGCACCGTGCATGCGGCATTACATCGGGAGAGAGCGTCATGTCAACATCGGAAGGAGACCGGAGGGAAGAAGACGACCCGGAAGACCGGGCCAATGCTAGCAAAAGACAGCGGAGGAGTCCGGCAGAAGACACCAGAGAGCGGAAGAAGAGGCCGGAGAAGTCGGAAGAGACCCCCCAAGTCGGAAGAGACCCCTGGAGCTGCCTAATAAATTACTTTAAAAACCGGTCTAGTGTGTTTTTTTTATTGACACTTTTTTCCCTCAGGTGAATGGGTAGGGGTACGATGTACCCCAATACTCATTCACATAGGGCAGGGGGCCGGGATCTGGGGCCCCTTTATTAAAGGGGGCTCCCAGATTCCGATAAGCCCCCCGCCCCCAGACCCTGGCAACCAACGGCCAGGGTTGTCGGGAAGAGGCCCTTGTCCTCATCAACATGGGGACAAGGTGCTTTGGGATTGGGGGGCCGCAGTGCGCCCCCCTGCCCCAAAGCACCCACCCCCCCATGTTGAGGGCATGCGACCTGGTATGGTTCAGGAGGGGGGGGGCGCTCGCTCGTCCCCACCCCCTGTCCTGACCGGCCAGGCTGCGTGCTCGGATAAGGGTCTTGTATGCATTTTGGGGGGACCCCCATGCCGTTTTTTCGGCGTAGGGGGTTCCCCTTCAAATCCATATCAGACTGAAGGGCCTGGTATGCTCTTGGAGGGGGAACCCATGCCAGTTTTTTATTTAAAATTTGGCGTGGAGTTCCCCCTCAAGATCATCAGAGCAGAGGTCACATGCCAAAGTCGGATCATGCAAGATGGCGATCCGACTTTGATCCGACTCCAATGATAGTCAATGGGCTGAAGTAGGATCAAAGTCGGACCAAAGTAGTACAGGGAGCATTTTCAAAGTCGGACCAACTTGTGTCGGACCAGTTAAGACGGCTCACATAGGTAAACATTGATTTTCACACGTCATGCGACATGAGCTCCCGAAGTCGGAGCGTTTGTTGCACCAGTGTAAAACCGGCCTGAGAAAAACATTTGCCTTTCATCATGCTAGAACATTGTATGCACGAGAGGCAAGGAAAAGATCCCTGGTTTTTAAGGCCCAGAAAAGTCACATGGGGGATAGGAGGTTTTACATTTTTCATTAAAAGATTTTTGTGCAGTAATCCCTTTTTGTCGTCTCCTATAATATAAGCCTTTGGGAGGGCTTGCTTGCACTTGTTACTTTGACCGACATTCACCTCACCCCTCTGGACTTTTCTTCTTATATATATATATATATTTGTAGAGGTGACTCCTGTGTAATTTAAATGTACAGAGAGTAACATTTGACAGTACCAATAGTGAACATAGTATTGTCAATGCTGGCAAGAATGAAAAAAATGCCCCGCTCTGGGTTTTGGCCACAAATGAGTAACAGTCACACTTCCTGGTATTTGCAATCTGAACTGTTCAAGTGTGTAAAATAACAAAGTCTACCCTCTGGAATATTGTGACTGCATCATTTTTTCACCTTAATAAGAGCTGCTTTTATATATATATATATATATATATATATATATATATATATATATATATATATATAGTATTTATGGCGTATAACACGCACTTTTTCACCCTGAAAATCGGGTGCAAATAGCGTGTGCGTGTTATACGCCAATATTTCAATTTTAGCTGCCTCGGAGGGGACAGAGAGGGGGGCAGGATGAGCGCCGTCAGATTACATACAGTGAGAAACTCCTGTTTACTTGGCGGCCTCTGTAAAAGTAAGTCCCATCTCCTGGGCCGCCATTGGACCACTGTTCTGTCTATCATTGGAGATTCTCACTGTATGTAATCTGTTGGTGCTTGTCCCGCCCCCTCCCTGTCCCCTCTAGGCTGCAGATGGGCATCGATCAGGCTGCACTGATGGCAATGTTGAAGCTGCTGCATTGAAGGCAACGGTGAGGCTGCTGCCATTGATGGCAATGGTGAGGCTGCTGCAATGATGGCAATGGTGAGGCTGCTGCATTGATGGCAATGGTGAGGCTGCTGCATTGATGGCAATGGTGAGGCTGCTGCATTGATGGCAATGGTGAGGCTGCTGCATTGATGGCAACGGTGAGGCTGCTGCATTGATGGCAATGGTGAGGCTGCTGCATTGATGGAAATGGTGAGGCTGTTGCATTGATGGCAATGGTGAGGCTGCAGATGGGCACTGACCCTTATTTTACTTTAAAGCTCCTTATTTAAAATGTTTTTTTCATGAAACTTCCCTCTTAAAATGAATGTGCGTGTTATAAGCCTGTGCGTGTTATATGCCGATAAATACGGTATATATACTCACTTAGGAGAACATGGTAGATATTTGTCCCCCGACTGAGTACAGTGTCCATATATTCGGCCTTTAAAGTTTAAGACAAAGCAGTGATCAGCACCTACAAGAGCATCTGAAACAAATGGCAAAAAAGAAAAACAAAAGAGAATTCATGTAATGTTCCACTGTGCTTCTGTCCAAAATCAAATATCTTGTATTCAAGGACTAAAGTTATTCATAAATACACTGAAAGAGAACCATCTCCCCGATTTATACTGGATTAGTCAACAGCCCTTATACCTTTGAAAATTCTGGACACCCCCATAACTGTCCTACAGAGGTGTGGATATGGTTTTTTACTAAGACAGCCAGCAATGACAGGGCATAGACAGCTAGTATTGAGTGATGTCTTTTACTGACTGGCTACTCTAATGCCGCGTACACACGATCGGAATTTCCGACAACAAATGTTCGATGTGGGCTTGTTGTCGGAAGTTCCGACCGCGTGTAGGCTCCATCGGACATTTCCAGTCGGAATTTCCGACAACAGATATTTGAGAGCTGGATCTCAAATTTTCTGACAACAAAATCCGTTGTCATAAATTCTGAGCGTGTGTACACAATTCAGGCGCACAAAATTCCACGCATGCTCAGAATCAAGCAGAAGAGCTGCACTGGCTATTAAACTTCATTTTTCTTGGTTCGTCGTACGTGTTGTGTCACCGCGCTCTTGACAATCGGAATTTCCGACAACATTTGTGTGACCGTGTTTATGCAAGACAAGTTTGAGCCAACATCCGTCGGAAATAAATCCACGGTTTGGTTGTCGGAAATTCCGATCGTCTGTACGCGGCATAAGGCTGGCCATACATGGTCGAATTTCTAAAGAATTTTCTTTTGAAAATCAGAAATTTTTCGCGTTTTGTGATCTGATGGTGCCCCCCATTGATTTCAAAATTCGACCAACCAATTCAATTTCACCTCATGTTGCTACAGAAAAGAATTTTCGTGGCTGGGAATCTTCTTTTCTTTCCTGGAAATTTCTTTTCTTGCACATGTGCATTTCTTTTTCGGTTACATTTTTCGCATGATTCTCCCATCATTGATTAGAGAATTTGTTTTTCAAAAAATTTCCAACATGCCCGAATACTGAAATTCGATGTCCGCGCTAATGGTGCTGCAGCCCACTAATGGTGCGAAATGTGAAAGAAAATTCTTAGATAAGTTTTTCTAAAGAAAATTGTTTCGAAATTCGACCCATGTATGGCCTGCCTTAGATAATATATTCTAATAAGCAGGAACTTTGTATGTTTTTCATTAAAGTGTTACTAAACCCAGGACCCTGCATTCACTATATCTGGTCTCCCACAGTACACAGAACATGGAAATGCAACTATTTTAGTAAATATAAACTGCTAAACACCTTTTTTCATCAGCAGTATATAACAGTCTTGTGACTTCTATAGGTGTTTGGTTAAGGCTTGTAGGAGGAGCTTTTATTCTCCTCTGACTGTTCTATGAGGCTGCAGGACCCCTGACCCTCTGTCTGGATAGTGCTGATCACAAAAAAAAAAACTCTCTAGCAATACACACCAAACTGAGCAGGTGCAGAATGACTCCAAAGGCTCTGTACTAAAAGGAGATGGATTGGGAACAGTGGAAGAAGGGGAGGATTAAAGAATCCAGGATCAAACCGCCTTTTGACATAATGCAGAGGATTAACCCCTTAGGTTTCACAATGATTATAGCAAGCATGCTTTACTGCATATACAAACTGATTTTACTATTGTGGGTTTAGTAACACTTATAAAAATTGTGATCCTGTAGCTAATATCCCAGGCCTTTTTTTACCTTTTGCCTTGTACAATTCTTTAACAAAAACTAGGAATTTCATATTGATAACCAATTGTGAGCAAAGCCACATCCGTCCAGTCAATGATGTTGTATATAAGGTTTGTCAGAATGCCAGATTAAGCTCTGGGGAGGCCCCTAGGCAGTCGAAAACCTTGGGCTCCCCTCTTAGGTTTGTGGAGGTTTCTCTGCACTACTGTAGTGGGATAACATTGAACTAAGTAATGTGCATGTCAACCACTAGGTGGAGATGACCATCACTACTGTACATTGCATGTACAGTATGTAGGTTGCACCAAAAGTTTTTCCAAAATAGCACCTGAAAGAAGATGAGCTTTTAAGTGACAAACTGTAATGTGAACCTGATGTCTGTGGTTTATGTACTTTAAGTTGTTATTAGATACATTACATCAATATAGTATTTTCTCTATAGAGTCTTTAAAAGAGAAGTTTAGGATTAAAAAAAACAAAAAAGACATTTATACTCACCCGGGTGGATGCAGCATTGATCCAATTCTGAATCTGTCCCCTGCCATCTCTGTAGTGAGAGCCTCTCTGCTCTCTAATCCAGCATTCAATGGAGTGCTGGGCTGTGGAGGGGCAGGAGATGCGGGCTTAGACGCTTAGCGGATCGCTGAGAGGCTGAGCCAGGTGCCAATCCAGGCTTCTGGGCGGATACTGACCATGTGGTCAGGATCTTTTCAGAGCCTGGACCGGCTCTGTGATGTCACCTGACAGAGAGCTTCAGCCCACTGTCAGCTGAAAATGGATCACAGGAAAGCAGACTGAACTGCACTCCTGTGATCCATAAGAGAAGTATGGCCAAAATAGCTTTACTCATACTTCTCCTTTAATTTCCAGTTTTTATTTTTTTGAATTGATTCATTTTTTCTATCTTTTGTAAATAATTTGAGAAAGCTTCATTGTTGCACAGCCTGATTTGTATAGATTGTTTTTCTTTTTTGGGGGGTCAGGAAATATACAGATGTGCTCATAAGTTTACATACTCTGGCAGAATTTATGATTTCTTGCCCATTTTTCAGAGAATATGAATGATAACACAAAAACATGTCTTTCACTCATGGTTAGTGTTTGGCAGAAGCCATTTTTTTTAGCAATCAACTGTGTTTACCCTTTAAATCATAATGACAACAAAAACTAGCCAAATTACCCTGATCAAAAGTTTGCATACCCTGGTGATTTTGGCCTGATAACATGTACACAAGTTGACACAAAGGGGTTTGAATGTCTATTAAAGGTAACCATCCTCACCTGTGATCTGTTTGCTTGTAATTAGTGTGTGTGTATAAAAGGTCAATGAGTTTCTGGACTCCTGACAGACCCTTGCATCTTCTATCCAGTGCTGCACTGACATTTCTGGACATTTCTGGATTCTGAGTCATGGGGAAAGCAAAATAATTGTCAAATGATCTGTGGGGAAAGGTGGTTGAACTGTATAAAACAGGAAAGGGATATAAAAAGATATCCAAGGAAATGAGAATGCCAATCAGCAGTGTTCAAACTCTAATCAAGAAGTGGAAAATGAGGCGTTCTGTTGAGACCAAACCACGGTAAGATAGATCAACTAAAATTAAGCCACAACTGCCAGGAAAATTGTTCGGGATACAAAGAAAAACCCACAAATAACATCAGGTGAAATACAGGACTCTGAACAAAACATGTGGTGTGGCTGTTTCAAGATGCACAATAAGGAGGCACTTGAAGAAAGATGGGCTGCATGGTCGAGTCGCCAGAAGAAAGCCATTACTACGCAAATGCCACAAAGTATCCCCCTTACAATGCACCAAACAGCACAGAGACAAGCCTCAAACCTTCTGGCACAAAGTGATTTGTAGTAATAAAACCAAAATTGAGCTTTTTGGCCACAACCATAAACGCGACATTTGGAGAGGAGTCAACAAGGCCTATGATGAAAGGTACACCATTCCTACTGTGAAACACGGAGGTGGATCGCTGATGTTTTGGAGATGTGTGAGCTACAAAGGTACAGGAAATTTGGTCAAAATTGATGGCAAGATGAATGCAGTATGTTATCAAAAAATACTGGAGGAACATTTGCAATCATCAGCTAGGAAGCTGCGCATGGGACGTACTTGGACATTCCAACATGACAATGATCCAAAACGCAAAGCCAAGACGACCTGTCATTGGCTACAGCAGAATAAAGTGAAGGTTCTGGAGTGGCCATCTCAGTCTCCTGACCTCAATATCATTGAGCCACTCTGGGGAGATCTCAAACGTGCAGTTCATGCAAGAGACCCCAAGAATTTACAGAAGCTGGAGGCTTTTTGCCAAGAGGAATGGGCAGCTTTACCATCTGAGAAGATAAAGAGCCTCATCCACAAATACCACAAAAGACTTCACGCTGTCATTGATGTTAAAGGGGGCAATACACAGTATTAAGAACTGGGGTATGTAAACTTTTGATAAGGGTCATTTGGGTAGTTTCTTCCGTCATTATGATTTAAAAAGAGTAAACACAGTTGAATGATAATAAATGTCTTCCGCCAAACACTAACCATGAGGGAAAGAGAGGTTTTTGGATTATCATTCATATTCTCTGAAAAATGGCCAAGAAATCATAAATTCTGCCAAGGTATGTAAACTTATGAGCACAACTGTAAAAATGTAATATTTTTCTTTACTTTAGCCCAGTAAATATGAAATATTGGATATAAATATCATGTATTGTCTACCTAGTCACCAGGGCCATTTTATGCTCCTTTTCATGTGCTTTCCACTGTGTTCTTAGAAATTGTTGTAAAAAGCGATGACTCCTTCACACAAATATATGACTTATCTCACTGACTTATTCTTCTTCAAAAGCTACATCCTAGCTTTCAATTAAGCAAAAATTACCAGCAAGCAGGCTGCTTTTGCTGCAGTATATCTTTAGCTAACCCACAGTGCTCTGTAAATCTTGTTTTATATATTACATTTTATTTTGTAAAACAAAGATTTTAAAAAACTCACAAAAATTAGCATTTTAAAGAAAACAAGGTTTAAAAATAATTTTAAAAAACATAGACACTCATAGTTTTTGTTCACCATGCTTGAGTTCCCTAGTGACTCTAGCCATGGACAAGAGAATGAATGGTGATAGACTTTTCAAAGCATGAATTGCCAGCAAATTGGGGCAACCAGAGGGATAAAAGCCATTAGAACAGAAGGGCGGTATGGCTACAGGATGGTAGTTGCATAGGGATTCTTCGACAAGCAGCTGCTGACTAATTTCCTGTCTTGTGGGTTTCCCGTGGAGTAAGTGGTTACTACTGCAGAGTATTTGGTTCTCAATTTTCCTCTTCATTCCACTATCTTCATTAACATAACTTTGTTATGGCAAAGAGGATGGTACACGGCTGACTGAAGCTTGCAAAACATTGTTCTAAATAATTATATTGTCTTTTATCTAAACACTTGTACCTGTCAACTGATTATTAATGGCCTGCATTTGTCAATTGACAGATCATTAATTAATTTCAACTGATTTTTAAGTCACGCATCATTAAACAGGTTTTCACTTTAAAACTGCTCCCTCATACTACACCTTGTAGTTCCACCTATTCTCTTTGTACATTTGGAATTGAATCATACTTATATACCTACAGTACTATTGTCAATACAAGTTTATGTTTGCAAAATGTGTCTGTTCAGTATGCATATTTTTAAGACACACATACATTGAAGATGATGACCACTCTTAGTTACCTGAACCCCACAGGTCAATGCACTGGTTTTTCAATGTTGGACACTTTCCATATAGACAATACCCTTTACCATCCATACAAGAGGTGCCATCTTTTTTGAACAAATTGAGGCAGCGATTGGATTTCCCATCACATGTGTCTGGAAGGTCACACTCATGCAAGCTGTGTTGGCAGATGCTTCCCGCTTTCTTAAACTGTAATACCACCAAAATTCACACACATTAGCACAAAACCCTTGCAGTGTTATTCAATAGCATTATCACCTACTTTAAAAGTCTGAAAATTAGGTTTAAACTGGAATGTAGGCAATGTGATCCCAGTGAAATAAAGGGATTATAAAGTTCTCATCCATACCTAAAAGGGGGCATTCACATATAATGCCATTTTAACACCTCTCCTGGCACCATGGGATTGGATTATGCAATTAGAAATGTCTCACAATCTTTCACATCTCCGATCCTGTTCAATCAGCATCTGCCTTGACACATTTTATGCAGGGTTGCCAATTGTAAGTTTATGTACAGTTTGTAAAAATCAGTGATTTTTTTACAACTGTCTCTAAATATCAGGGACTAATAATTTGTCATGTTGTATTGGCTTTTTAGATGTGAATCGGGCAAATTACTCGTTATGCGTATTGTCAGTGTTTCCATATTGTGTTTATACGGTTTAAATATGGGTTGTCTTAGTTTTTAATAGGAGTTGTATAATTTTTTAAGTTGGCAGTAAAAAAAAAATGTGCTCTGTCAGTAAATTTTCCATGTTTTGTCAGTAAAAAAGTCTGTGGTAGGTTGGCACCACTGATTTCATGATGATTGAATTAAGGTGATGGAGTCATACGTGTGGTTATAAATGCTGGGGTATGTTCCAGACACTCATTAGAGCAGAATATACAGGTTGCATAAGCAGTGAAGCATTCTTAACACTTAGTAAGGTGCAGAGTTTTATCCTTCCCCTACTTGCACCTGTGAGCTACTCCAAGGATCTGTAATCAAAGACCACTCATTTGCCAGCATACAATGTCAAGCAAGATTTCTGAACTTACTAGTGATGGAAGTGAGAGTCATGTGATGGTACAGAGGGTATCCCTCAGTTTTGCAAGATATGTCACAATTTGCATTTTACAAAGTAAATAATTCAACCATCAATCCCTCCCCTCATGCCAGGGTACTAGGTGTAATCCTAGACTCTGACCAGTCTTTTCAGCCCCACATCCAAACGCTGTCGAAAGCTTGTAGACTTCAACTTCGTAACATGTCTAAAATACGCCCCTTTTTAACTAATGAAACCGCCAAGCTACTCATTCACTCGCTTGTTATCTCTCGCCTTGACTATTGCAACACCCTTCTCATTGGCCTAACTCTCTATAGGCTATACCTTCTTCAGTCTATCATATATGCTGCTGCCAGACTGCCAGACTTATCGACCTTACCAACTGCCCAGTGTCTGCCACCCCTCTCCGCCAATCCCTACATTGGCTCCTGATCACCCAGCGAATTAAATTCAAATTACTAACCACAACATACAAAGTCATTCACAACTCTGCCCCGAGCTACATCACCAAACCAAAACGTGGCAGGCATAAAAAGACTTCCAAGCCATCAGAAGTCTGGTTTAAACTTAGATTAATAAGGTACCCTTGATAAAAACACAATGACTATGTGGCTCCTATTTTCTGGTCATCTTGGTACCCAAATTCCTCTGCCCCGAGCTACATCACCAAACCAAAACGTGGCAGGCATAAAAAGACTCCCAAGCCATCAGAAGTCTGGATTAAACTTAGATTAATAAGGTACCCTTGATAAAAACACAATGACTATGTGGCTCCTATTTTCTGGTCATCTTGGTACCCAAATTCCTCTCCCATTCCCCATCAGTTACCTACTCTCTTCCCTCTCTTACTAGTTCTTATGTCTCCCTTACAATCTCTTTGGGTTGCCCCCCTCGCCCCCTCCTTCGGATCAGAATACCAGATGATTATCTCTTCTACCTGACATACAAGACAACTAAAGCGGAGGGTGTACCCGCATTCTCTGGACAATATTGCGGGACACAAGGAGTTAGGCACTTTGGAGGTTATGTGTAGTGGTTTTTTTTTCTTTTTTTTGGCTCCATCTATCTCATTCTCTCCTTCCCCTCCCTTTCCCTTTTTTACCCTTCTCTGTACACTTAAACACAACTGGATATTTTTTTTTAAACAGCCTTCAAACTATTTTATCTCTGAATCGAGCACATTGGATCTCTCATCCATGCATGTAATACTTATTTCTTCTTCTTGTCAAATGTTTAATTTCTAACATGCTCAATCAACCTTCATGCAAGATCTTGTTTTGTTACCATAGCTTTCACTATTCATGTGTACAAGGTTTGTCTTCATTGAACTTCGTGATGTTCTTTCATAGATATTAGCAGGATTATTCATGTTATGTTTCACTGTTAACAATATTTAATTTTTTTTTTAAATAAAGTATGTTAAAAAAAAAAAAAAATCTCATTTAAATTCCATACTTGAAGGAAGATATCAGCCTTATGTGGCGCTCATTGTTTTCAATCAATCAGTTTTTATTGTGAAGCACTACCAATGTATAACATTGCAAAGCAGCAAAGAGAACCTGTACATGTAATGAACAAATATGGCTGCCTCCAGGTACATATATACAGTAGTTATGAATTATACACAGAAACATTAAGACAAATTAATAACAATATTCGCACCAAGCTGATTGTGCATATACCGGTATCTTAAAGGGAAATAAAAACACAAAATGAATTCCCTTCAAGGAAATTTGTACTCTATATTGACAGATGCTTTAACATGTTGCCACTCACCTGACATTTCTCGCAGCAGTCCCCATCTGCACATACAGCTTCTGCTTTCAGTTTACATGTGGAGGCATTACAGCAAGGATTGGTGCATTCCTAACAAGAAAAATAAAGCGCCCAATGTGCTCAGTGTATAGAGGATAATACAACAATATGAAGAAGTAGCTCTCAATATCAGTCCAGTCCACACGATGTAGAAATGACGATATAAAATAAAAACTTGCCCCAAACTTGCTCATCCATGTCTTTATGGACCTTGCTTCGTGTGCAGTCATTTTGGAAGAGGAAGGGGCCATCCCCAAACTGTTCCCACAAAGTTGGGAGCATGAAATTATCCAAAATGTCTTGGTATGCTGATGCCTTAAGACCCCTTTCACACTGGAGGCATTTTTTCAGGTGCTTTAGCGCCTCATCTGCAATCCCAATGTGAAAGCCCGAGTGCTTTCACACTGGTGCACTGCTCTGGCAGGACGTCGAAAAAAGTCCTGCAAGCAGCTTCTTTGAGGAGCTTTAGGAGCGGTGTATACACTGCTCCTAAAGCGCCCCTGCCCATTGAAATTGCTTTGCAGACGCTTTTAACCCTTTATTCGGCCACTAACGAGGGTTAAAAGCGCCCCGCTAGCGGCCAAAAAGCGCCTCTAAAATGACGGTAAAGCGCCTCTAAAACTAGCGGTGCTATACCGCCGACGCCCCCTGCGCTGTCAGTGTGAAAGGGCTCTATGAGTTCCCCTTTACTGGAACTAAGGGACTATGCCCAACCCGTGAAAAACAACCCCACACCATAATCCCCCCTCCACCAAATGATTTGGACCAGTGCAAAGCAAGGTCCATAAAGACATGGATGAGGGAGTTTGGGGTGGAGGAACCTGACTGGCCTGCACAGAGTCCTGACCTCAACCCGATAGAACACCTTTAGGATGAATTAGAGTGGAGACTGAGAGCCAGGCCTTCTCGTTCAACATCAGTGCCTGACCTCACAAATGCGCTTCTGGAAGAATGGTCAAACATTCCCATAGACACGCTCCTAAACCTTGTGGACAGCCTTCCCAGAAGAGCTGAAGCTGTTATAGCTGCAAAGGGTGGGCCAACTCAATTTTGAACCCTACGGACTTACCTTCACGCCATTAAAGTTCATGTGCGTGTAAAGGCTGGCCAATACTTTTGGTAATATAGTGTATATCAGTGGTGGCCCTATCCATGCGTCCGGCCCCCTAATCTACATTCGGGGCACTGGATGCATGTATTCCAATAGGGGGGTGTATTTTAGAAGCACGTGATTAGAGCCAGAGGCTCTAATAGACTTCAAAATGAATATTCGCTATTCTCACACTGATTCTCCTCCCAGCCAATCAGGAAGCAGGTCATGAGACCCATCACCGACTGACTGAAAGGACAGGCGATCCTATTGGATGGCAAGGAGGAGGAAGGAGTCGATGCACAGCTGAAGCCGGCGTGATGCATAGGAGGAGGAGATGCCTGTCCATCTCCCGTTGCAGCGCTGCCCGCCTGGAACCTAGATGGGGGTAAGTGCTGGATGACCGACCGCGAGTGGGGGGGTGCCACCGGCCGACCGGGGGGGGTTGTTGGCCCCCCTTAAAAAAAAACACCAGCCACCAATACCTAAAAAAAAATATTTTGCAGTGTGATTTGAGCTCATACAAAATTAATGGCTCAAATCGCACTGTAAAGAACTGCATGTAATTTGAACAGAAATACGGTGCGTTTCCTGTCCGAATCGCATTCAGTTTACCACGCAGCTCCTGTGTGAACCCAGCCTTGTCATAGTGACTTCAGTCTGTGTTCACACAGGAGTAATGCGGGAAGCCGCATGTGATTCGGACAGGAATCACACCGTATTCCTGTTCAAATCACATGTGATTCTTTGCTGTGTGATATGAGCCCATTCATTTTGTATGGGCTCAAATCTCAGTATCAGTATCAGTACCTGGTATCAGTGAGTACTTAAGCACAAGTATCGGCACTCCTAATTGCCAGTACAAAACAGGTATTGGCGCAACCCCAGCGTTTACCCAGCTTTAGACAATGTGTCAGGGTGTTTAATGGACTCAAAGACAAAGCTCCTGGGCAAACAAATCTGCAAAGATGAGAATAAAGATAACAGGGAAAACAATTGTCAATATTAGTACTCATGCACAAGAACACAATGCTGTAGGTGAGCATACACTATACAATCCGATTGTACAATCTCTGCACAATCTCCTTTAGATTTACCAAAACTTTGTAATATATGGACAAACCTAAACAATTAATTTAAGTAGTATCCACTCAGGCAGGACCTTGTACTACATAGTTGGTGGTAGATCCAAAAGTTATTGTACGATCAGATTATATAGTGTGTGGTAAACTCTAGGCTGGCCATAGATGGATCAGTTTTTTTTTTAGTCCATGTCTGATCAAAAAAAAACTGAGCAGATCCCCCCATCCACACAACTAAGGTGGATGAGGGAATCCTTTCCGCTGAGACATCTATGGCAGCTCTGCAGATCAAAGGAAAAAATTTTTGCTGGTTTGAGAGAAGTTAAAGTGGGGTTCCACCCAAAAAACAAAAATACCTGGAAAAAATCTAAAAAAAAAAACAAAAAAACATTTGGATATTTTTTTTTTTTTCACTTACCTCTAAATGCCTGTTGCTAGGTGGTCCCTCGTAGTCTGCCTGTTCCTTTGCCTGGGCTGGTGACATCACTTCCCCCCAGGCACAGGAAGGGCTCCGCTCTGCTCCCTCCCTCCTGTCAATCATCTGGGACCCATTACAGGTCCCAGGTGATTGAGCGGCCAATTACGGCGCGCGGCGCCCACAGTTGAAATGCCGGCGCCGACGAGCGGAGGGGGGGGACGAGCGGGGCCTCGATCCCCCGCATCGCTGGACCCTGGGACAGGTAAGTGTCCAATTAAAAGTCAGCAGCTGCAGTATTTGTAGCTGCTGACTTTTAATTTTTTTTTTTTTTGACGGCCCCCCTGGGTGGAACTCCCCTTTAATCATTAAAAATTGACTTCACCTTTAGCAGGAATGGCCATAGATGGATTGAAACGTATCCGGTCATTGCTGGACCAGTCAAATTTCCATCCATCTATGGCCAGCTTTATTAGCTCCTGTGTAAAATCCCTGTTTTCTTATACCTGGGGAGTTGGGGAGCTCACTAAGTCTCCATGTATACGAGTTCTATAGGGCCCATATACATGTGGTGCAGACATGTGTGTCCTGTGCAGGGCTCTTTTATTTTATGAGGACAGGGATGTATGGGCATTGTGTGCATCCCTGTGCCAGTGTCCTATTCGCTTCTATTGGGAGCCGCACCTGTATGTCATAATAGGATACAGTTGCTGTGTCCATGCAGCCTCATGTCCCAGTAGATATGAATGGGGGGCTGACATGGGGATGTGCACAACACCTATATAACCCCAGTGCTGATAAAAGTCAGCCTTGCATGAGAGACACATGTTTGCACCTCTTGTGAATGGACCCTTACTAAAAAGAACAGTTGTCTCCACAGCAATTAACAGTGATATGAAGCCTGAAAGTTACCTGTCAGCTGAGAGACAGAGAACACTCAGTTTGGCCATGCAGCAGAGAAGAGGAGACCCGAGGGGAAGGGCGCCGGAGGAGGGGGCACTACACAGAGGAGGAATGGGCTCCGAGATCGGAGGGACAGATAAAAACAAGAGCCTAGGTAAGGGGAGGAGGTTGTGATCTCCCAAGGACATGGACATGGGGACACTGTGAAAGATAAAGCAGGAGAGATAGAGTTGACTGGAGAGGGGAAAAGAGAAGCTGCTGTTCGGGCAAGGAGAGGAGCAGGATCTAGAATCAATCAGAAAAGCACTGACAACTGATGCCTTCCCAACCTGATGCGCCCGCCTGCTACACTCTCCTGTTTCTCAGAGAATAGTACAGTGCCCTGTGCAGGCTGGGGGCAGGTGTAGTGCTACGAAGCAGGGACAAAGCCGCTCTCTGTCTTCTGTGTTACATTCGGCAGCATATTCTGTACTGGGCAGGCTGTACTCGGCAAACTGAACCCTCCTCCCACACCAAATCATACGGCCCAGGGCAGCTGCCCCTCCTGCCCACCCCTAGTACCGGCCCTGAACACGCACCCACGATTTTCCCCTTATTTTAAGGGGAAAAAAGTGTGTGTTATACGCTGATAAATACGGTAATGAATGACTTTTGTATCTGCCTGGAGTTCAGCATTTTCAAAGATAATGTACATCCACATTTCTCAGTTATATTTACATAATTGTTATAAACTTAACCTCAAACATTCATATCTCAAAGGTATATTCATGTTGTGTGCGTTACCACATGTGTTTATTGTATCTAATCAATAAAGTGATTCCATCACAAAGTTTTCAGTTTCAAGAGGTATTCCTTTCCAACAATCTCCTATACATCCTAAGACATCTTCAACTGTATCTACGAATGTTAAAACACTTCTAAAGTGTACTTCCATCCAACCCAGACCTACTACCCTCTCCCTGCCCCTATCCTACCGCTCCATCTCCTGAGGTGTACCTAAGCCATCCTGCCCCCACTTTCTCAAATTTCTTGTGACAGCCTCAGCTGCATAAGTCAGTTTATACAGTGGGAGTGCTCTGTTAACAAGGTCCATCCAGTTTTGTAGAGATAGAGGGACCGGGTCCTTCCATCTGAGAGCCAGTGCTTTCTTAGCATAGCAAAAGAGTATTCTCAATAGCATTTTTTGCGACTTGGATAATCTTTCCTCCTCCAGATTGCCCAACAGGCATCTGGCCAGGGAGTAAATATTGGGGAGAGCCAAGGCATCTTCCAAGTAGTTAAAGCGGTTGTATACCATTATTTTTAACTTTTACCTACAGGTAAGCCTATAATAAGGCTTACCCGTAGGTAAAAAAAATATCTCCAAACCTGTAAGGTTTAGGAGATATTCCCCTCGCAATGAGCCGCTGACTGCAGCGGAGCATGCGCACAGGGGATTCTCGGCTGACAGCCCGGCAAACTCCGGAGCTTGCCCGGCAGAAGTCTCCCGCACGCATGCGCGGGAGTGACGACATCGCGGCTCCGGCCACTCACAGCGCCGGAGCTGCGATACCCGGAAGACACGCCGAGGGGAGATGTCAGCTCCCTCGGCGTGGACCAGGTGAGATGCCGGCGCCTCGTTCTAAGGTAAGTATCTCATAATGAGCTAGTATGCGGTGCATACTAGCTCATTATGCCTTTTCCCTTGCAGGTGTAGAAAAAAAAAAAAGACAGCAGGTATACAACCGCTTTAAGGATTGTTTTCCAGAATCATACTATTATGGGGCATTTCCAGACCATATGAAAGAAGTCTCCCTCTGCACCCTTACATCTATGACATTCCGGCGACTCCAGCCTTCCCATTTTATTCAGCCGTTGTGGCGTGTAATATATTCTGTAGTTAAAGTAGTTAAGTAGTTAAATTGTAGTAATTTGTCCCTAGCTGAAATCATCGATGGCAGCATTGTATCCAATGCCTCAGCCCAAGATTCCTCCGTGATGGGCGGGGATGTCTGCTTTCCATTGTGCAGCCACCCTCTCCATCCTAGTGGAGGAGGATGTCAATATGGTGAAATAATATTTAGAAATGAGCTTGGGCGGGGGGGAGCGTGACCTGGCACTGGAGGGAGATGGTGGCTTAGAGAGAGAGCTCCACCGTCCAAGATCTTTAGAGAGCCTTCAGCAACAGCCAAACCTCAGCCAACAAGCTGCAGAATGACGGGTAGGAGCCAGTCGGTCACCTGCTCTCAGCTGGATCCGGCTACCCAGCTGAGTAGGAACATTCCAGCGATGTTCCGAACTCAGCACACAGACTCACAGGCCGCATCACAAGCCGCAAACTGTAGTTACACAGGTCACGCGGCCGTGGTTCCTGCAGTCTCCCAGACAGGCTCCAGATCATCTCCCCTCCTATGCCTGGCAGATCTCCAGAGTGTGGCCCTGGACATTAAAAACACTCTAACGGCGGCAATCGCAGACTTAAAAACAGAGCTTAAAGCCGTGGCCTCACGTGTGGAACATGACGCATGGCGTGGCCATACACCAGGTTCAGCAAGCAGTCAGTGCGCAGGGCCAGCATCTCATTGACATGCATAGACACATTAATGACCTCGACTATCGGGGCTGCAGGCGTAATCTCCGTGTCAGGGGGATCCCTGAGTCCGTTGAGGGACCCCATTTGCAAACTGCGGTCTGGGCTATATTCAACACCCTTCTGGGTAGACCACCAGATGCGGCAGTTGAATACAGAGGTGCCACAGAGCACTGAGGCCAAGGGGCAGGGACACTGATCCACCCAGGGATGCCGTCCGCTGCCTGGTCAGCTTTACCCAGAAGGCAGAGATCCTGTGCCTGGCCCGCAACCAAGTACACCTGGAATATGAAGGGGCACGTATCCAGCTATTCCAGGATTTGTCCACAATTACCCTGCAGCACAGGAGGGATCTTCGCCCTCTCCTTCAGGCTCTCTGAGAGAGACACATTCCCTATTGATGGAAGTTCCCATTCTGCCTTCAAGCGACAAATGGTAATCATACGGCCCAACTGAAAACGCCAGCCAACCTGCGCCCCTTCTGTGATGCCCTAGGAATCCCGATGGTCCCGGTTCCAGATTGGTATGGAGTTTTCCTGCAGCCCGAGCCCTGGATCCCTAACCAACCTGGAGACACTCAGAGGTCGCAGAGAAGCAGACAACGCTGCTGCAGATCCTCAGCGAATTTACCACCAAGACGCCGTGGGGACATGGAAACCGATGAAAGTCCACGCGTTTCCCCGTCATCCGCAAGGCGCAAAAGGGACCACTGAGTATACAGGAATTGAGATGATCAGCCACTGCTACTTATCCCTATGTATGCTTCTCAACTTACTCTGTAAGGTAAGCTGGGTCTCAACTTTACACTTAGTACTTGCACCTGGCGAATGACTGATGAAGAACTCCCTGAAACCTGACCAGGCCTCTCCCCGAACACAGTGTTGCCCACTGCAGCATGCAGCCTCTTAGGGAAGTGACTCATTTATGTTTCAGTAACTAACATGAACTTGTTAATGCAGTACTGCTATCAGAGACTGAGACAGGTGATCTTATCAGAGACCCTTGAACCGGTGTTATGCAGAGGTAGGTGACCACCTCGAAGGTACCTTTACCTTGCCATGTATGTACCTTTTCCGGTTCGGGCCCAACCGCTAGGAGAACTTACCTACACAAGTTGGCAGCTGAGCATGCTCTTCCCCCCCTCTACCACACTGACTCTTTAGGCTAAATGGGGTCAGTCACTGCAGGATAAGACTTGTAACCCTCCGCTCTCTACCTTGCTTACTTCCGTAGGTGGTGACAGCAATGGAAAATCTGCTTGGGGGGTTAACCCATAGCCAACTACTCCTGCCCCCTCCCCCACTTTTTTCATAGGGGTTTGTTTTGGTTGTTTTTTTTTCCTTTTTGGAGGGGGACAGAGAGGACCCAGACCTGCCAATCTGTTATAGCAGGACATACGCTAACTGCCCAGAGACTCATACAGAGTACCATTTTCATAGGTTATGGGGATAGGGTTAAGCATAGCTCAGCAAACCTGTGCATTGTTTGTTCCTTGTTTAATGGTGTGTATTATTCCATTACCTTATAAGATATTGTGATAGCTTAAGGGTCCCCCTGAGGGTGGTGAACTCTAACCCATAAATCCATAACGGGATTGGGTGGTGGGGATAGATGTCCCAGAGTAAGGGGAGATCCTTGCCCAGTTCACGCTGGCCGCTATAGGCTTTAGGGGCTCCCATATAGTAAGGAGATATAGGGCTCTCTATTCCTCCCTATTCTCGTTACTGCTGGGATTATAACAGAATCCCGCTGTTTACAGGTAGTTGGATCCCCTGATCTCTGGTTTTATCATAGATCTTGATGGTCTTGGGACCGGCGACTCTGACATCTCCAGCTGGCCAGGTCTGAGACAATTTAATTGTTAAAAGGTTAAAATTATTAAACATTATTAGTTTGAACTCTTAACTCTCTATTTTATTCTGTCTAGCTGAGAGCGTTCCTATCCTATGCTATAAGACAATATATTAATATCGGCCGTTACTCCTGATCCACTAGGGTTCCCTAGTTTGCCGGAGGGGAGAGAGGCCGAAGTGGATCTTTCACACCTAGTGTGGGAGGTCCTGCGAAGTCTCGCTTCACCCGGCAAAGCCGAGGTTCTCATTATTCTTCATGCTTGCTCTCTGTGGTTACTGGATGGTAGGAAGTGTACATAGTTTCATTTAGGTGCTAGGCTTCTTCCCCACCTCAGGGAGGCAGGTATACCCCTTGAAACTTGCCGGCTTAGCCCCACGTTATTTGTGTTTTTCACCTCCTTCTTTATTAGGTAACTCAGCTGGTCGCTCCTGCGACTCCCGCATCGGGGGAAGATCGCAGTAGCAAGTGTTAAGCCTCTCTCGGGTTTCTGGTAAACCCCAGAGTGACTCCCCGGAGTGGGCTTAACCTCTCCTTCTTTTCCTCCCTGCTCTCTATCCCCCCTTTCCCTCTCTTTTCCTTTTTCTATCTCTTACTATTTCTTTCTCTCCCCTGGCTTTGTGTTCCCTATCTCCTGCTCCTCCTTACAGGCCCCGTCCCCTGAAAGTTTGAGGGTGACACTGACAAGCATCACTGATTATTAAATATGCCTTCTGCGGTGCAAACATCAGCCCCTCTATCTCTTAAGGTCTATTCCTTGAATGCTAATGGCCTTAACATCCCGGAGAAGCGTAGCAGTATTCTTGCTGAGGCTCACCGCCACAGAGCACAAGTGATACTTCTGCAAGAAACCCACTTTAAGTCCAGCTACATTCCGCACTTAACCAATAGCCGATACCCGGAAGCCTACCATGCGACTTGTCCCAAATCCAAAACGAAAGGGGTTTCCATAGTACTGGCTAAATCATTCCCATTCCGCCTTACTGCCCAAGTCATTAATCCTGAAGGCAGATTCCTCTTCTTAAAAGGGACTTGGAAAAATAGACCGGTGACTTTGGCGACAATATACTGCCCTAACTCCAGACAGGTAACCTTCCTGAAAGAGGTCCTTCTACAGCTCACCACGTTTCAGCCGGCCCTTTTAATACTGGGGGGGGACTTCAATATGACCTTAGACCCACTCCTAGATATCTCCACAGGTACCTCCTCACTCCCATTTTCTGCCTTACACCAGGTCAAGCTCACCTTAGCCTCCCTTGCGCTTCATGACATGTGGCGAACGCTATATCCCCAGGGGAAATACTACAAGTTTATGTCTTAGGTGCCAAGCTGTCTGCCTAGTTGTTGTACCACTCAACCGGATAGCCATCCAGTCCTGGTGTCTTATTCGGGTTGAGTGCACATATTGCAGATATGATTTCTTCTACAGTAACTGGAAGTTCTAACTCCTGTGCTGCCTCCTCGGACAGTTCCAGGAGAGGAATGGGGGCCAGGTATTCACGAACCGCCTCTCCTCCATAATCCACCCTGGAAGAGTATAATTCAGAGTAAAATGTTACAAGAAGTATCTACCTTTTACTATACTTCTTAGTTGCTGTTTGTGTGCTAGAAAACTGCAGATGCACTATAATGAGGGAGGTTTTTGCCAATAACCATACTTCCTAATATTTTGAAATGGGAATGAGGGACACCTACTAGCAAACATATGTAGTCATAAGACACGCCCCCTGCCACACACCCTTAAAGCAGAATTAACCAAAAAAAAAAGTTCATTAAAAATCCACAAGGGCTTTTTTATCACTACTATTCCTTTATATTGACTTTTAAAATTTACAAATGCAGCAATTTAGAATTTGGATGAAAGGTTTAGCACTGGGAAACACTTTTTGAAAGATAAAAAGTGCATTTTTTACACAACTATATGGATCAAACCAAAATGAGGGACAAATGAGGAGGAAAGAGGGACAGAGGGACATTGCTCGAAATCAGGGACAGTCCCTCAAAATCAGGGACAGTTGCCTGCTATGCAATAACCACTACTATATTGTTTCATACTAAAAAAGGTTCATGGAGTAGAATGGAGAAGTCTTTCATTCTTGGAAATCTTTTTTTTTAAGACCAGCAAAGACTAGAATACAGACTGACCTTTTCAGCTCCACAGTCACACTGCTCTCCAGTCTCGATTAAGTTGTTGCCGCAGAATGGTGGGGAAATAAACCTTCCAATTTTGGGTTTATTCATCAGACACTTGAATGACAGAATCAGTAGATACTTCTTAAACTGGTTTATGCTGCATTGACTAAAATTAGAAGGGGGCGTAGATCTATAAAAGGTGAGAGTAAAGAAATGCAATTATTAACTCAGATAGAAGCTAGCAGACACTGATATTGTAGTATAAACCCCAAGTTCTGATTGGGCATAATAACTATAGATATCTACCTCCATATGATCATACCTTTTCAGCACATAAGATCAACATTATAATTTTTTCCTCATTCCCAGTTAAAGAAAACCATAAAGATTCTGGGTTTGCTTTATTTTTTTTTTAAATGTTTACATGTTTTGAAACCGATTTCTTTTTTTATAAGGGTTTAGGTTTTCATATAAAATCGTTGTTTTACAAGTAAACATTTGGAAAGTGCACCTATGACACTGGTGTTACAAAGCATTGGGGGTATGATTTTTCTAAATAGAGACCACTGCAGAAGCTGTTTGCTTTCAGACTGGATCTCTCTAATTGAGGAGTAGGGATGGGCCGATGGGCCGAACACCCCCGTTCGGAACGCGAACACCATTAAAGTCTATTGGACACGAACATGAAAAATCAAAAGTGCTAATTTTAAAGGCTTATATGCATGGTATTGTCTTAAAAAGTGTTTGGGGACCTGGGTCCTGCCCCAGGGGACATGTATCAATGCAAAAAAAAGTTTAAAAACGGCAGTTTTTTTCGGGAGCAGTGATTTTAATAATGCTTAAAGTGAAACAATAAAAGTTTAATATTCCTTTAAATTTCGTACCTGGGGGGGGGGTCTATAGTATGCCTGTAAAGTGGCGCATGTTTCCCGTGTTTAGAACAGTCTCACAGCAAAATTACATTTCTAAAGGAAAAAAAGTAATTTAAAACTACTCGCTGCTATAATGAATTGTCGGTCCGGCAATACACATAAAGGTTCATTGATAAAAACGGCATGGGATTCCCCCACAGGGGAACCCCTAACCAAAATTTTTTTTAAAATGGCGTGGGGGTCCCCCTCAAAATCCATACCAGAGCCTTCAGCTCTGGTATGGATTTTAATGGGAACCCCGCGCCAAAATTTAAAAAAAAAATGGCGTGGGGTCCCCCCAAAAATCCATACCAGACTCTTATCCGAGCACGCAACCTGGCAGGCCGCAGGAAAAGAGGGGCGCTGCCCCCCCTCCTGAACCGTACCAGGCCACATGCCCTCAACATTGGGAGGGTGCTTTGGGGTAGCACCACCAAAGCACCTTGTCCCCATGTTGATGGGGACCCCCAGATTCAGGCCCCCCCCAATTTTGAAATGGTAACGGGTACATTGTTTTTAAAACTTTTTTTGCATTGATACATGTCCCTTGGGGCCGGACCCAGGTCCCGAAACACTATTTATGACAATAACTTGCATATTAACCTTTAAAATGAGCACTTTTGATTTCTCCCATAGACTTTTAAAGGGTGTTCCGCAGCTTTCGAATTTGCCGCGAACACCCCAAATTGTTCACTATTCGGCAAGCGGGCGAACAGCCAATGTTCGAGTCGAACTCATGTTGGACCCGAACATAAAGCCCATCCCTATTGAGGAGTTATAAAAAGCAGGCACTGCTCTTTACAACTTCATCAACTCAGTGAAGTTGATTTAATGGAGAAATTAAGAATGCGGATGTACATTTAGCTTAGTAAAAAAGTGAAGTGATGTTTACTTCACATGCAATGGGAAGATGAAACATCAAGACTATTTGTTTGCACATCATTGGATGATTGACGTGAAAGAAGCTTCAGCAAATTTGCCAAGCTAAGTGATCATTCACTTTGGTAAGTCATCCCTGTGAATAAGCACCAACTGGAGTGAAGCGCATTAGAGCTTGCAAATACCAGTTGGACTGTGAAGAGTTTAAATAAACTGGACTGAAGCCTTTTATATTGAGTGTGGCTTCCTTTTCTTGTGGAAAGACTGAGTGTGGATTTCTTTAATGAAACAACCACATTCAGTTGGGTAATTTGAGATTTCACAATTGAGCTCTGCTTGCAAAATGCGTTTTTGGCAAAGCAGCTATATCTGAGCTCCAAGGTTAGAACTGTAAAATGTGGAGGAGAAGTGCCTTCTTACCTGAAATCCTTAGCCCAATTGTAAGTCATTGGCCAGTTGGCCTGTATCAAAAAATGCATTAATTTAAGTGCTGGAAGCACTCCTCCCCAGCAAATTTGTGTAATGAAGGCCAGTCCCTGTCACAGCTTGCCAATGCACTTGATGAGTTGTCACCTAACTGCCCCAGCACTGATCTCATTGAATCACCACCAACTTTTTTTTAATGTGATCTAATGTATGAATTTGACTTGGTGGCAATGTCTTTATCCACCAACTTTTTTAATGTGATCTAATAAATGTATAGTTTTATTTATGTGAGTTGTTTTGTTAGTATGGTGCCTTAAAGGTCCCTCCATACTGAAGGTATTTTTCCTTCTTCTTACTTGGAATTTCGAGTTATTGGGATGTGTCACCATACGCCGATTCCCTGCAATGTCATATTTTTGTGTGTCATTGTATCATGATATAAGCACTGCCTGTTTTTGAGGCCCCCCACTTTCCCTTCCCCAACTAATACTATGGATTGGGTGTGTGGAGGAGCTGTGCTTACATTAGCACGTCAATACACGGGTAAAACAGTGCTTACACTGTGAATGTGAATATAGTTCCCACAGACCTATGCTAACCACATTAAAAGTGATATGTATTTCAACTAGCTTGCCAGTTAGCCAGGTAGGTTGCCAAATTGCAATACCTGAATATAAAAAGTTGAAAAATACATTTAGAATATTTTTCTTTTAGTATTGAACGTAATAAATATAGAAAAGACATACAATGGCCCATACAGTCTATTCATCTCTACACACAGTTGATTCCCAATCTTTTCTACACTAAGCTCCCAGATTTCATACTTCTTTCTTTTTGGAGGGCTCTTCTTTTCTTTTTTTCATTATTTTCACTTTTCTCCCCCCCCCGCATGTTTTATTTACCATTCTTTTTTTAGGCATACAGGTATCAGTACTTTTACTTTTCATGTTCATTTTACTTTTTTACATGTCCTATTTCCTTTCTTGCATTGCCTTACCACCAGGGGCATTTTGTGAATATAGGGGGGTTATTTCCGAAAGGTAAATCCACTTTGCAGTGCAAGTGCACTTGAAAGTGCACTGAAAGTGCACTTGGAAGTGCAGTTGCTCTAAATCTAAGGAGTAGATCTGAAATGAGTGGAAGCTCTGCTGATTTTATCATCCAATCATGTGCAAGCTAAAATGCTGGTTTTTATTTTCCTTGCATATTCCCCTCGGATCTCCAGTGACTTTACTTTCAAGTGCACTTTCAATGCAAAGTGGATTTGCCTTTAGTAAACAACCCCCATAGTGTGCCTGTGTGCAAGACCTTAAAGTGGATGTAAACCCTCGCAGTGAAGAGCCCCAGATGATACACAGAGATGAAACAAATCTTCAGCTGTATATATCCTTTAGAAAGTGCTCTTCGTGTTACAGATTTTCTCTTCCTGGTCAGCACTGGGATTGGATTATTGGCATGCAGCCAAGACAGCTGATTGGAGGAAAGGCACACCCCCTCCAGATTAGCAAAAGGAAGGAAGGAATGTGCAGAGCTCTGCTCTGAGACAGCAAGCTGTCTGCTTATCTATTTATAGCAACCTCCCATGACACACACTTCAAGCTGCCGTCTCAGTAGTTATCAGGCTGATAACAGAGTTACTGAGCAGGAGAAAGCCGTGGGACTTAGTGCTTTGAAGAGAGATAAGAAAAAACTACAGATATATGTGTCCAGCTCAAATTTCATGAATCGGGTTTACATCCACTTTCAGGTGAACCCCCTTCCTCAAGAAAAGCAAAATTGAAACTTCATTCACACTGGTCTTTGTGGAGTCCAGATCCGTAAATCTCATGGATCTGGAAGCAACAAAATTCTGGACTACAGGCACATACACACTGATTGTTTTGCAACGTCCAGTGTGCATATACCCTGATCTGGCTACCCTGGACTCTATGGTGTTGATTTACTAAAATTAAATAGGTGGTTCACTTTACAAGGGTATTTTTCTTCAGTCATTTTTTCAACTTTCCATCTATTAAATCTTTTGCCCTTGTTTTTTTAACTTTGGATAGTAAATCATTTTTCTGCCAGTAAATACCTTATACAGCCCACTTCCTGTTTCTTGTCTGGTAAAAAGCCTAGGCTTATGACATCATGCACAGCTCTCTCTCTGTGAGTGTTTGCCAGAAAGGGAGGTGGGGTGAGTCATAAGAGGGCCAATGAGGGCCAATGAGAGCTGCAGAGCTGGAGGTGTGCCTCTGAGTGAATCCAGGAAGTGAACAGGTGGCAGCTTCAGCTTCCCACAGTTAAAATGGTTGCAGCCAGACTCAGTGGAGGGAGATTTCTGTAGCATATTTGGCAAGTACAGAATCACAGTATATATAAAATTATATGCAAAGTGGTTGGAGGAAAGCTTCAGAATGGCAAAGATGTTTTTATTACAAATTATGTGAGCAGACCGCAGTTCCTCTTTAACTTAGTGAATTAGGTGAAGCCCTGCTGCTTTCCATCATCCAATCATGTGCAGGAAAAATGTTTTTTTTTTTTCTTGCACATGATTGGGTATTCTTTGAAAAGTGAGATTTCAATACATATACATATGTACCCTGCTCTCCTGACCCCAGGTCCTCCGTCCTGACCCCTGTACCCTGTTATACTGACCCCAGGTCCTCTGTTCTGACCCCTGTACCCTGCTCTACTGACCCCAGGTCCTCCATCTTGCTGACCCCTGTACTCTGCCCTACTGACCCCTGTACCCTGTTCTACTGACCCCAGGTCCTCCTTCCTGACCCCTGTACCCTGTTATACTGACCCCAGGTCCTCTGTTCTGACCCCTGTACTCTGCTCTACTGACCTCAGGTCCTCCATCTTGCTGACCCCTGTACTTTGCTCTACTGACCCCTGTACCCTGTTCTACTGACCCCAGGTCCTCCGTCCTGACCCCTGTACCCTGCTCTACTGATTGCAGGTCCTCTGTCCTGACCCCTGTACCCTACTCTACTGACCCCAAGTCCCCCATCCTGCTGACCCCTGTACCCTGCCCTACTGACCCCTGGTCCTCCGTCCTGCTGACCCCTGTACCCGGCTCTACTGACCCCAGGTCCTCCGTCCTGACTCCTGTACCCTGCTCTACTGACCCCAGGTCCTCTGTCCTGCTGACCACTGTACTCTGGCCTACTGACCCCTGTACCCTGCTCTACTGACCCCAAGTCTTCCATCCTGCTGGCCCCTATACCCTGCTCTACTGACCCCAGGTCCTCTGTCCTGCTGACCCCTGTACCCTGTTCTACTGACCCCAGGTCCTCTGTCCTGACCCCTGTACCCTGCTCTACTGATTGCAGGTCCTCTGTCCTGACCCCTGTACCCTACTCTACTGACCCCAGGTCCGCCATCCTGCTGACCCCTGTACCCTGCCCTACTGACCCCTGGTCCTCCATCCTGCTGACCCCTGTACCCGGCTCTACTGACCCCAGGTCCTCCGTCCTGACCCCTGTACCCTGCTCTACTGACCCCAGGTCCTCTGTCCTGCTGACCACTGTACTCTGGCCTACTGACCCCTGTACCCTGCTCTACTGACCCCAAGTCTTCCATCCTGCTGGCCCCTATACCCTGCTCTACTGACCCCAGGTCCTCTGTCCTGCTGACCCCTGTACGCTGCCCTACTGACCTCTGGTCCTCCGTCCGGCTGACCCCTGTATCCTGCTCTACTGACCCCAGGTCCTCCCTCCTTCAGACCCCTGTACCCTGCTCTGCTGACCCCCTGTCTTCCGTCCTGGTGACCCTTGTATCTTGTCCTACTGACCCCCCCTGTCTTCTGCCCTACTGACTCCCTATCTTTACTCCTGCTGACCCCTTTACTCTGCTCTACTGTCCCCCTGTCTTCCATCTTGCTGACCCCTATACCCTGCTCTACTGAACCCTGGTCCTCCATCCTGCTGACCCCTGTACCCTGCTCTACTGACCCCTTGTCTTCCATCCTTCTGACTCCTTTACACTGCCCTACTGACCCCCTATCCTCTGTCCTCTGCCCTTGTGATGCCTCTTCTCTGCCCTGCTGACCCTTCTCCTCTGCCATTCCTGTCCACCACACGCTATGCGCGCCACAAATTACTTCCTCCCTCAAGTATCCCTGATTCTGAAGTTCAAAAGTTGGGAGGTATGCTTAAAGTGATTGATAAGTGATAGGTACAAGGTGATAAACGATCAATTTGTAAAACAACTTATTCAGTTTAAAATTTAAATGAAAGGCAAACATTTGTGTATATATATTAAAAAAACTTTATAAATAACTTTTCTCCCTTTTTTATATGTGGTCACATTCCCTCTGTTCTCAGTTACATAAGAGCTGGGGGGGAGGATAAGCAACAGTAAGTCTGATCATTAGAGGAGAGCAGCCTGAGTTCCCAGCACAGCTAGGGAACTGACCACCATGTGTTCTCCTGCTTAGTGCGGTTCGTTTTAAACAGGAAAGCAGAGGGACTAGCAAGAACACCAGGGATTTCACACAATGGAAGCAATACAAAGACAACAGGATACTTTTTCATACAAGTATATGGTACAGTAGGCACATATCAAGTAATTTAAAATGCTGGAGTAACAAACACTTTGGGGGAGATTTACTAAAACTGGAGCATGCAAAATCTGGTGCAGCTCTACATAGAAACCAATCAGCTTCCAGGTTTTATCGTCAAAGCTTAATGGAAGAAGCTGAAGTTAGAAGCTGATTGGCTACCATACACAGCTGCACCAGATTCTGAGTGCCCCATCTTTAGTAAATCTACCCCTTTAAGTCCTCAGTTGTACATAGTTCTTGTTTTTGGAGTATCCCACCACTACCCTCAACCCTATCCAAGTTCTCCAAAAATAAAAACCAAAAAACAATCTCCCCTGGACTGATTATCGCAGAAATGTGTGAATGAGCCTGTGTGTCTGGCTGCGGGGCAAAGCCTGTGGGGAAGGCCTGGATAGTAATCCTGCAACTCCTACAGAAGAAGTGCAACATCTTTACATCTATATTTCTCGACTGCTAGGGAATGAGTACTAATAAAGGAGATAATGTACATTTTACCATTAATTCTTTTCCCCACTGCAAATTCTGTTTCAAATGTATTATTTCCATATGCTCTAAAAACTGCGTAGTAACTAGAATTGATCCCTATCTTTCCATCCTCTTGAACAGCTAACATCCTTGTGTATACTTCTTATAGTGAACATCTAGGAGTAATAAAGTGATTCTAAAGGCTAAGGCCTCTTTCACACTAACGATCCGTATGTCCGTTTTTCATCCTTCCGTTTTCGGATGAAAAACGGACATACATGTATCTCTATGGAGCGTCGGATGTCAGCGGTGTCATGTCCGCTGACATCCGACCCGCTCCAATCCGAAAAGTGTAACGGAGGAAAAACCTACTTTTCCATCCGTTTTCGGATCGGATCGGGTGAGGACGGACACTACGGTCCGTCATCATCCGATCCCCCCATAGGGGAGAGCGGCGCTCTGACAGGTCCATCGCTGCACAGTGAGCAGTGACAGACCTGTCATCTTCCTGCTCAGCGGGGATCGGCGGAGTGATCCCCGCTGAGCAAGCGGATATTCACGGGGCGGATCATCACTGATCCCCGTGAGAAAGAGCCCTAAGGGTATTTTACCTTCATGCAAACTTTCAGTATGTTGCTTCCCTGAAGCCCCCTCTAAAGCCCAAACGAGATCCAGCGATAGGCACGACAGCGACTGCTCACCCAGGTCTGTGCCTCCTCATTGCCTGAGAGACAGCAGAGGGAGCCAGAAGCTCGTTCTGTGTGTCTCATGGACATGCATAGCAGGCTCTGGAGTGAGCCTGCATGAGTGCCCCCATAGGAAGCGGCTTGCTGTGGGAGCACTCAGAGAAGAGGAGGAGCCAGGAGCGTCAACAGGGAACCCGAGAAGAGGAGGATTGGGGCTGCTCTGTGCAAAACCATTACACAGAGCAGGTATGCATGACATACTATCTTTATTATTACTTTAATTACATTGAGGTTAATATCCTGCCCCCAGCCTGACCGGACAGTAAAAGAGCAGTAGCAGACTGGTAAGGGCATCTCTCTGCTCACTCAGTTCTCTCCTCCTGTCAGCTTGCTCCTCTCCAGCACATTTGCACACAGCACACCAGATTAGCTATCAATCCCACCCTTCTCTCTTTAAGTCTGTGTGCTGCTGTACAGGTCACTCACACAGTGTACTGTTGGTGGGAAGAACTAGTGAGGGCTACAGAGGCACAAAAGAACAACACTCCTTTAAGAGGAACTGCAGTCTGCTCACATAATTTGTAATAAAAACATCTTTGCCATTCTGAAGCTTCCCTCCAACCACTTTGCATATTATTTTATATATACTGTGATTCTGTACTGCCAAATATGCTGCAGAAATCTCCCTCCATTGAGTCTGACTGCATCCATTTTAACTGTGAGCAGCTGAAGCTGCTGCCTGTTCACTTCCTGGATTTACACAGACACACTGAGGCACACCTCCAGCTCTGCAGCCATGCAGCTCTCTTTGGCCCTCTTATGACTCCTCCCACCCTTCCTGGCAAACTCTCACGAGAGTGAGAGCTGGGCATGATGACATAAGCCTAGGCTTTTTACCAGACAAGAAAGAGATAGTGGGCTGTATAAGGTATTTACAGGCAGAAAAAAAATGTTGTACTATCCAAAGTTAAAACAACAAGGGCAGAAGATTTAATAGATGGAAAGATGAAAAAAATGACTGGAAGTCTACTTTAAAATGTAGGTTTGCCGGCAGACATCATGGACAATTCCTCTTAACCAGAGCAGCCTTTAGTGGTGCGAGCAGCAGGTGAGGTTAGTATTTACATTGTTTTTTACAGGGAACTTAATTTTGAGATTGGTGACATGGTCACTTTAACCACTTCAATACAGGGCATTTTCAACCCCTTCCTGCCCAGGCCAATTTTCAGATTTCAGCGGTGTAACATTTTGAATGACAATTGCGCGGTCATGCTACGCTGTACCCATATGACATTTTTATAATTTTTTCTCCCCACAAATAGAGCTTTCTTTTGGTGTTATTTGACCACCTCTGCAGTTTTTATTTTTTGCGCTATAAACAAAAAAGAGCGACAATTTTGAAAAAAACACAATGGGGGTAATTTACGAAAGGAAAATCCAATTTGCACTACAAGTGCAAAGTGCACTTGAAATTGCACTGAAAGTGCACTTGGAAGTGCAGTCGCTGTAGATCTGAGAGGGGACATGCAGGGGAAATAAAAAAACAGTATTTTAGCTTGCACATGATTGGATGATAAAATCAGCAGAGCTTCCCCTCATTTCAGATCTACCCCTCAGATTTACAGCGACTGCTCTTCTAAGTGCACTTTCAGTGCAATTTCAAGTGCACTTTGCACTTGAAATTGCCTTTAGTAAATAAACCCCAATATTTTTAACTTTTTGCTATAATAAATATCCCAATTGTTTGTTTTTTTAGGGCCTTTTTTTGTGAGATAATTTTAAATTAATAAATAATTGTTGTACTGGATTTTGCTATGTGGAATTTTTTAATCTATTGCTTGCAATGAGCAAAATACAGATGAAAAGTGTCCAATGAACAGCGATTATCCCATTGATTGATAAGCGTGGTAGCCTCCATGGCTTACAGATTACAGTACTGTATGAAATGATTTCACATCCCTTTTGTCCCCAGTGCTTTGGCCCATGCCCTGCATGCAGTTTTATATTATATATACTGTTCTTTCTGCCTGGAAACTGGAGATTGTCCATAGCAACCAAAAAGTGTCCCTTTACGTCAAAAGTGGCTTTAGACCAGCTAGAAAACAGCGATAGTACATTAGAACACTTGCAGAATTGAGCGATAGTGAATTGTGGGGAAATTTATTTTATTAATATTTTTTTTTTTAAATTATTTATTTATTATTTATTATATTATAATTTATGTTTTTGTGTTTCAAACGGTATCATACCCGGGATATCTACTAGACTCTTGTTTGGACAGATTTAAGTGTGTTATTGTTAAGAATTACAGACCTACAATATAAAACGCCAAATTTCCATGCAAAATAATTGTACCGCTTTCAGCACCTAAAATCCGAAATAATCATACCGCCAGGGAGGTTAATCAGCGGGGTCTGGTAAGTGGATTACCTACAGGGCTGTGGCACAAGTGGTGTGGTGATGGAGACTTGGGATCGCTGTTTACACACACAGATCCACGTTCCTGCTCTGTGACCAGCAATCGCGGGTGCCCGGCGGAGATGGTGACCGTCGGGTACGCACATTGGCTCCAGAGTGACGCGGCGGCACATGCGCGCGCCCTATACCGCCGGGAAGCCGTGGACGTCATAAGATGCCCGCCCAGGATGGGAGATCCCACCTGCGGACGTCATAGGACTATGGGCGGATAGGGAAGTGGTTAAAGATACATTTAACAATTTATTCATAATACATTAGCTGCATAAAACTATATTTTTAATGGCTTAGCTCAGCTTTACCATTTCTGATCATACCTGAGAATTGGTGACATGATGCAAGACCCTGTGGAACATGAGCAGTTGCCTTCATCATGCTGCATTCCCAGGTTGTGGCCAACTTCATGGGCTATAGTGGATGCAACAGGAGCTAGTGAACGGCTGTGATCCTGAGACAAGAAGAGAATGTCAGAGAGGACTAGACACAGGAAGCCAGTAGACAAAGACTGAGGATGGTTATAGCAAAAGTCAATAAGCACCAAGCACATGCACCAAGCACACAGAAGAAATTTTCGAACTACAAATCCCAACATAGTATTCATGCCTGCACTTTTGCATCAGGGTTATGAGAAAATATAAAAGTGTTATTGGTCAGCTTTCTAGTTTTTTTTTGTTTTTGTTTTTTAAGGCTAAGTGCATTTTCTGCACGTACAGAAAACGCTGTGTTTACTAGAACACTGCCTCTCCTCTAAAGGAAGATGGAGAGGGGGAGGTGTTTATAGTCCAAATCAGAGGCACAGCCCAGGTGACAACACTACACTAATGCCTCGTACACATGATCGGACATTCTGCCAACAAAACCGTGGAATTTTGTCTGAATGCTGGCTCAAACTTGTCTTGCATACACACGGTTGTTGGCCAACAATTGTGAACGTAGTGACGTACTAGACGTACTACGTGGTTTTTCATCTCTTTAGCGCCACCCTTTGGGCTCCTTCTGCCAATTTCATGTTAGTTAGTAGAAGTTTTGTGAGTGTTGATTTGCGTTTTTCATTTAGCGCTTTTCAGTTCGTGCTTTTCATTTCGCGCTTTTCAGTTCGTATTTGAACTGCCATTCGTCAACCAGACTTTGGAGGAGATAACGTGTTATTTATTATTGGCCTTGGAGTTATTGCTTTGACATTATTTTTTTGGTCGAATAATGATTTGATTTGGTATATTTTCTATATTTTTGGATGCACAGAATGTACTTTTTGGTTAAGTTCGATTGGCAGATAGCAAGCTATTTTTTTTTAATGCACAATAAAAAAATTGTGGAGAATAATACTTGGCTATGTGTTTTACTTCAAATGACAGTTTGGGAGTATCTTTAAGGCTCCATTCACACTAGCGTGTTTTTTGATGCATTTTGCATTTTGCAGAAATGCACGGGAATTTTTTAACATGGGTTCCTATGGAACATGTTCACATCAATGCCTTTTTGTTTCTCTGCATTTTTGGAAAGGGTCAGGGACTTTTTTTCATGCAAAATGCAGCGTTTTGCATGTAATAGAATTCAATGGACAAGCATCAAAAACGCAAGTGCACCGTTTTTGCAGCGTTTTTGATGTGTTTTTGGTGCGTTTTTGATGCGTTTTTGCCGTTTTTTTTTTTTCTTTTTAATTTTTTTTTTTTTTTTTTATTTTTTTTAAGACTGTAAACAAAAACTGTTAAAAAAAAAAAAAAACGCAAAACGCAAATCGCGGCAAAATCGCGGCAAAAACGCTGCTCAAAAACGTGGCAAGCATGAAAAAAAAACCTCCAAAAACGCTCAAAAGCAACATGCATAGGTGTGAATCGAGCCTTAACCATTGAAGTCTATGGAACTAGAAACCAGAAAAAAAAACCTGGCCCTTTCCATAAAATGCACAGATGTGAACTACATCCATAGGAAACCATGTTATATGGACTTTAGTGTGTTTCTGCAAAACTGAAAATGCACTAAAAAATGCATAGGTGTGAACGAGGCCTTACACAGACTGTGTGCTGTCTATCACAATGCCAGCCCAGCAGGTGGGACGTTACGGTGATCAGTGTTTAATATACAAGATATAGGATCTGTCACAGTCCGAAATCCCCCGCTCTGTCATCCGGTCGGTGTCTTGTAATGATTCCCGCTCTGCACATATGGGCACAGATAGGACCGCACTTGTGGGCACAGATGAGATCGCACATATGGGCACAGATGAGATTGCACATATGGGCACAGATGAGACCGCACATTTGGGCACAGATGAGACTGCACCTATGGGCACTGATGAGACTGCACATATGGGCTCTGATAAGACAGCACCTATGGGCACATATGAGACCGCACTTATGGGCACTGATGAGACCGCACTTATGGGCATAGATGAGACCGCACCTATGGGCATAGATGAGATCGCACATATGGGCTCTGATGAGACCGCACCTATGGGCATAGATGAGACCGCACCTATGGGCTCCCCCCTCTCCACACACAAACCTTTTCCCCACTGTACCTCCTACATACCTGTTCTTCATAGTGCCCCCCTGCACACCAGTTCCCCACTGTACTACTACCTACTGTTCTACTACTGAAGATCTATGGCCGACATGCTGCCATGCTACCTGTTCTTCTCCCATTACCTGGGAGGAGGTGGCCTCAGCTGAAGAAGAGCAGCCCTACTGCCTGTCCTCCTGCAATAGATCCGACAGTCTGGGAGGAGGTGGAGGATAGTGATATCAGGGCAAACAGGACTTCCATGCAGGGCATCGGTTGCATCCGACTCACGGTTCCCTTCCTCTTGCCGCAACTTCCAGGTGCTGGTCTCTCTTCGCACCGGCTCTCTCCTCTCGTGCTCGTGCTGGACTCCAGGCTGGGGATAGAGTGGAGACCCAGCAGGAGAGCGCTTTGATCCCACAGGGAGCCCTAGCAGCAGCTGCCCCTGGTTTTAATCACATTTATCTGTCAGGGAGGAGTCATCAGTTGTTAAAGACGCGGCGGCCCCGCTCCTTAACAACTGATAATTGCTGCATTCTTTTGTGTACATTTCAGCTGTATGTGGGAGAATCCTGCTGACAGTTGAAAGAACCAAGCCAGCAGGTACCGATTTTAGATATCGTGCATTTGCACAAGTACCAATACTCGTGCAAATGCTTAGTATTGGTGCAACCCTATATAGAAGCTTTCTTACACTAGATGATCGTGGAAAGGCTTGCACTCAAATTTATAGTGGCAATTTGTCTTCTTCCTTACAGACAACTATTTTTTTTTTAATTTCTGTCAGGTGACCATGGACAGATGATACTGATCACTAAAAGAGAGTCAAGGGCCATGACTTATCATGCTGCAATATCATTTAAGAAGTGCTCAATGGAGCGTTTCCGGATGTGAGCAGCGGCAGACGTGTAAGAGAGTTGCCCTGGGAACAGTGAACTTAATCCTCAGCCATCCGTGCACCTAAACACCTAAATTCAGCCAATTCATCTGCCTACCCGTCCCTCTACATACCCTGCTGCAGCCTCTGACTATATTGGGCAAGATTCGTCCGTGCCGGCCAGAGAGACACTGATCCTACACACTCGTGGCCGCCGCCATCTTCCTGGCCTACATCCTTCTGGAGGGAGCTGTTGCTGGCCTGGCAGTGTGGTAAGGGACTCCCCTCACCATCCAGCCTGCCCTCCTGTGTGCCTGGCAAGGCCCGGTGGTCTGCGGGGCCATCAAGACCACCCGTCACGGCCTGGTCCGGCCTAGTGATGCCTGCCGCCCACCGCACTTTCCTATACCGCTGGCCTGCGGAGGAGTGTGATGGCCTGAAATCCAGAGCGTGGACGCTGTGGCCCTCAGCTACCCCACTATCCTGGGGTAGCTGAGGGCCACTGTGGTCGGACCGGCCCCGGCCTGTAAGGGACTCCCCTCACCATCCAGCCTGCCCTCCTGTGTGCCTGGCGGGGCCCGGTGGTCTGTGGGGCCGCCAAGACCGCCCGTCGCGGCTGCGGCATGGTCTGGCCTGGTGCAGCCTAGTGCAGTCTAGTGTGGCCTAGTGAAGCCTGCCACCTGGTGCGGCCTAGTGAAGCCTGCCGCCCACCGCACTTTCCTACGCCACCAGCCCGCGGAGGAGCGCGACGGCTGGCCCGACCTGAAATCCATGGTCCGGCCTGGTGCGGCATAGTGAAGCCTGTCTGGCCTGGTGCGCCCTAGTGAAGCCTGCTGCCCACCGCACTTTGCAACGTTGCCGGCCTGCGGAGGAGCGTGGTGGCTGGCCTGGCCTGAAATCCAGAACGCGGACGCTGTGGCCCTCAGCTACCCTAGGATAGTGACCGCGGTCAGCCCGGCCCAGCCTGTAAGGGACTCCCCCCACCATCCAGCCTACTACCCTCCTGTGTGCCTGGTGGGGCCCGGTGGTCTGTGAGGCCACCAAGACCTCCCGTCGAGGCCGTGGCATGGTCCAGCCTGGTGCTGCCTAGTGAAGCCTGCCGCCCACCTCACTTTTTAACGCCACTGGCCCGCGGAGGAGCGCGGCGGCTGGCCTGGCCTGAAATCCAGAGCGCGGACGCTGTGGCCCTCAGTTACCCCACTATCCTGGGGTAGCTGAGGGCCACCGCGGTTGGCCTGGCCCAGCCTGTAAGGGACTCCCCTCACCATCCAGCCTGCCCTCCTGTGTGCCTGGCGGGGGGCGGTGGTCTGTGGGGCCGCCGAGACCGCCCGTCGAGGCTGCGGCATGGTCCAGCCTGGTGCGGCCCAGTGAAGCCTGCCGCCCACCACACTTTCCTACGCCGCCAGCCCGCGGAGGAGCACGGCAGCTGGCCTGGCCTGATATCCAGAGCGCGGACGCTGTGGCCCTCAGCTACCCCACTATCCTGCCAAGAACTGACAAGTGCCTGGTGGAGACTGCCTGTGTGGGCTGGCTGCAGAATCCCAGGGCCCAACATCCTCCACATCCTCCTGCCTCCATCCCGGCTCCCTGTTCATATCTCCTGCACCGAGTGGCATCCTAGCCGGTAGACAGCTGCATCATGATCGGGGGCATTTCCTGCATCCATAGATGCCATCTAGAAGGCATCTATGTAAAGAAACAGCCGCCTCCCAAGACACAGAGCTCACCGGCAGTGACACATTTTGCTCTCCAGAGTGGAGCAAGCCACCGCCATACAGACAGTCCTGCATCTTCTAAGGGACATGGAACAGAACAAAGGAGACACGCAGCAGTCCTCAGGTATGAAGCAATCAGCAGCTACTGCCTCCACTGCAGCCATCCTGGCGGCCATTGAGGAGAGTAAAACCATGGTCATGGGGAGGATAGGTACACTGGCCATGGAGTGTGGCCTTAGCCGACAAGACATGGACAAGTTTAGAGGCCGTGTCACTGCTGCCGAGAGTTATATCTCGGATATCTCGGATACTGCGGCTACCACCTCACAAAATGTCGCTGACCTGCAACGCACAGTTAAAACCTTGATGGTGTGGTCTGAAGATGCCGAAAATAGACTGCGCCGCAATAATGTGCGCGTGGTGGGCCTTCCTGAGGGCGCGGAGGGCTCACATTCAGCCAGCTTTGCTGAAAGTTTTTTCAATTTACAGCAAGTCTCCTCAGCATACATTGTGGACGCGCTCATAGGGTCCCCACAGGCCCGAGACAGCAAAGTGCCTTGCCCAGACCATTCCTTGTGCGTTTTCTAATTTACAGAGATAGAGATCTCATCCTTGCTGAAGCCCGGAAGAAACCAGAGCTCCGGTTTGAGAATACCACCCTGCATTTCTTCCCGGATTTTCCCCCGGAGTTGCAGAGAGGCGGTCGCACGTTCGTGGAGGTTTGGAAGAGGCTTCGGGAAAAGGGACTCACGTATAGTATGCTGTACCCCAGTAAGCTCCATGTTGAACACCGGGGCTCTGTAAAATTCTCAGATTGGCTGGATACCCTGGATTAAAGTGAATCATCGTTTATTTTTTGTTACATTCTGTTTGGGCTCTTTTGTCACTCTCTTTTTTTTTTTTTCTTTCTTTTGGCTGGAGACACGTATTTTTTGACTTACGTACCACAATCCGGTGCAGTGATGGCTGATTGCACTCTGGCGGGCACATATGCTTTGACTAGAATCCTATCCCAGGTTATCCTTCCCAGTGGGTTTAATAGGGGTGTGCCTTGTCAGGGGATGCATATGTATAGACCTTGCTTTTACTGCGCAAAACATTCCCTTCAAGGTGTTGCAGCGTATGTGCAGCTGCTTGGTGCTTCATGGCTACAATATGCATGGAGCCGGATGCTCTCTCTGCAAAAAAGAGTATTCACAGAAGGCGCATAGTGCCAGTGCTCACCCTGTTAACATTTTTGTTCATTCCTAAAGGACATATGGAATAACTCTACAAGACAATATTCCATTTTTCGTTTTTTTGGTTTTGGGGATCAAGTCTGCTGGCTAGTGTGGGGTTTGTGTTTTTTTCTGTTTTCCCCCCTTTTTTAAGCTGGCAAGACAGGGAATTGTTACAATGGGACTGTTCAGGAGTGAATGTTTTATTCATGTTTTTTCTTCTGTTCTGTTTTTGTGTATATGCTCCACTCTTTTTGTGGTCGTTTGTTTGTGGTGTCACCCTCGGTACTGCATGGTTGGTAGACCGGAGGACACTCAGAAACAGGCTCCACCACAACGTGCTGTTTGTAGGTGGGTAAATGTAAATCTTCAGCATGCTGTATGGCTGTGTGGCTCTGGACCTCACCTGTGCTCCTAGGCCTCCATCTTGTGGCAAATTTCTGAATTGCAGTTGTGTCCTTTAATATTAGAATCATCTCCTGGAATGTCAGGGGTTTGAATTCAAAATACAAGAGAGCTCTTGTGCTGAAATTTTTGCAGGCCCAACATCCCCACATAATGTTTTTACAGGAAACTCATTTATTAGGCAACAAAATTCTGGCCATGAAATGTCCCTGGATGCACAGAGCCATACATGCCACTTTTTCGTCTTATGCTAGAGGTGTGTCTATTTTGTTGCACAAGTCCTTACCTTGCTCCATAGAAATGGTGATTACAGATCCTGGGGGAAGATACTTAGTGGTAATAATTGAAGTTTATTCACGCAGGTTAGCCCTGGTAAATGTATACATTCCCCCTCCTTTTACAGAGGTATCCTGTACGAGGTGTTGGAGAAATTGGCACCTCACCAGTTATTGGTGGCTGGAGATTTCAATAATGTTCTCAATTATACGTTTATACACATCCAACCCACGCAGGGCTCCAAACCACGACTTGTCACATTGGGCGGAAGCTGTGGGTCTCACTGAGATCTGACGGTGGAAGCATCCCACTGACAGATGCTACTCATATCTGTCCTCGGTACATGCTTCGTCCTCCAGAATAGACCTGGCGTTTGCCAATGGGACACTTTTGCCTCTGGTAGCTGGGGCATCCTACCTTCCAGGGGTGTGTTGGATCACACCCCACTTCAGATTACCTTGCAATTAGACTCCTAGAGTTCAAGGAGGGTTTGGCGTCTATCTCCTAGATGGGTAGATGGGTGGGGGAACCCGCTGTGGAGGAGATGCTGAAACCACGCATTGATACATTTTGGCAGAGACCAGCAACGGTGCACACTGAATGGGAGGCCTTCAAGGCCACCACTAGAGGGGTATACATATCAGCCATAAAAGCCCTGAGAACAGAGCAGAATAGTGTAGAAAAACAACTCCAGGACAAAGAAAAGGAATGTGCTAAGGCACATGCGGAATGACCTTCTCCTGACGTGTTGGCTCAATTGCAGTTCGCAAGGAGGAATGTATCTCTCCATTATCAGGATATGACTACTTGTCAACTGCAAAGGAGTGCAGCACGTGTTTTTGAAAAAGGAGATAAAAATGGGAAACTCTTAGCTCTTCTGACAGCAGGGGACACGTCTGCGACAGTAGTTCCCTGCATACTGTCCTTGTCCGGACAACTGAGAGATAGGGAGGACATAGTACAGTAGTTTGTATCCTTCTATAGGTCTCTGTACTCCCCTATAGATCCCTATGACACTAGTGACCTCAGGGACACATTAGAGACCCTACAGTTGCCTGAGCTGCCGGAGGAATCTAGCAATTTTCTGGATGCCGCGTTCAGGGAGGAGGAGGTAGTTTCCGCAATAGGGTCATTTCCTAGTGGTAAGGCTCCTGGACCCGACGGTCTGCCAATTGAGTGGTACCACCAATACTCAGAGACCCTGGCACCCAGATTACTGCAATTATACACAGACTGTTTTCAGAAGGGAGGCCTCCCCCTCTCCTTTTATGAGGCTCATATTGTATTATTGGCTAAGCCGGATAAAGACCCACTGCAGTGTTCGTCATATAGGCCCATTTCTTTATTAAATATGGACTTCAAAATACTGACCAAACTGTTAGCTACTAGACTTATGTTGGTCCTGCAGCATGTTGTTTCCCCTGACCAGACAGGTTTTATGCCCAAAAAGGCCACGGATATTAATTTGCGCAGGGTTTTCACCCACACTCAGTTGCGCCCGGATATTTCCAGCGGTGGGATACTGGTCTTTCTAGATCTGGAAAAGGCCTTTGATTCCGTGGACTGGAATTATATGAGGGTGATACTGGAGGTATTCGGTTTTCGTCCTTAATTCCGGAAGTGGATCGACGTTCTATATCATTGCCCCACAGCAGCCATAAAGCTAAACAATATGTTATCGGAATTTTTTCCAGTGCATAGGGGCACTCGCCAAGGATGCCCTTTATCCCTGGGTCTTTTCGCTATCATGATTGAACCCTTGGCTGCGGCCTTGCGAGCCTCTGAGGAGGTACAGGGGATAACGGTGGGTAGCTTGACTGGGAAAACGGCACTGTATGCTGACGATATAGTTCTTTTCTTGCTAGACTCCAAGAATTCACTGTCGGCAGCTTTAGACATCCTAAATTCTTTTGCTCATTTTTCGGGTCTGAAAGTCAACTGGGGAAAATCCCAGATTCTCTCACTCAGGACGCCATCCCCCAGATGTGAGATTCCCGCAAATTGTCCCTTGCAGAGGGTAGAGGTGATCAAATATCTAGGGGTTACATATCTCCAACTCTGTATCAGACTTTATTGTCGATCCACTTTTGACTAAACTAAAATCCAGACTACAAGCATGGCAGAATCTACCTTTGACAATCATAGGTAGGGTGAATTTAGTGAAAATGAAATTTTTACCTCTGTTTTTATATATATTTTGGAATTCCCCTGTTTGGATACCGAGATATATATTCAAAAGAATAGATCAACTCATAACAACTTTCCTGTGGCAGGGGCGACACCCCTGAATTAAACTCCGGGTGTTACAACTGTCGTGGAAACAAGGGGGGCTGGCGGTCCCAGACTTACACAGGTATTTCTTAGCGGGTCAGCTAGTATTCGTGCACAGGTGGTTTACTCTACCTGAGGATTACACTGCCAATACACCGGAGGTGGCTGTTGTTGGTTCTTATGAGGCGCTGACACATCTCCCGCATCGGGGGTATCAGAGCTCCGTATGGGCTCACAATATCCATGCGTGCAACCAGTAGGGCATGGGTAGCAGTGACCAAGATGGGTAGCGCTTCTGAGATTTCTCCTCACACACCACTTTGGAAGAATCCCAAATTAACACTGTTTTGCAAGTACCCTGATCCAATCATCTGAACTAAATTTGGTATTAAGACGCTGAAAGACATAGTGGGTGGTGGGAAACTTCTACAGTTTGATGCCCTGAAAACTAAGTTTAATCTTCCCAACACTCACTTGTTCCATTATCTTCATCTCAGACATGCATACAATGCCCAATTTGGAGATATTGGTATTACCCTGAAAATGAGTGATTTAGAGTCGTTACTGAGGGAGGACATTTTGGACAAGGCCTTGTCTACAATATATAAACAACTGTTCGGAGAGGGAGGAGATCTCCTTGCAAAGTGTAGGGCGGCGTGGAGTGAGGTGTTCCCCCAGATGGACAGGGATGACTGGGATGATGTATGGGACATTAATTTTACTAGATCTCTGCTGGTCTCTGCTAGGGACCAATGCATTGAATTCAAATTACTGCATCGTATATATCTTACTCCAGCTGGATTGGCTAAGATGTTCCCTACCCGGTCGAGAAGAGTAACTCGTACTTTACTGACGATCCTAATTTTTATTACGCTAGGAAAATGATAGTGTTTTCATGGAAAAAGTCCAATCCTCCATCTGTATCAGCTTGGAAGGGTGTGGTTAATAGGGCTGCACCTTTATACAAGGCTACATACATTAGCAGGGGCATACCACAGAAATTTGATAAAGTGTGGGGCAGTTGAATGAATAGTGAAACTATGGTGGTGGATTGAGTGGCACCCAATAGAATGCACCTGCAGTAGGATTTAACATGTATGTAACTATTTGACATATCTAAACGTACCATTGACTGTTATTAAGAAAAGGTGGCCTTATTATTATTTGGATCTTTTCACTGAGTGAGGGTCTTCTTGTGTGTGGCCCATTGGGTCTTGTGTGTACTTGTTATGTTAAAAAGCTATAAATAAAACTTTTCAAAAAAAAGAAGTGCTCAATAGTCATTTTAGCATGTCTTAAAGCCCAACTCTACCTTTGGGCTCAACACCCAATCCTTTGTTCGCCCACCCCCCAAAAATGATTTAAAAAGCATTTCCATATTCCAGCACTGGCCATCATGGACTCACTCACTGAACGTGCCTGGGCTTATAGGAGAATGCTGAAAAGAATGGTGGGGAAGGACAGGAGGGGAGCTGGAGAAGCAGGAGACAATAAACATGGAACTGGGTTTAAAGCACTATTTGGTTCTTCTAAATCGATATTAAACAGCTTCTCAAAAGCACTTTAATGCATTTCACACTAAAGCACTTATGAATAAGCTTATCAGCGTGAAACAATTCAGATGACTAAAATAGGACTAAAACTAAATTGAAATTTGACGTCAAAATTAACACTGCAGGACAGAACAAAAGGAAAAAATAGGTGATGTTTCAGATTCCGCAAATGTCAGCAGACTCCGTAGTGATAACTTTTACTGTATGGTCATGCAGGAAGACTGTGTACTATCAACGGTCAACTTAAAAAAAATAGACATGACTGGGTTAATGCAAGAATTTTAATATTTAGTCTTAAATTATTATAATTGTCAAGATTTACATATAGAAGGTTTATTCTCCCCCCCCCCCCCCCATCCTTGTCTGCCAATTGCTTCAAGTCAGTTCATATGCAAACCTTCAAAATCATTATTTTTTTTAAATATTGTTTTCGGACCAAAACTATATTAATGTGGGACTGAATGGTCAAATTATTGAATAATAATAATAATTGTGACCAGTTCTGGTTCAGGCAACAGAATCTGTGTTTTTTTCTAAATTGTCGCTCTTTTTTTGTTTATAGAGCAAAAAAAAAAACAAAACACAGAGGTAATAAAATACCACCAAAAGAAAGCTCTATTTGTGGGGGGAAAAAAAGACATAAATTATGTTTGGGTACAGCGTTGCACGACCGCGCAATTGTCAGTTAATGCGACGGAGTGCCGTATCGCAGAAAAAATGGCCTGGTCATAAAGGGAGCAAATTATTCCGGTCCTTAAGTGGTTAACTGACAATTGCGCAGTGATGCGACGCTGTACCCAAATAAAATTGATTTTCTTTTGTTTTCACAAATTTAACTTTCTTTTGGTGGTATTTGATCACCTCTGTGGTTTTTATTTTTTGTGCTATAAACAAAAAAAACTAACAATTTTGAAAAAAAAACCCATATTTTTTTACTTTCTGCTAAAAAAACATACCCAATAACAAAATAATAAAAAAAATCGAAATTCTTAATCAATTTAGATCAATATGTATTCTGCTACATATTTTTGTTAAACAAAATCCCAATAAAAGTATTGATTGCGTTACACAAAAGTTATAGCATCTACAAACTATGGGATATTGTTATGGAATTTTTATTTATTTTTATTTTTTTACTAGTAATGGCAGCGATCAGCAATTTTTAGCGGGACTGCGACATTTCGGACGGCGGGGTACCACCATAATATTGATGCTACAGGAATGTGGCACTGCCTGGGCATTAGCGAGCACATGTTTTGAATAATTAATAATAAGCACAAACTTTACCTATTGTGTATGGATGTGTATGGATATATATATATATATATATATATATATATATATATATATATATATATATTAAGCCCAAAATAACATATATCCCACTGCAACAATCAATGCCAATATGTATTCTAGGTCTGATAGAGCAATTTATTCCTACGACAGCAGGGTATACTTTGGTGGGGCTGCTTTTGTTCTATGCTCGTAAAGCTATAGTTCTCAGCTGGAAGAAAACCACCACCCCCCCATCGCTGACTTTGTGGAAACAACTTATTAATAATAGCTTACCATTATACAAAGAAACATATATAGATAGGGGTTGTCTCCTCAAATATGAAAAGGTTTGGTCCAAATGGCTCACGGACTCCTCTACAGCCTCAATAGCCTCCTAGAGGAATATGACTCTTTGCAATCTCTTCATTAGTTATTGGGCTCTAGGTGTACATATGTAACACAAGATAACACCTTTCTTTAAAATTAAACTGGCATAGGAACCAGGTATGACCAATGTATGTATGTATGTATGTATGTATGCGGGTTTTTGGTTTTTTTGTGTGTGTGTGTTTTGTTTTGTTTCTTTAATTGCTGCAAGTATTCATTTTTGTTTGTTGTCTGTTTTTTTAAAATTAATAAAAACGTATATTTAAAAAAAAAAACCAAAATATGGATATTACTATTTGACAACCAGATTATATCTGCAATCAGACTTACGTGATAAGTTGAGCATTGTCATGTGCTATTCTAGGCAATAACTTTTCCTTTCTCCATGTAGAAAACGCATACAAAGTAGCACTAGCTGTAGCGTTTACTTCAATCTGATTCTTGGTATCCCAGATCTCAAGCCCAACAAGAACCACAGAAATGTTTAATATCTTGTAATCCTGTGTAAAATAGAATAGTTAACAGTCTAACTCTAAATGCTATATATATTTTTTTTTTTTCAAGACAACAAATTGGTTTTTACAACTGCAACAACCCTATTTCTGAAGACTGAAATAGCACTAGCAATTATAAGGTCATGTATAGGTAATAAACAAAGCTTACATTCCTTGAAGACAAAAAGTAGAGTGAACTTTGTTTCCTCCAAACAGGGAAATAAAGAAATATTTACTATTTGTAGGATGCCAGATAGAATCCACATACTCTCCCTTATGCCTCGTACACACGATGGGCCAACAAAACCGTGGAATTTTGTCCGAAGGGCGTTGGCTCCAACTTGTCTTGCATACACACGGTCACACAAATGTTGGCCAACAATTACGAACGTAGTGACGTACTAGACGTACTACGTGTTTTTTCAGCTCTTTAGCACCACCCTTTGGACTCCTTCTGCTAATTTCTTGTTAGTAGAAGTTTGGTGAGTGTTGATTCGCGCTTTTCTTTTCACGTTTTTCATTTAGCGCTTTTCAGTTTGCGCTTTTCATATCGTGCTTTTAAGTTCGTTTCTGAATGGCCGTTCGTTGACCAGAAATGTTGCAGAATCGGAGGAGATAACGTGTTATTTATTATTGGCCTTGAAGTTATTGCTTTGACATTATTTTTTGAGTTGAATAATGATTTGATTTGGTATATTTTCTATATTTGGATGCAGAATGCAATTTTTGGTTAAGTTCTATTGGCAGATAGCATGTCAAATGTTTTTTTTGTAATGAACAATAAAAAAATTGTGTAGAATAATACTTGGCTATCTGTTTTACTTCAAATGACAGTTTGGGAGTAGGCAGTTACATTTTATAAAATACAATGTCAAATTAACAAGGGACACCAATATAGTTGTATCTTTGATCTTAAAAACTATGGGGTAATGGTGTTGTGGTAACTTGCCCAAAAAAAAAAAAAAAAAAAAGGCATAATAATATTATTCTTGATATCACTAAAAAAAAAAGCCTTTGAAACTTTGTTTGCAATAACTCCATCAGTATCACCAGCAAAGCAGCTTCATTATTATCCCATTAAAGAAGAAGAGAATTGTGCGCTGCATTTGAAGATTTCATAATTTGCCATGTCGCGAATGTTAATTCTACAAAGGCTAGTTTACAAGACCTGCTTATGAGCATGCGTGTTTGTACTTTAGACTTTTGTCCAACGGACTTGTGTACACACGATCGGACAATCCGACAACAAACATTTGTTGGTGGAAAATTTGAGAACCTGCTAGCCAACATTTGTTGGCGGAAAGTCCGACAACAGTTGTCCGATGGAGCAAACACACGGTCGGACTTACCGCCAACAGCCTGACACCCAACATTTCCCGTCAGAAAGTCGGATCGTGTGTACGGGCCTTAAGGCACTACTTGAGCCAAATGAAGAGGTAATACATCTTTAGGCATTATGTAGACAGAACATGATACAGGAAGCCTCTTTCTGCACAGCTTCACACTCTACTCCTAGACCGCGGAATGAGGCTACAGTAGCATCAGCCACCAAATGACTTTCTGAGATTTGCATGAACTTTCAAGAATCTCAGGACAGGCCCCTGTAAGGGGGGTGTAACAGGATCTTTAAGAGAACTGACCCTACGCCTCAATAGTGTATGGTAGAAAAAGCTCTGTTCTATTATTATTAAAGTTGTCTCCAGTTACCAGAAAGAGTGCCTGCAGTGTGAAGGTTGCTCTGCAGCAGCATTCAAAGAGGAAAACACTTTTCTGCCAAGTGAGTACCAAGTTGGGGGAAGGGGGGAGAAATGGTGATGAGGACTCCTGGGTCCCTAAAATGCTTCCATGGTGAAAGTCTGTTAAGCATCAAATGAGTACATCAGTCACTTTATTGCCACTGAAGTTGTGCACCTGATCTTCATATAAGAAGTCTTTTGAAATGGTTTTGAGGCTTTAGAATCTCTATTGTCCCCAGCTGTTCTATTAAATCCGGAGAAGTTTTAAGTGCTATGAAGAGTGGTTGTGGGGATTCGAAGACAAAGCACTAGGGGGTTGATTTAGTCAAACTGGAGAGTGCAATATCTGGTGCAGTTGTGCATAGAAACCAATCAGCCTCCAGTTTTTTTGGTCAAAGTTAAAGTGGTTGTAGAGTCTCCACAATAAACTCCCATGATAGGTTCTCTTATGGGGCAATAGTAATGGCAGTGTGTTTTTTTTTTCCAGCAATATAATCTCTAAATGGCTTTTTCCAGTAGTGCTTCTGTGCAGTCACATGGTTTTCTCTGGTCTTACTCCCAAGCAGAGGGACTCCAGTGGGAGGGGCTCACATTCCTCTGCTGGTTTAGTTTAAGTTTTAGGAGGGGAGGGGAGAGGAGGGGTTTCACACAGAGCATAAAAATGACAGGAAGGGAGGGAGGGAGAGGGAATATTCAGAGGCTGCAGGGAGAGATAGATAACAGAAAATCAGTTTACTAACAGAAACACAGGAACAGGCAGGATCGACCAGGTATTATACTATATGGAAAAGGATAAATAATATTGCAAAAAATTACTAGCAGAAAAAAATAAAGGAAGGAAGGAAGAAGGGATTAAAGATAAGAGAGAAAGACTAAGTAAACGAAGTAAGGATCGAAGGAATTAAGGATCTATCGATCAAAGGAAGGATTGGTTGATCGATCCATGGAAGGATTGGTTGAAGGAAGGATCGGTCGGTCATTTGCAGGAAGAATTTGCAGGAAGCATCAGTCGGTCGATCCCAAAAAGGATTGAATCGATCAATTAGGATCGATTGAAGGAAGGATCAAAGATAAGAAGGATCAATTGAAGGAAGGAAGAAAGCATTGATCGAATGAAGGATCAATCGATCAATAGAAGGATTGGTCGAAGGAAGGATCGGTCGGTTGATCACAGGAAGGATTGGTTGATTTGTTGCAGGAAGGAACAAAGTAAAGAAGGATCAGTTGATTGAGCTCAGAAAGGATTGGTCGATCGATTGCAGGAAGGATCGGTCAATCGACAGAAGAATCAAATAATCGATCAAAGGAAGGATCGAGCAATGAAAGGAAGGATTAAAGATAGGAAGAAAGAATCGATGGAAGGAAGGATCAATTGATCAAAGTAGAAAGGATCAATTGAATCAAGGATCAATCATGTCTATATTCCCATCGCACACATTCCTGGACCACTAGGCTCATCTGTAGTGGGTGCTGTAGGGACTACCAGCTGGACACTGGATATCGCAGATCTATGCACATATTCGGCAGCACACTATGGATCTTCAAATGCAGTCCAAAGCTTCTCTTTTTCCTCTCTTTTTTGAGGATCCATGGTGTGCTGACAAAGATGTGCATTGATTAAGAATCAGTCAAAGGAAGGATTGGTCGATCAACCAATGCAAGGATTGGTCAAAGGAAAGATTGGTCAGTCGATCACAAGAAGGATAAGTTGGTCAATTGCAGGAACGATTAAAGTAAGAAAGGATCGCTCAATCGTTAGCAGGAAGGATTGGCTGTTTGATTGCATGAAGGATCAGTCAATGGACCGAAGTAAGATTCAGTCAATTGAAAGAAAGAACAAAAAATTGATTGAAGGAAGGATTAACCACTTCAGCCCCGGAAGGATTTACCCCCTTAATGACCAGGCCATTTTTCTGTGACGTTGTACCCAAACAAAACTGGCGTCCTTTTTTTCCCACAAATAGAGCTTCTATTGGTGCCATTTGATCACCTCTGTGGTTTTTATTTTTTGCGCTATAAACAAAAAAAGGCCGGCATTTTGAAAAAAAAAAAACAATATTTTTTACTTTCTGCTATAATACATATCCCAAAAAAATATAAAAAAACAAATGCATTCATCAGTTTAGGCCAATATGTATTCTGCTACATATTTTTGGTAAACAAAAATCGCAATAAGCGTATATTGATTGGTTTACACAAAAGTTATAGCGTCTACAAAATAGGGGAAAGTGTTTGGGGCTTTTATTTTTTTATTGGATTTACTGGTAATGGCCGCAAGCTGCTGATTTTTAGCGGGACTGCGATATTGCGGCGGACAAATCTGACCCCAAGTGACACTTATTGGGGATCAGTGACATTATTACATTGATCAGTGCTATAAAAATGCACTGATCAATGTATAAACGACACTGGCAGGGATTAACACTAGGGGCGCTCAAGGGGCGCTCAAGGGGTAACTGTGTTCCCTGGGTGTGTTCTAACTGTGTGGGGGCTGGGCTCACTGGGACAACAAAGAGATCGCTGTTCCTGATCACTAGGAACTGTAGATCTCAGAGTTGTCCCCTGTCAGAGCGGGGATCTGCCTTGTTTACATAGGCATATCCCCGTTCTGCCCCTCCTCACCATGATCGCGGGTGGGCCAGTGGACATCGAGCTCCCATGGTGTGCAGCGCACGTGCCCACAGTTTCACACGCACAGACCGCCATATGGGTATGGCGGTTTGCGCAGGAGAGCCGACCTGCCACCGTATATATACAGTGGCTGATCAGCAAGTGGTTAACCAATCAATCAAAGGAAGGATCGATTGATCAAAGGAAGGATCAGCCGTTTGATCGATGGAAGGATCGGTCATTCAGCTGAAGGAACCTAGCCTTGATAGTGAAATAATCAATGTCACTGTATAGTAATAATAAAGTTTATATAAAAAAACTTTGCAGAAGTAATTCATTTTGTATTTGGAAATTATAGTTTGAATAAATATAGTTTTTAAATTGTTTAAAATGATTTCCCACATGGAAGCAAAACTGATCTGTTTGCTGTTGTCTCCAAAGATAATACACTGTGGGAGACACTGCAGCTTTATCAAAGAGGAGGAGAGGAGTAGCTTCAGGGGAATAGCATTGCTCTATCTCGGCAGGAGGAGAGGGGAGGGGTGAAGAGGAGATCGGCTCTCACACACAAACTATGTAGGTGACAGGGGAATGGGGAGGAGGAGATGCAAAGATGCTGGATGACGGAGGCACGTAATCTGACCACGCTATCAGAGATCAGCAGCCATGATAAACGTGGTCACTTTAAACAGGGGAAGGAACAGGCAGGATCAACCAGGTATTGTACAACATAGGAAGGGACAATTGGCATGTCAAAAGCCTTGTGCTATATCTCGTGCCTTAACCTCCCTGGCGGTATGATTCTTTCTGATTTTAGGTGCTGAAAGCGGTACAATTATTTTGCATGGAAATTTGGCGTTTTATATTGTAGGTCTGTAATTATTAACAATAACACACTTAAATCTGTCCAAACAAGAGTCTAGTAGATATCCCGGGTATGATAAAGTTTGAAACACAAAAACATAAATTATAATATAATAAAAAAAAATAATAATTAAAAAAAATAAAAATAAATAGTAATAAAATAAATTTCCACACGATTCACTATCGCTCAATTCTGCAAGTGTTCTAATTTACTATCGCTATTTTCTAGCTGGTCTAAAGCCATTTTTGACGTAAAGGGACACTTTTTGGTTGCTATGGACAATTTCCAGTTTCCAGGCAGAAAGAACAGTATATGCAATATAAAACTGCATGCAGGGCATGGGCCAGAGCACTGGGGACAAATGGGATGTGAAATGATTTCATACAGTACTGTAATCTGTAAGATTACAGTACTGTACGTGTTATGCTTTTTACATTTTTTTGAATTTGCTGCCAGGCTCCGCCCCTGTGCGTCGCGACGCTCGCAGGGAACAGAGCCTGGCACAGAGAGGCTTCGGAACAGGACACAGCCTGCCGACACTGCGGGGGACATCGCAGGATCCCAGGGACAAGGTAAGTAAGGAGGCACCAGGATCCTGCGATGCAATCCTGAGTGTGGCTCGGGGTTACCGCTAATGGTGCTGAATTTTAACCCCGAGCCACACTCGGGAAAACCACCAGGGAGGCTAAAGCCACAGAAGCATTTTATTTTTTTTAGGGTTACAACCACTTTAATTTAACAAGCTGAAGCTAGAAGCTGCTTGGCTACTATGCACAGCTGCACCAAATTCTGAGTGCTCCAGTTTTAGTAAAGTAACCCCTAGGTGTGGCTGCATTAGTGATGTTTTCTTCTTCAATTCACAAACGGTCCTCCAGTCTCTGACTTCCATTTAGATCTTACACCCTGCTTTCTTTAACCAATTATCTAAATGCCCACTACAAGTTTACTCACCGCATTCATGATATTAACTATTGCAAATACTCTGTCTTTCACAGCTTTGGTATTATTGCCATATTTATGATACTGAAAAACAAAATTGGAATTATATCAACAAAAAAAAAATCAATATTATGATTTCATTCCATCTAATAGTATACTATGGCTGTGTTTTAAAAAAAACACGACACTTACCATTGATGTATCAGTCACCATAACCAGTTCCATAAACTTTTTTACATTCAGAAGATGGTCAATTTCTTCCTATAATATTTTAAATACATTAAACATTGTCAGTGTGATACTTTCAATAACTAGCAATCATTTCTTTACAGGTTCCACAGAAGAACATGTCATTTGCTTCACAGTGCATGGCAAACAATTGTTTTACAAAAGCTTCAATGTTCTATGAGAAAGTAATTATTGGTCTTACAGTGAGGAAAGCTTGGGAAAAAATCCTAAATATGTCAATATCCCTTAGTGTGATAAATCAAGCTAGTTGGAGCTAAGCTGTATAATTCCTTCTTGGAAGATATTGTCTTTTTTGGCTCCTCATTGTGACATGACAAGTGAATATTTGATGAATCTATGCCCTTGATTTGGATTTAGATCCACAATGGTTCCTTCAATACTATATTTGATGGTTTCCATAAATTTTTACTGTGGAGATATGGTCCTCCTATGACACACTGATATCCCTATGAAGGTTATTTTGTGGCTCCTAGACTGATACATACTTACCTGGTGGTACCTCTGGGGTAAGAACAGTTTCTCAGATGATTCAATGTAACTTTCATGCATATGGATTAACCATGTATGAATATAGATAATAGGGCTGTATGGCCCCATGTGGTATTGTCTCTAAATGTGTACTCTTTCTGTACACAGTGAATATCTTGTACAGTAATTTAAAAACTCTCCTGAAGAAGCCACCTCTTATATAACTGAATTGCATGTTATCTCTAGTCAAACTTTCTTTTAAAACTTTTTAAAATGTTATATGGATTTTAAAATACGATGTAGTATATTGTTTCTGTCTGGCAACTTAAAAGTCCCCAATCCGTATTCTATGTGTATTCTCTAAATATGTCAATATTTATGACAATATATGGAAAAAGAGTGAAACGCGTGTCAGCATTGCCACGACCCAGGATAGAGCTGGGCTGGGAGACAGGTGGGCCCCCTGGGCCAGCACTAATGAGATATGTTGGGCTGGTGGCCCTAAGTGCGATACTTCACCATTCAGACATGAACTAGAATGGGCCCTGTAGTCATTGACAGTTGCTGGGCATTATATAGCTGCCTACTCCCTGTTTAGATTAGGGATTGCAGTATTGGGCAAAGGGAAGCACCTACTACCTTTGCAGCGCTGAGATGTCCAATGGTCAAATGCCAACAACCCCAAAGGAAATTGACGCTGAAAGATTTGAAAATGTGTGTTATAATAAGCCAATGAGATGTCACTAGTGCTCTATTGCAAAGGTCTTACCATTTTACTGTGATTTGTGTGGCACCATCTGCTACAGTGGTTACGAGCTCCCATCAGTTACGAAAGTCGAACAGTGAATGAAGTGTGGTCCTCAGCCTTTGATTCCTTAAACCATATCCTTTAAAAATATCCACCCTTCTCCATGCCCACCCATCAACATGGAACACTAACACACTGGGGGGTACACTTTCTTTAGCCCACAGATATCTGTCCCTACCATGAAAGGTTGTTGTGTATGCCCCCCCCTAACTAGGCCAAAAGTTCCCAGTCCTCTATTGTTGCTACTGACATTTCTAATGTACTGTTGCCACTGCATACTATTTCTCTAAGCCAGTGTATCTCAACCTTTATTCAGTCAAGGAACCCTTTAAAATTGATGGATAATCTCAAGGCACCCTTTAAAATATGGACAGCCTTGAGGCACCCCATTCTGAAATGTAAAACCTATTCTAATAGTTTTACATTATGCAGCAACACCCACAAGTCCAAGTAGGACACCCAACATTAGAGGTGATTTATTCTGGGGGTGTAGCTGGCATCCGAGGCTGATGGTCGCATGCTGATCTAGCTCCGGTACAACAGGTCTTGCTGAGACTCACAACGCGACTTCAGTATCCTGATTACACAGGCAAGATCTGGGAGCAGCGGGGATCAGAGGAGAATGACAGCCAAGTGGAAAGAAAGAGAAGGACCCCGCAAACTGGACGATTTCTACAGCCCAACCGGGACATGGAGAAAGAAAGCACAACACAGTACAACGTGCTGAATGCCCAGGAGAAGAAGAGCATTCTCACACAGAGATGCAGCTGCAGACTCAGAACAGCAACTCCCTGCAAGCTGATATCTTCAGTTAAGAGATCTTAAGAGATCTCAGCAGAGAAGGATCTCCTCTGCTGAGGGTAAGGTTAATGCTTCTCCAAATGATTTCAACTGTATATTAGAAAACATTCCTTATGATGAAAAATTAAATGCCACACCCACTTCAGAAAAACCTATCCTTGATTCAATAGGATATGATAATGTCATTAAGGGAAGCACTGCAACAAGACATGCTAAACTTCATACAAAAATACAAAATGGAGATAGATGCAGTAGGAGAGAGAGTGGACTATGTTGAAAACAAAATGTGCAACTTTACTGCAGCACATAATGAACTGGTCGATTCTCAGTTCGAACTGGAAGAAGAGGTCAAACAACTCAGGATGAAAATGGCGGACATTGAGGACAGGTCCAGACGATATAATGTAAAATTTAGGGGTAAAACCAACAGTATTGAAACATTTTCTGAAGAAAATTATCTCAGAGCTAATACCTTCGATTACACCCCAAGAACTGGAAATTGATAGAGTGCATAGATTATATAAACCCTCCCATATCCCAGAGAAGCTACCTAGAGATGTAATAGCCAGAATCCACTATTACAATGTAAAGGACCAACTAATGCAATATGTGCGCTGTAACTCACCTTTTCCAGATCCCTATGCAGGAATCATTCTTTACTCTGACCTATCACAGGCTACCATCCTAGCCCGGAAAAAATTGTAATTAGTTAACCAAGATACTAAGGAACCACTGTATAATATACAAATGGGGATTTCCTGCAAAAATACTCGTAGAGCATAAAGCCACCTCACATGCTATCACTAACCTGGACCAAGGCTGAAAATCCTCCGATTATGGGACCGTCTCCTTGATAATGAGGATAAGTTACTTGATAAAAATATACCCGAAATGATACCTCAAGAATGGCACACGAGCCATGGATAAGTTTGCAAGTCATATTCAGAGCGCCCTACTCTGAAATTATTTCTGTTCCACTTCCATTACAACAATAAGGAGACACAAACTATTAACGTTCTGTATCTCAGGTTCTAGTATACTCAGGAAACCTGCAGTTTGGCCTATTACCTGATATTCCCTACAACCCCCTAATAATTAGTACATTGTCAATGTGCACTGGAGTTATCACCCAACTCCTGGTTTCTTATTTCCTTATAGTTAAGTTTACTCATTTATTTTTACCTCTTTCTTCCATGCAATACAAGGATCCCTACTTTCCTCTATTGGTAAAAAATGTATACTACATCGTCAATCTCAATTTCCGAAATCTTCACAAACAAGCCTGTCAGCACTTCTCAGCATTCATTTATACTGGCAACATGAATCTTAAACTACTGTCACTAAACGTTAAGGGTTTAAACAGCCCATTCAAAAGGAAAGCTCTCTGGTCTGATGCCCTGAAACTTAAAAGCGATATTATCTGTATTCCCACTTCGCAAAGGACAAAGCACCTACATTTACTCATCCTAAGTTCCCTCAAATTTTTGTTTCCAACAATAGCAGGAAAAAAAAAGCAGTAATCACAGCAATTAAAGATACTGTCTCATAGACCTAAAAGACCTAAAAACTGACACACAATCATTGTAGCTAATTCATAATCATTGTAGCTTCTATTGATAACTCAACATACACAATTGGTAATACCTACGCTCCCAATAAAAATACTCACCAATTTCTTCAGAAGGTCATAATGAAAGCCCGGAAAATTCAGAAGGGGAATTTCATTATTTGTGGAGACTTTAACGCACCAATGGACCCCTATATGGACACCTCCAAAAAAGGTTATACATTCAGATCTGGATTAAACACCATCTTTTCCACAGAAGACCTCTATAATCCCTGGAGATGCACCCACACCACAGAAAGAGACTATACTTTTTTTTCGCATGTGCACAAGTCTTACTCTAGAATCGATTACTTCATCACAGACAAATACTTACTACAACAAATACTAAAAGCCTGCATTCACAATATTACGTGGTCGGACCAGGGCCGCTGATAGAAATCATGGGCCCCCGTACAGCCTACCTGACAGGGCCCCCTTCAGCTCCACCCCTGGTCCCGCCCCTGGTCTCTCCTTCAGCCCCACCCCTGGCTCCGCTCCTGGTCCCTCCCCAGACCCCGCCTTGAAACAAAGTGCGGGTTTGTCTACAAGTGATGTTTATTTTCTTTTGGTGATATTTGGTCACCTCTGCGGTTTTTACCTTTTGCGTTTTTAAACAAAAAAATAAAAACTATTTTGAAAAAAATATATATATTTTTTACTTTCTGCAATAAAATATATCCAAAAAAAAATGTAACAAATCGAATTTCCTCAATAGTTTAGGCAAATATGTATTCTGCAACATTTTTTGTAAAAAAAAAAAAATCCCAAAAGGTGTATATTGATTGGTTTGCACAAAAGTTATAGCATCTACAAACTATGTGATGTATTTATGTATTTTTTATTTATTTTTACTAGTAATGGTGGCGATCAGCGACTTGACAGCGGGACATGCCAATGCCATAATGTAGTGCAAAGACAGTGCCACCCATGCTGCCAATGCAATATTGTGCTGCAGACAGTGCCACCCATGTCATGCCACCAATGCCTTATTGTGCTGAAGACAGTGCCACCCATGCGGCCAATGGCATAATGCCATTGGCCGCATGGGTGGCACTGTCTTCAGCACATTACGGCACTGGCAGCACAGGGGAAACTGTCTGCAGCACATTACAGCATCGGCGGCATGGATGGCACTGTCTCTGCAGCACATTACGGCATTGGCGGCATGGGTGGGATTGTCTCTGCAAGCAGCACATGTGCTACCTGCAGACAGTGCCACCCATGCCGCCAATGCCATATTGTGCTACAGACAGTGCCACCCATGCCGCCATGTGCTGCAGACAGTGCCACCCATGACACTAATGCCATAACGCATGTGCTGCCTGCTGACAGTGCCACCCATGCCGCCAATGCCATATTGTGCTGCAGACAGTGCCACCCATGCCGCCAATTGACAGCATGGGTGGCACTGTCTGCAGCACATCCATTATGGCATTAGCGTCATGGGTGGCACTGTCTGCAGCACATTACGGCATTGTCGGACTGTCTGCAGTCAGCACATGCGTTATGGCCCATAACGCATGTGCTACCTCTAGACAGTGCCACCCATGCCGCCAATGCCGTAATGTATGGGTGCTGCTGCAAGCACACACCTGTGTTAGCCGGGCCCCAGGAGTCACTTCCTCCCTGATCCTGCTGCTGCCTGGACTGGAGTCCGAGTGTTCACAAACTATTCCAATCAGATGCCAGCTGCTTCTTTTTTTTTTTCTGCCGACAGGGAAGGACGTGCTGGCCAGGACTTGAGCCAGCACGAGGAGCCGTCGTGGAAGAGACATTCTTCCGCGCCCGAAAGATAGTCCCTCCCCCTGTCGCTACCTGCAGATACTGAGTTATCAGAAAAGCAAAAAGAACCGGGGGTGGGGGGTTGGGGATGATGACTCGGATGGACAATGTTTGGTCATGGTGGCTGGAGGATTTATTTTTATTTTTTTTTACATTAATTAGTTCTGTGTTCAGGTTGCCCGGGCCCCCCTGCTGACCGGGCGCAGTACAACAGGGCCAGTTATACTGGCCTATCAGCGGCCCTGTGTCGAACCATGCGCCAATCACGTTAGAAATCAATACAAGCCACCCTAAGTCGAATAACTCCCTATAGAGAAACAAAACCTTTATTCTTTCTCAGAGTGAATATTTGTCTGCGATGAAATATAAACTTGAAGAATTTTTTGTTCTTAATGATAATGACTCTGTGAACTGTACTACATTATGGTGCACTCACAAAGCTTACAGGAGAGGACTCTATACAAATGACCGCTAGGGAGAAAAAAAAGAAAAGCAACAAAACTACCAATTACTGAGAGATATATCTAAACTGGAAGAAATACATAAACAGAACCCCCCTGATATCCATCTAACTCAACAACTTAAAAACCTAAGATCTGAGTTACATTCTGTTTTAATAAAAGATCATGACAAATACCTTAAAAATGTAAAATTAAACTTCTACTCTCAGGGTAACAGAGCTGGTAAATGAATAGCCTCACAATTGCGACAACGCCAAAATAAATATAAAATCCACAAATTGACCCACCATACCTCCGGGACGGAATTCTATAATCCCCAAGAAATCACGAATGCATTCTCTGATTACTATGAATCGCTCTACAATCTCAACGAAGATAAAAATACCCCCCAACCCACCTCTGATAAAATAATAGAATTCTTAAACAAAGTAAATCTACCCGAAATTGACCCTAATACCCTGAATTTACTCAACAAACCAAATATCGCTGGATAAAACCGTAAACTTCATCAAAGCATTACCGAAGGCAGTGATGGTCCAGGTAGTGATGGTCTATCGCAGTGGTTCTCAATGACAATTTTCCAGGGGTCACCGCATCTTGGGCTGTTCCTGAATCCCGCACCACTCTCCCAGGCTTTTCGCGGCAGCCCAGCAGGGCTGTCCCTGGAGTTTGTGGCCGCCCAGCTGGGCTGTTCCTGGAAACCGCGGCCGCCCACTCAGCCTCGTCGCAGACGCCCATTGAGTTCACGGCATTAGGGGTCAGCTGACTGGTGAGGAATGTGAAGTGGGAATGACTGCAGGAGACCCTATCTCCTGATTTCAGCATAGGTGTCACTGCTGCGAGACACCACTAAGCTAGAGACACAGTGAAGCCGGAGACACAGTGAGTAACACTACCTGTGATTGGAGTTGCCATTAAAAGTCCCCACTACAGTTCTCAGATCAGCAGATGACCTTGGTCAAGAGCACCTAAGTTGGCTGATCAGAAATCCCCCCAGCACTGCCACTGATCCCACCCCCCCTAGCACTGCCACTCATCCCAACTTCCCGCCAGCCAGAATAAGAGAAAGAACAAGAAAGACGGCTAGAGAGAGGGATGGGGAAAAAAACAAGAAATTAGGATAGAGAGAGATAAAAGGGAATGAAAGGAGAACAAAGAGAGAGTGGTAGATCCCAAAATGTACCATAAGGGGTTTTAATACTGTACAAGTGGAAGGGACTCTTGTCTCTTGTCTTGCCATGGGTGCTGACAACCCACGCTACGAAAATAATTTTACTGTTAGGGGTCTCCACAACTTGGGAAATTTTATCAAGGGGTCACGGCACTAGAAGGTTGAGAACGATTGGTCTATCGGGAGAATATTATAAAGCCTTTGTTGATATCCTTGCCCCAAATCTGACGAAATTGTTTAACCAGGCAGCAATTTCCAAAATATTCCCTAGAATTATTAGAAGCTGTAATCATCACTCTGCCTAAATCATACAAAGATCAGTCATCCCCTTTGAACTATAGACCCATATCATTACTAAACTCTAATTTGAAAATTTATGCTAAAATGTTGGCTAACCAATTAATGACAATAACACAGGGCCGGTACAAGGGGGGGCGGAAGGGGCGGGTGCCCTGGGCGGAACAAATTACCATGGGAAGGGGGGGCGCAGTGCTGGCAGTGTGCTGCTAAAAATGTTTTGGGCATACTGTCATTACCGCCAACCGGACGCACTACAATCCCACACAGCTGCCTACAAGGATGTGCCGAGTGCGCTCCTGCACCCGGCACAAGAAAAGGACCCAGTCTTCCCTTCCCTGTCAGGCAGAGCCGTGGAGTGATCTCCGCCCGACAGGCACTTCCGAGTCCCACAGTGACATCACTGCGAGGTGGGAAGAGCAAAAGGGCGATATCTGGATAATATCTGTAGCTACAGGCATCACTCAGATATCCCCTCTCAAAGCAGAGGACGTAATTTGGCGTACGGTGGGTGGGAAGCTGTTAAATGGGAGGAAGATTTAAATCAAAAATTTTCTAGGAACCAATGGCAAGAAGCCATACAGATAAATAGCAACACTTCCTCTTGTATAGAGCATTGGGATAATTCCCCAAAAATTTTAAACAGATGGTATCTAACCCCATATAAACTATCAAAAATATACCCCTCCTCCTCCCAAGTATTCTGCAGATGGAACGAACAAGTTGGCAACCTTCTTCACATTCTATGGAGTTGTAAAAACCTCCACAGTTTTTGGAAATCTATCTCTACCTTCATGTCCAATCTCACAGGCAACCTAACTAAACTTACACCAGCGATGGCTCTACTAAGTATAAATCTTGATATTTATCCCCTAAATTATAGAACAATAGTGGCTCATATATTAATAGCGGCAAGACTTACTATAACTAGTTTGTGGAAATCTACTGAACCACCTAACCTATCTAATGTAATCGCTAGATTAAACATCGAAGCACAATTGGAAATAATGTTAGCATATAAAAATTACTTCACTGTTACCTTTAAAAAGAAATGGCAAGCCTGGCTATCTCATCCTAGAGCTTCTAAATATTTAAAGGAGTGTAACCTTTAACAAACACGTGTGTTTCTAATAAAACCTTTTTTAAAATAAGATGTAGTACATTACCTAACAAAACACACTCTGATCCTTGTTAATGGTAAAATTACCTTTCTAATATCGCGTACACACGGTCGGACTTTTCAGCTACAAAAGTCTGACAGCCCGTCCGACAGACTTTCGACAGACTTTCTAACGACCGGACTTGCCTACACACGATCACATCAAAGTCAGACGGATTCATACGTGATGACGTACACCGGACTAAAATAAGGAAGTTGATAGCCAGTAGCCAATAGCTGCCCTAGCGTGGGTTTTTGTCCATTGGACTAGCATACAGACGAGCGGATTTCTGGGTCCGGCGGAGTTACGACGTAAACATTTGAAGCATGTTCCAAATCTAAAGTCCGTCAGATTTGCAACTGGAAAAGTCCGCTGAAGGTCCGGTGAAACCCACACACGATCGGATTGTCCACCGGATTTGGTCCGTCGGCGTCCGTCAGGCAAGTCCGGTCGAAAAGTCAGACTGTGTGTACACGGCATTACAGTTTGATCCCATCTGGGGTAGGGGGGGTCTGATTAACAAGATCACATCAATATCTGTTATACATTCTTTTGAAGTATCTTGTTTTAGTTTTCTTCATACAATATCTGTTGAATATGTAATATGATCAATCCTTCTAAGTGATGTTTAGTTTTGCACAACCTTTGTAATGACATTCATCATAAAAAATAAAAATCTATTGTTAAAAAAAGAAAAAAAAAAGGAGGTAATTTATTCTTAAAACAAGGATGCTATGCAGGCGACTGTCATCCTTCTTATCCACTGATAATGTCATTAATGGTTAGGACACTGGCAGCTAAAAGGTTGTAATGGTGCACAATGAAAACCTGTGACTTAGTATAACTAAAAGGCAGCCTTCATCTACACGTCAGCTTGTATACAATTTTTGGGCAGTTTTAAAGCATTTTACCAAGACACCCCTGAAGAAACCCCAAGGTGCCCTGGTTGAAAAAGGCTGGTCTCAATATTTCAGGAAATATAAATTATATATCAATAAAACCTTGATAGAGTACTGTGGTTAGAGTGGCCAAGTACCCATAAAATGTCATTAAAGCCTAACTTTTTTTTTAAATGTATTTATTGTTAGAAACCTCAAGGTCCCCCAGGGTGGCTGGGCACCCTGGTTGAAAAAGGCTGCTCATTCAGGGCCACCCTCCTACTCCCATTTAGTGGACTGTTGGGCTATTTACTTGGGCGTCGCCAAAGGTAATGTATATATAGTCCAAAAACCTGCTCTCTTTTTGAAAGCATGATTTTCTATTTGAGACTTTATTGACCTATTTATTCTACCTTTTTAGCTAATATTGATGCATCCCACTCCTGATGATTGGCTTAAAACGTCATGAAACGCGTAGAGTCCACACTTAGGGATGCCAAGTCAAGTTTGCTCCAATCATGAATTTTATCAAATGCACTTTATTTCAATATTTATCAGGATAACCATGTTCACTCGTCTGTATATCCATTCAATTTTATAATTGTGATTGCTTGTACCAATTATGTGTATCCATTATAAACATTATATATGTCAACATGATTACTACTATATTTTATTATGCTTCATTTTGCATGATCTATGTATTATATATTATGATACATTATATATTTATTATTCATGAATTGATTTTAATGTATTGGATTGATTAGCAACTCTTTATTGTTATACAGGTCTACCCTCAGGGACGGTGACACTCAATTTAATTTTAGGTATCCTAGACAATTTTAAAGACATATCCATGCCTCATTTAAAGTCCCACAACCCACTTTTATCGTTCTTCACGGTCCCAAAATGTTGGTTTGTGAGGAATTGATGATGTCTTGATGTAAAAAGACTTTGGGGGTTATTTACGAAAGGCAAATCCACTTTGCACTACAAGTGCAGTCGCTGTAGATTCGAGGGAAACATGCAAGGAAAAAAAAACAGCATTTTAGCTTGCACATGATTGGATTATAAAATCAGCAGAGCTTCCCCTCGTTTTAGATCTTCCCCTCAGATCTACAGCGACTGCAGTGCACTTGTAGTGCAAAGTGGATTTGCCTTTCGTAAATGCCCCCCTTTGTGGTGCCTAAGAAGGTGTGCTGGTGACAATTGTCTTGTTTGATGGTTCCAACCCTGTCTTCACTACCCTTCATCATCCAAAAAAAAAAACTAAGACATATACCAGTATCATGTGTCCTAAATAATTATGCAAAGATTTAACTATTGATTTTTTCTCTATATTAATTCCATAACACGTGAGCAGTTGGTTTTACTGGAGAAAAGAAAACATAAAATGTGGATATCTGCACCAATCCCTACTAATGGGTGCAATAGCAATAATGAAACCTGTAAAAAAAAAAAAAAAACTGGCTTTGTTCCTTGTGCATCATGTAATAATTATTAAAAGAAAAGATGGCAAATGTGGTCCAGCAGGGGTGGCTGTTTATCAAGAATATAACATTTGAATTCTGGAACTATGGCAACCCGGCCCATACCTCCATAGTGATAGAGCCATGGCAGCCCAACTCTGTCATTATGTATTGCTAGAATTCTTTCAAAGATCATTTTGGAGTTGATTTTATTATTAACTAGTGATGATAATTTGGTTATTAAAGGCACTATGGTGTTGATTTACTAAAGCCAAATAGACTGTGCACTTTACAAAGTGCAGTTGCTCCAGAGCTTAGTAAATGATCAGGAGCTATGCTGACTTCCATCATCCAATCACGTACAAGCAAAAATTGTGTTTTTATATTTTCCTTGCATGTGATTGGGTATTCTTTTCAAAGTGAAGCTTCACCTCATTTACTAAGCTCTGGAGCAACTGCACCTGCAGAGTGCAACTACACTTTACAAAGTTCACAGTCAAGTTGACTTTAGTAAATCAACTCCAATCTGTCCTTCTGGTCCTGCCTGTGAGCCAGGAAGCTCATCACTCAGGATTTGTAATCTAACAAATCCTAAATAATCACACTGAAAATTGGATCAAAATCGCATTGCAGCAGTGTGAACCTAGACATGTGAAGAGACAACAGGTAATCTTAATCCAGAATACAGACTCCACACCACAGGCCAATCAAATATGGAATTCATTTCCAGTGTCTGTGCAATCCTGATAGCCTCCATGTGGGTTCTGTGCAGAATCTTAAGAGAATTTAGTGATGAATCCTGCACCCATTTAACCATCTAAGGTAGTTTATTAGGGCTCGGTGATTAATAAATGAATATATATGTACATGTAGTACCTCATTTTGTAAAAGGGGTGTAGCACCCTCATAGATAGGTGCTAGGATTAGCTAGATCTAGTGCTGGCTCACTGTGTTCAGTGGAGCGGTGTGTATATTTTGTCAGGTAAATTTAGCTGTGCTCACTGTAACCAGTGCAGCTGTCTTTGATTAGTTATGTCTTTTCAATGTCTCAGCTGCTGCTAGTTTGACTGTCCCCTCTGCTTTCCAGAGAGCTGAACAATTCTCTGGAACATAGGTGTGGTGCAATGCAAATAGCAGTATGAATATTTATAATCATAGGGAGTGGGACCCTGAAGGCTGCTGGGAGGCTGTATAAATACTCTGAGCCACTGAGCTGCTGGGTCTTTTCCTGCAGAGGATCAGTTAAGCCTGGAGGGCTGCTGCCATGTGCTTGCTGTTTGTGAGGTCTTAGGTGGGTGACCCGAGGGCCTGGATGCTGAAGCTACAGAGAACTGATTGAGGGGCTGTCTGCTAAAGATTTAGTCTGGTACCATATCACTGGAGAAAGTTGTCACTCAGAATTTGGAAGGAGGCAACCAGCTTCCGCTGGACATTACTCTGGAGTACAGACTGCTGTGAGAGATCTTAGAGACTTTTGGGCTGCTGCCACCCTTCTTGCTAGAGAGTCAGCTGTTTGCGTTTGACCAAAGGGGACATCGGCTGGTGTCCTGAGGAGCTTAGTCTATTTAATTCCTTGTGAGGGGACTCTGCTCTGGGTGCAATAAAGAAAGAAGCCTGCTTTTAACTGCTTCTACTACAAGCCAAGTCCACAGTTTTCTATTGCAAAGACTTCTGCTTCAGCTTCTCAGAAAGAAGTTTACTGTTCCCAACCTGTATATAGTTCTCTTTTTGGTGTATCCCACTTGGTCTCCGTTTCCACTTGTGCAACTTGTCCTGCGACTTAGGACTGCAAAGTTGCATGACAAGTCATACCCCATGAGTACCGTTCATATCTGTGCAACTTCAAGTCGCAGCGACTTCAAAGTAGTCCGTGCACTACTTTGGCCTGACTTTAATGTGACTAGAGGTCTATAGACCTCAAGAATACACAGGCATTGCTTCAAGTTGCATCAAAAATTGTGGCAAAATCATGCGACTTTCAGGTCGCAATAGTGGAGACCTAGGCTTACTCAAAAAAGAAAAACAACAAAAAGAACACCTCTAGACTTGTAGACTTGTTATTGAGCCAAAGAGTGACCGTGATTGTTTGCCTGGCTGTGGGGCAGTCTACTGGGAAAAGAACCTGGGCAAATTTCCACGGGGGGTGGTGTAGCACTACAGGGGTATATAGGCACACAATCTCAAACATTTAACACCTGAGGTGCAGACACCTTATGGAAGGTGAACACTTGTGTGCTAAATTGTTTATTGGGTGGAGCAATGCGGAACTAAAAATGAGAAATAACTCTGGTGGTGAAGGATTGTTAAGTAGTTGTTTAACCACCATCAAAAATTGTGTTTATTGATTCTCATAGGTAAGTCACGCCTGGAAAATAAAGATGATGGAGTGGTTTGTATTTGATTTATGTGTTCTACATAGTATTAAAAACATAATCGTAAATTGGTGATAAAATATCTCTCGAGGAAGTAACTCTGTGCTGCAGCTGCTTTGTGTGCCTATACAACACTTTTTATGCTGGCTTTCAAGGAGTTGGTGGGAGAAACAGTAAATGTACTGCACTTAGCCGCAAGGGAAGCCCTCTCAGGACCTTGGCCTCCGACCAGGTACATGTTAGGTACATGATAGCCAGAAGGATTGCTGACAGCCAAGCAACCAGATCAAAGTTTGCTTTGTGACTGGGACTGGTAAGTGGCTGCTTGTGTGTTTCCCCACTGCTAGAAAACTGAGTAAGGGAGCAACTGTACTTATGTGCACCATCTTAAAGATGGGCCCCACAGATTAGCAGTCTAAAGATTGAGAGTCCGGAGCCAACTTTCTGCTAATTGTTTCACAGAGACCTTGCACTATATTACCCATAGCCAGAAGTACCTCCCTCCAAGTAATATTTGAGTTTATATTCACAGAGTGCACTCTGTAGTAGTTATTGACTGTTATTACAGAGGAGCTGCTGGGGAATTATCTATGCTTATTGATGCTTATTGATACTGTTCACTGCTAATACTTTTCTTTGTTGGGCTTGTGCTTTATTGGTTATAGGTAACTCAGTTTGAGATGCCATAATCTAATAATTACATCACTTAGCGTACTATGAGTGAAACGTTTCTTGCATTTGCTCATTCATGTATTTTTCTATTTGCTTTTACCTGTGGCAGTATACATACTTTTCTTACAGTTAACCATTCTGGTAAATATTTCCGATACTATAAAAGAGTTGTGTACAGGATACACAGTATATGTTGGTGTATGCAGAGGTATGTGCAGCCATCCTGCACCCAGCCAGGTCTCAGGAGGGACAAAGCTATTTGCAAAGTCGTGGTACAAGAACAGAGAACCCAATACATCCAGCTGTTCCTTCAGGGTAAGTGCTACAGAATATTAATAAGATGTGTGGGACAAGGAAGCCTCTAAGTCTTTTGGAGTAATGCATCATTTATTTGTTGATTATCAATTGGTAATATTACAAATAAGCCATGGTATCTGACAATGAAGGTGGCTAAAGTCAGTCTGCAGCACAGAACTTGGAGAAGAACTTGGGGTAGAAAAGTGATCTGAACATAGCTCCCAACTGTCCCTGATTTTGAGGGACTGTCTCTGATTTAGAGCAATGTCCCTCTGTCCCTCATTCCTCCTCATTTGTCCCTCATTTTGGTCTGATCTATATAGATGTATATAAAATGCACTTTTTATCTATCAAAAAGTGTTTTCCAGGGATAGACCTTTCATCTGATTTCTAAATTGCTGCATTTGTAAATTCCAAAAGCCAATACAGGCATACCCCACCTTTAAGTACACAATGAGGTTTATTTACTAAAGCTGGAAATTGCAAAATCAGGCTCACTCCTGCATAGAAACCAATGAGCTTCTAACCCCAGCTTGTTTAATTAAGCTTTGGTAACAAAACCTGGAAACTCATTGGTTTCTATGGAGAAGTGAGTCTGATTTTGCACTTTCCAGCTTTAGTAAATAAACCCCATTGTGTACTTAAAAGTGGGGTATGCCTGTATAAAGGAACAGTAGTGGTAAAAAAGCACTTGTGGGTATAACCAATCTTGCTTCTTTGTACAATTCTCTTTTAAGGGGGCGTGGCAGGGGGTGTGTCCTGTGCCTGCATACTTTTGCTGATAGGTGTCCCTCATTCCCATCTCAAAAAGTTGGGAGGTATGATCTGAATCTCATGTTAAAGTGTAACTACAGGCAAAACTTTTTGTTTTCATTTTGGATAGAGTAATGCCGTGTACACACGACCGGACTTTCGACGGACTGAACTGCGGAGGACTTTTTGACGGACTTTCGACGGAGTTCCGACGAAATGGACTTACCTACACATGATCACACCAAAGTCCGACTTATTCGAACGTGATGACGTACAACCGGACTAGAATGAGGAAGTTCAAAGTCAGTAGCCAATAGCTGCCCTTGCGTCGTTGTTTGTCGGTCGGACTAGCATACCGACTAAAAGATTTTTCGACCGGACCCTTATCCATCGGAAAGATTTGAAACATGTTCTATTTCTAAAGTCCGTCTGATTTTTCGACAGCAAAGGTCCGATGAAGCCCACACGCGATTGAATTGTCCGGCGGATTCGTTCCGTCGGACCTTTGCTGTCGAAAAGTCTGGTCGTGTGTACACAGCATAAGGGTCCCCTGTCAGTTTTTTTTGCCAACTGTGTCCCATTGGGGAGATTTCTCTTTACTTCCTGCTCCATAGCCAAAAAAGGAAGTGAGAGGAAAACTAGAATCACCAAAACTAGTGTCTATTTCCCCTCTATTAGTTTTCTGATGTGAACCCAAAATTTGGGATTTCCTTTTAATTTCGCTTTCGGTAGTAACAGTAAATGGTACAAATAAGGTGAATCTCCCTAATGGGGACACAGACAGTATAAAAGCTGACAGGTATTCTAATCCCTCTCCACTCTTTTCAAAACAAAAGAAAAGTTTTGCCTTTAGTTACACTTTAATGGTACAGTTTATGAGGGATATCTATTTACCCCCTTATTTAACTTTTTCCTAATTCTGGTCCTGATATATCAATATGAGTGTGAAAGATCAGAAACCAGCTGCCTGAAGGTTTAAAAGTTGCTGCTTTTGCTATGGCTGGGCAGGCAGATGACAAAGCAGCAATAATCACATTTCAGATGGCCTCTGACACTTAAAGGGGGGTTCCAGCCGTTTTTTTTTTTTTTTTTAAGTCAGCAGCTACAAACACTGTAGCTGCTGACTTTTAATAAGGACACACAACCTGTCCAGCGAGCACACGATGTCGGCCCCCCGAGGCCGATCCGTCCATCGGATTGGCTGCCGGCGCCTCCATCCTGACTAAGGGAAACAGGCATTGGAGCCTTCACTGCCAGTTTCCTACTGTGCATGCGCGAGTCGCACGGCGCTTTGTGAATGGCCCCGTTATTTTCTGGGACACACACATGTCCCAGAAGGCAACGGGGCTGCTCGCCGAAGAGGAGGAAGCGCCGCGGAATAGGAAGAGGCAGATTAGGAAGACTGCCTAGCAACAGGGGTTTTAGGTAAGTTAAAAGTTTTTTTTTTTTTCAAATGTTTTTTTTTTATTTTTTTAAGAATATTGATGCACTTTTTTATTTTAGACTGGCCCTCCACTTTAAACTAAGGTGCCAGGCTCTGCCAACATAAGCAAAGCTAAATGAGGGGGAAATATAAATCTTATATAAGAAAGCCTGTATAATTGCAGGCTGCAGACAGTTTTTTTTTTGCAAAATCCCATTCATGACTTATTCTCTTTTAGTCTCCTCATAGGCTCAGACACAGCATTGCTCTTGCTGCTTCCAATCACAGCCAGTGTGGAGAGAGTGGGGGGGGGGGGAGCTAAGCCACGCTCTGTGTGTCTATATCAATCAGAGCCATCTCAGGAGCAAACCTGCACAGGTGCCCCCATAGCAAGTTGCTTGGTATGGTGGGCACTCGGCAGGGGGGGAGCCAGGAGTGTCAGCGGTGGACCCAAGAAGAGGAGGATCGAGGCTGTTCTGTGCAAAACCATTGCACAGAGCAGGTAAGTATGATGTTTGTTATTTTTTTATTTTTTTGAGTTAAAGGTTTACATTCACGTTAAGGCCCCCAGTATTGGCCGGTGTGGAATGACATGAGTACAACATGGGGTTGCTCTTGTTCTATAAACAATCTCTAGTGTCTCATCTTAGTATTACTCATTATCTCACCTGAGTCTGAGTAGGTAACACCTCCTGAGCCAACACAGATCCCTCCCAATGTTCATCTGTCACTGCACAGGCTTTGGGGTTTTCTTGTTCCTCAAATACAACATGCAATCCCTCTGTCAGGTTCTGTGGTTCAATTAAATATCTCCGGCCTTTTGTCAGGATGAGCCCACTGCAAAAGAAGAACAAGAATCCAGTTTAAAGATAACAGTGCAGTGTTATATCACATACATTATATGTACATTAAAAAATGTTAACAGCAGCTATACATATGTAGCGCCTACCCCGATCTTCCAGGAGCCCAAGGGTGACTATCGGGGCTAGGGATAGCTGACATACATTCTCAGGTTGCAGGTTTGTGGGAATGGTGGGTGATGAACAAGAAAGAAGTTGGGCGCTAGTCACTTTTATGCTTTAAACAGAGTGAGAAGTTTATTTCTCAGAACAGGCAAAGCAAGACAGCACAGGACCAACCTCTGGATCAGCAGGCCCCAGAACTCCTGGGCCTACTTCTGTAGTAACAAAGCCTCGGGCCAGCCGGCCCCGAGACAGCAGAGCTGCCACGGCACACCCTGGGCCAGGAGGGCCTTCAGGAACAACGAACCCCGACCAATTGGCGCCTGTACCTTAAGTACTCTTAACCAGAATGCACGGTGAGTGAACCACTCCCACCGGGTTATTTCTGAGTAAAAGGGGTACCCAATGCATCCAGCCTGTTGCATTTCCAACACTTACCGATGGCCACAGCGACACCCACGGCCAAGTGGAAATTGACACAACCCAGCTGAACTGGTACAGAAACCAGGAAATTTACCATAATCAGTCTGAGCTAAACTACAGCTTCAGACAACTTAAATTTACAGAAATAGCACCTGCCCATCAGGAGCAGGGCGCTACATCTATATGCATGCATATCAACACTCTATAATTAGAAACAGCAGCAGATAACCTTGAACTAGATTGTAGTTCTTAACCTTATGAGTAGGACAGGCTGTCTCCTCTAGTTACTGAACTTTACTCACTGCTTCATGCACTGATTCCCTTGGAAGAGTTCTCTCTGAAGTCATCCCAGCCACTTCATAACCTCCTGTTCAAGAAGGGTCCTCTCTCTGGTGCTTCCTTAGAACTCCATCTCTCTAGAATTGTTACCGGATCTTTGGCCGGCTTTCCTCCGCATAAACTTGAACACCCGGATAGGCCTCGGCTAGGCCTAGCAGCCGGCCGCCTCATGGATAGGCCTCAGGCCTAACAGCCAAGAGCTGTATACACACCATCCACCCCGGCTGTAGCCCTGGGCAGGAAGAACTCCCCTGATCACCTGGCTTCATTCCATTAAATAACCTTTCCCAGCATGCCTAGCCGCAAATATGATTGGCTGAGAAAAGTATGTTTATCATAACCTGATCTTCACTGTAACTCATCACCCTAATGTCAAAGGCAACAGCACCGCCTACTGACAGAAAGGAAAAGCCACAACTTATGCCATGTACACACGAGCGGAATGTCCGACAAATACGAGACGGAAGTTATTGGCTACTGGCTATTGAACTTCCATTTTCTAGTCCCGTCCTACGTGTTGTACGTCACCGCGATCTGGACGGTCGGAATTTGGTGTGAAGGTGTGTATGCAAGACAGCTTGAGCGGAATTCTGTCAGAACTCCGTAGGAAAAACCTTTAGAGGTTATTTCGACGGGAAAATCGGTCCTGTGTACAGGGCATTAGAATGGAATTAACAGAAGTCATGCAATCACTAAACACTACAAATTAGCCAGACTGGCTACCATCCAGCATAACTAAATTTACCTGCAGCCCTATTCTAGGGACAGGGGTGCTACACATACTTAAAGCATTTGAGAAAGTCTTTTTTTTATATTTTAGGCAAGCCAAGTTTTAGCGGGCATACATTTCGAGGCTGGAGTGTACATTCCTTAAAGTATAATAAAAGGCAAAACTCCCTATTAAGGAGATCCACCCTCTCAATTAGTTCTGTTTACCATTATCATTAAAAAATAAATTAAAAGAAAATCCCACATTTTGGGTTGTCCCCAGAAAAGTAATAGAGGGAAAACCTTCCAATGGGGACACTAGTTCTGAGTGACATGGGGGTCCCTTAATTTGCAGGGATTTCCGCCCACTTCCTGTTTGGCTATAGGACAGAAAGTGAAGGGATATCTCCAAAATCGGACACAGATGACGAAAATTTTTTTGACAGGGGCTATAACCCTCACTTGCTTTATCCAAAATGAAAAAAAAAATGTTTTGCCTAAAGTTGCACTTTAACCACTTGCTGACCATCTGCCGCCATTATACGGCGGCAGGTCGGCTGGTTCCCGCAAATTGCCGTACCAGTTCATCGGCTCCTTTAAAAGCCAAAGCCAGCAGAGGCACATAGGCGCACACCGCAGCACGGCGGGGGACTTGTTGCACGTGGCCGGCGGCCGTGATGTCTGCCGGCCACCCGCGATCACAGGCACGAGAGCCAGAACGGGAATTTGTGTGTAAACACACAAATCCCCGTTCTGACAGGGGAGGAGAGACAGATCTGCTGTTCCTAGTATTTAGAACAGCGATCTGTCTCCTCCACCAGTCAGTCCCATCCCCCCACAGTTAGAAACACACATGAGGGAACACATTTAACCCCTTGATCGCCCCTAGTGTTAACCCCTTCCCTACCAGTGACATTTACACAGTAATCAGTGCATTTTTATAGCACCGATCGCTGTATAAATGTCAATGGTCCCAAAAAAAGTGTCCGCCGCAATGTCGCAGTCCTTCTGAAAATCGCATATCGCCACCATTACTAGTAAAAAAAATTTAAAAATGCCATAAATCTATCCCCTATTTTGTAGACGCTATAACTTTTGGGCAAACCAATTAATATATGCTTATTGCGATTTTTTTTTTACCAAAAATATGTAGAAGAATACATATCGGCCTAAACTGATGAAGAAATTTGTTTTTGTTTTTTTTTTTGGGGGGGGGGGATATTTATTAAAACAATAAGTAAAAAATATTGTTTTGGTTTTTTTTTCAAAATTGTCGCTCTTTTTTTGTTTATAGCGCAAAAAAAAACAAAAAACGCAGAGGTGATCATATAATAGAGAAATCTCTATTTGTGGGAAAAAAAGGACGTAAATTTTGTTTGGGTACAGTGTTGCACGACCGTGCAATTGTCAGTTAAAACGACGCATTGCAAAAAATGGCCTGGTAAATCCTTCTGGGGCTGAAGTGGTTAAACTATACTTGTTTGAAGTTCCATATAGTGTATATGCTATAACCAGAATGCTCATTCCTGCATGCATCACAAGCTCATATTAAATACTATGAGTATACGACTTGGTTGAGTGCACATAACACACTAATGTATGCACATATTGTATAAGAAATGCTAATCCATGTAAGCCTGAAATGGCTCATAACATTTAACAGCAAGCTGCATAGTAAAGCTACATATAATATCAGATATCTTATTTTCTCTTCAAGCATTGATACTTTTAATACTAACTTCATTGTCTTACCTTATCCCAGAGCAGGTGCTAATGCTGGCTATTGATTGGTTGTCATTCTCCACATAACCCTGATAGTGACAGTGATCCTGCACAATATGAACACAAACAGCTATAAAGTGCAGCCACATGTTATAAAAGATTTAACATACTCAGGCAGGAAATTGAAATCCTCAACAATGCAAATAATTATATTTTGCTCAGTGCCATAGAATAAGGTGCCCGCATGTCCCGGATTGCCCGGGACAATCCCGCAATTAGCAGGTCTGTCCCGGGCACCCTCATTCTGTGACAATACAGTGTCCCGGAATTGCCCCTTGGACAGATCTGATGCCCTCTAAAATATCCCTCACATCGCTGCTGTCACTCACTGACAGCCTGTGGTGGACCCCTGGTTGGTGAGACCCCTTTTACATGAGCCGCTGGCTCAGTGCCCAAATAATTGCTAGCCACTGCCCACCTCGCATCTAGAAACCAGTGACATCATAAGGAGGAGAGAGACAGAGCCCCAGCATTCACAGCGGGGAAGATTTAACTTCCTCCTCCGCGCCTACTGATTAGCTCCACCCACCTCCTCCCTGCATCATTCAGCCAGCAGCATACAGAAGTGCACAAAGGAGAGATGAGTTTTGAAGAAAGGCAAGTGAATCCAAAGCACTCAAGAAAGTACCCCCTGATCCACTAGTTACTGATGTGCCTGACAAGCAGGAGCCCACCTAATCTCAAGTTTCTGAGGATGGGGCCGAGACGCAGCTCCTGAAATGTTCCCAGAAGAACTTTGGGAATGCCCCTGACCATTTAACATAGGAAGACTTTGCCCAGACTGCCGACCTGTCAGGAACCTCAAGTTCAAGTGGGGGGGAGTGTGGTACAGTGTCCTTTTGCCTGCTTTCCTCAGCGGCAGGAGCAGGGTTGTTTAACTCTATTACAATTTCTAGGACTCCCATCATCCCTTGGACTCCTGGACACGCCCACGGGATATAAATTGTAGCTTTTCCAACCTTTCTTTACTCAGTGGGGCAGGGCATAATTGAGACCCCGTGACAGAGCTAGCTACGACCAGGTACAGTGCCCCCCATGTCAGAATCTGTGTGCTGGCACCAAAGGACATAAGAGCATGCAGCACTAACATAAGCCCCAGTCACATTGGTGGATATTGTCAAGACAGACCATGGGTTTAATATCAATTTAGGTGAAATGGCACTGCTCACAGCTGAACTACTTTACCAAAGACTTCCACAGCCGTACTTGCATAAAGTCTGCTGCGGGATCTTGTTGTCATCTGGCCAATGTTGTCTCCAACTGGCTCCCTAGCAAGAAAAAGATTGTATTCCTTTCCAGGGCACAGCAAGATTTTGCCTTAGAGTAAAACTTTTTTTGGGGGGGCTAGAGTAAGGGAGGGTTATACACCCTTGTCAGTTTTTTTTCCACCTGTATAGGGAAGATTTCCCTTCACTTCCTGTCCCACAACCACAACAGGAAGTGAGAGAAAATCCTTCCAAAGTGACAGATTCCCTGATTGCCACCAGGTTCACCGGAATTAATGTCCCCATTAGAAGAATCCAAAATTTGGGATTTTCTTTCGCTTTCAGTTTTAGTAAAAAATAGTAAATAAGACAAATAGAGAGGGTGAATCGCACAAACTGGGACACAGCCAGCAATAATAACAGGTGTCCTAAAACAAAAAAAAAAGTTTTGCCTTTAGTTACCACGTACATATACTGCGGCAGGGCGACCCTTAAGTGTGAAATCCCCTATCTGTACAGGATTAATTTCAAGGGCTCTGGGGCGCGCACAGCAGGAGCCAATCAGCGGGTCCGGTGGCCACGATGGCAGCTGGGACCTGCCGATCATTCACAGGAGATACAGACCGCCGTTCTGTGAGGGAGGAAAATTTAAATCTTGTGTTTCTACTAAGCAGATACAGGGATCTCTGTTTTCCTCCAGTCACAGCATTTCCCCCACAGTTAGAAAGCACCCCCTAGGAGCACATTTAACCCTTTGATCGCCCCTGATGTTAACCCATTCCCAGCCAGCATCCTTTATACAGTGACAGTGCATTTTTTTAGCACTGATCACTGTATTGGTGTCACTGGTCCCCAAAAAGTGTCACTTAGTGTCAGATTTGTCCACCGCAATGTCGCACATTGGGATTGAGATTTTTGGGAATTTTGGGGATTTTATTGGGATTTTTTTTACCAAAAACATGTAGCAGAAAACATATTGGCCTAAATTGATGAAAAAAAATAGATTTTTAAAAAAAATGTATTGGACGTGTTTTATAGCAGGAAATAAAAAACATAGTTTTTTTTTTCAAAATTGTCAGACTTTTTCTAGTTATAGTGCAAAAAATAAAAACTGCAGAGGTGATTAAATGTACCACCAAAAGAAAGCTATTTTTGTGGGAAAAAAGGGACATTGATTTTTTTTTTTGGGTACAGTGTAGCACGATCGCGCAAATGTCAGTTAAAGCAACACAGTGCAGTATTGCAAAAAATGGCCTAGTCAGGAAGGGGGTAAAACCTTCCGGGGCTGAAGTGGTTTATTATCAGTTCTTGTTCACATAGTTTGTTTGCCAGCAACCCTTTCCCTCTACCATATCCTTATGCTGTTTCGCCACCTAGTGGGCAAATGTAAGAATTGTTGCTGGCATTCCTGTTACTGTGTTTGGATACCTACAGTATCTCACAAAAGTGAGTACACCCCACACATTTATGAAAATATTTTATTATATCTTTTCATGTGACAACACTGAAGAAATGACACTTTGCTACAATGTAAAGTAGTGAGTGTACAGCTTGTATAACAGTGTAAATTTGCTGTCCCCTCAAAATAACTCAACACACAGCCATTAATATCGAAACCGCTGGCAACAAAAGTGAGTACACCCCTAAGTGAAAATGTCCAAATTGGGCCCAATTAGCCATTTTCCCTCTCCGGTGTCATGTGACTCTTTAGTGTTACAAGGTGTCAGGTGTGAATGGGGAGCAGGTGTGTTAAATTTGGTGTTATCACTCTCACTCTCTCATACTGGTCATTGGAAGTTCAACATGGCACCTCATGGCAACGAACTCACTGAGGTTCTGAAATAAAGAATTGTTGCTCTACATAAAGATGGCCTAGGCTATAAGAAGATTTCCAAGACCCTGAAACTGAGCTGCAGCACGGTGGCCAAGACCATACAGTGGTTTAACAGGACAGGTTCCACTCAGAACAGGCCTCACCATGGTCGACCAAAGAAGTTGAGTGCATGTGCTCAGCCTCATAGCCAGAGGTTGTCTTTGGGCAATAGACATATGAGTGCTGCCAACATTGCTGCAGAGGTTGAAGGGTTGGGGGGGTCAGCCTGTTAGTGCTCAGACCATACATCGCACACTGCATTAAATTGGACTGCATGGCTGTCATCCCAGAAGGAAGCCTCTTCTAAAGATGATACACAAGAAAGCCCGCAAACAGTTTGCTGAATACAAGCAGACTAAGAACATGGATTACTGGAACCATGTCCTGTGGTCTGATGAGACCAAGATAAACTTATTTGGTTCAGATGGTGTCAAGCCTGTGTGGCGGCAACCAGGTGAGGAGTACAAAGACAAATGTGTCTTGTCTACAGTCAAGCATGCTGGTGAGAGTGTCATGGTCTGGGGCTGCATTAGTGCTACAGTTCATTAAAGGAACCATGAATGCCAACATGTACTGTGACATACTGAAGCAGAGCATGATCCCCTTCCTTCTGGGACTGGGCCGCAGGGCAGTATTCCAACATGATAATGACCCCAAACACACCTCCAAGACGACCACTGCCTGCCTAAGGAGGCTTAGGGTAAAGGTGATGGACTGGCCAAGCATGTCTCCAGACCTAAACCCTATTGAGCATCTGTGGGGCATCCTCAAATGGAAGGTGGAGGAGCGCAAAGTCTTTAACATCCACCAGCTCCGTGATGTCGTCATGGAGGAGTGGAAGAGGACTCCAGTGGCAACCTGTGAAGCTCTGGTGAACTCCATGCCCAAGAGGGTTAAGGCAGTGCTGGAAAATAATGGTGGCCACACAAAATATTGACACTTTGGGCCCAATTCGGACGTTTTCACTTAGGGGTGTACTCACTTTTGTTGCCTGCGGTTTAGACATTAATGGCTGTGTGTTGAGTTATTTTGAGGGGACAGCAAATTTACACTGTTATACAAGCTGTACAATCACTACTTTACATTATAGCAAAGTGTCATTTCTTCAGTGTTGTCACATGAAACAATATAATGAAAAATTTACAAAAATGTGAGGGGTGTACTCACTTTTGTGAGATCTGGTACTTACAGTATATAACCCTCAGTTTTAGGGTTAGTTCACCTTTTCAGAAAATATGAACACCCTCCTTACTCCCCCAGTCCCTGCTGTACTTACCGCTGTGGGTGATGAGCTGCGCCCACACAGCCTCTTCTCCCTGCAGTGTTTCTGGGACAGATCAGAGCAATTTTCTGTGCAGGAACTGAGCTGTCATAATCACTCTGATCTGTTCTGGAAACTCTGCAGAAAGAAGAGGGGGAAGGACAGGGATTTGAAATCGCTACACCAATGCACTGGCTACGTGGACACTGACTGTTCATCACTCAAGAAAGTACAAAGGTTTACCTTTATATTTTTTTTAAAGAGGTTAAATAACTCTTTAATACTGGTAATATAGCTTTTGGACAAAAAATATATATGGGTGGCAAGAGACGTGTTCATGGAACATAGGATATCAGATCATTTCTGGCCATTAAATAGGGCAAAATAAAAGCAGTAACCTGGGTAACAATGCAAACAGCTATTCCAATATTGCAATGCTGCACAATGACAATCACAACATTAGGCAACAAGTTTCACTTAAAGTGTGAGTAAACTCCCGTGCATGAATTTTACCTATAGGTAAGCTTTATTATAGGTATTGTAAATATTTCCTAAACGTGCACCGAGATATTTACTGTAAATTCAGCCGGTAAGGTCACCAGCCCATGCGCTCTGAAGGAACGGCATATCCTGTGGCATAAACAGTGGCTCTGCGAACCCAGGAGGAAGACCAGGTGAAGATGGAAACGCCTTCAGTGACAGCACGCCACTGGAGGGCTTCGTTCTAAGGTAGTTGCACATAATGTGCTAGTATGCGATGCATACTAGCACATTATGACATTGTCTAGCAGGGTTTAAAAAAAAAAGCGGTTTACTACCGCTTTAAAGTTTATATGAAGGCAAAACTCATGTAGTATATGTCTGCAATAAAGGCATGTTTGTGGTTGTTTTTTTTTTTTTAAGACTCTGCTTGCACAGAACTATACCTGTTGCTCTGCCAGAAATGTTATTTTGAAACAACATTTTTGTACAGTTTTTTGTGGACAAAGTGGTGTCAGTCCTGTCTAGACTTTTTTTTTTTTTTTGCTCAACCAACACAAAACCTAAACCTAAACTCAATCAAAGAAAAGTACTAAGAGGGCTAAACCGCCTTTTTGAGATAATGCAGACAGAAAGAACAAGGTACAGGACTTCTCTCAATTTCTGAGAGGATCAACAGTTTTTTCTTTGCATTTATGAAACAGATATAATAAAATGCTTCCAATGATACATTTAACAGACCAAAAGAGAGCAAGTACGAGAAGTTCATTGTTAGGGTTTACATACACTTTAAAACACTATGAAACAAAACAGAGAGACGGAATAGCCTAGAAAGTTGTCTGGCCTGAGGTCTATACTGCCTCTTGACAACTCCCGAATGCAGTCTGTATGCTCTAAATTGTTAAAATATAAAATAAAACCTCGTGTAACACGGAATAGAGAAATTAGTAAGTCAGCTGTAAAATCCTCTCTGCGGATGAAGTTTGTCATCTACATAGAAATATTAATTGTCCTCTCATCATCAAGAAAGAATCTGACTTTACCTGTATGTTCTCCTTAGGGCTTATCATCATCGGATTGTCATCCTGATCATAACTTGTCTCCATATAATTATCAGCTATCAGTTCCCTGAGGGATGAAAAAGTGGGGAAATTAAAGGGTTTGCAGTATTTTAACCTCCCCCATTCTTCTTCCCTTCAAGTGTTCCAATGTGTCACTTACTCATTCCTCTCCAGGTGTATAACCAGAGGTTCTTCTTCAATCTGTAATTCATACTTTACCACATGTGGGTATTTGTCCTAGGTGGAGCATACAAGAAGTTCAATCAGTGCCCTTCTAACAGTGGAGAATTCATTGTACAAAGGGCCCCAGGCTGTTATTAATTTATGGACCCCTCACAAATTTAACGTGATTGTGAAGCCTCTTTTTTTTATTAAAGGATAAGTCCAACCTAACACTAAAATCCCTGCATCCACAGACATCCACGATCTAACACTAACTTCATCTAACCCTGTAAAGAAGAAATCAGTATACATACCTTTTTTGAAGCCGGTCTCCAGCGGCAGAAGCTCTGCAGAGGACACAGCCAACAACGTCTGTGAAATGAATGGGGAGTGAGGTCACCCATAGACTTACTATAGGGCTTCCGTTGTCTGATGTGTCCTCTGCACCCGCCTTCACCGCAAAGCCACGGCTGACAGCTCAGCGTGAGATCAGGTCAGATTGGCTTCAAAAAAGGTATGTATGCTGATTTCTTCTTTACAGAGTTAGATCAGATCGTGGATGTCTGTAGATGCAGGGATTTTAGTGTTAGGGTGGACTTATCCTTTAAAGTAAAAAAGATGTTATATTTATCTGCTCTATACAATAGTTTCGCACAGAGCGGTCCCTTACCTCCTCTTCTGGGGTCCCCTCCAGTGCTCTTGACTCCTCCTCTCTTCCAAGTGCCCCCTCATCAAGTCAGCTATTCAGAGGGCACCCGTGCGGGTGCACATCTGAGACTGGCAGTGTGCGTCCATAGACACACACAGGGTGGGTTGGCCGCAACCCCCCGCATCCTTCTTACAGGAGCTTTGTAAATTAACAGAAGCGCTTCTGACTTTAATCATCCAATCATGTGCAAGCAAAAATGCATTTTGTATTATTTTCCTTGCATGTGATTGGATATTTTTTGCAAAGTGAAGCTTTACCTCATTTACTAAGCTCTGAAGCAACTGCACCTGCAGAGTGTAATTGCACAGTCTATTGGCCTTTAGTAAATCAACCCCATAGTGTTTTAAGTGGATCTTATACAGGAGTAAGTTCTTAATTTGCAAACATTTACAGTGGCAGATAATATGGAAAGAATACTTCCAGGTACAGGGAGTGTGCATAGGTATTGTACACGAAAATTTGCTAATCTTAAATTCTCTCTTTTGTGAGAACAATGCAAAGCATTCCATTGCCAATCACCTTATAAAAGCAAGGCTTACAAAGCTGAAATTGACTGTATCTCCTTTGGTCATGCTAGAGCAGCCTTTCTCAACCAAGGTTCCATGGAATCCTAGGGTTCCTCCAGAGGCTTCTAAGATTTCCTTGAGCATTTTATCAACTTTTGCCTCTCAGATGAGTAACCACTGATGCCAATTATCTTTGGGGGGTATTTCTTAATAGTTACATAGAAACATAGTAGGTGAGGTTGAAAAAAGACAAAAGTCCATCAAGTCCAACCTATGTGTGTGATTTTATGTCAGTATTACATTGTATATCCCTGTATGTTGTAATCGTTCAGGTGCTTATCTAATAGTTTTTTTAAATTATCGATGCTCCCCGCTGAGGCCACCGCCTGTGGAAGGGAGTTCCACATCCTAACTGCTCTTACAGTAAAGAACCTCCTATGCAGTTTAAGGTTAAACCGCTTTTCTTCTAATTTTAGTGAATGGCCGCGTGTCTTAATAAATTCCCTTACGCAGAAAAGTTTTATGCCTATCGTGGGGTCACCAGTACGGTATTTGTACATTGAAATCATATCCCCTCTCAAGCATCTCTTCTCCAGAGAGGACAAGTTCAGTGCTCGTAACCTTTCCTCAATACTAAGGTCCTCCAGACCCTTTATTCGTTTTGTTGCCTTTCTATGGACTCTCTCCAGTTCCAGCACATCCTTCCTGAGGACTGGTGCTCAGAACTGGACAGCATACTCCAGGTGCGGCCTGACCAGAGTCTAGAGTGGGAGAATTATCGTTTTAGTTGGAGTTAATCCCCGTTTTAATGCATGCCAGTATTCTGTTTGCTTTGCTTGCAGCTGCTTGGCATTGCATGCCTTTGCTGAGTCTGTCATCTACTAGCACCCTCAGGTCCTTTTCCATCCTAGATTCCCCCAGAGGTTCTCCCCCAGTGTATAGATTGCATTCATATTTTTGCCACCCAAATACATTATTTTACATTTTTCCACATTAAACCACATTTACCATGTAGTTGCTCACCACATTAATTTGTTCAGATCTTCTTGCAAGGTCACATCCTGCGGGGGAAGTTATTGCCCTGCTTAGCTTAGTATTGTCCGCAAATACAGATATTGAACTGTTTATCCCATCCTCCAAATCGTTTATGAATAAATTAAATAGGATTGGTCCCAGGACAGAACCCTGGGGGACCCCACTTTCCACCCCTGACCATTCTGAGTACTCCCCATTTATCACCACCCTCTGAACTCACCCTTGTAGCCAGTTTTCAATCCATGTACTCACCCTATGGTCCATGCCAATGGACCTTACTTTGTACAGTAAACACTTATGGGGAACTTTATCAAATGCTTTTCCAAAATCCAGATACACCACGCCTACGGGCCTTCCTTTATCTAGATGGCAGCTCACCTCCTCATACAAGGTCAATAGATTGGTTTGGCAAGAACGATTCTTTATGAATCCATGCTGATTACTGCTAATGATACAGTTGTCATTGCTAAAATCCACCAATAACCACCAATGTCAGGAACATTCTTCCTAATGACCATCACATTAATATACAGTGAACTGCAGATATTGTAATGAATAAAAGGGAAGCCTAAGCCTTGAAAGTTATTCCAGGGGTTCCTCCTTGTTGAAAAGGTGGAGAAAGGCTGCTCTAGAGCTTGGGGCCCCAGGCAGGAACTCATTCTGTCCTTCCTATTATACCCCTTTTTGTCCACCCTGGTGCCCTTTAGATAGTTCCAAATGACTGAGAGACAGGAGGGATCGGTGATCCTGTGACCACTGTCACAGTGGTCACATGTTTAGAAGGCAGTCCCAATGGCTACCGATCTTTTTCCCAGATCAAGTGCTATCTTTTACAGCTCGGGCTTTGTGCTGAGAGTGTGAAGTGATTGCAATCTCAGCACATAAACACCAGCTGCCCAGTGACACATATGTGGGGCATGTGAGCGGTAAAGCTCATTTTCCTGCCACTGCATATACAGTATGTGTTGGGAGGTCGTAAAGGGGATATACAGAAAATCACACTCAATCACAATTGGTTTAAGTATGACATTAGGGGAGTAAAATAACTACTGCTTAAATAGCTGTCAGGAGATTTGCTAAATAGTTTTGTCACCATTTTCCTTCAGAGGATATGGTGACATTGTTGCATCAAGTGGTGCCTTCTAAAGGTGGCATCTAGTTCTCTTCACTGCTTTCTCTTGTGCCCATGGGCACCCAGATTGTCAGGTGGTGTAGTGGTATCTTGCCAAAAGGCAGGGCTTTAACATGGGGGGGTAGCCCTGGCTGCATGTAAGCCGTCTACTCAGAGCCAGTGCACTCTTCAAACGATTGCCTTTTCCCTTTACTACTCTGTATTAATAAGCATTGAAGTCCCAGCACCTCTTGGATGTATTCCTTTGAGCTCTGAATTAATGACAGATCTTTGATTGTATACAAACGTGTGTACATATAGATATCTTAACACATAATTTTTATCATACTTTTATAATAGTTTTACCTGAGTGTCACTTTTGTACAGTGCATGGATTTGCTGTGGAATGACAACCTTGTATTTCTGTCCTGTAGGCAGCGCATGTAGACCTGGAGTTCAAATGATAAGTGATCATATTAACCTTTTTTTTTAATTAAAACTGTAATAATTACTACTATTGCTATTATTATTGTTATTATTATTATTGTTCATTTTACTATAAAAAAACATTTAGTGAGACAAAAAATAATTCTGCATATGGAAATGGAGAAGAGAAGGATAACAAAAAAAATATTAATGATGTAGCTTATGAAAAGGCTGAAGACATTTATATATTTCTCTCTGACTAAAAATAAAAGATAATAAAATACTACATTATGTGCGGAAGTCGCTATCCCTTATTTTTTAACCACTACCAGAGTCGTTAATATCAGCTACACTGCTAAGAAGGAATTAACATGGGAAATGTTAAAAGTTGACCGGAAACCAAAAAATTCTTGCCAATTTTTTCACCTGGCAAATTCGTAAAATCCATGCAACTGTATTAGAAACGAATATGTACTTCAGGAAATACAACTGATTTAATAAAGGAGTTGAAAATGATTTGTGTAAACACGAGTACATGGACTTTCTTTGTATGTTTTTGAAAGCAGTGGCAATGTTTCAGTCATTTAAACATCTCTCATCATTTATGGGTACATTGTGCCCATTTATGAGCATATTTAATATGGTTTTTATGCTCTGCTGTACTGCAAGGCAGTATTCTGACGACACCAGCTTGCCATTAAAATGTTCCTCTAAGTTACGTAGGGTTATGTGGGATTGAAGTATGAAGCGTAGAGGAAGGGCAAGCAATCCAATGTGGCTGGCAAAGGTATAGTCAAAACTTGATCTGGTGTCCTCTCCATAGACCCCTGACACACTAGGAATTCATTTTATTTTATAAATATGAAACAAAATGATAAACTCACCTATGACCGGGAGGATGAACATCACCAGTGGAATCATCATGGATATTAGGATAGCAGCTGTAGGAGCACACAATAGGTGTATATGTGTGTGGGGAAATGGATGTGAAGAAAGCTAGTTGGGATTCTCTAATTTATACCCTGATAATCAAACAGGTTCATTGTCTAAATATTACAGGGTGTTTGTCCCCAAGCAATGTCACACTGTGTTCCTACACAATGCCGTGACGGAGGTCTTCATTGCCAGAAAGACTAAAACACCTTTAAATTGTATATATACAATTTATACAATTTATATACAATATAAAAAAGGTAGAGAATGAAGGTGTTATTAAACATTAAAACAAAATGTTTAACTACATGTTTTATGTTATTTTATGTTAAAACAAATTAACTACAAATTTAATTCTGTGCCTTTGTCCCTTAGAATCACGTTTCTGGTACAAAGCATTTTTTTTTCCAATTTGGTGCTACAAACACGAATTAATGTAAATGTGAAAAGTTTATATAAACAATAAGGCTTCATGGCTACATGGGACGTTTTTACAACCTCTCCTGAACGATTTAACTTAACAGATAGTAACCGACGTTTAAAAGGTCAGTTTTGCCGCATTTACATGCCGCGTTTAACTGCGTTTTGCCACGTTTGCGTTTAGAAGTGCTTAAAAAAAAAAAAAAAAAATTTTGCAAATAGGCAAAAATGAAAAACGCTTGTGAACGCGGCTAAACATGAGTTACCGCCTTTACATGCGTTTACAAGCTGTTACAGGCATTTGGCATTTCAAATGTCTCTGAACATCCGTCCTGAACGCATTTTTTTGCATTCCAAAAATGCTTCTAAACTCAAATGCTTAGGAACAACAGGGGCAGCTGAAAACGCCCAACAGCTCCTAAACGTCCGTTTACCAGCAGCAGTATACATGAGGCCTTAGGTTTTTTTTCAACTGCCCCTGAACTCTCCTCTATGTTATCTTATCAGTACATGTACACAGGGTCATTTATAGTCGTTTCCTCTCAGTTGAGTTTAGAAGCATTTTTTAGAACGTAAAAAAATGCATTTAGGACGGATGTCCAGAGGCATTTGAAACGCCAAATGCCTGTAACAGCCTGTAAACGCGGTAACTCACGTTTAGTAGCATTTTGTTTACAGACGTTTTTCATTTTAGCAAAAAAAAAAAAGCATCTAGACGCAAACGCGGCTAAACGCGGCATGTAATAGCGGCTAAACGGACGTTTTTAGATGTCCGTTTCTAGCTGTCAAGTTAAATCCTTCAGGAGAGGTTAAACAACGTCCCGTGTACATGAAGCCTTATGGGAGCAAGGAGTTCTGGAAAAGCTAGAACTTTGAAGCTTTCATTAGATACAGAGTGCCCCGGGCTTGGCACACGAGGGAGATTGAATAAGGCATGTGTGGACAAACTTGGTGCATGGTGTTATAAAGAAACAGGGCCAGATTAAGAGCATCATGGGCCTGGTGCTGAGGATTTTGGTGGGCCTTTTTTTAGGAATAAATAAAATGAAAACACAAACTTTTTTATTAGAACAAATTAAATTAAATAGAGATGGGGTAAGGGCGGGTGGGAGAGAGGGGGCGCTGAAAGAGAGGGGGGGGATGAGAGAGAGGAGGGTAAAAGACGGAGGAGAGAGAGGGTGCCTCTGGGTAGCTTAAAGAGGAAGTAAACCCTTGATCAAAATTTTTTCTGCTGACTCCCCTACAAAGTAAAGACATAGGGGTTGATTTACTAAAGGCAAATCCACTTTGCACTGGAAGTGCAGTCACTGTAGATCAGAGGGGAAGATCTGAAATAAAGGGAAGCTCTGCTGATTTTATCATCCAATCATGTGCAAGCTAAAATGCTGTTTTTTATTTTCCTTGCATGTCCCCCTCAGATCTACAGCGACTGCACTTCCAAGTGCACTTGCAGTGCATTGTGCAAGTGCAAGTGCATTGCATACTAGCACATTATGTGACACTTACCTGCAAATGAAGCCCGCGCAGTGTGGGAGGATTGGATGGAAGGCGCGTGATCAGACACTGGCATCACATCATACAGTTTATTCATAAGCAATAAAATACATATACATGTAAGGAGTATAAACATACTATGTTTTGTAAAGGGGGGGTTACATTCATAGTGTTAAAAGTGGGACATGCCCAGACAGGGGCAAGTGCTAAAAGAATTACTGACGCGTTTCGAGGATAACCTCTTCATCAGAGCTTTAAAAGGTGAAACAGTCTGTACAAACACATATGCACATGGAAAGCGGTGGCTAGTGGAGAGACATATCATGTGGAGGGTAGTTAGTTCTCCTTAGCTCCATGTAGGTCCACATCAGAGCGTTCTAGATAGAAAGTAGATAGATAAATAAATAGGGGTCATAAGTGCGTAATGCAGAGCGCATAGTGGATGTGTGTTTGTACGGGACAGACTGGAGATGTGTGGTAAGTGAATAAAATCAAAATGATATGGTACAAAATAGTTGCACATAATTTGTTTGGAGTAATATTAGTAGTATTGAAGAAGATACCAAGAAGATACCCTCATCATCGATTTGTAATATATTTTTAATATATTTAATATATTGGTATCTTCTTCAATACCACTAATATTACTCCAAACAAATTATGTGCAACTATTTTGTACCATATCATTTTGATTTTATTCACTTATCACACATCTCCAGTCTGTCCCATACAAACACACATCCACTATGCTCTCTGCATTACGCACTTTGCTAAGATCTGATGGGGTCCACTTACATGATATTGGCCTCGACATTTTCAATTTAGGCCTCCTTGGTGGTGTTGAGAAGGCGCTGGTTGCGGTGGGGCGCTCGTCAGTGTACCGCTGACTAGCGTGTGGCGGTTTACCTTGCCAGAGATTGATATTACTTTATGGGCTATGCCCTCAAGTATAATTCCGGCGTCAGTTTAATGCCTGTCTCGCACTGATGGTGGAGACAGGCCTCTTATACTATCTGTGTTTATGTTATGGATGCTCACGGTATAACTGTGACTGGCATAGTTATGTGGTATTTGTTAAGGTTGTTATAATTGTTAAGTTCAATAAAGCTGTGGCCTTGCCCTACTTCCAACTTAAAGTAGTCTCTGTGTCTTTTTTGGGGGGCAAGGTTTTTTGGTCTTAATAATGTTTTAAGTTATGCCTAAGCTTCTCAGCAATCATGAAAGCCCCTTGACCCCTCCCCCTAAGGAAAGGAAGCCTTGACTGCTGGAAGTTTGGCATCTTTGTGGTCGTCTACCTAAACAGGGAATTTATATGGCTTCTTTGCAATTGGCCACGGAAGCATGAGGTGACTGGGTGGGGCCTGAACTCTAGGAAAGGCTACTCAGGGGCATTTCCCACTACTCTCAGGAGATTCTGACGTCACAAGAATTGCCCACAAGATCATTGTGAGTTTGTCACAGCTTTATTGGCGGTTTATCTTGCCAGCAATTGATATTACTTTATGGGCTATGCCCTCAAGTTTAATTATGGGGTCAGTTTAATGCCTGTCTCACACTGATGGTGGAGACCTCTTTGACTATCCGTGTTTATGTTATGGATTGCCACCTCATCCCTTTAAAACTTAAGAATTACACAGATTCTGTGGCTGATTAAGGTGTTAATTAAACTCACTTGGTGCCTTATCTGCCTTAAATTAGCCTCAGAACCTGTGTAATTCATATGTGTTCGGGTTTAAAGGGATGAGGTGGCAATCCTATTATGGATGCAGAGGCGGCTTTTTAATTAGGCAAATTAGGCGGCCGCCTAATGTCGTGTACACACGGGCAGACTTTTCAGCATCAAACGTCCAACGGTCTTTCCGATGGACTTATGACGGACTTACGACGGACTTCCGAACAAACGGACTTGCCCACGCACGAACGGACTAAAGTCCGTTCTAAAGTCCGTCGCAAGTCCGCTCATTTTGAACGTGATGACGTACAACGGGATTAGAAAAGGAAGTCAATCTCGCTGCTTTTATCTGTGAGATTGACACCTTGCGAGCCCTGTCTGGGGAGCCAGCGCCGAGCTGTCTCGCTCATCGGGAAAGGAAAAATGTTTTTTCCTTTCCCAATGAGCGACAAGCATTGCTGACATTGAGCCCGGGTTCACACTGGTGCGGGGATCCGACTTGGATCCCTGCCAATACCAGGCACTGTGTTTGGTATGAATCTTGAGGGGGAACTCCACGCCAAATTTTAAATTAAAAACCAGCATGGGTTCCCCTCCAAGAGCATACCAGGCCCTTAGGTCTGATGTGGATTTTAAGGGGAACCCCCTACACCGAAAAAAACGCGTGGGGTCCCCCCAAAATACATACCAGACCCTTATCCGAGCACACAGCCCGGCCGGTCAGGAAAGGGGGCGGGGACGAGCGAGCGTCCCCCCCTCCTGAAACGTTCCAGGCCGCATGCCCTCAACATGGGGAGTGGGTGCTTTGGGGAAGGGGGTGCCCTGCGGCCCCCCCCACCCCAAAGCACCTTGTCCCCATGTTGATGAGGACAAGGGCCCCTTCCCGACAACCCTGGCCGTTGGTTTCGGGGTCTGCAGGCGGGGGGCTGCAGTTTGGTCGAAAAGTCCGCCCGTGTGTACACGGCATTAGGCCTTGCCCATACAAGGGCCTCGCGGGTGGTCGCCTAATTTGCCTGACAGGACAGTGGGACTTGGGAGAGGAAGGAACGAAATATCCCTCGCGGCAGTGTGCCCAAGCAAGCCAGTAGGGTAAGAGGGCGGGTGAGCAGGCAGGCGCTGCACACAGACTGACGGCGCCTGTCTGCGCTGATGAGCCACCGCGGTCCGCAGACGAGGTAGATGACATCATCTCGGGCTCAGAGTCCGAGTCGGCTCTCGGCTGCATCCAATAGCAGGCTCCACCGCCGCGGCGCCATCCTCCTAGCCTTTCCCCAAAAGTCGGCGGCCCCAGTGCATGGCGGGAGTTGTAGTTCACAGCACAGACACACACTTGGCCCTCTGGTGCCTGTGCTCTGCCGAGACTACAACTCCCAGATTGCACTGCAGGAAACTCAAAGAGAACATCACTTGTCGCTGGCTTCTCCTGCTATCTTTAGTAGGGGACCGAGGAGCAGGTACAAACATCTTACTACATGCTGTCTGTACCCGGCCCTGTCTTTCTATGGTCTTTACCCTGTCTGTCCCCAGTACCCTGTCTGTCTCATGGTCTGTACCCAGTACCCTGTCTGTCTCATGATCTGTACCCAGTACCCTGTCTGTCTCATGGTCTCTACCCAGTACCTTGTCTGTCTCATGGTCTGTACCCAGTAACTTGTCTGTCTCATGGTCTGTACCCAGTACCCTGTCTGTCTATGGTCTGTACCCAGTACCCTGTCTGTCTCATGGTCTGTACCCAATACCCTGTCTGTCTGTGGTCTGTACCCAGTACCCTGTCTGTCGATAGTCTGTACCCAGTACCCTGTCTGTCTCATGGTCTGTACCCAGTACCCTGTCTGTCTATGGTCTGTACCCAGTACCCTGTCTGTCTATAGTCTGTATCCAGTATCCTGTCTGTCTCATGGTCTGTACCAGTACCCTGTCTGTCTATGGTCTGTACCCAGTACCCTGTTTATCTACGGTCTCATGGTCTGTACCCTGTCTGTCTACGGTCTCATGGTCTGTACCCTGTCTGTCTACTGTCTAATGGTCTGTACCCTGTCTGTCTCATGGTCTGTACCTTGTCTGTCTCATGGTCTGTACCTTGTCTGTCTCATGGTCTGTACCCTGTCTGTCTACGGTCTCATGGTCTGTACCCTGTCTGTCTATGGTCTCATGGTCTGTACCCTGTCTCAGTGCTGTGTCTTGGCCTAGGCCGACAAGGGCCTTGCTGTATGTAGCGCTGCACTTGTAAATATTATGGGCATGCTTGGCCGTGGGGCTGGTGCCACCATGAGCAGACAGTGACTCTCTAGACCGGCTGCACGTAATTTGCCCCCTGTCAACATTTGATGGGCACAGTGGCGGCATTTGATGGGGCACAGTGGCAGCATTTGATGGAGCACATACAGTAGGCAGCATTTGATGGGTCACAGTGGCAGCATTTGATGGGTCACAGTGGCAGCATTTGATGGGGCACAGTGGCGGCGTTTGATGGGCAGAGTGGCTGTGTTTGATGGGCGCAGTGGCTGTGTTTGATGGGTGCAGTGGCTGTGTTTGATGGGCGCAGTGGCTGCGTTTAATGGACGCAGTGGCAGTTTTTGATGGGCACAGTGAGGCTGCGTTTGATGGATGCAGTGGCAGCATTTGCTGGATGCAATGGCAGTATTTGATGAGCACAGTGAGGCTGCATTTGATGGGGCACAGTGGCGGCGTTTGCTGGGCGCAGTGGTGGCGTTTGCTGGGCACAGTGGCTGCGTTTGATGGGCACAGTGGCTGCCTTTGATGGGCACAGTGACTGCATTTGATGATACAGTGAGGCTGCAATTGATGGATTTTTTTTCAGAATTTTTCAGTTTTTTTGCACCCCTCCAAAAATTTTCAACACCAACCGCCACTGGATGGAATCATCATTGTGTCGCTTCTCCTTACTTGTTGAATGACAGGCTGAGGGCATGTACATTCCAGTGTGGGCTTTGAGGAAGGCTGTTGAATGAGGCTGGCTGTCGTTCAAACTGGACGGCTTATTTTATTTTTAATGGGCTTTTTTTATTTATCTTGCTGCAGTTCTGCTTTCAAAATGAACGTCAGGCAAACAGCTATTCACAAAAGATTTATAATTCTATGCACCCATTTTTGTGATTCATATTCCTCTGCCAGACAGTACAGCCAGAATGGTTCACCACCTTCTCTATTACAGTTAACTAATACAGCAGTGTTATTTACCCTCTTTCTAAACCTGCTGATAATGAAGAAGTATTACACTGATAAGTTATCAATTATGCTCATTCTGTTGTTTTCCCCTGTCCTGTATCATGTCCGCGCAGTCTCTGACCATTTCCTGTATCATTGTCCGCACACAGTCTCTGATCATTTCCTGTATCATTGTCTGCACAGTCTCTGACCATCTCCTGCATCTTTGTGGCGTGATTGTCTGTCAGCACCCTGTCTGTGGCTCCAACATTTGTTACCGTGTTAGCCAGGTAAGAGTTTGCTTGTCATTACCAAAATAAAACCATCTCCTGTATCATTGTCCGCACAGTCTCTGACCATCGCCTGTATCATTGTCCGCACACAGTCTTTGACCATCTCTTGTATCATTGTATATATATATATATATATATCCTATGTTTAATGATATTTAATTAAAGAATAATTGGTCAGAGAAATTTATAGAAACTGAATTCATAGTTCATAGGATTTATGGCTGTTAATATATGCATTTATACAGTTAATTTTTATCGCCTATATTTTTCCCATTATGGGCTAGAGTGGGACCTCATGTCTAAGTTTTTACCTAAGGCCTCACAAAGTCTAGAGCCACCTCTGTATAGATGTTCACGATATAACTGTGACTGGCATAGTTATGTGGTATTTTTTAAGGCTGTTATATTTGGTAAGTTCAATAAAGCTGCCTGTGGCCTTGCCCTACTTCCAACTTAAAGTAGTCTCTGTGTCTTTTTTGGGGGGCAAGGTTTTTTTGGTCTCAATAACTTTTTAAGGTATGCCTAAGCTTCTCAGCAGTCATGATTTAGAGCCAGTAAGATGAACTAAGTGTAAAACCACACAGCCACCAGTTGTTCATTTCTAAAGTCTAGCTTTCTGACTTTTTGTAGTTGGAGAGCAAATCTGCCAAAACCCAGTCCACACGGTGTACCCGCAGACTTCAGAGATGCACACAGGTTATTTGTCTAACAAGGATAACAATTAGACATTATGTAGAACTCTCCAGAGCAGCTTGTAAAAACATATCCTAAAGCTGGAAATATCACCAATGCTGGATAAATAAAGGAAAGTTCCCAGATACAGAGTGTTCTGTTGTGAAACATTTATGATCTTCTCTAAAGAATAACAATAACCTTAGACGTCACAAAGGCAAAGACAATAAGATGTAAAAAAAAGAGGACTTTCTTGTTTGGGAGTCTAGAGGTAAAAAAAAAAAATCACACACATTGAGCACAATAGTTTCATACAGGGGTTTACAGTAAAAAACTAAGAGAATATCTCTTAAGAGGACAAAAAAAACCCCAGGCAATGTCTGAAAAAGCAAGCCAGGATTTTATTAAACAAATAAATAAATAATAAACACCACACAAAAAATTACAGCAATTTGTAGAAAACGGGCTATGGTGAGTGACTAACATAGGCCCTAACCATAAAAATGACAACGTTGTCTTTTAAAAACAAGGGGAGCCACGGCTATGCATACCACAAACACATTCCATTCACCACTCATACACTGATGATAATGATTCAAAAGCAGCTCAACTGATAATGTAGGATCAGTGAATCACTCTTCAGGGGCGTGGTATAGCGGGAGTGGGGGTAGGTGTGGTAGGTGTGGATGAAGAGAACAGTGGAAGTCCATAGGGCCAAATGAACCTGATGGGGGGGAACAGGAGCTGGCCGGGACCATGGAGTGTGATTCCAAAGGGACACAGCAATTAGACCAGCAGTATCTGACAGTTCAAGAATTAAAGAAGATAAGCATGATATCAGTGGCGGCAGCAAGCACAGCAGAATGAGCCTGCAGTTCATGCATATATATAGGCAGATAAATAGCAATGATGGATAACAGCAGCAAGCAGGGGGGGGCTGGCTTGGGAACAGTGTGGGAGGCAAATGGTCAATCAATGGACAATACTTCTCTCATCACTCGATCAATGACCGACATCCATATATCGCCATGCTTATCCCCACCAGATGGCTTGGAGAATGAGTCAGTGTAAAGCCTATTTCCTGCTTGAAAAGCTGTGTCCCCCAGGCGCTGCGCTCACTGTGCGAAGTAGGCTGCTAAGATACAGAAGACACCGGTCGTCAGCTGTTAGGTCCCAGCTGATCGTCCATCCACAGCGTTGCACGTGGTTCCGGGGTAGCGTGCTGACGCGTTTCACCAGCCAATTACCGCTGGTTTCCTCAGAGCAAGGAGGAGTCCGTGAATCACACTTCATGGTCCCGGCCAGCTCCTGTTCCCCCCCATCAGGTTCATTTGGCCCTATGGACTTCCACTGTTCTCTCCATCCACACCTACCCCCACTCCCGCTATACCACGCCCCTGAAGAGTGATTCACTGATCCTGCATTATCAGTTCAGCTGCTTTTGAATCATTATCATCCGTGTATGAGTGGTGAATGGAATGTGTGTGTGGTATGCATAGCCGTGGCTCCCCTTCTTTTTAAAGGACAACGTTGTCATTTTTATGGTTAGGGCCTGTGTTAGTCACTCACCATAGCCCATTTTCTACAAATTGCTGTCATTTTTTTGTGTGGTGTTTATCATTTATTTATTTGTTTAATAAAATCCTGGCTTGCTTTTTCAGACATTGCCTGGAGTTTTTTTTTGTCCTCTTAAGAGATATTCTCTTCGTTTTTTTCTTGTATGCTATAGGGCATCCCGACTGGTATCCCGCATCCTTTATGCGGTTGATTGCCTGATATAGGCCTGTATTCATATTTATTAAGTGCGGCGGTTGATCCAGGCTAAATCCACCCATTTTTTTGCAGGGGTTTACAGTACCCTTTGGATAGGAGTGTTTCATATAGAGATCCACTGCACCATATGGCCAGGAGTGTTTCATATAGAGATCTACAGCACCATATGGTCATTGGTCAGTAGTGTTTCATATCAAAATCCTCTGTACCATATGGATAGGAGTGTTTCATATAGAGATCAACTGTACCATATGGCCAGGAGTGTTTCATATAGACTTCTACGGTACCATATGGGCAGGAGTGTTTCGTACAGTATATGGGTCTACAACACCATATGGACAGAAGTGTTCTATATAGAGATCTACTGCACCACATGGCCAGGATTGTCTCATATAGATCTTCTGCGCCATATAGATAGGAGTGTTTCATTTAGAGATCTATTGCACTGAATGGATAGGAGTGATTCATGTAAAGATCTACTGTACAATATGATGAGGAGTGTATCATCTAGAGATCTAAAGCACCATATGGCCCGACTATTAGCTGAGTATTGAAATCATGCTTTGGAAGCTTCTTGGATACAGCAAACAAGCTTTAGTTTTATATAGAAATCTTTTACATGCTTTTTATCGGAAAACAGAAAGAGGACACAAACGAGTGCATTGAGCATAGATGAACAATACATCCTGTTATATCATAGAAAAACATGAACTATTCACTATAATACTACAGCGTCACATGCTGCATAGATAGGTATAATGCATATAGAATTATCAGTTTATAAAAGCAACTTTACATTACATGCTGTTGTTCTTTTCCAACACCCCTTCTCAACAGCATGTGCTTTGTTGAATTACATTCAGCTTCTTCTGGATATAACTATGATGTTCCTTCAATAAAGGTTTGGTGAGTGCATCGGCAGTCATCTCCTCTGATGGGCAGTATTGAATGTCAGTCACACCTTGCTCTTGATTGTCCCTCAGTAGGTGATGTGTTTGGTCCTAGGATTGACCCTTTCTGATTGTGTAATCTTTATACAACCCTAGTTGTCTTCAAAAATGGGAATTGGTTTTGACATGTCTATCCCAATGTCCACAAAAAGTTGACAAATTCATATAGCTTCTTGACAAGTGTGTGCTGCTGCAATGTACTCTGCTTCAGTTGAAGATAGAGTGACAGTTACTTTCAACTAGACCAACTTATGGTTCCTTTCCCATATTGGAAGATGAATCTGCTTGTGGATTTGCAGTCTGTGCAGTCCCCGACCCAATCAGCATCTACATATCCAACAAGTTTTGGATCTGATGTTGCTAGTAACGGTAACTTCATCTGAAATGTTCCTTTGAGGTACTGCATTACTCTTTTTACTGCGTTCCAGTCATGCTGACAGGGAGCTGAGACTTTCCTGCATAGTATGCCCACTGCTGCAGCTATGTCTGGTCTTGTCACAGTGGCAACATATATCAGCTTACCAATTGCTCTGCTATACATGTCATTGTTGGGTAGCAAATCTACTGCTTTATTGCTCTTTAGATAGCCTGGTTCCATAGGAGTTTTCACCACTTTCATAGGCCCACAGGGTGTGCTAGGTGTGCCCAGGCACACCCTAATCATACCTGGGCTCTGCCTGTGTTTCACACCTTTTGTTTTGTGCTGACTGCCTGCAACATGTCCCTGTGTAACTCAGTCACCAACACTGCCTGGGGTTAGGTCTGGCCGGCAAAAACAGCTGTTTGCTGCAAGCTTCTATAGTTCCAGCTGCAGGTCCCGCAGGCGTCGGCGGAGTGATCTACATCTGCACTCCGCCCCCCCTCCGGCCTTTTTCTCCCTTAGAAGCAGTGGACTAGCCTGGATAGCGGCAGGCGAGTGGCTTCAGGCAGCCTGCTAGATCGAGGTGAGTGAGTGAGTGAGTGAGTGAGTGAGTGAGTGAGAGAGACAGCACTGAGCAGGGCAGCGGGTGGGCAAATGATGCACCAAAAAAAAAATAGCCAACCAATTTATGAACCTATATGTACAAAAATAGAGAAAAATGGGATTCCCGACAAAATTCATATACTAGTAGTACTCACCGATTAGATATCGGGGGGTGTGATCAATAATTGCACTATATCGAAGAATTAAAATAAAAAATAAAGATATCCATGCACACTCTCAAGAGTTAACTACAATGTAATTTATTGCTTAAAAGAGCAAAATACAAAAATGCACAGCAAGCCAAAAATCCCACCTATCCCCTGTATATAGGACAAAAGGGAATTATAAACAAATTCCCTAGTGTTCTTTACTTCCCTACATCAAAACGGGAACAAATAAACTAGTGTAAAGATATAGCTATCTCCCACTAGGGAGAGAAGTGGCTAAATGCAGCACTCCACAGGCCCCTCCCTCCCCCAGATATAAAGCACCCCCTATAATACCTGTAAAATCCCTTAAGTCACCTCTAATCGAGTGACCAGCATGTGTTTCCTAGGAGGACCAGTGTGTCTCCGTGTAAAGTCTCTGTGATCAGTCACAGTAAAAGTTATCCAAGGTATGGTAAAGAGACTTCCTCGCTGACAGATGTATTAATTCTCCAATATTCATAAGTTCCTGTTATTCTCATCCTGATGTTTAAAGTGCAATAGTGGAGACATGTATAGAGATGTATATCCACCCACCAGAAAGATGTCTGATAAGGTTAAGAACTTTAATCGAGCTCAAGGTTATATGCTGCTGTTTCTAATTAAAAAGTGTGTATGTGCATGCATACTAGAAGTAAATACTCTCTGAGACGCGTCCAGCTAAGTTACTTCTTACACTTCTGGTTTATTCGAGGGCGGTGCTAATGCTTTATACGCAAAGGTATGTCATTGCTATGTTAGTTTAATAGGTACATCTCATTGGTTAAAATACAAAAGAAATGGAGAGAGTTGATGACGAGGCTTGATTGTCCCTGGTTCTGTTTTCACTTCAGCATTCTTCTAATGTGTGGGAAGCAAGGGGTATCCGCCATTTTCAGAAAATCAAGAAACAGAGCTAATCTGTATACTTATATAATGAGTAAGGAGTCGCATGAAAACATGTATACACATAAGAAAATAGACATTTTCAGATTATTATTATCTACATTACATTCCTTCACAGTCCCCCCTAAAATGGCTATTTTCTCTTTTCTGCCCCTCATCCTAAAGGTCCTACTTGAACTACTTCACCTGGCCCATTCTCCTCAGCAACCCTTTTAGGCTGTATATAGAGTTAGGCAGCAACTTGTTCACTACCCTCCTCGATACAGCTGGAGAAGTGCAGTCATGCGCTATCTATCCCTATAACCCTATAGGATTGTGAGATTTTGGACAGGGAGTGACTGTAGAGGAGTGAAGGGTTTGTCATCTTCCATCATAAGGGGGTCCTCTTCTTCTTGGTGGAGAAATGTAGGTGTGCTGTTGTTTGCAGCCTTGCTCATTAACTTCTTTACGAAAGGTAGAATACAACATACAATCAGGGCTAAAAGAACCAGGATTATTAATACCGTTACCCCTATCTGGGCGAGCACCCTTCTGCCACCCACTCATCCAGCTAAAATATTGTTCCCATGGGTCTGTAATACCTGAGTTCTTCTTCAACTCCAGTGACAGATATTCCAATTTCTTTATAGCTAGAGTAACCTTACCATTTGGGCCAGTATTATCAAGAATGTAGGTGCAACAGGTTCCCGTTTTTCCTATCATTTTACAGACACCTCCTTTCTCAGCTAACACCATGTCTAAGGCCATCCGGTTCTGGAATGTCATGTAGGAAGTAGGGGCTAACTGGTCAGCAATTCCCTGGAGGGCATCTTTAATGTAATTCACAAATCTTTGTTGGTTATATTATATTTAGTTGATCCAATCTACATTCTTGTTGACAGTTATTATGGGGATCAAAGACTCAAAACCAGCTTTTACCTGGTCCCTGGCTTTTCCCCCTTGGAACCTCTATGGCATCTATGTACACATGAGGGTCAAAGCTTCCGGAGAGAACTACTCGCTTCCTCTTCTGACTGTGTGCTGGGTCAGTGTATGTATCAGGAGTATCTTCTGTTAGGATATGGAGGGGCATAATAACCCTTACAAGGGCACATTCACTGGTCCAGATTCCCTCTAATCTGGTCCAGATTTTCAAATTCCCATAGATCCAATACACATCACCCAGGGTCTGGACCCGGCTTTATACCTGTCTTCCGCAAAGTCATTCTGCCTATCAGGGGCTTTCCATTTTCATCTTTCTTGTCTAACACACTCTGTGGTCGCCCAGTCTGGTCCTGTGTTCAAACTCACTGCCCCCCCCCCCCCCAGGAACCACAACTCTGTCCCCAGTAACTGTCTGTGATACACACATATACAGTGGGGACGTAAAGTATTCTGACCCCCTTAAATTTTTCACTCTTTGTTATATTGCAGCCATTTGCTAAAATCATTTAAGTTCATTTTTTTCCTCATTAATGTATACACAGCACCCCATATTGACAGAAAAACACAGAATTTTGACATTTTTGCAGATTTATTAAAAAAGAACAACTAAAATATCACATGGTCCTAAGTATTCAGACCCTTTGCTCAGTATTTAGTAGAAGCACCCTTTTGATCTAATACAGCCATGAGTCTTTTTGGGAAAGATGCAACAAGTTTTTCACACCTGGATTTGGGGATCCTCTGCCATTCCTCCTTGCAGATCCTCTCCAGTTCTGTCAGTTTGAATGGTAAACTTTGGTGGACAGCCATTTTTCGGTCTCTCCAGAGATGCTCAATTGGGTTTAAGTCAGGGCTCTGGCTGGGCCATTCAAGAACAGTCGCAGAGTTGTGAAGCCACTCCTTCATTATTTTAGCTGTGTGCTTAGGGTCATTGTCTTGTTGGAAGCTAAACCTTCGGCCCAGTCTGAGGTCCTGAGCACTCTGGAGAAGGTTTTTGTCCAGGATATCCCTGTACTTGGCCGCATACATTTTTCCCTCAATTGCAAGCAGTTGTCCTGTCCTTGCAGCTGAAAAACACCCCCACAGAATGATGCTGCCACCACCATGCTTCACTGTTGGGACTGTATTGGACAGGTGATGAGCAGTGCCTGGTTTTCTCCACACATATTGCTTAGAATTAAGGCCAAAAAGTTCTATCTTGGTCTCAGACCAGAGAATCTTATTTCTCAGGTGTTTTTTAGCAAACTCCATGTGGGCTTTCATGTGTCTTGCACTGAGAAGAGGCTTCCGTTGGGCCACTCTGCCATAGAGTCCCGACTGGTGGAGGGCTGCAGTGATGGTTGACTTTCTACAACTCTCTCCCATCTCCCGACTGCATCTCTGGAGCTCAGCCACAGTGATCTTTGTGTTCTTCTTTACCTCTCTCACCAAGGCTCTTCTCTCCCCGATAGCTCAGTTTGGCCGGACGGCCAGCTCTAGGAAGTGTTCTGGTCGTCCCAAACGTCTTCCATTTAAGGATTTTGGAGGCCACTGTGCTTTGGTTTGAGGTGCACACCCTAATGCAATAGGCTGTGCATGCCTATGAACACTTTGCATCTTGCATATGGAATTGTTCCAAGATTTCCGAGATTTTCTCAGATTGGTTGAGAAGATAACTTTCTTCTTCGTCTCTCTCTATTTGGATTCCCAGATAGTAGCTAATTTTCCCAAGTTCTTTGATTTACAATTATTCTTTCAGCTTGTGAACTATCTGATTATAATGCCCTTCTTGTTCAAAACAGGTTATATTGTCATCAACATAGATAGGATGTATATCCATCTGTCTCCCTGATTCTTGGAGTAGAGAGAGGGGTCTGCTTTACTTCTTGGGAATCCCTCTCTGGTAAGTACTTTGTTCACTTTCTCATTCCACATCCTTGTAGATTGCTTAAGACTGTAGATGCTCTTCTGAAGTTTACAAACAAGGTTGTCTCCTTGATCAAACCCTGGTGGTTGCTCCATGTAGCGACCTTCCTTAATGTCTCCATATAGGAAAGCAGTTTTAATGTCTAGGTGTTTCACTTGCATGCCCTTCCCGGCTACAACACTAATGCCGCGTACACACGGCCGGACTTTCCGACACAAAAAGTCCGATGGGAGCTTTCGGTCCAACCGTGTGTATGCCCCATCGGACTTTTTCTGACGGACTCAGATATAGACTCAGATATAGAACGTGTTCTAAATCTTTCCGTCAGAAATGCCGACGGAGTTTAGCCCGTTCGCAAGTCCGCTCGTGTGAACGTGGCATAAGAAGCGCTCTGATGGTGAAGTGTTTTACGACGGGAGCGAATGTTTCATCGTAATCTTCACCAAATTTCAGAGAGTAACCCTTGGCAACTAGTCTGGCTTTGTGTTTGTGGATATTCCCTTCTGCGTTTGACTTTACTTTGGAAGTCCACTTAATTCCTATAGTTTTACAATTAGAAGGGAGCTCTGTCAGTGTTCAGGTTTTATTTTCTTGAAGTGACTTTAATTCTTCTGCTGCCTTTCTCCATTTATTTGCTCCACATTTTGGTAGTTTTTCTATGTCTTTCCAGGATGTTGGTTCAAGTATGCTGTGTGTTTTGACAGTGCATGACAGCTTGCGGGTTTGCATCCCCTTTGTAGTCCGAATTGATCTTCTGACTACAAGCAGTTCAGCAGGATCTGGTGGGGAACTTGATTTAGGCAATGTGAGTTCCACCTCTTGTTCTGACACATGCACAGGTTCACTTTGATCAACCTTTTCTTCTGATTTGCTGGGTATATTCGCTTCACAGCTTTCAGAGATTGGTGTTTCTGATGATAGGCTCTCATCAAAATAAACACTATGGCTTACTGTCACTTTGTCAGTCTTTACGTGTAGGATTCTGTAACCCTTAGTTTGCTCATTGTAGCCTACTAGAATGCATATGCTTTACATCCAAACACTCTGATGTGCCTTATGCTAGGCTTTGAACCATGCTACATTTCGCATGGAGTATTTTTAATGGCTTTTGTTTACAAAAGTTTTATTTGGAAGATTCAGTGAAAAAGAGTTACAGAGTTATGACGATAGTAACAGTTGAATACATAGTGATGAACATAGGAGACAATATGTAGTATAGTTTAAGTAATCCACAAGTATAAAGCGAGTAAAAACATTATATCATCTGAGGGTGTGTATGCGGTAGACAAAATATAGTACAGTAGGACTTAATCATAAGTCCATAAAGTCCATTTTTTATTAAAGATATGCATACTGTCATGTAGGGTATGATGGATTCTCTCTGAAAGTTTAAGCATATCCATCCTAGACAGGACCTGAGGCCAAGGTAGGTTTTGGGATTTCCAGTTTAGGGCTATCATCCATTGGATAGAACTAAGTAGGGAATGGATCAGTCTAACACATGAAATTGGTATGTCAGGAATTATTGCATACAGTATGCATAATTGCGGGGAGAGGTTAATTTTTTTTTTTTTGCTATAGATTCTATTTTACTTGCAGCAGCTTTCCATATAGGCTCTAGATATATATAGCTCCAAAATATGTGAAGAAATGTGCCAGGTACATTGCAGCCCCTGAAACAGTTTGGAGAGGCAGTTGGATAGAAGGAGTGAATTTTCGAGAGTGTCAGGTATAATCTAGAGAATAATTTCATTGGCGATTCTCTAAATGAAGATGCAATATTACATTTACGGAGGTTATTTGTCATGGTATTCCATGTTTTTAAGGAGATAGGATTGTCTAAATCAGCTTCCCATTGTAACATTGGGCAAGACGTTTCAGGTATCGTTATATCATTAAGATATCTATAAATTATAGAAATCAAGCCTTTGTCCCTTGGGGAGTTTAGACAGATGTGTTCAAATAAGGTCGTTTGAGATTGGATGTTTAATAAGTAGTGTTCTGTATAGAAATTTCTAATCTGGAGATAATTTGTGAGTTCGGATGAAGGAAGGTTGTATTTAGATTGCAGGGTGTGGAAGGAGATGAACGTCTTGAATGGAAGTAATGATCTTAAGGTAGTCAGACCATTGTTACGCCAGTGAGGGAATGAGTTGTTATTATTATGGTTTTGTATAAGTCTAGAGTCTCCTAAAAAGGATGCTAGAGGGGGAGTATCTGATGATAGTTTAAAGGTTTTATTGATTTTAAGCCAGAATTGGAGGTGGTGGGCCACAATATTGTTTAATTTGAGGATTTTGTGGTGAGAGTTTAGATTGGACCATAATAAACCCTGTATGAAGTATGGAGAGATTGAATTTTATTCGAAGTTTAGCCATGGGATGTTCGAGTTAGGGGCAAACTATTGGGCTATTTGTGTGAGTTTGGTTGCTATAAAGTATTGCCAAATGTTTGGGAGGCCAAGTCCACCCTTATTTTGGGGTCATTGATTAATTTCCCTTTGACATATTCCAGTTGCAGCTCCTGCTCGGGTCTGGTTTCTAAAGCATTAATGAGAGCAGTATATGTCTCTGGAAGGCTGCAGAGGAGCAGGGCAACAGTTCTATTATCTTTGATGTCCTCTCGGATGGCACATAGCGGCTCTATAATTTCTATCATAGCATTCACGTAGTCACACATTTGCTGGCCTTCTTGTAGTCTCATCTTGTACAACTTTCTTAGATTCGAACGCTCATGCAGTTTTTGTAATGAAGTCCATATACCTGTGGCCGTTTTCTCTGTTCTTATGTGGACAAGCTGGGCACCTTCCACTAGTAAGCTGATAATTGCTTTTGCTTGTGTAGCACCCTGATGTTTAGGCTTGCTCTTAAATTTATTTGCCAAGTGATTGCTGCCTTGCCCAATTGCTAGGAGGTCAACTGACTTCCCCTCCTAATTCTGGAATTGCTGCACTTCTCTCTTCTGTCGCTAGGTGTTTGGGTACCTGGTGGCATTAGTTAAGACAAGGGCATTGCAAGGACAGATTAGGAGTATATGGGTTATCTCAGCTAATGGGCAGGAATTTTCTTGAGTCCTTTGGCCTGCTGGGAGAGCCTATTTATTTGGGTGGAGTCAGGTGATAGGGGTTCTGTGCCACCTGGACAGCTGTCTGGGTGAATGTGTGTTGTACTGCCCTGGGCTTGCTAGGCCAGAGACCTGAGGCCTATCCCGGGGGAATCTGGCTACTAGGCTGTCTCAGGGCCTATCCAGAAGCAAGAGAGCAGCGTAGGGTTGGGACTGTGGGCTTGCCGTCCAACCGGAAGTGGTCGGAGGTAGAGGCAGGCTCAATGTGTTCATCCTAAACAACAATCACATCTTTCTCAAAACGGAAAAATGAAGTTGTGGACACACAATCTTTGGCAACCAAACAGACGGCAAGTGCTGATCGCGCACGTCACTTATTATTATTATTCACGATTTATATAGCGCCAACAGTTTACGCAGCGCTTTACAATGTAGAGGAGGGACTTATCACGTTCTTCACAGCCTTCCACATCTGGGCACCCCTTTCCTCACTCTCAAGGCGACCCTTTCATTGTTCCTGGTTTGGCCTCAGCAACCATTCCCTTATCTAACTTACCCTCTGAAACCAAGGTAATTGCACCCAATACTAGCACATCATCGGGGGACTTATGTCCAGCACCCATTTTCACACCCACTCCCACCGTGGATCCCAGAAAGGTGTTCAATGTGGAGGGAGCCATATCCAAGCAGAATCTAAACCAACAAAACTTGAAGTAATTAATTTGTCCTCTTATGACCTGACTGAGGTTCAAGTTCAGCCTAGGTCTTACATTCTGTCCCGAGCAGGGGGTAGACCACTCTGAACTCATTAAGGATGTCCACCTCTTTGCTCACAGACTTATGTATAAAGTACTCTATGACAAAAATTCCACAAATACCACACGGAGTTCCTTGTATAATCTGCTGTGGAAAGAATTTTCTATTCAGGAATCGGATCTAAAAGCACTTGAGGACTTGATGGAGCTCTGGGAGGAGGGCAATACTGGAGATGACCCCCTGCCTCCCCAGCCCATACCCAATTCATTGGGAGCGGCTGGGGTTGGCATTGGGGTCGTCAATCTTTCCACCTCCTCAGAGTTTCAAACCTAAATCTAGAAATGTAAGCAAAAAAATTCCGCGCTAGAAGCACAAAAGGATAAGCAGCAGTAAACAGTGCGACAACACCAAAAGCAGAAAAAATATATATAAACTGCGCTAAACAAAAGTTATATGTGTTGAGGTAGATAAATAATGCAATCTATCACCAAAAAAAATTATCAAAATACACAAATCAAATGAATAAAGTCCAAATTTCCCACGTGGTAGGTATTCAGTATAAATGTAAAATGCTGATCCAAATGAGCTATGATTGCTCTTACCAGAACTCCAAAGAAATATGCAGATGGCAAAAAAACCCTTGCCGGGGCCTCTGGGGTATTGGACCAAACAGCACCGTCCGTGGTCAGATCAAAATCCCCTCAATGGATACAGGAAAAAGCAAACACAAAAAAAAAGACTGGCCATAGTGTAGTATGTTAAATGCTGGACATGGACATACGAACATACCAATCACCCAGGTGTGCACTTATAAACAACCAAAAAAAAGGGGGGGAGGGAAGTGAAAAACCCCACCACCGTGGCTGTAGATTGTGCTTACCGACTCACGGTGATACACAGGCTTGTATTAGGTTAAGAGCTGACATATAGCTGGCAAGAAGCACCTTGATAAGTCTCAGAGCGTGTGACACAGTGGCTAGCTGCGTCCAAACATGCTTTGGAGCCACCCCTGGGCTCAATAATGAAGTACAGGTGTCAATCTCCAGCTGGTTCAGTCAATACCTCTTGAATCATTCATGAATGATTCAAGAGGTATTGACTGAACCAGCTGGAGATTGACACCTGTACTTCATTATTGAGCCCAGGGGTGGCTCCAAAGCATGTTTGGACGCAGCTAGCCACTGTGTCACACGCTCTGAGACTTATCAAGGTGCTTCTTGCCAGCTATATGTCAGCTCTTAACCTAATACAAGCCTGTGTATCACCGTGAGTCGGTAAGCACAATCTACAGCCACGGTGGTGGGGTTTTTCACTTCCCTCCCCCCCTTTTTTTTGGTTGTTTATAAGTGCACACCTGGGTGATTGGTATGTTCGTATGTCCATGTCCAGCATTTAACATACTACACTATGGCCAGTCTTTTTTTTTGTGTTTGCTTTTTCCTGTATCCATTGAGGGGATTTTGATCTGACCACGGACGGTGCTGTTTGGTCCAATACCCCAGAGGCCCCGGCAAGGGTTTTTTTGCCATCTGCATATTTCTTTGGAGTTCTGGTAAGAGCAATCATAGCTCATTTGGATCAGCATTTTACATTTATACTGAATACCTACCACGTGGGAAATTTGGACTTTATTCATTTGATTTGTGTATTTTGATAATTTTTTTTGGTGATAGATTGCATTATTTATCTACCTCAACACATATAACTTTTGTTTAGCGCAGTTTATATATATTTTTTCTAAATCTAGAAATGTTCCCCTTTTGCAGGGCAACCCTAATATTTGGGCCTTTACCCAACAAGTGGTCAAAGAAATAGAACAAACCAACTGGAGATTTGGTAAACCCTCCAAACTCTCCCATGTACAATTGGAAGCTTTATCTTCCCAGAGACAAAACCACCGACTCATAATAAAACCATCTGATAAAGGTGACAATATTGTAGTTATGGTCCTTGAGCAATATGAATCCACGGTGTTGAAAATCCTACAGATAAAATAATGGTACATACGAGTTTCCCCTTCCTTTGTCGAGGCCACTAGGGTCAAGTATAAAAATTTCATTGGGCGAGCCTTCAGTAGGGGCATTATTGATAAATCTACTATGGAGTTCTTGGATGTCGCTAATCCAAGGACCCCCACTCTATATGCCCTACCCAGGACTCACAAAAATCTTTAACGAACCCCAGGTAGGCCAATCATTTCGGGCAATGGCTGCCTAACTGAGGCAGCCAGCCAATTGGTTGACAATTACCTACGCCCACATGTATTATCCTTACCATCCTATGTACAAGACACTATCGATCTTTTAAAGACCTTGGATAGTGTTTTTGTGTTGTCTCATTCCTGGTTGGTTGCTGTCGATGTGGGTGCCCTCTACAACTCCATTCCCCATGAACGGGGTATTGGGGTGGTAGAAGGCATCATCTCCCAGAGGAACACAACTGCAGAGCCATACAATCAATTTGTCTTTGATCTACTCAGTTTTCTTCTGACCCATAATTTGTTTATGTTTCGAGACGCCCACTACCTCCAGGTGCAGGGGGTCGCTATTGGGACCAAATGTGCCCCCTCCCATGCAAAACTGTACTTGGAGGGGTGGGAGCATTTCCTTTAAATGAATCAATACACAACTGTATTGATAAGATCCTGATTTGGAAAAGATATATTGACGATTTTGTAAATCTTATGAACAGGCACAAGGGAGAAACTAGATATATTTCTAGGGCTTCTTGGACATAATGATTATAATCTGAAATTTACCTTGAACTGCCATCAGCAAGTCATTGACTTCCTTAATAAAAGCATTTTCATTAATGACAATCAAAGCTTAGCAAAGCTACCCAATTCAGAAAGAAATCCTCTGGAAATACTCTCCTCCACGCAACTAGTTCACACCCTGCTTAATTAGTACACAGTATTCTGTATAGCCAGTATTTACGGGTCAGAAGGAATTGCACTAGACAAGATGATTTTGAGAGGGAAGCCAAAGCCCTTCACTCATGCCACTTGGATAGAGGCTTTAATCCATGCCAAAAATAAAAAAAACTCAATCCACGGCTACTACGAGATTAATCACTAACTATTCAGGACAACAGAGGCGGCTCTAGGCTTTATGAGGCCTTAGGCAAATTTTAGACATGAGGCCCCACTCACGCGCATAATGGGAAAAATAGATTAGGCGATAATATACTGTGTGTGTGTGTATATATATATATATATATATATATATATATATATATATATATATATATATATATATATATATATATATTTCAAGCATACAACCATAGAGAAAATTTGTGGAGCTGCTACTAGCAATGTGTTATAACATAAGTTATAACAGTCAAAAACTATATTTCTCCATTTTCATGAAGGTCAGACTAATATAACCCAGCACAGAGTTCCCCCTTACATCAGAGTCTGCAGGATTACCCCTTACAGTGCAAGGGGAACTTTCATGTAAAGGGGAGTGCTGCCAATCATGATGTAAAGGGGAGTGCTGCCGATCATAATGTAAGGGGGAATGCTGAAGATTTTGATGTAAAAGGGAACTCTAATGTAAGAGGGGGCTCTGGTGACCAGAGATCATCTTATATCAGATTGCACAGCATTCCCCTCTACATCAGAATTCCCCTTTATATCGGGGTCTACTGAGTTTCAACATTTAAAATGGGAACTCTAATGTCAGAGATGGCCAGAACTGTGCAGCCATGATACAAGAGGTGGTCAGAAACTGTGTGACCATGATACAAAAGAGATGGTCAGAGACTGTGTGGACATGATACAAGAGATGGTCAGAGACTGTGCAGACATGATACAAGAGATGGTCAGAGACTGTGCGGATATGACACAAGGGATGGTCAGAGACTGTGTGCACATGACAACTCCTGCCATGTAAAATGGTGCTGACTTTGGGAGAAGGCTAGGATGGTGTTAGAGCCTGAGATTGGCTGCAGCTGATGAGATGTTCTCAGTGTGAGGGGGGGTTTCAGCTGGTTGGAACCTCCATGGCTTTACCCCAGTGTGTGCCAGCCTCCTCACCCTGCCCGCCTGGGGACACCCAGGGCTGTCTTTCATATTGACTGAACCCTGGGCAAACATTTTCTTGGCTCCCCCACCCCTAGCAATTTCGCTCCCCACGCCAACATCCCAAAAAACAAACAAGCACATAGACTTATCCCAAAAAACTGGGATGAAGATAACAGGGGTGGGGTGGTAGGCAGCTGCTGGCAGAGGGGTGCCGGGGGATGAAGATGACAGGGGTGGGGTTGTAGGAAGCTGGCAGAGGGGTGCACAGGGGATGAAGATGACAGGGGTGGGGTGGTAGGAAGCTGGCAGAGGCGTGCAGGGGTATGAAGATGATGGATGGGGTGGTAGGAAGCTGGCAGAGCGGTATAGGGGGATAAAGATGACAGGGGTGGGGTGCAGGTGGGATGATGACGACAGGGGTGGGGTGGTAGGAAGCTGGCAGGGGGGATGAAGATGACAGAGGTGGGGTGGTAGGAAGCTGGCAGAGGGGTACAGGGGGATGAAGATGACAGGGTGGGGTGGTAGGGAGCTGGCAGAGGGGAAAAGGGGGTATGAAGATGACAGGGGTGGGGTGGTGGGAAGCTGGCAGTGCAGTACAGGGGGGTGAAGATGACAGGGTGGGATGGTAATAAGCTGGCAGTGGACTACAGGGGGGATGAAGGTGGCGGGGTGGTAGGAAGCTGGCAGTGGAGTACAGGGGGATGAAGATGACAGGGATGGGGTGGTAGGAAGCTGGCAGAGGGGTACAGGGGGGTTGAAGATGACAGGGGTGGGGTGGTAGGAAGCTGGCAGAGGGGTACAGGGGGGTCAAGATGATGGGGTGGGGTGGTAGGAAGCTGGCAGTGTAGTACAGGGGGGTATGAAGATGGCAGGGGTAGGGTGGTAGGAAGCTAGCAGAGGGGAACAGGGGGATAAAGATGACACAGGGTGGGGTGGTGGGAAGCTGGCAGAGCGGTATAGGGGGATGAAGACGACAGGGGTAGGGTGCAGGGGGGATGATGATGACAGGGGTGGGGTGGTAGGAAGCTGGCAGGGGGGATGAAGATGACAGAGGTGGGGTGGTAGGAAGCTGGCAGAGGGGTACAGGGGGATGAAGATGACAGGGTGGGGTGGTAGGGAGCTGGCAGAGGGGAACAGGGGGGATGAAGATGACAGGGGTGGGGTGGTAGGAAGCTGCTGGCAGAGGGGTACCGGGGGGGATGAAGATGACAGGGGTGGGGTGGTAGGAAGCTGGCAGAGGGGTACAGGGGTGGGGTGGTAGCAAGCTGGCAGAGGGGATGAAGATGACAGGTGTGGGGTGGTAGGAAGCTGGCAGAGGGGTGCAGGGGGATGATGATGACAGGAGCTAAGGTGGTGGGATGCCAGGCACAGGGAGATGATTAGGATAATAATGACCGGGGGTCAGTAGGTGGCCTCATATGCCGAATGGCATACATAGCATTGATTTTTGGGGCGCCCTCAGTCAGGGGGTGAAGTCACAGGATGCTGTCATGCTTTACCTTGAGGCTCTGGCAGACAGGCTCCCCAATGATCGCCAGGCGCCAGCTCTGGCAAGTCCTCTGCAGACGGTCCATCCTGGAGAGCGAATCGGAGAGCAACACGGCTGCTGCAGGCATTATCCGAGCTCCCAGCTCTGCACATGGCAGGAGATCAGAGCAGAGCCTGTCAGAAGGAGAGGAGCTGGGGGAGAGGAGCACACGGAGCCATACACTGACCCTGAGAGCCCGGACAATGCAGTGCTGAAGTAGTCAGTCTGCTACTGCAGGGGAAAACTAGGGCATAAAAACGCCGGCCCTGGTGACACCAACCGGGGGACATTCCCTCCCACGTTAGGCAAATTAGGCAGCCAGCGAGGCCCCTCGGAGTGCGAGGCCTTAGGCGACTGCCTAATTTGCCCAATTAGCCTAATTAGAGAGCCGCTTCTGCAGGGCAACATTCCAATATAATATGCAGAGATATTGCCATTTACTTACTGTGGATGAGGTGGTGTCCAAATATATTAATCTCTATCCCGAAATTACATATCGCTTGTCTCATTCTTTAAAAAACCAACTAGTACATAGTCATCATATCAGTAAAACCCAGTGGAAGAGTAACAAAATGGACAGTGCCCCATACGGTAGATGTAACTATTGTACATTTGTCACCAATGCTCGTCAGATTGTATTACCCAAGCCTCGATTTTTTGTTAACTGTCAGACCATCGGTATTATTTATATTATGCAATGTGGCTGTGATGCCTCCTATGTAGGAAAGACCAAGAGACACATTTCTTCCATCGGGTCAGGGACCATGTGTCCCTGATTGGTAAGAAGAGGATGGAAACCCACATCAACAGACACAGCGGACTACACCATGGATTCGACTTATCAAAAGTCAATTTTTTTGCTCTTGATCACATCCCTCCACACACGAGAGATGGGAACAGAGACAAAAAGTTATTACAAATTGAGGCCAAATGGATTTATCAGCTGTCAGCTACTAAATATGCAAGCTTAAATGAAGCTAATAGCTTCAAGCCATTTTTTTACTCGCTCATTATAAATCATGTTTTGTCTGTGATATCTCCCCCTCTGTCCAAATATATTAATCTCTATCCCGAAATTACATATCGCAGGTCTCATTCTTTAAAAGACCAACTGGTACATAGTCATCATATCAGTAAAACCCAGTGGAAGAGTAACAAAATGTTAATGTCAAGTATCTTCTGGCTTTACTTGTTACCGTTCTCCTCTAAGTTGCCATTGCTTGTTATACATATCTATTATTTTTATTTAAATATATTTATTGCTAGTCTGCCTGGGTCTCTCACTGAGGGATAATAACGTATTGGTTCTTAGCTATCATTACATAAAGGTGTGCTCCTTTCTTTCCTTTATGATTTGCAGTCACTAAGGGAGCATTCTGTCCGCATATCTGGGTTTTGTACGGACACATGGGGTGTCCCCCCTCGTGGGTAGGTTTCTGTTGTACCATGGACGGCCCTGTCCCACAATCGGTGGGCACCATTTTGTCGGGGTCCACCCTCCTCTCCCCTTCTCCCTATGGGTCTTGGGTGAGATAGACCTCTTCTCTCCCACTTTTGTCCCCGTCCACATTCTGGGACCAAGTGGGTTAACCCATCTTCTAGGTGTCCTCCTTGAGGCCCTTTGCCTTAGTATTGATTGTGAGTGCTGTTGGTGTGCCCTGGTCAGGTTATGCTGGACTGGAGCAAGCCAGTATACCTCTCTCTCAAACTATTCCATCTAGTGCCTGGATAAGGGATTCAGCCGCCTTCAAAGGATATCTGCTGTTCTGATGAATTTTCCAAGATGGTGGCGGGAGACTCTGCCTGCGTCTGACGTCACAATGATGCGGCATTTGCGCATGCGCAATGGTCCCTTTCCTGTCCGCGATCCATCGGTGACATCAGACCCTGGCTGATCGGAGTGAGCCCTCTTAAACAATTCGCCACAGCTCCTGTTGATAGCAGGAGGGACGATGTCATTATTTCCTTGGTGGGCTGCCTGGTAAGTCACTTTGAAGTCCTCTCCTATTTGGAGATTTATTCTATAGTCTTGTATTTGACTGAGTCTCTCTCCAATGAGGCTGGAAGTTTGTCTTTTACTTTTACACCTTGTATACATTACCCTGTTTGTAGATTGGTTTTTCAAGCTCTGTGGGAGTTCAAATGCACTCTGGCTTCACTGTCTGGAAGTTTCTGTCTTCTCCAGATTTGGTAGCTATATGCTGGTAACTTCTTTTCCTTATCACCTATTTGTGATATGATGTTAAATTCTGCATTTTGGGCATATCTGCAGCTATTGATATAAGGTAACCCACTACTTATCCCCCTTTCCTATCCTGTGCCCTCTCCTCCCCTTCCTCTCCTTCTTTCTCCCCCTCCTTATTCCTCCCCCCCCCTTACCTCCCCCTGTTCCACACCCTCTTCACCCCCCCTCCTTCTTCCTTCCCCCCTCTCCCTTTCCTCTTCCCCTTCCCCTCCCTTCCTCTGCCCTCTTGCATTTGTTTGATATATTGAGTTCTTTTTGCAATGATACGGGAGGGATTGTCCCTTATTGCTGTATTATTATAAATATATATTTTAGGAATTATTTTGATATTTTTCTGGTGCTCATCCTAAGATTCTCATTGTTGGACTTTGATGCTCCCTTATCTGCGTCTTTTACCTGAATAGGAATTTAATAAATCTATTTCTCACTTATACGATAGGTAAGTTTTCTATCGCCATCACATTTATTCTCCTTTGTGAGATCCATATAGCCAGAGACCATCTGAATGGGGTTTATATTATTTTCTCCAATGGGCCTCTCTATTTTTTGAACTTCATTTATATATCTCATTTCATGTTACTTATCTGTATATAGTGGTAATTACTGTACCGTATATACTTGAGTATAAGTCGTTCCGAGTATAAGTCAAGGCCCTAATTTACCACACAAAAAATGGGAAAAACGTATTGACCCGAGTATAAGACGAGGGTGAGAAATGCACAGCTACTGTAAGTGGAAAAGCGGGTCAACAATGCCCATTTGCAGCATCACTGTGCCCATTTGCATGCCTCACTGTGCCCATTTGCAGCCATAGGTCCCCTGAACTTCAAACTCGGTAGTTAAGGGTTCCTAGATGCGCCCTAGCTGCAGCCAAAATTTGGGGTCTCTGAACCCAAAGGGTCCCGAAATGACTTTGCTGCAGATAGACACAGTTGACTGAATTTGGGGCCCCGTATCTCGGGGCCACTTAGTGCTAAGAACCCCAAATTTGGTGTGCAAACCCAGTGGAACTAGCACCATAAAATTTTCAAAGCCGGGGTTTCTAGCACCAAGTGGCCCCGAGATACAGGGCCCCACAAATCAGTTCAGAAAATGTCAAGCACTTTTCTGCAGCAGAGAATGACATTTTCCGAACCAGTTTTGGGGCCCCGTATCTCAGGGCCACTTAGGGCTAGGAACTTCCGCTTTGGATATGTTATGGTACCAGTTCCACTGGGTTTGCACACCAAATGTGGGGTTCCTAGCACCAAGTGGCCCTGAAATATGGGGCCCCAAAGTTGGTACAGAAAATGTCAAGCACTTTTCAGCAGCAGAGAATGACATTTTCCGAACCGATTTTGGGGCCCCATATCTCGGGGCCACTTAGTGCTAGGAACTTCCGCTTTGGATATGTTGTGGTACCAGGTCCATTGGGTTTGCATACCAAATTTGGGATTTCTAGCACCAAGTGGCCCTGAGATACGGGGCCCCAAAGTTGGTTCGGGAAATGAAATTTTTGCTGCAGAAAAGTGCTTAACTCGAGTATAAGTCGAGGGGGGCACTTTCAGCACAAAAAAATGTGCTGAAAAATTCGACTTATACTCGAGTATATACGGTATATACTATGATTTTGTATTTGATTGTTTTGTATTTTGTATATCTTACATGTATTTTTTGTATTTTTTTGTAGCCGATATATGCCTTACAGCTCCTGAAAAAGCACCATAGCGAAACATGTAGAGCCCAACAAGCATTTATATAGCTACATATAGCTCTGTATTGTTCCTATCAATATGTGATGTTTTATATGTATGTCCTTATTTCTGAGTTACCATTGTTTACTTCCTTTTATACTTTGATACTAATAAAAAAAACCCTTTTTTTAATAAAAATATATTTTGTATATATACTTGTCGCACCATAAAAATACCCCTTTCCATTCCCTTTTTACTTTGCAATAGCAAACTTCAAATCTGAACCACTTGCCATGTTTCAGTAGCTTACATACAGTACTCACAGAATTCTCTGTACTCGCTGAGTATCATCTCCAGTGCCTAGATTTGAAGTATCCTCTCCCATGCCTGGGTGCCTGGGACCCATAACCTATTAGCTGAGTATTGAAATCATGCTTTGGAAGCTTCTTGGATACAGCAAACTGCTTTACTTTTATGGAGAAATATATTACATGCCTTTTATGTTAGAACAGGAAAAGAACACAAACATTAAGAGCATTAAGCATAGATAGACAATACATCCTGTTATATCATAGAAAACATGAACTGTACACTATAATACTACAGCGCCACCTGCTGCATAGATAGGTATAATGCATATAGTATTGTCAGTTTATAAAAGCAACTTTACATTACATGCTGTTGTTCTTTTCCAACACATAAGTGTTTCATATAGAGATCTACAGCACCATATGGCCAGGAGTGTTTCATATAGGGATCTACAGTAACATATGGATAGCAGCGTTTCATATAGAGATATACTGCACCATATGGCCAGAAGTGTTTCATGTAGAGATCTATGCGCAATATGGCCAGAAGTGTTTCATACAGATCTGCACCATATAGACAAGAGCGTTATATGTAGAGATGTACTGCACTGTAATAGAGTGTTTCATACAGAGATCTACTGCACCACATGGATAGGAGTGTTTCATATAGAAGTCTACCACACCATGAACACACAGAAGTGTTTGATACAGAGGTCTACAAACCATATTAACAGATAACAGTGTGTCTACAGCACCATATCAACACCATATAAAAGTGTTTATGATACACCCTATAGACAGGAGTAATTCAAATAGAGGAGGCTTGTGAGGCATAGAGTAAGGGCACTGAAAAGAGGAGGGGGGGTTCAGGGATAGTGGAGGTAAAAGGGGATTGCAGGCATGTTGTGTGTTCAGACAAAGGGGTGTATCATGTACCTGATGATAGCTGAAATTTGTGGAGGCCTCTCTTGCACCTCCTGCCCAAAACTCCTGCAGGTGGAGGCAGAGAGTGTAAGGGCAAAGAGTGGCACGAGTGCTGGAATAGTTGGCTGGTGAAGTCAACTCTGTAAGTTGGTAGAGCTGGTAGTCACAGGCCTTGGAACAGGATGCCGGAGCAACACCAAAGCAGAAGGCAGAATAAAAATACAGGCAATGGTCGGCAATAACCAGGCAGCGAGGGACCAAATCATCAGGCAGGACAAGTCCAGGAGGCAGGCAAAGGTCAGTAACAGCCAGGCAAAGCAGTACAGAATCAGCAAGCAAAGACAAGTCCAGTAAACAGACTGGGATAGCTGAGACAGAAGCAGACGCGGAGTCCAAGCGCTAAAAGGGGCATACACAGATAAGCAAGAACAAGGATCAGGTCTCAGGAAAAACAAGAAGATCATTCAGCAACTGCTCATATTAACCACTTAAGGACCAGCCTCGTTTTGGAATTTAGGTGTTTACATGTTTAAAACAGGTTTTTTTGCTAGAAAATTACTTAGAACCCCCAAACATTATATATTGTTTTTTTCTAACACCCTAGAGAATAAAATGGCGGTCATTGCAATGCTTTTTTTCACACCGTATTTGCGCAGCGGTCTTACAAGCACGTTTTTTTTTGAAAAAAAATAACTTTTTTTTAGCTTTTTTATATTTTGAAAGATAATGTTACGCCGAGTAAATTGATACCCAATATGTCACGCTTCAAAATTGCACCCGCTCGTGGAATGGCGTCAAACTTTTACCCTCAAAAATCTCCAAAGGCGACGTTTAAAAAATTCTACAGGTTGCATGTCTAGGTCTAGGTCTAGGGCTAGACGTGTTGCTCTCGCTCTAACGATTGCGGCGATACCTCACATGTGTGGTTTGACCACCGTTTTCATATGCGGGCTCTACTCATGTATGCGTTTGCTTCTGCGCGCGAGCTCGTCGGGACGGGTTTTAAAAAAAAAAATGTATTTATATTATTTATTTTACATGAATTTATTTAATTTTACACTGTTTTTTTTTAAATTGTGTCACTTTTATTCCTATTACAAGGAATGTAAATATTCCTATTACAAGGAATGTAATAAAAAAAAGCATGACAGGACCTCTTAAATATGAGATCTGGGGTCAAAAAGACCTCAGATCTCATATTTACACTAAAATGCAATAGAAAAAAAAAAGTAATTAAAAAAAATGACATTGAAAAAATGTGCCTTTAAGAAGTATAGGCAGAAGTGACGTTTTGACATCGCTTCCGCCCAGCAGTGTCATGGAGACGAGTGGGCGCCATCTTAGTCTCACTCATCTCCAGACACAGCAGGCAGACAGACGCGATCGCCTCCGCCGCTACCGGCCTGGTATGGATATTAGGGGAAACCCCGTGCCAAAATAAAAAAAATGTCGTGGGGGTCCCCCCCAAAATCCATACCAGGCCCTTCAGGTCTGGTATGTATATTAAGGGGAACCCCGCACCAAAATTTAAAAAAAAGGCACTAGATACTCTAAACTGCAGTATATATACTATATGGACTGCACTATAAACTCTGCAGAAAAATTGGGCCTTAGGTGTTGGTGGTGCCAGAACACTGTAACCCTTCACAGTTACTCTTGTTTGGCACAGGAATGGGCCCTGCTGTTAAAAATTATATCAAAAATTGTAATTACATGCCCCTGTTAAACAGGGGGAGAAAAATTGGGCCTTTGGTTTTGATGATGCCACAACACTGTAACTGTTCACAGTTACTCTTGTTGGGCCCAAGAAGGGCCCTTCTGTTAAATATTATTTCAAAAATTGTAATTACATGCCCCTCTTAAACAGGGGCAGAAGAATTTGGCCTTGGGTGGTGGTGGTGGTGCCACAACACTGTAACCCCTCACGGTTACTCTTGTTGGGTGCAGGAACAGGCCCTGCTGTTAAATATTATATCAAAAATTGCAATTACATTCCCCTGTTAGACAGGGGCAGAAAAATTGGGCCTTGGGTGGTGGTGGTGCCCTAAACCAAAAATATTGTTGGAAGCTAGCATCATCATGATTGAGGAGGAATAGGTTAGGCAGCATAGGCAGTCTTCAAAGGATCCCAGATCCATAGCAAATTCAATCAGTTACATCAGCATCAGGTGCTTGATAGCTGCTGATCCAGGAGCTGCCACCTTCTACAACGCTCTTACTCTGACCGAACGAAGCCTCAGAAACAAGTTGTCCAGCACCAGTATGGTAACCTCCCATGGTCTGGAAATACGTTAGCCAAACTTTTCAAGGCCTTCTGAAGATGTTTCATCCTTTGTTCTCTCTGCGAAGCAGGATGAGTTCTGCAATTTTACCCTTGTAACCTGGATCAAGAAGGGTTGCCAGCCAGTATTGATCCCTCTCCTTGATTCCACGAATCCTAGGGTCCTTTCACAGGCTTTGCAGAATCAGGGAGGCCATGCAGCGTAAGTTTGCAGAAGCATTTGATTCTGAGTCCTTGTGGTCACTAAGGATCACATTATCTGTAACAACATCCTCCCAGCCACGTACAACTCCTTTGGTTTTTGGGGACTAAAACCATCCCTTGAAGACTGCTGCATGTTATCCTTTACATCCATGCTGACAAAATCCTCCTCCTCCTCTTCTTCCTGTTTGTTTGGCGGCCCCGCAGCAATGCTATTTGGATAAAGGAGGTCCTTGAGAGGAAAAGTAGTCCTCCTCTTCCTCCCGCTGTTCTGCCTCAAGTGCCCTGTCCATGATTCCACAAAGTGTGTGCTCCAGCAGAAAGACTAGAGGGACAGTGTCACTGATGCACGCATTGTCACTGCTCACCATCCTTGTGGCCTCCTCAAATGGTGACAGAACATTGCATGTATCCTTGATCAGTAGCCACTGGAGTGGCAAAAAGAAGCCAAGCTCCCCTGACCCTGTCCTGGTGCCATACTCGCACCAGGACAGGGCCAATACTCATTAATGTCCCTCTGCAGTGTTTACAGCCACTGCAGCATTGTCAATGTTGAGTTCCACCTGGTGGGCATGTCACAAATGAGGCGGTTGGTGGGCAGGTTGCATTCCCTTTAAATGTCAGCCAGCCGAGCACTGCCATTGTATGACCGGCGGAAATGACCACAGACTTTTCTGGCCAGCCTCAGGAGATCTTGTAAGCCTGGGTACCTGGTCAAGAAACGCAGCCCCACCAAATTCATGACGTGTGCCAAACATGGAAAATGGGTCAAGTGTCCCTGTGGGAGGGGAGAGAGAAGGTTTGTGCCATTGTCGCATACAACCATTCCTGGCTGAACCTGGCATGGCGTCAACCACCTCTGAGCCTACCCCTGCAGAGCTGACAGAATCTCTGCCCCAGTGTGGCTCCTGTCCCCTAGGCAGATCAACTCAAGCACTGCATGGCATCTTTTAGCCTGACTGCTTGCGTAGCCCCTTGAGCGCTTAGGGAGCACTGCTGGTTCAGAGGACAATTCTGCAGAAGAGGCCATAGAGGAAGAAAAAGAGGGGGGAGGGGAGCATACAGATATTGTGGCAGAATCACCACCAGCTTTTTGGAGGTGTGGTGGTGGAGCAAGCTCCAACACTGAATCCTGTCCTGCATCCTTCCCAGCTGCCAACAAAGTTACCTAGTGTGCCATGAAGGAAAGGTAACGTCCCTGCCAATGCCTGCTGGACCATGAGTCAGCGGTAATATGAACCTTACTGCTGACCCCCCTGTCCAACAAGGCCAAAACATTGCCTTCCACATTCCAGTAGAGAGCCGGAATTGCCTTACGTGAAAAGAAATATTGTTTTGGAACCTGCCACTGTGGTACAGCACATTCCACAAATTCACAAAAGGGGGCAGAGTCTACCAGCTGAAAAGGCAGCAATTGCAGTGCTAGCAATTTGGCCAAGCTAGCATTTAGACACTGAGCATGTGGATGGCTGGGTCCGAATTTATTTTTACGGTTCAGCAACTGGGGTACGGAAATTTGCATACTGAAATCAATTGGTGGTGTACTGCTAACAGATTGGCTGCAAGTACTTGTGACACCTATTGCTATACCGTCATTCCTCTCAGTGCAGGTTTTTGAGAGGACTGGAGGTATAGTAGGGTTGGAGATCCCAGATGAGGAGCAAGGAGAAGTCCGCCTTTTTCTATGATGTAGGCCTTTCAAGTGCTGTTGCCAACCAACTGCATGGCAGGTCGTCATATGTCTGGTCAAGCATGTGGTGCCCAAGCGGCCACTGTTCTGGCCACGCTTGAGCCGCTTCAGACATAGGGTGCAAACAGCAACGGTGCAATCTGCTGTACATGTGTCGAAAAAAAAGGCCACACCAAGGAACTTTTGAAAGTCAGCAGGGAGTCAGCAGCGTCCTGCACCTGCGGAGCTCTGCAGTGTGATGCAATAGGGTGGCTGCACTTAAGCTGCCCCCTGAAGGACATCAGTTGGAGTTGTACCTTGTCCTCCTCTTCCTCCTCCTCACTTTCCTCCTCTCTTCTCTCAGGCACCCAAGTACAGTCAGTGACCTCATCATCCCCTCCCTCCTTGTCACTGGAGCAAACTTGGCAGTATGCTGCAGCTGGGGGAATACGACTGCCAGTTTCTTGTCCTTCTGTGGCACCCCCTCTCTCTAGGCTCACGTTACTCCCTTCCTCAACCTGGGAACCAACTTCCTCAAATCGCTGCGCATTCTCCAGCAGCATGTAACCGACACTGTGGTGGAATAATTCTGGGGACTCCTCCATGCATGATGGTGGGGCTACGGAAGGAGTGACTGTTGACAAGGAGCTGGTGGAATAGGCCGCTTTGGCAGCTGCGTTGGAAGGCAAACTACTTTGAGCCTGGGTGACAAAGGATGAGGAGGATGAGGACGGCTTTGTTATCCACTGCACCAACTCTTCTGCATGTTGTGGCTCAACACGGCCACAGACAGAGAGGCTGCTTGCCTTCTTTTAGTGGCCTGTGAGTGTCTGCCTCTCCTTAGTGGCCTTCTGGACATGATGGGGTTTTTTTGTAACATCGCACTACACTGTATTATATACTGTGTACACCGCCTGAAGTGTATTAGAAACAGTACACCACCGAATGGAACAATGTTGAGGGAAAATGGCCTGGACCTGCTACAGGACTGTCTACTGCCAGGGACAAATGGGCCGCCACTACCATTTGTCTATGTTGGGGATGAGGCCTTTGCTCTCAGTGACCATCTACTAAGGCCTTATTCCAATCGGTCTCTGAGTAAAGAGAAGAGAATCTTTAACTACCGCTTAACGAGGGCAAGATGAGTTGTCGAATGTGCTTTTGGCATTTTATCGAACAAGTGGCGGTACCTACATACACCTATCAATTTGAAAATGGAGAATGCAATATCTGCATTAAAAGCAGCATATGTGCTTCATAACTATGTCCAAATTTGTGATGGGTTCCTTTTTGAAGATTCCCTCATGCTATGATATGAAGGGTGCACAATGGAGTGCCAGCAGGGGCACCAGCAATGGTGCCACTGTGCGTGAGGGTTACACTTCGTTTTTCATGTCTGTTGCTGGTTGTGTCCCCTGGCAGCAGGATGCTATTGCATAATGTATGTCACGCATTTTATTTTTGATTATTATCTATATGTCTGTTATGTGTAATTGCATTCAAATGCTGAATAACAGGTCTTTAACACAAAATATAAAAAAGGGATAATTAGAAAAAAACACATAATGTAACCAGAATAATTTTTATTTTCTTTCCAAGAATGCACCAAAAATAAAGTTTGTTTTCAGTGAACTACACCATTTTTTGGTTGTTTATTTTTGCCAACCACAACAAAGAAAAATAAATTAACATATGCCAATTTAAACAACAGCAAAAAAAAGGCATACAAAAAATAATAATATAGAATCTGAATATTTTTAGCAGCAAAATCTTTTTGCAAGAATGCAATAAAAATTAAAACTTAGTTTCCGTGAACTACACAATTTTTGGGTTGTTGTTTTGGCAACCGCAACAAAGAAACATAAATGAACGGGTATCAAAACAACACCAAAACTAAAAAAACCTTACAATTGCTGGTATGTTTTAGTTTCTGTGGTCCCGGAACCTGAACTAATGGTTGGTCCAGGGTAATCCACTGATGTTCCAGAAAAGGCGGAACCTGACTGGGTGTAGGCTGCCTAAGTTGGTGAGAGGTCAGGGGCCAAGAGTGGAGGTAGGGGGGCAGGAATTGGATGTAACATACGTAGCCTTGAGGGATTCAGCATATTACCATACTCATTATAGTATGGGCGGCTTATTGGTGGGGCACACCGTGTACTTTGAAAGTGAGGGTACTGTTGATAAGGGGGATATGGGGGGGGGTTGCATATATGCTGAGGATGTTGTTGGCTCCACACCCACAAAGGATTGAGCCATCCTGAGTGCATATTTTTTCTCTCGGGGGGACCTATTTACATATGCCTAAAATTACAGTGAGAAATGCTGTGTCTTCACACTGGTTTTCAGCCATTTTAATGGACATCTGACTGACCACATCTAAGATTTTATCCATGGGTTTCCCAGCCCTGGCACTTCCCCTTGTGGATCTTCGCAAAGGCCTAGAGACATTGCTAGGCCCTGGTTCAGCATCCTCCTCATTCATGGAGTTTGTTGATGACCTTGATTCATCTACGAACAGTTCCTTGTCAACATTGTCTTGGAATTGTTCTTCCTCCTCCTCCACAGCAGCCTCCTTTGACTCATCTTCCGGTGGTAAAAAAAAACCAGTGATACAAAAAGGGTACGCTACTTGCCTCCATCTATAGCTGGCTATAACAGTAAGAAGCATTGGAAGGCTAACAACAGTTATAAACAAGGCCAAGCATAAATCCAAGAAAAAAACAAGCTTAACTTACCAACCAACCTGCAGACAACCAAGTAAACCTGTCTTACAGTATGCATTAAAAACAGGGGTTTAGTCTGCACACATTTGCAAATGCATGTGTAAGCCACAGAGCCTCGTCAAGGCACCCTGTTATCTGTGGTACCTAACACTAACTTATAAGTGTCCCCACAGTGGAGGCACATGCATTCTGATGGATAGGTGAGAGCAGGTGGACTGAAGGGAGCCACCCCTTCTTAAAGGTACAAGGGAACACTGAACACCCAGCATATAGCACAATGGCTGCAAAGGTGTCAGTGCGTTGCCTGACCATAAAACACAACAGTGATAACAAAAGGGTACGCCACTTTCCCCCCATCTATAGCTGGCTATCACAGTAAGAAGCATTGAAAGGTTAACAACAGTTATAAACAAGGCCAAGGATAAATCCAAGGAAAAAAACAAGCTTAACTTGTGTGCTGTCTTCCCAGCTTGCTTGGGTTCTGAAATACAAATAACACATTTTTAAAGTAAGCATTACAATTTTATATGTCAATCTCAGGAAATATGCCTGCTGATAACTTACTCTTGCATTTCCAAAACCGGTTTTAAAAATTCAAGATCCCCGGCATGGGCATATGGGGCTATTCCTTTTGAGCCGGAACCACTCCTTCCTTCTTTCAATTGTCATAGGTACCGGTTGTAACAGTCTTTGAGACTTCTCCATCAAGTTTGTAACGAGCGCACTGCAAAATATAAAGACAATACCAAGTTCAAAACATTTTTTTTTATTAACTGGCCATAGATCATTCATTTGCTAGGCTGCATAATTGATGTTGATGGTGGGAAAACAACCGCAAGCTACCCGTATTTATTGGCGTATAACACGCGTCGGCGTATAACACGCACCCCAAGTTTAGGAGGGAATTTTAAGGAAAAAAACTTTTAGGAGGGAAGTTTAAGGAAAAAAATCTTACATTAAAATGCCCATCAATGCAGCCTTATCGTGTCCATCTGCAGCCTTGTCAGTGTCATTGCAGCCTTTTCAGTGTCAGTGCAGCCTTGCCCCAGTGTCCATTGCAGCCTTGTCAGTGCAGCTTTGCCCCAGTGCAGAATTGTCAGTGCAGCTTTGCCCCAGTGCAGCCTTGTCAGTGCAGCTTTGCCCCAGTGCAGCCTTGTCAGTGCAGCCTTGTCAGTGCAGCTTTGCCCCAGTGGTCAGTGCAGCCTTGCCCCAGTGGTCAGTGCAGCCTTGCCCCAGTGGTCAGTGCAACCTTGCCCCAGTGGTCAGTGCAACCTTGCCCCAGTGGTCAGTGCAGCCTTGCCCCCAGTGTCCATTACATGCTTGGACAGATCGCCGCCAACATACCCATAGTATGTCGTTTTAAATATGGCGCCGCGGAGTTCGGAGGGACTCAGCGGAGCTGAACGAGCGCCACCGAGATACACATAGTTGAGTGTACTCGGCTCTTCCCGGCGCCACTCACAGTCCCGCCCAGTCCCGCCCTATGATGGACAGAACACAGGTCCAATGGCGGGACTGGGCGCCGGAAAGAGCCGAGAACACTCGACTATGTGTATCTCGGCTCCACCCAGTCACTGTGATCTCGGCGGCGCTCGTTCAGCGCCGCCGAGTCCCTCCGAACTGATTTTAAGGGGAAAAAAGTGCGTGTTATACGCCGATAAATACGGTATATTATCCATGACACCTGCAGAATTTGTGATGTGCTGAAGGATGTCGACAAGGCCATCTTTAATACTGTTTGGACCATGGGCAAATATTATTTGGGGCCACACACACATTTACTTTCCTGCAGCCACAGGTTGCAGGAAAGAAACTACCTAAATTCCACCATCAACACAGACAGAGTTGACAGGGGATTCCCTCCTGCCAAACCATTGTGATCTCCCGGCAGGAGAAGCAGACCCCACCAAGAAAACACAGTGCACATTATTACCACACACCTATTGGTTGCTAGAGGTTACTGCACATTATTACCACACACCCATTGGTTGCTAGAGGTTACTGCACATTATTACCACACACCCATTGGTTGCTAGAGGTTACTGCACATTAATAACACACACCTATTGGTTTCTGGAGGTTACTGCGTATTATTACCACACACCCATTGGTTGCTGGAGGTTACTCCACATTAATAACACACACCCATTGGTTGCTAGAGGTTACTGCACATTATTAACGCACACCCATTGGTTTCAGCACATTTAAATAAGTGCAAGTCACAAAGTGCTAAGCAGCATATATCAACCACTTACTTTTTGCAGACCGTTCTCTAGCTGATAAAGAGTCCCAGGTATCATAATATATGCGAGCCACTTCCAACCATGCTCTCTCCTGTACATGATCTTTGTAACATGGATCTCTGAGGTCATATATTGCCAGACGTTGTCTGACAAGCCGAATGATTTCTTCATGGTCATGAACTTGTCGCTTGTTCTTTCTAGCCCTAGGCATGCTTCCTGCTATCTTACACACTCACGTGCATCCAAATAGGAAGTGATGTATTTGGGAGGAGCAGAGATCATGAGATCATGTGCTTCCGCAGACTTCCGTGGAAGTCGCAACAAATTCGTGGTGCCATACATGTACATGCAACTGCATTGCGACTTAAAGTGGGGTTCCACCCAAAAAAACAAAAATACATAAAAAATCCTAAAAAAAAACAAAAAAAATTTGGATATTTTTTTTTTTAACTTACCTCTAAATGCCTGTTGCTAGGGGGTCCCTCGTAGTCTGCCCCTTCCAGTGCCTGGGCTGGTGACATCACTTCCCCCTGGGCACAGGAAGGGCTCCGCTCTGCTCCCTCCCTCCTGTCAATCATCTGGGACCCATTACAGGTCCCAGGTGACTGAGCGGCCAATCACGGCGCGCGGCGCCGCTCGCGCATGCGCAGTGGGTGCCAGGCTGTGAAGCCACAGCCCGGCGCCCACAGTTGCAATGCCGGCGCCGCTGAACGGAGGGGGAGACAAGCGGGGCTTCGATCCCCTGCATCGCTGGACGCTGGGACAGGTAAGTGTCCAATTAAAAGTCAGCAGCTGCAGTATTTGTAGCTGCTGACTTTTAATTTTTTTTTTTTTTAATGGCCCCCCTGGGTGGAACTCCTCTTTAATTACTTTCTATGGAGAAGAAGTCGAACCGAAGACGGAACAAAGTAGCGCAAAAACCTTTTTTGGAATGGCTGCGACTTGAGTCGCACCAATTAGAACGGGGACCATTGAAATACATGGATTTTGACTTGTCATGCGACTTCACATGTGTCAAATCGCACAACAATTCTCAGTAGTTGAAACAGAGCCTTAACGTCCAACCAGTCAGCCGATTGGCAAGAGCACCTAAAAGCCACACAAAAGGGGTACAAATCTGTCCCTCCTCCTCCTTACCCACTTCAGTCTGCCCCTGCTATACCAAGTCATTACCTCTCAGCAGCCTCCACTGACAGGGATTAAGGTATAGCACAGGGTGTCCCAGGTGCTAGCAGCACATCTGCCAGCAGATAGCCGGCAAATTTATCTGCCTCATCTGCTGCAGCAGGAAAAAAAAACAGTCCCTGCCACCCACATGCCCAGTGTTTAAATGCAAGCTTGTCAAAGCTGTTGGCTCTCCAACTTCTGCCTTTCAGCCTGGGGGATTCTGCCTCTATCCGTGAATTTGCACAATGTGCTGTAGCACAATGCCAGGTTCCCAGTCGCCCAGAGGTGGTTCACACCATGCCAGCTGGAGCCAGGAATGGTGGTGTGCGATAATGGCTCAAACCTGCTGTCCGCCCTTAGACAGGAAAAGTTGACACATGTGCCATGCCTGGCACATGTCCTCAATTTGGTGGTGCAGCGTTTCCTAAATACGTACCTAGGGTTGCAAGATGTGCCAAAACTGGCCATAAGAATCTGTAGCCATTTCAGGTGGTCATACACAGCCAGTGCTCGGTTGGCTGAAATTCAGCGGGAATTCCACCTGCCTGTAAACTGCCTGATTTGTGACATGCCCACCATGTGGAACTCGACTTTGTCAATACTGCAGAGGCTATACATGCAGCAGAGGGCCGTCAATGAGTACCTGTGCGAATACGGCACAACAACACACTCACTGTGATGTGAAGAGGCTGTAATGTAATGGAGTGCTGTGACATGAAAGGGAACTGAGGACACCGTGGGACTGCTGTGAAGGGGGTCTGCAAAGTTTTTGTTTAGATAATTCTATGTGTGTCTGTTTTTTGAGATGTTGGGGTGAAGAGCAAAATTGCATTGGGGGGGGCCCAAAAAAAATGTTTGCCCAGGGCCCAAACCATATTAAAGACGGCCCTGACTACTACCTGTCTTTTAAGAGCTGCTTTCTGGAGGCTCGTAACCCTGTGTGTGCTGGAACCCCTGTAGTCAGGGGTGGAGGCTCTTTCCCACCTGAATATCACTTCAGAGCAGTGGCGGTGCGTCCATAAAGGGCCGCCCCCTCTCTCCTGCACTGCTCTAATCACTATAGATAGATTCATGCATTGCATTCATGCATTGCATGAATCTATCCATGGTCGCTGCTGACACCCCCTATTGAGGTGCCCGGCCCATTTTCGGGCACCGGGCATCTGAATTACAGCAGCGGGGGTGTTTTTTGGAAGCACCTGATTAGAGCCATAGGCTCTAATACTATTAGGAGCCCAAAAAGGTGAACAGCGGGCGTGTTCGCTGTTCACTCAGCTGTGTGTTAGCAAAGTGAAGGAATTTGCTTTGCTAACACTGAATCTGCCTCTCAGCCAATCAGGTTGCCAGGTCTGTTACCGGTCACCTATTTGGCTGACACGTCAGGCGCTGTGATTGGATGCCTGAGAGAGGACGGAAGAAGACATGGAGGACGTGCAGGAGAATGCGGCTGACCCGCTCCGAGACAGGTAAGTGCCAGGCAGCATCTGATGGGGCACACTGGCAGCATCTAATGGGGCACGCTAGTGGCATCTGATGGGGCACACTAACAGCATCTGATGGGGCACAGTAGCGGCCATTGATGAGCACACTGGCAGCATCTGATGGGGCACAGTAGCGGCAATTGATGGGCACTCTGGCAGCATCTGATGGAGCACAGTAGCTGCAATTGATGGGCACACTGGCAGAAATTGATGGGCACAGTGTAAGCAATTGATGGGCACATTGGCTGCGTTTGATGGGCACAGTGACTGCATTTGATGGCACAGTGACAGCATTTGATGGGCACAGTGGCTGCATTTTATGGCACAGTGGCTGCGTTTGATGGGCACAGTGGCTGCGTTTGATGGCACAGTAGCTGCTTTTGATGGCACAGTGACTGCGTTTGATGGCACAGTAGCTGCCTTTGTTTGCGCCCCCCGCCCCCCAAAAAAAAATTTTGAGCACCAGCCGCCACTGCCTCAGAGCCTCCGAAATTTCGGGTCCAAAATATCTCTCTAATAAAGCGGAGTTCCACACGTTTTTTCGTTTATTAAAAGTCAGCAGTTACAAAAAGCATAGTTGACTTTTAATAAACCGACACTTACCTGTCCTGCGGTCCAGCGATGCGGCCGCCCGGAGCCTAACTCCTCTCCCCCTCTTCTCCTCTGCACCTCCATTGATACTGTGGGCACCTGGCCATGACAGCTTACGGCTTCACGGCAGGGCGCACATGTGCATGCGCGAGTCGCGCTGCACTCTGCTATTGGCCAGCCAAACTTCTAGGACCTGTGTTGTGTCGCAGAAGATCGCTGGCAGGGAGGGGCCGCCTAGGGCAAGAGGAGGAGTCGTCTAGCGGCCAAGAACAGGAAGGAGGAAGTGGGACAGGAAGTCCCACTAAAAAGAGGGTACACACTCCTCCCCCAAAAAAGAATGACATGCCAAATGTAGCATGTCAGGGGGCGAGGATTGCTTAAAGCGGAAGTTCCACTTTTGGGTGGAATTCCGCTTTAACACAGAGAGAACTGCGAGTCAGTCCTATCCTGATTAAAGCTATTCCCGGGAATTCCTCACCCATCCTGGGTGACCCCCTGAATACTACCACACCTCCCTTAAAGGCACCATAACCCAAATATTGGTGCTATATAGCACCCATCCAAGTCCCAACCCAACAATATGTATATATGACACCAAACTGTTTAAGTAGTTAAGTGTATTGCAACTAAGGAAGCCCGGAGCAATATACAAAAAATAAGTGTAGGGCGGGCATGACAGGGTTAACAGGGGAACTTGGTAAGGAGAAGTTAGTTGAAAAGGGGGCGTGTGATTGGCTAGTTTAGGGTTGGGGGTGGAGCAGAGTTTATTGATCTGTGGGAGAAATCCCGCCCCAGCTCAGTTGTGTGGAGAGGAACAAGCGTGCAGCATGGCAGCGGTGGAAGATCTGTTTGCCCGACTGAAGGCAGAGGCGGCGTCCAGAGGGCCTGGATGGCTGGAGGGTCGGTTTGTGGCGGCGTTGGGTGAGTCGGACTCAGCGGCCCTGGGAGGGGAGAGCGCAGTTGTGAGAGGCAGGCGATCCAGGCCGCCTACTCGCTTCTCGCCCGACGTCACGAGGTCCCTCCCTGGGAAGTCACAGAGGCTTAGGACGAGTGCGGGTAGGCCGGTCTCTGGGACTCCCGCGAAGCGGGTAGCAACACGGAACGGGGGGGGTCATACTACGGCCACCCTCCCTTATACTATGGCACGCGGGACTGAGGAACAGCGGGAGAAGGCGAGTCAGGTTGCTGCAGGGCCGCCCGTGAAGACGGCGGCGGCACAACACAGAAGCACAGAAGCGAAGGCGGCACAGCACAGAAGAGGACAGTCTAGCAGTCCCCGTCCCCCACGATCGGTACATGCAGGACAGCAGGGCAGGGCGGGTCGGCCTGTTGCAAGGCTGCCTGTTAAGCGCACGGCGGTGCAGGCGGTGGGAAGGGGGGGTGTCGGCCAGGGCGGCGACAGCAACACGGCAGATAGGAGAGCCAGCAGTCCTTTTGCGGATGCTGGTGAAGAAGGTTCAAGCTCGGATAGCCAGGCCCCAGGCCAACATACGGCAGGGGCGGGTCTACAGCGGAGGAAGAACGTGGCCGCGGCAGCCGGTCACTCAAGTGCGGGGGCCGGTGGCCCCAAGCGGAGAGACAGGCAGGAGGGGGACACTGGCAGTGGCTGCGGGCAGCACTGCCCGGATGAGGTCGTTCGGCCAAGAAAGGCGAGCAAAAAATCGGCGGGCGGATCTTCAGCGAGGAGGAGTAGGGAAGGGCACAGCAGATCCTCGGCATCCAGTGACGAAGCGGCTGGAGGGCCATCAATGATCGGTGAAGAGATGGGTGAATACAGATCGGAAGGTGAGCTGTCGCAGTCGGACAGCGATGGGCAGCGAGAAGAGTTGGTGGCGCTGGAGACGGGACCCTCGGCTGGTGGACTTCCTCCTAGGCAGCGGGGTAAGACGATTTGTAATGATACATGTGTTGTGGGGTGTGTTGGGGGGGCGGGGGGTAGTGGGGGAGGGTTGGGCTCAGCGGAGCGGTCGGTAATGACCGTGCCTGTGAATCCGGCCGCGCAGGTAGCAGACCGTGCATCGGCGGATGCAGGGCTACAAGGGTTTGTAACGGGTTTGAAGGAGTTATTGAAAAGGTTTGAGCCAGGGCCAAGCGGGAGTCAGTCTCCGGCGGCGGCATGGGTTGACCCAGGGGAGGGGCGGGGGAGCCGAGAAGGCTCTGTCCCAGACACTGGGACTACGTCAAGGCCCATGGAGGAGCAAGCGGCGCCGGCGACTGTGGTCGCGGGGGTGGCAGTACAGGCGGAGGTTCCCAAGACATCCGAAGGGGTAACGGGCGAGGGTGCGAAAAAACAAGACTTAGTGCGTTTAGCAGATGCTGCAAAATGTAAGGTGTATGTGTGCTTTGAGGGGCCGCTAGGGGCGCATTTGAAGCTAGACGTGAGGGAAAAAATTTGGAAAGGGGAGTATGTAGAGATTTTTTCGCTCTTACCCCTGGAGAAGTTTAATTTGGATAGAGTTAAGCCGGAGGATAATAAAAAAGAGGATGAGGAAAAAAGGAGGTATAGGCTGATACCCTGGATGTTTGCGAATTGGCTACAGGCTTTCGCGATCATGGCCAGTGTGATAGGGGAGAAGAATCCTGAGCACTGTTCGGCATTGTTTTGCTATTTGGACGCCGTGGGAGAAGCTTACAGAGTCTACGGGGGCACGGCATGGCTGCGTTACGATGAGCAGTTCCGACAGCGGAGGGCCATTCGCCCAGCATTGAGGTGGGATCATAAAGACATCAGCCTATGGATGCGCCTCATGACTTCGGCTAGGCCGACGGGTCAGTTTTTTCAGGGGGGGGCCGGTGGATCAGCCAACTCCGGACAGTCGGCCACAAGAAAGAAAGGGGTTTGTTGGCAATTTAATGAGGGGTCCTGTAGATTTGGAGGGTCGTGCAAGTACAAGCATGAATGCTCCGGTTGTGGGGGGGGGACACCCGGTGTCGCGGTGTTTCAAACATGGAAAGGGCCGTGCCGGCGAGTCTGTTGCAAAAGGGGACAACGCCGGTGAAAGTGGGAAGGATGGAGCCCTTCCTCGATAGGTACCCTGACAAGGTGGCAGCGGGGTTGTTAGCCCAGGGTTTTTCAGAAGGGTTTAGAATCCCTTCTCGCTTGGTCGATACACCACCGCTGGCTCGGAATTTGAAGTCAGCTTTGCTGCATGGGGACGTGGTTAGGGAAAAGTTGCAAAAAGAAGTTAGGTTGGGCCGCATGAGTGGCCCTTTTGCAGAATTACCGATTCCGGAGTTAGTGGTGTCCCCGCTAGGTGTGGTGCCGAAAAAGGAGCCTAATAAGTTTAGGTTGATACACCACTTGTCATACCCAAAAGGGGGGTCGGTGAATGACGCCATTGACCCAGAGGAGTGTGCGGTATCTTACACGTCTTTTGATGCAGCGGTATTTTGGGTTAGAAAGTATGGGCAGGGGGCGTTGTTGGCAAAGGCGGACATAGAGTCGGCCTTCCGTTTGTTACCGGTGCATCCGGAGAGTTTTAGTTTATTGGGTTGTTGTTGGCAGGACGAATTCTATGTGGATCGTTGTTTACCTATGGGGTGTTCGATATCCTGCGCTCTGTTTGAAAAGTTTAGTTCCTTCATTGAGTGGGTAGTTCGGGACGTCGCAGGATTGAACTCTATCATCCACTACTTGGACGATTTTCTCTGCGTGGGTCCCCCTGGATCGACAGTCTGTGCGGTCTTGTTGGCGACATTGGAACATGTTGCGGAAAAATTTGGCATACAGCTGGCCCCGGAGAAGACGGAAGGTCCAACTACAGAATTGAGTTTTTTGGGTATTATTCTAGACACAAAAGCGATGGAGTGTAGGTTACCCGAGGACAAGTTGTTGGCGTTGCAGGAGGAAATTCGGGGTCTAATCGGAAAGAAAAAAGTGCAACTAAGAGAGTTACAATCATTACTAGGTAAGTTGAACTTTGCGTGTCGAATTTTGCCTATGGGGAGAGTATTTTGCAGGCGGCTGTCTGCAAGTACTTCGGGGGTGGTTTCGCCAAGACACTATATTCGTTTGTTGAAAGCTCACAGGGATGATCTGAAGGTTTGGCACACGTTCCTGGCTAAGTTCAACGGCAGGGCGCTGTGGATGTCAGGGCCAGTGAGCAACTTTGATCTGGAGTTGTTTACAGATGCGGCGGGGGCAGCAGGTTTCGGAGCCTTTTTTCAGGGTAAGTGGAGTGCGGGGCCATGGCCACAGTCGTGGAAGGAGGCAGGTCTGCTGAAGAACATGCACCTGTTGGAACTGTTCCCGGTGGTGTTAGCAGTAGAGTTATGGGGTGAGTTGTTCAGGAATTTAAAAGTTAGGTTTCATGGTGACAACTTGGGAGTGGTACAGGTGATTAATAAGGTATCGGCAGCGTCACCGCCGGTGATTAGGTTACTTAGACACCTGGTCTTGAGATGCCTACAGCTAAATGTGTTTATATATGCTGTGCACCTCCCAGGAGTGGAAAACGTAGTGGCTGATGCACTGTCTCGCTTTCAGTGGGACAGGTTCCAGGCGTTGGCGCCTGGGGCGGAGGAAGAAGGTGTCCGGTGTCCAGACTGGCTGTGGAAGATTGCCTTGGAGGACTAACAGACTGGATAAAACGGTCGGTGAGCGATACGACGTGGGCTGCATACAACAGGGTATGGCAGGAATGGGTATCTCTGCTGAGACAGGTGCAGGTAGGACAGGAAGAACGGGATCTCCGGTTGTTAGTTTTATACTTCGTTTCCAGGAATTTAGAAGATGGGTTGTCGGTGTCGGGGATGGAAAAGAAGTTGGCAGGTTTGGCGTTTTGGTTGAAATTTCAAGGTTTGCCGGACTTTACGAAAGATTTTTGGGTCAGGCAGGGTATGAAGGGTTATAGGCGGGCCAAGCCGGGGAGGGACTCCAGGCGGCCTGTTTTGTTCCAGTTGTTGGGTCAGTTAGTTGGATGTTTGGACAATGTTTGCTCGACTGGATATGAAGTGGTGTTGTTCAGGGCGGCATTCGCATTAGCGTTCTTTGGTGCATTTAGTATCAGTGAGTTGGTTAGTCCCTCAAAAAGAGTAAAAGGGGGATTGGGGGAGTCTGACGTTCGATGTGGGGAGGACAGGTTGTCCATATTAATTAGGAAGTCAAAAACGGATCAGCGGGGCAAGGGTAAGGCCGTGCAGGTTTTTGCGTTGCCTGGCTCTCCCTTGTGCCCAGTAAAATTGGTGAGTGAGTTTGTAGCTGTACGCCGGGGGGGGGGGGAAAGCCCCCTTTTTAAGACACCAGGATGGCTTGTTTTTATCACGATTTCAATTTAATGCAATTTTCAAAAGATGTTTGGGGGCATTAGGTTTAGAGGGTGAAAAGTTTTCATCCCATTCATTTCGGATAGGGGCAGCTACGGAAGCAGTCCGGTGGGGATTGGATGATGCAGCGGTAAAGAGGATTGGGAGATGGGAATCCAGGCGGTTTAGGTCCTATGTTCGCCCACACATTGATTGTTTAAAATAAAAAATAAATAAATAAATAAATAAATAAATAAATATAAATAAATAAATAATAGAATAAATACTATTATTATGGGAAAGACTTATAATCTTGTTAGATGTAATGCGGATACATTGAGATATGTGGTGATTGTTTATAATTTGTGGGAGTTATTGATGTATTGGGGGTCTTTTTTGTTTTTTGTTCTTTTGCAGGTCGTCAACAATGCCTGGTGTGGATAGTGGGCCACTCGTATGTGTGTTGGGGGGCCAGGAGAGGCGATGCCAGAAGGGATGGGAGACAATTGGGGTTTTCCAGGCAGGAAGTGTGTCTTAGGTGGTTTGGGGTGCCAGGTATGCTGTGGGGTAGGACGGTAGCAGAAGTTAATAAGTTTGCACGCCTGGACAGAGCGCCGGACGTGTTGCTGTTACATGTAGGGGGTAATGATCTAGGGTTAAGGTCAATGTTGGACTTGGTCAAAGACATCAAGTTCGATTTTTGGCAGCTCAGGATGTCTTTTCCACACATGCTTATTGTGTGGTCGGACATTGTGGCGCGTACAACTTGGAGAATGGCCAGGTTGGTCGCTAAGATCAACCGGGCCAGGAAGAAGGTCAACAAGGAGGTTAGCAGTTTTGTAGTGAGGAATGGAGGGCTGGCTATACGGCACCTGGAATTAGAGGTAGATACATGGAGATATTTGAAGAGCGATGGGGTACACCTGAATGATGTGGGGATTGATCTGTGGTCATTGGGCCTGCAAGATGGGATACAACGAGCTTTGAGGGTGTGGCAGGGCACACAAGGGTAAGGTGTTACCCTGGTGTGTGCTGTGGCGTGATGTTGGTCTTTGTGGGCGAAGGATTAAACCCCAGATATTTAAGAGATCGGGACCCATCGCTAGTATGAGGCCCGTTGGTGAGATTTCAGCTAACAAGGGTTTTAGCTTGAATTGGTTATTGGGGCACGGCGGGCTATTGGTTGTTTGTCTCCGAGCTAGCTTGTCAGCTGGAGGCCTAATTTTAGTATAGTACCGCAGTGCCTGAGTGTTTTGGAGTTTTAAGTTTGGTGGGTTTTTCCCTGCAAAGACCAACGGGATTTTGTAGGAAATAAGGATGTTTCAGGTGTTTACAGGATTATGTTACTGTTTGTTGAGTTAAATTATTATTATTATTATTGGTTTTTGTTTTAATAAAGATTATTGGCTGCTACGGCCAATATTTTACTCCATATGGTTGTGGTCTCAATTATTGGGGTAGAAGGTTGGGTTATGCAGTGATGGGAGTAGTTGATAAAAGGGGGTAAGCAAGTGTCATCTGTTATACAATAGTCAATGAAGCCCGGAGCAATATACAAAAAATAAGCGTAGGGCGGGCATGACAGGGTTAACAGGGGAACTTGGTAAGGAGAAGTTAGTTGAAAAGGGGGCGTGTGATTGGCTAGTTTAGGGTTGGGGGTGGAGCAGAGTTTATTGAGCTGTGGGCAGGGGCGGACTGACAACTCATGGGGCCCCCGGGCAATAGGGGCTCATGGGGCCCCCTTAGTCCCCACCCTCCCACACACAAGCCACACCCTCACAAAGCCCCACGTATATATTGCACTGCTACATTACATGCATTGGTCACAGAATTTCTCTACTTCATGTTCAAAATAAATGTTTAAAGATTAAAGAAAAATAAACTCACTTTAACCACATACATTTACTGCAGGGCTGCGTCTCCTGTGAGCAGAATCATGTACAGGTACTTGATTCTGCACTTGCGGGTCTGCATGCTGTTTGACCTGCTGCCGCTGTGATTGGACACACCGAGAGCTAACCAGCGGGTCCGGAGGACCCCATGTCCACCAGGCCCCGACGATCGTTTCCAACAGAGGCAGAACTGTGGTCTGCCTATGTAAACAAGTCCCCAGAGAGCCTCCCCTTACATCAGGGTCCCCAGAGAGCCTCCCCTTACATCAGGGTCCCCAGAGAGCCTCCCCTTACATCAGGGTCCCCAGAGAGCCTCCCCTTACATCAGGGTCCCCAGAGAGCCTCCCCTTACATCAGGGTCCCCAGAGAACCTCCCCTTACATCAGGGTCCCCAGAGAGCCTCCTCCTTACATCAGGGTCCCCAGAGAGCCTCCCCTTACATCAGGGTCCCCAGAGAGCCTCCTCCTTACATCAGGGTCCCCAGAGAGCCTCCTCCTTACATCAGGGTCCCCAGAGAGCCCCCTCCTTACATCAGGGTCCCCAGAGAGCCCCCTCCTTACATCAAGGTCCCCAGAGAGCCCCCTCCTTACATCAGGGTCCCCAGAGAAACCCCCCATACATCAGGGTCCCCAGAGAGCCCCCCTTACATCAAGGTCTTCAGAGAGCCCCCCCTTACATCAAGGTCTTCAGAGAGCCCCCCTTACATCAAGGTCCCCAGAGAGCCCCCCCATACATCAAGGTCTCCAGAGAGCCCCACATACATCAGGGTCCACTCCCCAGAGAGCCCCCCCATGCATCAGGGTCCCAGGGAGCCCCCCATAGATCTGGGTCCCCAGAGAGCCCCCAATAGATCTGGGTCCCCAGAGAGCCCCCCCCATACATCAGGGTCCCCAGAGAGCCCCCCATACATCAGGGTCTCCAGAGAGCCCCCCCAAACATCAGGGTCCCCAGAGAGCCTCCTCCTTACATCAGGGTCCCCAGAGAGCCTCCTCCTTACATCAGGGTTCCCAGAGAGTCCCTTCCTTACATCAGGGTCCCCAGAGAGCCCCCTCCTTACATCAGGGTCCCCAGAGAACCCCCTCCTTACATCAAGGTCCCCAGAGAGCCCCCTCCTTACATCAGGGTCCCCAGAGAAACCCCCCTTACATCAGGGTCCCAAGAGAGCCCCCCATACATCAAGGTCCCCAGAGAGCCCCCCCATACATCAAGGTCCCCAGAGAGCCCCCCCATACATCAAGGTCCCCAGAGAGCCCCCCCATACATCAAGGTCTCCAGAGAGCCCCCCCATACATCAAGGTCTCCAGAGAGCCCCACATACATCAGGGTCAACTCCCCAGAGAGCCCCCCTATACATCAGGGTCCCAGAGAGCCCCCCATAGATCTGGGTCTCCAGAAAGCCCCCCAAAGATCTGGGTCCCCAGAGAGCCCCCCATACATCAGGGTCCCCAGAGAGCCCCCCCCATACATCAGGGTCCCCAGAGAGCCCCCCCATACATCAGGGTCCCCAGAGAGCCCCCCCATACATCAGGGTCCCCAGAGAGCCCCCCATACATCAGGGTCTCCAGAGAGCCCCCCCAAACATCAGGGTCCCCAGAGAGCCTCCTCCTTACATCAGGGTCCCCAGAGAGCCTCGTCCTTACATTAGGGTCCCCAGAGAGCCTCGTCCTTACATCAGGGTCCCCAGAGAGCCCCCCATACATCAGGGTCCCCAGAGAGCCTCCCCCCATACATCAGGGTCCCCAGAGAGCCTTCCCCCATACATCAGGGTCCCCAGAGAGCCTCGTCCTTACATTAGGGTCCCCAGAGAGCCTCCTCCTTACATCAGGGTCCCCAGAGAGCCTCCCCCCATACATCAGGGTCCCCAGAGAGCCCCCCCATACATCAGGGTCCCCAGAGAGCCCCCCATACATCAGGGTCCCCAGAGAGCCCCCCATAAATCAGGGTCCCCAGAGAGCCCCCCATAAATCAGGGTCCCCAGAGAGCCTCCCATAAATCAGGGTCCCCAGAGAGCCCCCCATACATCAGGGTCCCCAGAGAGCCCCCCCCATACATCAGGGTCCCCAGAGAGCCCCCCCATACATCAGGGTCCCCAGAGAGCCCCCCCATACATCAGGGTCCCCAGAGAGCTCCCCGTACATCAGGGTCCCCAGAGAGCCCCCCCATACATCAGGGTCCCCAGAGAGCCCCCCATACATCAGGGTCCCCAGAGAGCCCCCCTCACATCAGGGTCCCCAGAGAGCCCCCCATACATCAGGGTCTCCAGAGAGCCCCCATACATCAGGGTCCCCAGAGAGCCCCCCCATACATCAGGGTCCCCAGAGAGCCCCCCATACATCAGGGTCCCCAGAGAGCCCCCATACATCAGGGTCCCCAGAGAGCCCCCATACATCAGGGTCCCCAGAGAGCCCCCCCCATACATCAGGGTCCCCAGAGAGCCCCCCCCATACATCAGGGTCCCCAGAGAGCCCCCCCCTTACATCAGGGTCCCCAGAGAGCCCCCCCATACATCAGGGTCCCTAGAGAGCCCCCCATACATCAAGGTCCCCAGAGAGCCCCCCCATACATCAGGGTCCCCAGAGAGCCCCCCCCATACATCAGGGTCCCCAGAGAGCCCCCCCCCCATACATCAGGGTCCCCAGAGAGCCCTCCCCATAGATCAGGGTCCCCAGACAGCCCCCCCCATACATCAGGGTCCCCAGAGAGCCCCCCCCCATACATCAGGGTCCCCAGAGAGCCCCCCCCATACATCAGGGTCCCCAGAGAACCCCCCATACATCAGGGTCCCCAGAGAGCCCCCCCCATACATCAGGGTCCCCAGAGAGCCCCCCCCCATACATCAGGGTCCCCAGAGAGCCCCCCCCATACATCAGGGTCCCCAGAGAGCCCCCCCCCATACATCAGGGTCCCCAGAGAGCCCCCCCCTTACATCAGGGTCCCCAGAGAGCCCCCCCCCCATACATCAGGGTCCCTAGAGAGCCCCCCATACATCAGGGTCCCCAGAGAGCCCCCCCATACATCAGGGTCCCCAGAGAGCCCCCCCCATACATCAGGGTCCCCAGAGAGCCCCCCCCATACATCAGGGTCCCCAGAGAGCCCTCCCCATAGATCAGGGTCCCCAGAGAGCCCCCCCCATACATCAGGGTCCCCAGAGAGCCCCCCCCCATACATCAGGGTCCCCAGAGAACCCCCCATACATCAGGGTCCCCAGACTTAACTCCCCCAGAGGTTCCCCTGTACCTGGCTGTGCACCTCCAACCCAAGGGGGAGGTGGGAGGTGGCGATCGGCAGTTCTATGGTGCCTGTGGATCTCACTGGGGCTTGTAGTCCTCCTTCTGATTCTGTACAGTGGATAGGGGAGGGGCCTCTGACCCAGGCAGCAGTCGGCAACAGCGTACAAGCAGAGAGTGAAACTTGTAGCTGCCCGGGTCAGAGGCCCCTCCCCTTTCCACTCTACAATCTGGAGGAGAAATACAAGTCCCCGGGAGATGCTGCGAGCACCATAGAGCTGCTGATCGCCGCCTCCCACTCCCCTCACTGCATCCCAAACTGAAAGAGGAGATGCCCGCCTCATCCCCCCGCATGCCCCCCCCCCCCCCCCCCGCGCGGCAGTCGGCAGAGCGGCTCCACCGCAGCACGCCCAGCAGCATACCCCTAGATCCGACGAGCATGTCTCCCGGGCCCCCTACTGGCTGCGGGCCCTCAGTCGGCGTCCGATCGACCGAATGGTCAGTCCGCCCCTGGCTGTGGGAGAGATCCCGCCCCAGCTCAGTTGTGTGGAGAGGAACAAGCGTCCCACCCTCCCTCCCTTATCATGTGGTATGGTTGGTAATGTAAAGGTTTGTATTTGGTCATTATTTTATGGTATAGCTAAAGTCGTGGCAGTGGCGTGATGTTGGTCTTTGCGGGCGAAGGATTAAACCCCAGATATTTAAGAGATCGGGGCCCATCGCTAGTATGAGGCCCGTTGGTGAGATTTCAGCTAACAAGGGTTTTAGCTTGAATTGGTTATTGGGGCACGGCGGGCTATTGGTTGTTTGTCTCCGAGCTAGCTTGTCAGCTGGAGGCCTAATTTTAGTATAGTACCGCAGTGCCTGAGTGTTTTGGAGTTTTAAGTTTGGTGGGTTTTTCCCTGCAAAGACCAACAGGATTTTGTAGGAAATAAGGATGTTTCAGGTGTTTACAGGATTATGTTACTGTTGAGTTAAATTATTATTATTATTATTGGTTTTTGTTTTAATAAAGATTATTGGCTGCTACGGCCAATATTTTACTCCATATGGTTGTGGTCTCAATTATTGGGGTAGAAGGTTGGGTTATGCAGTGATGGGAGTAGTTGATAAAAGGGAGTAAGCAAGTGTCATCTGTTATACAATAGTCAGGTGAATGTAGGAAAAGACTATGCAGTGGTGAATCAGCAGAAAGAGATTGTAATGGTTCACAATTAAATGAATGAACTGCACCGCGATGACTGCCAGGACCCGACAATCTTTCACAGGAGAGGCAGAACGGCGGTCTGCCTATGTAAACAAAGCAGACCGCCGTTCTGTGAGGGAGGAAGATAGAGATCTTGTGTTTCTGAAACACTGATCTCCATCTTCCTTGAGTCACAGCATTCCCCCCACAGTTAGAAAGTACTCCCTAGGAGCACACTTAACCTTTGATCGCCCCTGATGTTAACCCCTTCCCTGCCAGGGTCATTAGTACAGTTACCCAAGTGGTGCTCTGAGGAAGAGGGGGGATCTCCCCTCAAAACACGTCAGCCATCTGGAAGATGTTGATGCACCCTCTTTTTGTTTTTTCTACAGTGTTTCCATTGGGTGTCCCCTGACCCTTGGAGGGCAGCAAGGCCTGTGCTCTAGGCGATATCTACTGTCGTCACATTACTTTTGAGCACAGGAGATTTTAGTTGTCTGTTATCCTTTGCTTCCTCATATCAGAGCTTTAGCAAAAAGAACAGAAAGCACCGCAGTAGTGACATCGTCAAATCTGACTTCAAATCTTTTAAGACTAGCAGTCAGTGGTAGCAGTGCCTTAGCTGATCTCACGCTGCAGAACTGAAACCAAGACCTTCAGGAGTCAAACAGTGGAGGCCCACTAATGTCTAGAAGACGTGACACTGAAGACTAGTCCTACTTGGAAGGCCTAGCACTGGATGGAGACAGAGACTCACTTTAACACTTTCACTGCCAAATTCATTTTTTTGGGTCTTTGCACACATTTAAAAAATCTTTTTAGGCCGGGTGGTTAGTTTAAGTGATTATAAATGTAATTTTTTTTTAAACTAACAATCATGTAATACTTAAATGCTCTGTGCAATGGTTTTGCACAGAGCAGTCCCGATCCTCCTTTTCTGCAATGGACATGGGGGCTCAATCCTGAGCTGGGCTCTGCATGTCCATTGACATGCACAATGCAGCTTGGCCCCGCCCTCTGCTCTTTCCTCACAGACTGTGATTGACAGCAACAGGAGCCAATGGTTCCCACTGCTGCCCCATGTCTAATGAGGAGAGAGGCAGGAGAGTGCCACTGTTTTATTTTTAAGAGCTTGGTATTTTAAGTGCTTGGGTGTAACTTTCTTTTTTGACTTTTTTTTTAACTTTTACTAAAACTTTTTTAAAAAGTCCCCTATGGGATATATTTTTAAGACAGGTTCTCTTTAATGAGGGGTCTTTTAGAGCCCTGATGTCTCACCTGCCCTCCAATGAAGCTAATAAAGCCCACTAGCATCTTCCCTGGCCCTTGAGGGAGTGAGACTAGAAACTGCAAGTGATGTTGTACACGTTGCTTCCGGGTCCATTCTACCTAGGGGTGACCTTCCCACCCTCCACCGGCGATTCTCTGCACCGTAAGAACAATCATATCCGCGGTTCAGCCGCTTGATCGTTCTTACAGGTGGCAGAAGGAGACACCCCCCGCCCCCCTCCCACCGCCCTCTGGTGCTTCTCCGAAGAATCGGTCCCCAGTCGTCTCTAGTCGTCTCTATGACCCTCAGAGGCCCGGGCGCAACGTTATGATGTCACGTCCGGATCGGCGGATGTAAACAATGCCGGGGACTCGGCTGAAAACGCTGAGACAGGTCTTTCCAGCCTGAAAGAAAGCCTGAAGGAAAATTAAAGAGAAAGTGTAAAAATAAAAAAATAAATGTAAAAGAAAGAATAATAATAAAAAAAATGTAAAGTGTCCCCGTCTCTGCGGGGGCACTTTAAGCAAACGCATATGTAAGTTGCGTCCACATATGTAAACTACATTCAAATCACACATGTGAGGTATCATCGCGTGCGTTAGAGCAAGAGCAACAATTCTAGCCCAAGACCGCCTCTATAACCCTAAACAGGTAAAAAATGTTAAAGTGTCGCCTATGGAGATTTTTGAGTACCAAAGTTTGGCGCCATATCACGAGTGTGCGCAATTTTAAAGTGTGACATGTTGGGTATCTATTTACTCGCCATAACAGCACCTTTCACATTATGCACAAATTTGAGCTATATTTACTGTTTTTTGTTTTTTTTTATAATAATTCATTTTATAATATAATTTATTAAACTGTTTTTTTCCCCAAAAAACACGTTTGAAAAATCGCTGTGCAAATACTGTGCGACATAAAAAGTTGCAACGACCGCCATTTTATTCCTTAGGGTCTCTGCTAAAAAAACATATTTAATATTTGGGGGTTCTGAGTAATTCTCTAGAAAAAAAATTATAATTTTTACATGTAGGAGCGACGTGCCAAAATTGGCTTGGGCTGGAAGTGCTTAACCACTTCCAGACCGCCCGCCGTCGTTATACGTCGGCTGTTTGAAGAGGGATATCGTTCTTATGGTAGCAGCTAGCTACCATAACCCCGGTATCCTCTTCTTCAGTGGGCGGTCCGCTTTCAGATAAAAGTGGTCTCTGCGGTGGATTCGCCGCAAGATCACTTTTATCGGCAGCGGGAGGGGGCCCCCTGCCTCTCTCCAGTTCCCTCCGCCACTTACTGGAGCCGTCGGCAGCGGCGGAAGAGATCGCTTCCTTCTCCCGGTTAGGTATGGAGATGAGTGAGAGGAAGATGGCCCCCACTCGTTTCCATACCATTGCAGGGCTCTTAAAGTAACATTTTTTTTTCAAATGACATTTCATTTTTATTTTTTATTGTATTTTTACTGTAAATATGAGATCTGAGGTATTTTTGACCCCAGATCTCATATTTAAGAGGTCCTGTCATGCTTTTTTTCTATTACAAGGGATGTTTATATTCCTTGTAATAGGAATAAAAGTGACACTTTTTTTAAAAAAGAACAGTGTAAAAACAAAAAATAAAAGGTAAAATAAATAAGAAAAAAAAATTTTTTAAACGCACCCGTCCCGCCGAGCTCGCGTGCAGAAGCAAACGCATATGTGAGTAGCTGAAAACGGTGTTCAAACCACACATGTGAGGTATCACCGCGATCGGTAGAGCGAGAGCAATAATTCTAGCCTTAGACCTCCTCTGTAACTTAAAACATGCAACCTGTATATTTTTTTAAACAGAAAAAGTATTTCTCCTCTCGTGCAGGTGGTATTGATTTAAAGTTCTAGTAATTTCAGATAGTAGGTTGTATAGGAAGACCATGCATCTCCCGCTGCCTAAACTGACCAGGGGTGGTCCGAAGAAGGCCGAGTGAAAAGAGAGGTGGAAGGCGCGTGATCTATCGCATGGGTCAAAATGATAAAGTTTATTCTTAGACAAAGTAGATGAGTACAAAGAGGTTACTACTTATTTATGGAAACTAGGTTACAAAATATTCATTTAAAATTAATTATGCCCATGCAAGGGCAAATGCTTAATGGTAGGCTAACGCGTTTCGAGGGGATCCCTCTTTATCAGAGCCTTGGAAACCAAAAGAAAGTCTGTATAATGTGGTAGATATACATAGAGAGGAGTGGCTGATTGGGAGATTATCACGTGGTGGGTGATGTATTCTCCTTTACTCTAAAAGTATCCACATCCCAGAGCGCTGCAATATAAGTCGCTGATCGCCGCCATAACTAGTATAAATAAATAAAAATTCCATAAATATATCCCACAGTTTGTAGACGCTATAACGTTCACATAAACCAATCTATATAAATTTGGGATTTTTTTACCAAATATATGTAGCAGAATACAGATTGCCATACATTTATGAAGACATTTTTTATTTTTTTTTTATTTTTTGGGTATGTTTTATAGAAAGTTTTTTTTAGAAAGTAAAAAATATTGTTTTGTTTTTTTTATGTTTTTTTTTTTTCAAAATTAAGTCTTTTTTTGTTTATAGCGCAAAAAAAAACAAAAAACACAGAGGTGATCAAATACCACCAAAAGAAAGTTCTATTTGTGGGAAAAAAATTACATACATTTTATTTAGGTACAGCGTTGCACGGCCGCGCAATTGTCACTCAAAATAATGCAGTGCCGTAACGCAAAAAATGGCCTGGTCGTGAAGGGGGTAAATCCTTCCGGAAGTCAAGTGGTTAAAGGCTAAGTTCACCTTTTCAGAAAGAATTTCACTTTTCATAATAAATAGAATCCTTTTGTAATATAATTTCTTTTTTCTCACTTCCGTCATCCACAAAGAGTTTGAAATTCCATGTTTCTGTCTGAGTTTTAAAACATACTTTCTGCTTGCATCACTTCCTGAAGATAAGTCAGCTCCCATCATTCTCTGTGTTTTTGCATCACAGAAAAGGGTGTGATTACCAGTCTGGACCACACCTCCCTTATTACTATTCCACCACCTACTTCTTCCCTTTACAATACACATTACAATCTGATTGTACAATCTTCTTTAGATCTACCATCAGCTACGTAGTGCAAGGGCCTGCCTGATTTGATACAAATTGATAGATTGTTCAGGTGTGTCCTCCTATCCCACAGTTCCGGTAAATCTAAAGGAAATTGTACAATCAGATTGCATAGTGTATGGCCATCATTACATTATAGTATATAGGAGTGGAGACACTCAGCTGTCAGGCCCCATTCACATCTACACATAGCGGGAACTCATGTTCTAAAACTCAACTTTTTTGGGCGTTTTGAAGCGTTTTCACGCATCACGCATAGGGCAGCCCATTCACTTGATTGGACTGCCCTATGAGTAACAATCGCCCCAAAGAAGCTCCAGAACTTTTTTTAAAGTGATGTGTGGTGCATTTTTTACCTTGATTTTAGGTGTATTTGCAGCGTGTTTCTGAAACTTACAGCAAAGCATGCATTTTTTGTGCGGTTTGTAATGCGTCGGAAACACACAGATGTGAATGGAGACTCATTGTTCTTGTGTAACTACATCCATTTGACGTTCAGGCCCCATACACACTTAGCGTAGTGGGAGCGCACGTTTTCTGGCTCATTTTCATGAGGCATGCATAGAGCAGCCATTGATTTCAATAGGCTGGCCACCACGTGGCAAAGTAGCTCATTGCATATTTTGGCGTGTTGCACGTTTTTTACGTTTTGCTGCATTTGTGGCTCTTCTTTCACATGGCAAAATGTGTGTTTGCATTTTGTGTGCCGTTAACAATTAATAGCCCCGAAAGTGCAACCAGTTAATTTTAGGTGTATAAAGGTGCCCATACAATATACAATCTGATTGTACAATATTTGTACAATTCTCTTTAGATTTCCCAACACTATATAAAAGAAGGACACAACTATTTATCCAATCACTCTGTATCTAATCAGGCAGGCCCTTGCACTACATAGTTAATGGTAGATCTAAAGGAGAATGTACAATCAGATTGTATAGTGTATGGTGAGCTTTACATAACCCATGACATACTGTTCCTGTTTTCAATACTAGAGCTCTATCCATATAAGCTTTTATCTGACTGCTCAGCTCCTGCACACTCTGCCAAATGAATGATCTATGCAAGATGAAATTAAGGTAGAAAAAAAAATGATGCCTGTGTTACTATTTAGTAAGAATGATTATCAATGATTGCATTGGAAAAATGTGCACCTGCAGAGGTGGGTGGTAGTGATCTTCAGGTGCAGGGTGTGTGCTAATGAGGTCAGCTAGTGAACTACTTCCTGTGTCATAACAGTTGATGTCCTAAGGGCCATCCAGGAAGCAATAGAGAAGTATTTGTATACAACAAGCTGGAGACTGAGGCAAGGGGTGTGTAAGATAAAAAGAAAGATTTTTTTATTCTGCAAAAGAAGTACATTAACCACTTAGCGACTGCCCTATAGCGGTTTTGCTGCTACAGGGCAGCAGCTGTGTGCAGGATCACTTATATATATGTGATGCTGCATTTCTTGGTAGGGGGAAGTGCAGTGGGAGCCGATCAGCGGGTACCACAGACTCAATGTCCACCATCACCCTCCGATCATCAGCCAGAGAGAGAGAACTGCAATCTGCCTATGTAAACAAGGCAGACTGCTGTTCTGACAGGAGGGAAGGCATGGATCCTGTGTCTCAGCAAAGCAGGGACATGGAACCATGTCTTCTCCTAGTAAAAGAACCTCCCACAGTTTAGAAAAACACTGGTCAGGCACACAGTTAACCATTTGATCACCCCTGATGTTAACCCCTTCCCAGCCAGTGTCATTAGTACAGTGACAGTGCATATTTGTAGCACTGATCACCGTCTTGGTGTCACTGGTCCCCATGAAGTGTCAAAAGTGCGAGTTAGTGTCCAAATGTCTACAGCAATATCGAATTCCCTCTATAAGTCGCTGATCACCGCCATTACTAGTTAAGTAAATTAATAAATAAAAATATCCCATAGTTTGTAGAGGTGATAACTTTTGCGCAAACCAATCAATATACGGTTATTGGGATTTTTTTACCAAAAATATGTAGCAGAATACATATTGGTCTAAATTTCTGAAGAAATTCAGTTTTAAAAAAGTTTTTATTGGAAATCCTTTTTAGCAAAAAAGTAGAACTTTTTGGGGTTTTTTTCAAAATTATTGGTCTTTTTTAGTTTATAGTGCAGACGTGATCAAATAGCACCAAAGGAAAGCTCTATTTGTGGCGGGAAACATTATTTTACTTTGGTAAAGTGTCGCACGACTGCGCAATTGTCAGTTAAAATAAAGCAGTGCCGGATCACAAAAAATGGCCTGATCATGAAGGGGGTAAAATCTTCTGGAGCTGAAGTAGATTGTACATGGGGGACCTGGAATTTAGGAAAAAAAGTCAACTTATGTCAAAATCTTACTGTGTTACTGTGGGGTTGATTTACTAAAATTGGAGAGTGCAAAATCAGGTGCAGCTATGCATAGAAACCAATCAGCTTCCATTTTTCTTGTCAAAGCTTAATTGGACAAGCTGAAGTTAGAAGCTGATTGGCTACCATGCACAGCTGCACCAGATTTAGCATTCTCCAGTTTTAGTAAATCAACTCCAGTATGTCCAAAAGTGTAAAGGTCCCATAATGACACTTGATGAACGATCCCGTGACCCATTCGATTGTTCACTTCTTTATACAATTTACAGTGCATCCAGAAAGTATTCACAGCGCTTCACTTTTTCCACATTTTGTTATGTTACAGCCTTATTACAAAATGGATTAAATTTATTATTTTCCTCAAAATTCTACAAACAATACCCCATAATGACAACATGAAAGAAGTTTGTTTTAAATCTTTACAAATTTATTAAAAATAAAAAAGGAAAAAAATCACATGTACATAAGTATTCACAGCCTTTGACATGACACTCAGAATTGAGCTCAGGTGCATCCTGTTTCCACTGATCATCCTTGAGATGTTTCTACAACTTGATTGGAGTCCACCTGTGGTAAATTTAATTGATTGGACATGATTTGGAAAGGCACATATCTGTCTATATAAGGTCCCACAGTTAACAGTGCATGTCAGAGCACAAACCAAGCCATGAAGGCCAAGGAATTGTCTGTAGACATCTGAGACAAGATTGTATGGAGACGCAGATCTGGGGAAGGGTACAGAAACATTTCTGCAGCATTGAAGGTCCCAATGAGCACAGTGGCCTCTATCATCTGTAAATGGAAGAAGTTTGGAACCACCAGGACCCTTCCTAGATCGTGCTGCCTGGCCAAACTGAGCAATCGGGGGGAGAAGGGCCTTAGTCAGGGAGGTGACCAAGAACCCGATGGTCACATTGACAGAGCTCCAGCGTTTTTCTGTGGAGAGAGGAGAACCTTCCAGAAGAACAACCATCTCTGCAGCGCTCCACCAATCAGGCCTGTATGGTAGAGTGGCCAGACGGAAGGCACTCCTCAGTAAAAGAGACATGACAGCCGGACGCTGGAGTTTTCCAAAAGGCACCTGAAGGACTCTCGAGCCATGAGAAACAAAATTCTCTGGTCTAATGAAACAAAGATTGAACTTTTTGGCCTGAATGGCAAGCGTCGTGTTTGGAGAAAACCAGGCATCGCTCATCACCTGGCAAATACCATCCCTACAGTGAAGCATGGTGATGGCAGCATCATGCTGTGGGAATGTTTATCAGTGGCAGGAACAGGGAGACTAGTCAGGATCGAGGGAAAGATGAATGCAGCAATGTACAGAGACATACTTGATGAAAACCTGCTCCAGAGCGCTCTGGACCTCAGACTGGGGCAAAGGTTCATCTTCCAACAGGACAACGACCCTAAGCACACAGCCAAGATAACAAAGGAGTGGCTACGGGACAACTCTGTGAATGTTGAGTGGCCCAGCCAGAGCCCAGACTTGAACCCGATTAAAAACATCTCTGGAGAGATCTGAAAATGGCTGTGCACCGACACTCCTCGTCCAAGCTGATGGACCTTGAGAGGTCCTGCGAAGAGGAATGGGAGGAACTGCCCAAAAGTAGGTGTGCCAAGTTTGTAGCATGATACTCAAAAAGACCTGAGGCTGTAATTGGTGCCAAAGGTGCTTCAACAAAGTATTGAGCAAAGGCTGTGAATACTTATGTACATGGGATTTTTTATTTTTTTTCTAAATTTGCAAAGATTTCAAATAAACTTCTTTCACGTTGTCATTCTGGGGTAATGTTTGTAGTATTTTGAGGAAAATAATGAATTTAATCTATTTTGGAATAAGGCTGTAACATAACAAAATGTGGAAAAAGTAAGGCGCTGTGAATACTTTCTGGATGCACTGTATGTTGCAGATTAGTAGTCAATAATGAGGGTACACATATACAGCAGGGAATGCAATTTGGTGGCTTATAATGTAAACCTAATCTATTCTGTGAAAAATGATTACAAACTTCTCTGTATAATTTTGTAAAAGGAAACGTTTATTTCAGGTTGAGGAGTCCTCTAAAGACAGAGGTTTGTAGCTGTTGTCTGCTTATTTTCTGATCATAGTTGGTCTTGACAGATTGCAATGTGGCTCCAACAGTCCACATTTCAGGGACGGATCAATACGGAATCGCGAACTATTCAAAATTCAAGAGGATGAGTTCAAGGGTGTAAAGTTTCTTGATTTTATAAATATCGTTTTTACACTGAAAAAAACTGTCCTATGATTTCTCTTCCTTATCTTTGTGTGTTAGGACTGTCAGGTCATCCTTGTCCTCAATGCAGTCATCTGCATTCACATGGACCAAGATTGGCCGGGAAAGAATCTTCAGAGCTTCCAGGTAGCTTGGGGGCGGAGTCTGAGTGCTCTCCAGAGGCCGGGACAGGACCTTCAAAGCATGCATATAACTAGGTGGAGGGGTGATGGTGTTGTTCAGACGGAAACCATGAGGAGCCAGCAAGGCATTGACTTCTGTAAAGCAAACAAAAACAGCTCTTGTTACTTCCTTGGCAAAAGAAAAAAATGACAACAGCAAAATGTACCCATGTAATACATTATTTAAATGGCTCTGCAAGGGCTCTGCAAGAATTCAGCTTCTACTGTTTTTAAAAGGTTTTCATATCCACTTAACAACTGCCCCTTAGTAGATTTACTGCCACAGGGTGGCCGTTCTATGCAGAATCACTTATATACATGTGACTCTGCACTTCCGCCTAGGGGGCAACCCGCTGCTTCTGCTGTGATTAGTCACAGCAGAAGCTGATCAGCGGATGTCGGTAAATAGATGTCCACCGGTACCCCTTCGATCACCGGGAAGAGAGGCTGGACGGGGCTCTGCCTATGTAAGGCGGAGCTCAGTAGTCCTGTCTGCAGGGCTGCAATGGATTTTCTTTCCCTGCAGGGAAATGGATTTTCTATTTTTTCAGAATGGATTTTCTTTCCCTGCATTTTCTTTCCCTGCAGGGAAAGAAAATCCATCACACCCCTAGTAAAAGCACCTCACAAAGTACAGAAAAATGCTGGCTAGGCACATATTTAACCCCTAGTACATTGACAGTCCAAATTTTTAGCACTGATCACTGTATTAGTGTCACTGGTTCCCACAAAGGGGTCAATTCACTAACAGCAAATAAAATGTGGTAAAATAACACATGCGGTAAATCAGTTGTGAAAGGTCAATTCACTAAGAATTTAGTGTTAAAGAATGCAGTATTTTTTCGATTGTTCGGTAACTACCGCATTTTCTTATGCAGTAATTTTTTGCACGTGTTAGTGGTTAAGGGTTGTTTAAGGTCATTTCCTTATAATATTTTACTTTTTAACATGTTTGTTATTTTTCTTTTGCAAAAACTATTTTTTAATCTAACATTTTTTTACAATACTGTGTATTTGAAGGCATTGGAATTTGAACTACCTTCTCAAATTGATGTCTCCTGGTGCTTGGTAATCCAAGCTCCTTTACTAAATCCATCATGCCAAACATTCATAATGTGTTTTTTTGTAAATGTATGGCCTACTAGAGTTGTTGAAAGTGCTCTTTTCTATGTTTTTGTCCCAATTCTGTGCTGCTCACGTTTATTGTGGAAACTAAAGAAAACTGCACTATATTTTTTATAATCTTTTTAAACATTTTTAAATATTTTTTTTGTTCTATCCAAGTTTAACTTGTTGTAATGGTGTAACCAAAAGTATTATGCCCCGTACACACGGTCGGAATTTCCAACAACAAATGTTCGATGTGAGCTTGTTTGTTGTAAATTCCAATCATGTGTACACAATTGAGATGCACAAAATTCCACGCATGCTCAGAATCAAGCAGAAGAGTCACACTGGCTATTGAACTTCATTTTTCTCGGCTCGTCGTACGTGTTGTACGTCACCGCGTTCTTGACGTTCAGAATTTCCGACAACATTTCTGTGACTGTGTGTATGGAAGACAAGTTTGAGCCAACATCCGTTGGAAAAAAATCCACAGTTTTGTAGTCGGAATGTCCGATCGTCTGTACACGGCATTACAGTGGCCACTTCAAGAGGTCACTTCTAGCTGGAGTAATTGTCATGGTTGACATACTCCATTGTTGCACTTTTGTAAATGTTTACTTTTAAGAAAAAAATTTTTTTTTTTGTTTTTTTTTGAAAGTTCTTGATGTTAAATTTCAGGCAATGTTAGCATTTCATTTGCACTGCGTGTCATGCCTTTTTGATTTAATTAAAAAAAAAAATACTTGTGTACTCATGATGTATAATGCCACATTTGCGTGTGTCCACTGCTGGTGAAATAGTGTCAACTTTCTGTGGGTCCACTATGGGCGGAATTAGACCCCTCTCTGAGGGTAGCATTGCACCTCTTTCTGTGGGTGGAATAGTACCCCTTCCTGTGGGTGTTTTGTGGGTGGAATTAGGCCCTCGGTGGGTGAAATGCCCCTTTCTGAGGGTTTGATTAGGCCCCTCTTTCTGGTACTGCACTGGTTACCACCATCAAATGGGTGGAGTTAAATATCGCACCTTTTTATAGTTCCAGTTTCGTTTGTGAATTGGACTTAACAGATTACCACACGTTTTTTGTGATATTTACTGGCAATTATTTTTTTCCGTTGTTTAACGCAAAATCGTGTTTTTCTGTGAATTGTACTTAACTTGCCGCATGCGATAATTTATTTATGCAAAAAATGAAAGTGATCAGTCAACATTGGTTAAATAATCGCTCTCTCTTAGCGCTCATAGACCACTAATTGCATATATTAGGTGGTATGAACGTTAATAGCAGCTCTATAAATAGAAACAAACAATCAAACTATAATATTAGCAGCGCTTTGTGCATTCCACAATTAAAAAATAAAGTGCATGTTCAATTGTCCAATGATTGTTCAGATTGAAGTGAATCAAAATCGTTCATGAAGGGTGTATTTTCCAACAAGGATCCCGTCACCACACCGCGTAAATGATCTCCCCTATGGTCATGAACTCACTAGATAGATCCAGAACATGCGCCTGTAAAAATCTGTGTCTTTACATCAGGGAATACGTCCATCAATAATTGTACAAAACTTTAAAACATGTTAAAATTGCAATGCTGTCTTAGTCGCTTGTCTATCTCTCACCACTCCACGGAACTTTACGGTGAGCGATGTACCCGGGTTGAGAAGACAGCTGACAGACAGACACGCCCTTTGATGAAGTGATGACGAAACGTGTCAGTGCGTTGAGTTGAGTTGCATCTTGATATAGCGCGGTCATTTACCCCACAGGGTCCTGACGCGCTTACAAACACATACACATACTAGGGCCAATTTATAGACAGGATCTGATTAACCTACCAGCATGTCTTTGGAGTGTGGGAGGAAACTGGAGTACCCGGAGGAAACCCATGCAGGCACAGGGAGAACATGCAAACTCCAGGCAGATGGTGCCGTGGTCAGGATTTGAACCAGCGAACCTATTGCTGCTAAGTGAAAGTGCTATCCACTACACCAATGTGCTGCCCTGGTGCCACTGTGCTGCCCTACACCACTGTGTATGACCACGCAATTACCTACACTGTCTGTCAGCAGTCTTCTCAACCTGGGTACATCGCTCACCGTAAAGTTCCATGGAGTGGTGAGAGATAGACAAGCGACTAAGACAGCTTGGATCTATCTGGTGAGTTCATGACCATAGGGGAGATCAATTACGCGGTGTGGTGATGGGATCCTTGTTGGAAAAGACACTATTCATGAACAATTTTGATTGACTTCAATCTGACCGATCATTGGACAATTAAACATGCACTTTATTTTCTAGTTGTGGAATACACAAAAAGAAAGGTCTATTTGTGGGAAAGAAATCACATGCAATGCCATATTGCAAAAATTGCCTGGTTATGAAGGGGGGGTAAATCTTCCGGAGGGCACATGGATATCCTAGTGCTCATTTTGTATCAATTGTGGTCTGTTTTGAGATGAATTGTATAGTAAAGGTTGATCTTCACACACCCCAAGCAGCTTGACGATACGTACCGCTTGGGTCTTGAATGATTCCAGGAGAAGACGGGGGGCTATGTGCTTCCTGCACAGTAACATTGATGGACTCCCTGTGATAAGTATTCCTGCGTGAATGCAACTCCCGTCGAGCTTGTGCTTTCTTACAGAACAGGGACGTTATGTTCTTGTGTAAACACTGAGCGCAGCACTTTGTGGACTTGACCACACGAACCCAACAGAACACGATGATCATTACAGCAGCGAGGCATATGGTGAGCCAGACAAGCCAAGACTCCTCCATTCTGAAAGAAACACAGAGATAATGTGAGATTGCAACTCCAAATTTATATGATCAACCCAAGACAAAGGTCATATGACTATACCTTGAACACCCTAAAAAGGAGGGTGAAAATGACATTCCTGTATCCATTTGTGGCAAATCTGTTGCAAAGACAGGCTTACAATTAAACTCAAGTCAAGTGTTTACCACTTCCGGACCGCCACACGCCGATATACGTCCTAAGTTTAAAGAGAAATATCGTTGTTATGGCAGCAGCTAGCTGCCATAACCCCCGGTATCCTCTTTTTTGGCCGGCGGTCTGGTTTCCGATACTAGTGGTCTCTGTGGTGGATTCGCCGTGAGATCACTATTATCGGTGGCGGGAGAGGGCCCCCCTCCCACCACACTCCGGTGCCCTCCGCAGCTTACCGTAGCCGTCGGCAGCGGCGGAGGCGATCGGATGTTGATCCATGCTGGTATTGAGATGAGTGAGGGGAAAATGGCATCTACCTGTCTCCATACCATAGCTCTTAAGGGCCTTTTTTTTTTTTTCAAATGACAGTTTGTTTTTTGTTTTTGTTTTTTGCATTTTAGTGTAAATAGTGTAATCTTTTTGACCCCAGATCTCATATTTAAGAGGTCCTGTCATGCTTTTTTTCTATTACAAGGGATGTTTACATTCCTTGCAATAGGAATAAAAGTGACACATTTTTTTTTTAAAGAACAGTATAAAAATAAAAAATAAAAGGTAAAATAAATAAGAAAAAATAAAAATTTTAAATGCGCCCCGTGCCATTGAGCTCGCGTACAGAAGCGAACGCATTCGTGAGTAGCGCCTGCATATGAAAACGGTGTTCAAACCACACATGTGAGGTATCGCCGCGATCGGTAGAGCGAGAGCAATAATTCTAGCCCTAGACCTCCTCTGTAACTCAAAACATGCAACCTGTAGAATTTGTTAAACGTCGCCTATGGAGATTTTTAAGAGTAAAAGTTTGTTGCCATTCCACGAGCAGGCGCAATTTTGAAGCGTGACATGTCGGGTATCAATTTACTTGGCGTAACATTATCTTTCACAATATATAAAAAATTGGGCTAACTTTACTGTTGTCTTATTTTTTAAATCAAAAAAGAGATTTTTTTTTCCAAAAAAAGTGCGCTTGTAAGACCGCTACGCAAAAACGGTGTGATAGAAAGTATTGCAACAACCGCCATTTTATTCTCTAGGGTGTTAGGAAAAAAAGTATAATGTTTGGGGGTTCTAAGTAATTTTCTAGCAAAAAAAACTGTTTTTAACTTGTGAACATCAAATCTCAAAAAGAGGCTCAGTCCTTAAGTGGTTAAAGTGTGACTGTACTTATTGGATTATTTTGGCCTGCCCCCAGCACTCTATGCAAGTCTTATGTTCCCCTGTCTCCATTCCAACGAGATCTTCACTGTGCGAACTCCTTAAAGCCTCACTGGGTTCCATGCATGCATCCATTGTTCAGAGTAAAAATTCTCTATTGGTCTGAATGAAAATCGCAGTGCACATGTGTGAGAGGGGCCATATATGACAGCAAAAAGTTTGCAGTGCCAATTTTGTTGGGGGGGAACATATGATTATAAAACTTTTCAGGGTAGGTGGGGGTGGCCAAAGAATCCTAAAAAGTGTGAGAGACAACAAAGAAGGCCCGCCGCTCCAAGTGAATAATGCCAAATGAAATCAATTGGGGTGGGACTCTTCGTATTGGGTGCAAGCCCCGGCTCACCTGCCGTGGAAGACTGAATGAAAGAAATTGGCTGCACACCGATGTAATAGAAGTCCGTTTATTGAATATTCCATGAAAGGTACATGACATACACCACAAGTACAGTACAGAACAGAGGTGGACGCGTTTCACACATGCTACACTGTGCTTACTCATCACCTTGAGGTGTGTTACTGACATTCCTTAACTAGTGCCCCCCCCACACCCGTATCCACAGGTAAGGGTGGGTATCAGTAAACACACCACCTGCCCAATTTGCATAGAAAGCTATATACCAAGAAACCAAAGGAGGGGGGGTGGAGGGAAGGTAAAAGGCGCATATTGTCTCATTTTGTTACACAATGATTGATTCGAAGCATCGAATACACATCAATAAATATAAAAGAGCCAATCACCCCTACCACTCAGAAACAGCACAAAAGCAAGTGGATACCAACAGACAGACAATTGACCACGACCAAAATATAAAACCCTGAAACATTAAGCAAAAATAAATAAAATGGTGTATAAATATATGCATAGGAATATGCTGCATGAAGATTAAACAAAAATAAAAATAGGAAATAAAAAGACACACTTTAAATACACAAAAACAAAAAGGAAAATAGGGCCAAAAAGTACATGTAAAATCATGCTTTATTGTTGTCACAAGAGATGTTTACATTTCTTGTGACAGCAATAAAAGTGCTAAAAAAAATTGAAATGGACAGTGTAAAAAAAAAAAAAAAGTAATAAAAAAAATAATAATTAAAAAAAATGTTTAAAGCGCCCCCCGTGCTTGCGTGCAGTGCTGAACGCATACTTAGGTCATGCCCACATATGTAAACGGTGTTTGCACCACACATGTGAGGAATTGCCACGAACATCAGAGCAAGAGCAAGCATTTTAGGACTAGACTGTGTAACTTTAAACCGGTAACTTGTAAACATTTTTTAAGCGCCGCCTATGGAGATTTTTAAGTACCGTAGTTTGTCGCCATACCATGGGTTTTAAAGCATGACAAGTTAGGTATCTATTTACTCGGCGTAACACCATCTTTCATATTTTACCAACTAAATTGGGTTATATGCTGTGGGTTTTTTTTTTAAATCTGTTAAAGTGTATTTTTTTTACTAAACTCCAAAAAATTGAGTTTGAAAAACTGCTGCGCAAATACAGTGTGACATAAAAAATTGCAATGACTGCCATTTTTTTCTCTAGTTCCTCTGCTACAAAAAAAAATTAAAAAATGTAATGTTTGTGCTAAGTAATTTTCTAGCAAAAAAAAAGGTTTTTAGTTGTAAACAAAAAAAGTGTCACAATTGGCCTGGTCCAAGTGGTTGTAAACCTCAGACATGAAATATGAACAAAGCATATTCCTCTATAGTGTGTACTTGTGTCAATTAGGAGCACTAAGTGTCATTTCTGTCTGCTGCCTCATTCCTCTGCTATCAGCATGAATTACTTCTGACAAGTTTTCCTGACACCAAGAGAAAAAAGGTGACAGGAGAGAAAGCTCCAGGTGATTGACAGCCTCAGCTCTGTTCTTGTGTGCAGGTGGGTTTGTCCCTTCCCTCCAATCAACTCTCACAGCTCTCTTATGTAGGATGGGTTGTTTGATCTCTGTGTATCACCTGAGGCCCACTACTTCATCAGGTATATGTAAGGGTTTAAAACCACTTACCAAGTACAAAAACATACGACATTAAATTTTGTAAATTGGGAGCAGATTTGATAAAATTAGACCCCTTTCACACTGGGGCAGTCTTCAGGCTCTTTAGCGCTGGAAATAGCCTCTGCTAAGTGCCTAAAAACCGCCTCCCATTCATTCCAGTGTGACTTTCCACACTCGGGTGGTGCACTTGCGGGACGTTCCAAAAAGTCCTGCAAGCAGCATCTTTGGGGAGGCTTGGGAGCGCTGTATTTAGCACTCCCAAATTGCCCTGCCCATTGGAATGAATGGGCATCGTTTTCAAAGCGCCTGAAAATCGCTTTGAAAGTGCCGCAAAACTGATGTTTTTAACCCTTTTTTTCGGGTTAAAAGCACTCTGCTATCGGTCAAATAGCAGCGCAAACACGCCGCTAAAATGAGCAGCACTTTAGCGCTAACAGCCGGCCCTTTCGGTGAGAAAGCAGTGATTAGAATTACAATTGATATAGATAACATAAACTTTGCCTGTGTGAGTTGAATCAATAGCTATACATAAGAGTCAATTCAATAAGCTATATCAAGCTGTTATTTGGTTTAATTATCTTTTTTTCCCCTCTTTCATTTCTGAGAATAGCAATCATAATGACAAATATTGATTGCTATAGCTCAGTAAATTGAGGTTATAGCAATTGTGGCATAGGGTCTCGCTGTTGTTTTATAGGGTTCAAGAGGTTGGAGTAGGGAATGGGACCCCCCCATGTTAATTTTTTTTTTTTTTCAGAGTGCAACCTATTTATGTGAATCTTAATTTATTATATATATATAAACACACACACATGTGGTGTGACTGAATGTCAGTGGTTTCCATTACGCATTCCGTAACTGTAAAGCTGTGCCTTGTCTATGTAAGAAGCACACATAATATACACTTTAAAGACAAAGACAATACGGCAGTAATCATCAACTACAGCACAGACTGGCTGCTGGAAATAGTAACTACAGCAAGAATAGCTGGTTGCTTAGTTAAAGCTTTACATTTATAAAGCTAAAGCGGTATTAAATCAAACCAAAATGTAATATATTGTAGCTTACCACTTCATAAATGTGATGGCTGCATGCAGTGGCGGCTGTTTTTTTTTTTGGGGGGGGGTTGCAAAAAACCACCCCCCGCGGCCGGCGGCACCTCCCCCTGCTGTTTTTGCCGGTCGGTCCGGCACTTACCCCATCTAGGCGGGTGGCAGCTCCGTGTCCTCTCCTTCATCGGCAGCTTCCAGTGTGTGGCCCCTGGCCTCCTCACAGGCATCCAATTGGATCGCCTGTCCTTTCAGCCAATCGGGTGACGGGTCTCAAAACCCGCTTCCTGATTGGCAGGAAGAGGATCAGTGTTACAATAGCGAATATTCATTCGCTGTTGTAACACACCTGGGTGGGCTCCGAGCGCATTCTCTGCCCCCCAAGCCCACCCTATTTTGAAGCCTATTGGAGTCTCTGGCTCTAATAAGGTGCTTCAAAAAAACACCCACCCCGCATTGGAATCCATGTGCCCAGCGTCCTGAAAAGGGCCAGACTCATGGATGGTGGGGGCGCCTGTGTGCCCTTAATGGACGGGACGCCCCTGGCTGCATCTGTTTTCTTTCTTTATTCTTTTTAGTGATTTGGCCACTGGAAACTGATGGAATCTGATAGAAACTGATGTTTCCATTGGCTGGTCGGGTGCTGCCGCCGCCATTGCGGGTAAGAGAACCCGGCAGTGTACCCTGTTGGCTTCACGATCGGGTCCCTACTGTGCATGAGAAGCGTGCTGTGCTCTATCACTGGCCCGGCTGAAGGGGAGGCAGGAGGGGGACTGAGGTGCTGACGTAATTCGCCGATGCCCGGTCTCCCGCAAGTATGGACAAGGTACCTGTAAAAAACAGGTATCTGCTCCCACCTTCTCCCTGAAAGGTACCAAATGTGGCACCGGAGGGGGGGGGGGGGAATCAGATAAGCGGAAGTTCCACTCCTGGGTGGAACTCCACCTTATTTCTCTGCATTATGTAAAAAGGCTGTTTGATCCTGTCTCCTCTGATCCTCCCCTTCTTCCACTGTCCCCAATTAATGTCCTGATAGTACAGAGCTAGGGGACAAACTGCACATGCTTAGTTTGGTCTGTATTGCTAGAGAGTTTTTTTTGTTTTCTTGGAAGAGTGCATGTGATCAGCACAGGGCCAATCAGCACTGTCCAGACAGAGGGTCAGGGGTCCTGCATCCTCATAGGACAATCAGGGGGAAATGAAAACTCCTCCCACAAGCTTTACCCAGACACTGATAGAAGTCACAAGACTGCTCTAATTTTTGATGAGAAAAGGTATTTAGCAGTTTATTTTTACTAAAATAAATGCATTCCATGTTCTGTGTACTGTGGGAGACCAGATATAGAGAATGCAAGGTCCTGGGTTTAGTAACACTTTAAATATGTGCTGCACATACAGTATCTCACAAAAGCGAGTACACCCCTCACATATTTGTAAATATTTTATTATATCTTTTCATGTCACAACACTGAAGAAATTACACTTACTACAATGTAAAGTAGTGAGTGTACAGCTTGTATAACAGTGTAAATTTGCTGTCCCCTCAAAATAACTCAACACACAGCCATTAATGTCTAAACCGCTGGCAACAAAAGTGAGTACAACCCTAAGTGAAATAGTCCAAATTGGGCCCAATTAGCTTTTTTCCCTCCCCGGTGTCATGTGACTCGTTAGTGTTACAAGGTCTCAGGTGTGAATGGGGAGCAGGTGTGTTAAATTTGGTGTTATCGCTCTCACTCTCTCATACTGGTCACTGGAAGTTCAACATAGCACCTCATGGCACAAAACTCTCTCTGAGGATCTAAAAAAAAAGGAATTGTTCCTCTACATAAAGATGGCCTAGACTATAAGAAGATTGCCAAGACCCAGAAATTGAGCTGCAGCACGGTGGCCAAGACCATACAGCGGTTTAACAGGACAGGTTCCACTCAGAACAGGCCTCGCCATGGACGACCAAAGAAGTTGAGTGCATATGCTCAGCGTCATATACAGAGGTTGTCTTTGGGAAATAGATGTATGAGTGCTGCCAGCATTGCTGCAGAGGTTGAAGGGGTGGGGGGGTCAGCCTGTCAGTGCTCAGACCATACGCCGCACACTGCATCAAATTGGTCTGCATGGTTGTCGTCCCAAAAGGGAGCCTCTTCTAAAGATGATGCACAAGAAAGCCCGCAGTTTTCTGAAGACAAGCAGACTAAGGACATGGATTACTGGAACCATGTCCTGTGGTCTGATGAGACCAAGATAAACTTATTTGGTTTAAATGGTGTCAAGCGTGTGTGACGGCAACCAGGTGAGGAGTACAAAGACAAGTGTGTCTTGTCTACAGTCAAGCATGGTGGTGGGAGTGTCATGGTCTGGGGCTGCATGAGTGCTGCCGGAACTGGGGAGCTACAGTTCATTGAGGGAACCATGAATGGTAACATGTACTGTGACATACTGAAGCAGAGCATGATCCCCTCCCTTCAGAGACTGGGCCACAGGGCAGTATTCCAACATGATAACGACCCCAAACACACCTCCAAGATGACCACTGCCTTGCTAAATAATCTGAGGGTAAAGGTGATGGACTGGCCAAGCATGTCTCCAGACCTAAACCCTATTGAGCATCTGTGGGTCATCCTCAAACGGAAAGTGGAGGAGCGCAAGGTCTCTAACATCCACCAGCCCTGTTATGTTATCATGGAGGAGTGGAAGAGGACTCCAGTGGTAACCTGTGAAGCTCTGGTGAACTCCATGCCCAAGAGGGTTAAGGCAGTGCTGGAAAATAATGGTGGCCGCACAAAATATTGACACTTTGGGCCCAATTTGGACATTTTCACTTAGGGGTGTACTCACTTTTGTTGCCAGCGGTTTAGACAAATAATGGCTGTGTGTTGAGTTATTTTGAGGGGACAGCAAATTTACACTGTTATACAAGCTGTACACTCACTACTTTACATTGTAACAAAGTATCATTTCTTCAGTGTTGTCACATGAAAAGATAAAATAAAATATTTACAAAAATGTGAGGAGTGTACTCACTTTTGTGAGATACTGTATATTCAAGTAACAAAGAGATAATAATAGGTAGTGGACATGATAACAATGTGCAATAAATAAAACATATAGATCAAACAAAATAAAATATGAAACAATAGTCTGTATGCTGGTAAAAGAATGTGCTGATCTGTCAGCGGGATATACTGTAGATCAATAATGAATACAGGGAATGAATACAGGGAAGCAAGTTTGATTCCATGGAGAGGAGACTATGAAGTGCCTATTGACTTACCTTTAAACAGGTGGTCATTCTGATGCTCCAGCTCAGTTGGTGATGGGAGTGGTGGGAATGCTTTGTTATTATGTGCTCTGCCTAATATTACTTATTAATTTATATTTCACATCATGTCCCATGGTATACAGAAAATTGTACTTTGTGAATCTGTTTAAAACCATTTATCTGGAGATCCTGCCAGTAAAGGCACAGTAACTGCGGCGGCACAGTGGTGTAGTGGGTAGCACTCTCGCCTAGCAGTAAGAAGGGTCGCTGGTTCGAATCCCAACCACACTACTACCTGCCTGGAGTTTGCATGTTCTCCCTGTGCCTGCGTGGGTTTCCTCCGGGTACTCCGGTTTCCTCCCACACTCCAAAGACATGCTGGTAGGTTAATTGGCTTCTGTCCAAAATTGGCCCTATTATATGAATGTGAGTTGGGGACCTTGGATTGTAGGCTCCTTGAGGGTAGGGACTGCATAAATTGACGGCACTATATGGGTACCTTAAATAAATAGGGATAATTGTAGACACGCATCCACACTCACTCAGGTTGAACTGGATTGACTGGTGTCTTTATTCAACCTTATCAACAATGTAACAACACTTCCCGTTTCAGGCTGACAATGGAATTCCAGTGCTCCTCAATTAGCAGCAGTTGTTGTCGGCCTGCCGTGCATACTTTTTTGGCTGGTTGTTGGGCTGCCTATCTGATAGGCAGCCTCATGACCAACTAAATAAGAGCACATGGCAAGCTGACAACGCTGCTGCTTGTGACTTCATGATGTCAGCCTGCAACAGGAAGTGCTGTTGCTGCTCCAGGTAAGAAACCTTGCAATACAAAATAATAAAAGTTTACAAAAGCTGTAAAATTGAGTTTACATACACTTTAAGTCTCATCTTGCCAAAGAAACATCACATAAAGTAATCTACATAAGACATTCCTATTATTCAAGGCTGTCCATATTTACTGAGCCTAAGAAATGAATGATACTAAATGATAGACAGAGCTCACCTGGGGCGGTTACACTGCAGGTAGGTGGTCAGACCAGAAACACACATATCAACAACTTGATGGTCACATTCCCAGAGTGCAGTCTTGTTCTCTGGACACTGTATGGTCACAGGAGGCACGTGTGACATTCCCTTGTTAAGCAGTGAGAAGAGGGGCTGGTGAGGTGTACACCCCATCTGTACAGTGAGACAAGACAGAAAATAATGAAAATAACGCAACCTGATCACGTCCATGCCTTATAAACATTTCTAAAATGCTGCACATGAAAAAGCCAGGGAAGGAAGACAGTCATTGGAATGCCCCAGCGCTGGTGGCAAGATCTAAGTCTACTGGTACCCCAAAGTGAAGAAGGCTTAACATTTTCATTAATAAAAACAAAACCTAAAAATTGGTGCGCCGTCCCTTTAAATATATCATGATAAAATTAGTAAACATACATAGACAGTGATTAAATAACTGTGATCAAATAAACAAACATTCAGAGTGCAAGTGCAAATAAAACTCTATCCGACACACTCCAATCTCATGTTAATCCCTAAGGATTCCACCACCACTGTACTCAGTCTCTTACCAGCTACATGGGATCTCTAGATAATAGGAGATCTCTGTAACAAGGATGGTGGTAACCAAGGCCTCCAAACCCCTCCTGGGTGATCACTGTCAATCAAAAATACCACAAAGGAAATAAAGAAAACAACGACCAACAGCCATAGTGTAAAACTGCATAAACCCAGTATTTTTATTCATAAGTATTGTACTCACATAATGGAGAGAAAGGATTGTAATGCGAAAAAGCAGCCTCTGATCCTTTAGCAGACTTGATGATGTCACAAGACAATGCCCGCCCAACGCGTTTCATCAGTGGGTAGCCACTGTCAGGGAAAGAGAGCCTTCTTCCCCTCTTTACTCCCAGGCCCAAAAGCACCCACATTGGCTGATATGGTTATTGTTATGGCACTGCAAAGGGGGTCATTTTAAAACTAGTGACTGATGTCATTCACAGACTGACTTGTTTATTGTTTTAGCAAACAATTGTCAGTACTTTTTTACCTTGTTCAAGGTAAACCCCCCAAATTGAGCTTTTTTTTTTAGTGGGTAAGAGTGAAAAAGTCTGTTGTTTTATTTGCTGCCTCAATTGGGAGATTCACCCTCATTTCCTATCCTAGTAACATTAAAACCAGAAAAAAGAGGGTGCAGGTGTCACTGCAAAAAGGAAGACGGTGAGAGCAATAACAACCTGACAGACGCTTTTGATTCTCCCCATTCTTTTAAATCAGGGGTCTCTAAACTACAGCCCATGGGCCACATTCAGCCTGCTACAAGATTTCATCCATCCCCCAGCTAGGGTCAGTGGTATGTCCTCAATGTGCACTGATTGAGGATTAAAGGGGTTGTAAACCTTCGTGTTTTTTCACCTTAATGCATCCTATGCATTAAGGTGAAAAAACACCTGTCAGTGACCTCCCCCCCCCCCCCCCCCCCCCGTTTTACTTACCTGAACCCTCGAACTTTACCCAGCGGGGACACGCTGTCTTTCTGTCCGGGGTTCCCGGCTCTTGATCGGATAGATTGATAGCAGTGCAGCCATTGGCTCCTGCTGCTGTCAATCAAATCCAATGACGCGAGCGTCGGGGGGCGGGGCGGAGTCCAACATTCGGCCTCTATGGACGTCGAATGCTGGACTTAGGAGTGCGCCACAAGGTAACCACCTTGGGGAAGCGCTTCATCGAGGCGGTTATCAGATGTGGGAAGGAGCCGCGAGAGCCACCAGGGGACCCCAGAAGACGAGGTTCGGGGCCACTCTGTGCAAAACGAGCTGCACAATGGAGGTAAGTGTGATATGTTTGTTTTTTTGTTTTTGTTTAAATGTACCTTTGCAATCATGCTACAGAAAGGAACAGAGTGAAGGCAAGCTCATTAGACTACATTACTTTCAGTACAGCTGTCCACTGGGTGGCTGAATTCACTTTTTTATTTTTTGTTTGAAGAAGATTGCTGTGTTGGAGACGCTTACTTGTTCACAGAAGAAGGCAGCATCCATTCCCTTGATGCTTGTAAAACATACAGGACTCCATCTGTCCTCTGCAAATATCTCAATGTGCCCATCACAGGAAGAACGGCCCCTGGACAGTCTCCATGATCTGTTATCTAGAGATAGAATATCACAAATTCAATTTTTGGCACACTAGCAGCAGAAATATTTTCATACTGGATATAGACAAAATTATTATACTTCCATGCCTTTTTGTAAATATTTTAAATGCTTGCTATTTAAGCTGCTTTCACACGAATCCATTTTTCTTCAGTTTTTGCATTAAAAAAAGCAAATGGCATCCCAGTCTTAGTCTGTAGGGTTCTATATTGAGTTGGCCCTTGCCGCTATAACAGCTTAAACTCTTCTGGGAAGGCTGTCCACAAGGTTTAGGAGTGTGACTATGGGAATGTTTGACCATCCTTCCATAAACACATTTGTGAGGTCAGGCACTGATGTGGACGAGAAGGCCTGGCTTGCACTCTCTGCTTTAATTCATCCCAAAGGTGTTCTATCGGGTTGAGGTCAGGACTCTGTGCAGGTCAGTCAAGTTCCTCCACCCCAAACTCGTTCATCCATGTCTTTATAGACCTTGATTGGTGCACTGGTGTGCAATCTTGTTGGAACAGGAAGGGGCCATCCCCAAACTGTTCCCACAAAGTTGGAAGCATGAAATTGTCCAAAATGTCTTGGTATGCTGAGGCCTTAAGAGTTCCCTTTACTGGAACTAAGGGGCCGAGCACATCCCCTGAAAAACAACCCCACACCATAATCCCCCCTCTACCAAATAATTTGGACCAGTGCACAAAGCAAGGTTCATAAAGACATGAGTGAGTTTGGGGTGGAGGAACTTGACTGGTCTGCACAGAATCCTGACCTCAACCCAATAGAACACCTTTGGGATAAATTAGAGCAGAGACTGCAAGCCAGGCCAACATCAGTGCCTGACCTCACAAATGCTTCCTCTGGAAGAATGGTCAAACATTTCCATAGACACTCCTAAACCTTGTGGACAGCCTTCCCAGAATAGTTGAAGCTGTTATAGCTGCAAAGGATTGGTCAACCCAATATTGAACCCTACGCACTAAGACTGGGATGCCATTAAAGGAAGGTGTCCCAATACTTTTGGTAACATAGTGTATGTTAGGAAGTGTGCATGGGTGGTTGTGATGAGAGACGTTTTTAATATTGCTGTTGTAGAGTACCTTGAGAAATCTTGTTGTATGTAAGCAATGATAAAGTATTATCTATCTATCTTAAAGAGCACTATAGACAAAATAAAAAGGGAAAAGAGTTCCATAGACGAGTAGGGCACACACAATCAAATGTGTGATAAGTGGGGTGTATCAAGGGAGCACAGAGAAAGGCTCAAGGAATATAAGGGTCTATGAAGAAATGTTATAGTGCTTTCATTTAGGTATTCAACCTTCCTCTTGTCTACATTTTGAAGAATTACAAACTTGAGTTAAAACCATTTTAATTGGAATTTTATGTCACCTTTCAACATAAAGTAGTCCATAATATTGAAAAAAAATTACATAGTTTTCCACCTCATGTACAAATAAAAAACTGAAAAGTTTTGATAAGCATTCACCATCTTTGCTGTTTTTAATTCCTGTAATTTTAAAAGTTCTGCAATCCTCAGTACTTTCCAGGTTTGCCGTGTATTTTTCCTATAAAGCCTATAGCTGCTTTGTTTCCTTTGTTTCAAATAGGACTATTCCTTTTTTCCTGCTTTAGGGGGACTCCATCTTCTTGCAGGGTTCCGCGGAGTCACATCTGCGTGCTCCTGGCCTGGACGGCAGCTTACACATAGAGATAGTCCAGAAGCACTAAGCGTCAAGCCACTCCCCTGCTCTTATCTCCTCCTAATAAGGTGATTGACAGCAGCAGGACCCTGTGCTATCAGACTGACAGTATGTGCGCTCTACTCAGAAGGTTAGGGTTGCAGCACTAAGCACTTTGGTAGCAACAGTGGTGTACTGTATACATAGCAAGTGTTGGGGACAAATATGCAGTATACAGTGTACAATGTTTATTGGCTTAGGCAGAAAGGATACATTTTAAGAAATTAAAGCATTTTAAGAAATTAGAGCATTTAATACTACTTTAAGCTTTGGTGCCAATATTTGCCTTCAGAAGTTACATCCTTAGTTGGAGGGCCTCTATTTCTGTGAAAATAAAGCCCAATGAAATCAAATGATCTTAAAATTCATATTCTAGAGATCAAAATGAAAAAATCCAGAATAAAGTTCTAGAGAAACAGAATTTATGGCTGGGTCATTAAAATAAAACATCCCAAACGTTGAATATCCTCCAGAGCACTGTTAAAAAGTTTTTTTAAAAAAAATTATATATATATGTGTGTGTGTGTATATATACATAGTGCCTTGCAAAAGTATTCACTCCCCTTGGCTTTTTACCTAGTTTGTTACAGCCTTTAGTTCAATTTTTTTTTAATCTGAATTATATGTGATGGATCAGAACACAATAGTCTAAGTTGGTGAAGTAAAATTAGAAAATATATACATAAAACTATTTTTCTGAAATAAAAAACTGATAATTGGCATGTGCGTATGTATTCATCCCCTTTGTTATGAAGCCCATAAAAAGCTCTGGTGCAACCAATTACCTTCAGAAGTCACATAATTAATTAAATGAACCTGTGTGCAATCTAAAGTGTCACATGATCTGTCATTACATATACACACCTTTTTGAAAGGCCCCAGAGGCTGCAACACCTAAGCAAGAGGTACCACTAACCAAACACTGCCATGAAGACCAAGGAACTCTCCAAACAAGTAAGGGACAATGTTGTTGAGAAGTACAAGTCTGGGTTAGGTTATAAAAAATAATCCAAATCTTTGATGATCCCTAAAGCACCATCAAATCTATCATAACCAAATGGAAAGAACATGGCACAACAGCACACCTGCCAAGAGACGGCCGCACTAGTATGTGATCTAAACCAAACAGTGAAGCATCCTAGAAAACTTTAGTGACAAAAATGTATTCACAAATTGTCCACCTGGACATAGATCAGTGAAGTCCATCTGAAATAGTAACAAACTGTGAATCGATAAATATCTTAACGAACAGTCCACATGTAACAATTAAAAAATCCCAATCTCCCAATTGTGATAATGTCTTCCGACAGATAATGAATAATTCCTTCACCAGACAGGCAAACGACACCCAATGTGACTGGATATGTGATCTGCTTACCAGATCTATGTGACCTCTTTCCTGGGAAAGATAGTCAAATAGCGCTTTTGCAGGATTTTGCCTGCTCACATCAGTTGGAATGGAGATGGTAGGACCCTTCCTCCTCATGGATATAGGCAGGACATATAGAAAGGGCAAAGGACATCCATAGCATAATACCATTTTTTGAATATTGAATAAAAAACAGGATAAAAATAGCCAAAATGGCTCCTTACATTAAAAAGTGCCTAACCCGGGACTGGGGCTGCTGGCTTCTCATAGAGATTGGTGTGTGGAGTCACCTCTGCGTCCACCTCCGTGGATGGCGTGCGTTCCAGCGGTCCACACCAACAACCAGCTGCACCGGACGTGGCGTAGGCAACATGAAAAGACGTGACCAGGTACCGCCTCAATATATATATATATATATATATATATATATATATATATATATATATATACTGTATATGGTATAACGCCACAGCTGAGGTGGGAAAACACATCCATAGAACAACATATAACAAGTCTATTACTGAGAAAAAGGCATTCCCTTTGGAATTAGCTTAAGGGAGTGTGGGAAGTACACAAAATGTCTCTGGTCTTGGACCAAAATATTACATTTTTGTCCTTAGCTTAAAAACCTAGGAAAGCTAACACTATTTATAGCTTTGAGAACATTATCCCAACTGTGAAGTGTGGTGGAGGAAACATCATGTTCTAAGAATGCTTTTTATTTGCAGAGTCTGGAAGGCTGCTTAGAACATAAGGCAAGGATGGAGTTAATGGGGTTAAATAGAATGCAGTGTGGCGGTCCACTTTAAGGGAGACGTCCCCTTGATGGGTTTGAATGAGATATACAGTGTGGTCAGTCTGGATGATATAAGACGTGGTTATGTGGTGTAATGTGTGTCCATGCTCATTACCTCTTGGTTCTAAGAAGTTCTGGTTGCATGATATGGCAGCAATTTTCTCTGCGGCACAAGACTGCACTAATTCCCCATGGCTCTCACATTCACTCACACTAGACTCATTTCCTGTGGAAGACAGCCATGAGAAAATCAAAGTTAAACAAAAGTTTTTAAACAGTACACAACTTTACACAGTTATTTCTTTGTGTCAAAGTTTTAAAAATGTTTTTAAAAAGCAGTTCTTTTTGTGTGCGGAAGTGTTAGAACTCCTGTCAGGTTTTAAGTGCTGTCTGTCTTCCCGCGGAAGAGATTCACCTCCACATGGTCCTGGTGACTATTGTCTCTGATCTAAAAATAATAGAAAATCGAACACTTTTAGGAGGTGAGAATTTTTTTAAAAGGAAACTGTTTCTGGTGACGATTGTTTAAGAGGGGCTTTACCTTTGCATTGGAGATGTCTTATTTAAACACTTCACCTCTGGAAGGTTTTACCTCCTTTCTGACTAGGCCATTTTTTGAACTACGGCACTGCGTTACTTTAACTGCCAATTGCGCGGTTATGCAACGCTGTACCCAAATAAAATGTATGTCCTTTTTCCCCAAAAATGGAGCTTTCTTTTGGTGGTATTTGATCACCTCTAAGGTTTTTATTTTTTGTGCTATTAACAAAAAAGACTGACAATTTTGAAAAAAAAACTATATTTTTTACTTTATGCTATAAAACATAGCAAGTAAAAAAAAAATTAAAAAATCAAATTTCTTCATCAATTTAGGTCAATATGTATTCTGCTACATATTTTTGGTTAAAAAAAATAGGCGTATAGTGATTGGTTTGTGCAAAAGTTATAGTGTCTACAAACTATGGGATAGATTTATGTTTTTTTGTTTTTTTTTCCATAAAAGTTTTATGGAATTTTTATGTATTTTTTTTTTTTTTTAGGAATGGCGGCAATCAGCAACTTATATTGGGCCTGTAATATTGCAGCAGGATATGACGCTAACTGACATTTGTGACACTTTTTTGGCAATCAGTGACACTAATAATGCTAAATAATGCTAAAAATATGCTGTCACTGTACTAATGACACTGGCTGGGAGGGAGTTAATATCAGGGGCGATTAAAGGGTTAACTGTGTGCCTAGCCTCTGTTTGTGTACTGTGTGGGAGGTGCTCATACTAGGGGAAGGCATGGATACATGTCCCTGCTTTGCAGGAACAAAGGATCCATGCCTTCCCTACTGACAGAACGGCGATCTGCCTTGTTTACAAGAGGCATTCTGCCTCTGTAACGAATGATCGGCAGGGGGTCAGCGGACATCGAGTCCACGGTACCCGCTGATCGGCTCCTGCTGTGCATAATCACACATTTGCGCCCGTGACCCGGAAGTGCGGTCTACGCACAGCAGCCACCCTGTAGCAGTATAGGGCGGTGGTGAAGTGGTTAAAGTGGAACTAAACCCTCCTATCGTTTTCAGCTAAAGAATCTGCCATCTTGGCCTCTGTCTGATCTGCATCTTTCATTGATGCTGCAAATGTGAGAGTGGAGTTATGACACCAACCATAGGATGATTTGACAGTTTGGTTGAGAGCACAACCAATGTGACAGTTACATTCCCGCCACGTGTTAGGAATGTAAAGGTTTTTTGAACTTGTAAGTGTAAATCAATAGGTTTAGTTCTCCTTAACCCTCATATGTATCTGGGACATGAAGTGAAGCGAGATCTTCCCAAAGGAACACAGACAGAAAGAAAAAAAATGTAAGAAAAAAAAAAAAACTAATGGCATCCTAAAGCTGAAAAAAAAATAAAAAGATTTATCCTAGCAGTGGTGCATGATGCCTTGGGGATAATAAATAAGCTGATATACTTTATTCCTTGCTCCTGCAGGCTTCCTCCTCTTTGCGCGACCAGTCCCCAAAAGCCACTTTCCATCACTGCCCAACTGGTGGCAGCTGATTAATGTCCCCTCCCCCTCTGTTCAGCATTAACCATTCCCTAGTCTATCTAAAACTAAGAAGAAGTTTAGTCTTTATATACTGTACATGTACACATTACAGTCAAACCCAGCAATCCATCTAGTGGTTAATCTACATATCTACAGTATCTATAAATCACAATACTACTTATAGGAAAAAGCAAGAATTTCAAAATGCTTGAATCAATTAAAAGCTGCAATTACTTAAAGTGTTTGTTAACCCAAACTCCTCCATGCTCCTTTAAAGTATGTTATATGACACAGTGGTTGTCCTGTGTCATTTGGCCCCCTGTAACACCTAAAAAACCTGGCTGATCCTGACAGTTTCTCCCCACCCCTCTGTAAACTGACCACGGTGTATCATGGCTGCTGAGACCAGACACCGTGGTCAGTTTACATGCCTCTGTCATCAGCAGCCTGCTATCTGTCTCCTCTCTGCTCCTGTGTCCCCCTCCCCTCTCTGTCTGTGTCTGAGCCGCCCCTCCCCCCCTCCTGCGGCTCTCATAACACTAACCTGTATACACCATCAGCACTGCCTCCTATTGCAGTGCCCCCCTCTATGAATAATTTATAAATATAAATGCTGTAAATACCTTATTTAAGAGCCGAGATTGCGATCACATGACCAGCCAGCTCTCTCCTCCTCCCCTCCAAACTGACATCAGCAGAGGAATCTCAGCCCCGCCCACTTCATCTCTCAGAGGAGGAAAGGAGAAAGCTGGCAGGTCATGTGATCGCAATCTCGGCAGTATTTATTTTTATAAATCACACACAGGGGGATACTACAATAGGAGGCAGTGCTGATGGTGTATACAGGTTAGAGTGGCTTAACAACCACTTTAAAATATTCACTCATGCAGGGCAAAGTAATATGCTTGCTTTAACAGCAGCCCCTCCAGCAGACTATACCTTTCCTATCATTCTGTTTAGCCCCCAGGTGCAGAGGAAAACACCTGGAATTCTGTGTATGGGGGAGTTTGTGACTCACTTTCTTTAATGACAGCGTTGGTGTCAGTGATTAGCGGCTCAGGCTCCCAGAGCTGTCACATGTGGGCAGGAAAGAGTTACAACTTTAAACTTAAGTGTAAGCTACTTGCTGCCATTAGAATGAACCTGTGTGGGCAAAGCACAAATTCACTTGAAGTTTGCAGTAAGTGTGAGGAGGTAGGACCAAAGGAGTTCATCAATTGATGCACTGTGTTTTCAGAGCAGTAAGTTTAGTAAAAGATGACTAAAAAGTGTAAATGAAAGCATACAACTTCTATAGGACCCTGATCACTCAGCTCTGTGTGTAATTCTGTGTGTAAATCTGGGTACCCTGGCAGATGGAATATACAGCCTTGAAGAGCTGAACGTATGTATGTACAAACAGCTGCAGATAGACAAACTGCACCGCAGGCTGTGTGATCCCTTGTGAATGGCATTTCTGGTCTCCAGAGTGGCCCCATTATCCAAAGTGACAAATAAGAGTTTAAAAAGTCTAATGATGAGTCCTCTTTAAAGAAGCCCCTACATTCTGCTCAATACCAAACTTAGAGGCTGCACTCTTCAAAATGACCACCAGAGGGCAAAGCAGCAGCAAGCACATCCAGGATCTGGTTTAATTTAGAGGCTGCACTCTTCAAAATGACCACCAGAGGGCAAAGCAGCAGCAAGCACATCCAGCATCTGGTTTAATTTACGCTACTCCCTCTGGTGGTTAGTAAATGTAAATCGCTAGACTCCTTTTAGTGGTCAGTAACTGTAAATCGCCAGGCTCCCTCTAGTGGTCAGTAACTGTAAATCAATAGACTTCCTCTAGTGGTCAGTAGCTGTAATAAAATGAGCATACAATGTATTCACAATGACAGCTGTCAAACATTAGATAAAAAAAGTATTTCAACTGTTCAACCAGCAGAGCAAGTACATGAAAGTATACGTACTGTCAGAACACTTATTTCTGAAAACACAGAGCTAAGCTGTATGTACTTGGTCTAAGGTATTTTATTATTTTTTGTCTTTAGTTACATACATGTAGCATGGGCCATTTTCAGGATGGAAGCAAAAGATAAAGGGACCTAACAGACTAGTCAGGGGTCATCATTCATTTTCTACCTATGGCTAATTTTGCTTGTTTCACTTTTCCTTAGACTGCACCTGTGGCCAAACCATGAACCATAAAGTAAAAGGTATGCGCTTGTAATATAGCAAGGGAGCTCATCGTGCATGCCTATTAAGTTCTATTATTGTAAAGCTGCTCATACACAGATAAAATTTAAACTGATTCCTGCTGAGTTGGCCAAAATTCATTCCAGAGTGTCAATGGGCTTTACAGCTGAATTCCGGGTATGGCAGTTGTTATTGGTTAAATTGGTCCAGCTTGAACCTGGAACTCATCTTTATTGTAGTAGCCAACTGTTACTATGGTAGTAAAACCCTAAATCACCCACCCTACAACTAAAGGTATCATCATTTTTACATACCTACATACACTATATTGTCAAAAGTATTGGAACGCCTGCCTGTACACACACATAAACTTTAATGGCATCCCAGTCTGGGATGGAACTAAGGGGTCAAGCCCAACCCCTAAAAAACAAACCCCACACCATAATCCCCCCCTCCACCAAATGATTTGGACCAGTGCACAAAGCAAGGTCCATAAAGACATGGATGAGCGAGTTTGGGGTAGAGGAACTTGATTGTCCTGACCTCAACCCGATAGAACACCTTTGAGTTAGAGCAGAGACTGCGAGCCAGGCCTTCTTGTCCAACATCAGTGCCTGACCTGACAAATGCGTTTCTGGAAGAATGATCAAACATTCCCATAGACACACTCCTAAACCTTGCGGACAGCCTTCCCAGAAGAGCTGAAGCTGTTATAGCTGCAAAGGGTGGGCCACCTCAATATTGAATCCTGAGATGCCAACTTAATATTGATTAAGACTGGGATGCCATTAAAAATGCACAAGTGCGTGTAAAGGCAGGCGTACCAATACTTTTGGCAATATAGTGTATATATATATATATGTAGCGCTGGTAGATTTGCGATCTACCATCTGATAGGTAAATTTAGTAACTTGTTCGTTAGGAAGGTTGGATTTGCCTCTGTTCCAGCTTGGCTGACGTTGCGTGTGCTTCCATACTGAGCCGTGGGTGTCGCTGTTACCATTGGCTGGTGTTGGAAGGGCAAGGTGTCGAAGCGTATGGATGCTCCTCTGTCCCGGAGACAAGCTCGGTGGAGGTGGTCCTCCGAGTTGCATTCTGGGAGAGGGTATTTATGGGACAGACGCCATGTTTTGGGGTTCGTTTTACAGCCACCTGCTGGCCCTCCTGGCTGACAGGTATGCGTTAGAGAGCTATCTCCTGGTCCTCCGTTCTGGAGGCCTACGTCGCTGCGGCGCATGGGTGGGCCCAGAAGCTTGTCTGGGGCCTACCACAGCGGCCGAGGAATGGTCCTGAGCTGTCTATCCAGAGTGAAGAAGCTGGACAACCGAGGAGATCCCAGGGGAGGACCCGCCATGGAAGGATCATGCAGAGTGCTGGTCTGCAGAGGGGCCTGGTGACTCGGTTGGAGGACGTATCCTAAACTGATTATACAGCATAGTGTTGCCAGGTTGGCTTAAAGGTTCAAGCACTGTGACTGACATTCACCACAAAAGAACCAATACATCCTGTGGCAGAGGTTCGTACGGGTTCATCCCAAACAAGTCTGTGGCAGAGACTTTAGTTCGTGCTACGTACTGGCTGCTAGGCCAGTGAGAGAGGCCTACCCAGGCGTACAAGGAGTGTGTTCCACCAAGGGAGTGCATTCTACTGAAATATCCAACCCCAAAGGACATTTGTCAAGAATCTTACTAAAAAGGTATTTGAGTTTTCCTCTGCAGTTTCCATTCTCCCTCTTTCCTGCTACTTCCTTCGTTGATGGTTTAATAAAGCATTGAAAACGTACTCAAGTGTTGGTGTGTGTGTCGTCCAGAGGTAAACTCAACGGAACCCCTAGAACCCCTAGACCCGGTGCCGGTGAAACAGAGGGAAGGAGAGTGAAGGTAACAATGCCGTTTAAACCAGCAGCTCCGCAGAGAGTTATATATATATATTTATGGACAGGTATTAAAAGAAAAATAAGTCTCCCATTCTAACAGGCTTATCACTCTAATAGCTGCACCCAGAGGGATTCCACCTTTGAAACATGCTTGGCAACATTATAACTTTTTAAACTTTTTATGGTATACAGATAATTTCTCATTTCTTTTGTTCTGTCCATATTCTGGATATATGGCAGGATTTGTGACATCAGGAAACTCTCTCCTCCCCACACTTCTCATTGCTCAGACTTTTCTTGTGAGGTCAGTAGAGAGGAGAGGTCTCATATCACCATTAGTGGAATCAGCTAAAGGGGGCACTATCAGGAGCGCTGTACCCAACTGGGAAGTACAATTCAGCTGCAGCATGGTAGAACCAGGGCATATAACTATGGCTTGTGAAATAATCACAGAAATTCAAAAGGCATACATGATAAGCTCTCTTGTTACTTTAAACACAAATAAGTATACTTAGTGGTGCATGGTTTGGACACAGGTGTGCTATAAATACAAATAACTTTTTTTTTTTACTGATGCACATTGAAAACGTCCATTCTTAGCATACCTGTGCAGTGTATTCCTTGAAGACCTTTTAATGAGCCCCGCGGAGCAGAATTCAGTGTCCATGTTGTGTTTGGTGCCCCACAGCCAGATTCTCTGCACACCACATGAGCGAGCGGAGACTCCACGCTCCATTGATTGTCACACACCTGAGTATAAATAAAAAGAATCATTAAACTTCAATATCTACTTGACCTCCAGAAGATTTACCCCTCTTTCTGGCCAGGCCATTTTTTGCGATACAGCACTGCGTTACTTTAACCACTAGCCGACCTGCCCCCGCCGTTATACGGCAGCAGGTTGGCTCTCCTTCGTAAATCGCCGTAGCTGTCTCGATGTCCACCGGCGACCCGCGATCGCGATGTACAGAGGCAGAATAGGGATCTGCCTTTGTAAACAAGGCGGATCCCCATTATGACAGGAGACAGTGATCTCTGTCATGTCCCTGCCAGTCCACCCCCCCTACAGTTAGAACACACTGAGGGAACACAGTTGACCCCTTGATCCCCCCCTACTGTTAACCCCTTCCCTGCCAGTGTCATTTTTACATTGATCAGTGCATTTTTATAGCACTGATCAATGTAATAATGTCACTGGTCCCCAAAAAGTGTAATTTGGGGTCAGATTTGTCCCCCCGCAATGTTACAGTCCTGCTAAAAATCGCAGATCGCCAACATTACCAGTAAAAACAATAAATATTAAAAAAAAGTCCCCAAATCTATCCCATAGTTTGTAGACACAATACGTTTTGCGCAAACCAATCAATATACGCCTATTGCGATTTTTTTTTTTTTACCAAGAATATGTAGAAGAATATACATTGGCCTAAACTGATGAATAAATGTGGATTTTAATTTATTTCTTTTGGATATGTACTATAGCAAAAAGTTAAAAAAATTGTTTCTTTTTCAAAATTGTCGCTCTTTGTTTGTTTATAGCGCAAAAAAATAAAAATCACAGAGGTGATCAAATACCACCAAAAGAAAGCTCTATTTGTGGGAAAAAAAGGACATTCATTTTGTTTGGGTACAGCATCGCACGCCTGCGCAATTATCAGTTAAATTGACGCAGTGCCGTATCGCAAAAAAATGGCCTGGTCATTAAGGGGGCTAATCCTTCCGGGGCTGAAGTGGTTAAGTGACTATTGCACGGTCGTGAGACTCTGTGCCCAAATAAAATGGATGTCTTTTTTTTCTCCCCACAAATAGAGCTTTTTTTTGGTGGCATTTGATCACCTCTGGGGATTTTAATTTTTTGCGCTATAAACAAAAAAATAGACCGACAATTTTGAAAAAAAAAACATATCCACCCGGACCCGGAAGTGTCGGATCTTGTACTAGGTATGTGAGCTGGCAGTGCCACCTTGCCGCCGTATAAGTAAGTTATATGGAAGGGAAGAGGATAAACAGTCTTTCAGTTCATTTTTTCACATTATGCACATTATGAAAACTGAGTAAAAACTAGGCTCATTTTTTATTCTAAAACAGCAAAAGGAAGTGCAGATCAGTCCCCGCCTCAAGGAGCTTACAATCTTAGGTCATTATCTCACAGGGCCAGTTTAAACAAGAGTCAATAAACCTACCAGAATGTCTTTTGAGTGTGGCGAAAAACCACACAAGTACAGGAAGAACATGCAAACTCCATGCAGTTCGTTTCCCAGTTGCAATTTTAACCAGAGACTCTAGTAATGCAAGACAGCAGTGCTAACCACTAAACCACTGTGCTGCCCATTTCATGTAACTGAGCTTTATCATGGTATCATGTTAAGCAGAGCACCCCAGGGTGTATAAGAATGATTCTGGATGGATTGGATGGTATTCTAGGTTTTTACTGCTGTGTCCCCATTAAAGAGATTCACCCTGATGACCATTGCCACATGACAGAAAGAGATGGTAAATCTTACATTTTACAGTCACTGGAACTGCAGGTAAGGGCACTGGCGTCAGGAGGGGGGGGCTGGAGCCCCAAATGGGTCCCCGAAAAGCCTTGGTTCTCAGGCATGCCCCCCTCCATTGTTAGCCCCCAGCAGGGACCGATCTTATCCCGAGCGCCGCCGAGTGCGGCCGAATGACATTGCAGGTCACGCCTTCTGGAGCCTGCAGCGTCTATGATGAATGTCCCACTGGTCCAATGCCGGGACCGTGTGACGTCCATCATAGGCACTGCAGAAGGTGCGAATTAAAATGCCTCCGCGTCACATCACTGTGAGATCCCCGCTCGAGCTACCTGCTGAGATGATGAAGGGCGTACTGCAAACCACGGCTGAGCTGAGCTGCTGCAGGAAACATGAAGTCTGTCTCCTGGTCAGGTAGGTCAGTGTATGTATGTCAGGTAGGTAGGTCGGTCAGTGTATGTATGTCAGGTAGGTAGGTCGGTCAGTGTATGTATGTCAGGTAGGTAGGTCAGTGTATGTATGTCAGGTAGGTCAGTGTATGTATGTATGTCAGGTAGGTCAGTGTATGCATGTCAGGTAGGTCAGGGTATGTATGTATTTTTTATGTATTTTTTCTTTACTTCCTTACTTTCTTTACTTATGTGATTTTTTTTATGACAGGTTCTCTTTATTGAGATATGCAGGCTCCCCTGTACTCCACTGTATGCTCTGCAATGCAGATCGCATTGCAAAACATCTTTTCCCGGCAAAGCGAGTCGGGGACACCGTGAGCTTGAAGTGACGTTAGCGACGTTGCTTTACGGTCACATGAAGAAGGGGAGGAGGGCGGACGTGTGTCCGCTCTTTTCCTTCCCCTCTACCTACCGGCACCCGCCATGGCGATCCTAGGCCCGCCGATGGGCAAATTGAGCCCAGTAAGAATGGCGGGGCCCAGTGGTGGGTTGGGGTGCCGATACCAGGGGTGTGTGCAAGCGATCAGGCGGCAGCGGAGCCACCCGAATGCTGTAGTCTACCTGTCAGTTTCACACACAATCCCAGTGGCTGCAGCTACTGGATTGTGTGCGATACCCCCAACTACATCGTACGAACCTGGCGGCGAAAAGAAGAATCCACATACATACAATCCAGTGAGAGAGCCACATCCAAGAGTCCAAGGCTTTTAATGATAAAATTATAGCAGATAAAATTATAGCAGAAAAAATCCAACACGTTTTAAAAGCCAAAAACACGCCCTCCTTGGTCAGGGCTTAGGAATTTCAACTGTGCTAAAAAAGACTTTGCTGCATTCACTAATACTGGCTTAACCTGTCCTGAAACTGTTCCAATTAGGGATGCACGGATACAATTTTTTCACGAGTACCGATATTTTTTTCAGTACTCGTCAATACCAATTACCGATACCTAACGCAACTTTTTTGTTTACATTTCAGCTGTCAGCAATAGTACAAAGCATTGAAAAGTTATTTACAAATGAAATAAATGTATTTTTTTTTCATTTTGCGCTTTTTTAAATATTAACGATAAGGAGTTATTAAGGCTAATTAGAGTAAATAAGGAGTTATTAAGGCTGATTAGAGTAAATTAAGGTTTAATAAGGGGTTAAACAAAGAAACAATTTAATAAAAAACAAAACAAAAAAAAAAAAATTTTTACTTGACTGGTTGCTTTAAACTGACTTCATCTGCAGACCGAAGTTCATCCCTTTGATCTGTAAGGCCCCTTTCACACAGGCGCCTCCGTTTGGTGGACTCCACTTGCTCAGCGGGGGATCGCTCCACTGATCCCCCCTGAGCCGGCGAATGACAGGTCCGCCTCCGCTCAATTTGCTGCATGAAGACGAACAGAGTCCCACTCTCTTCTATGGGGAAATCAGATCCGATCTGATCTGCCAGACGGATGGAAAATAGGACCACCATCCGTCTGAATTTGGCGGACAGGATCAGATAGCAGCGGGTGTCAGCGGACATGCCACGGCTGACATCCGCCGCTCCATAGGGGTGAATAGAGGGTTCAATCAGGTCCGCCTGAAAAACTGACAGGTGGACCTGATCAGACAGCCCATGTGAAAGGGCTGTAAGGGAATAAACAGAAAGATACCGTAGATTAAAAGAAACAATGGGGGACCCCAGAAGAGGATGTTCGGGGCCACTCTGTGCAAGACGAGCTGCACAGTGGAGGCAAGTATGACATGTTTGTTATTTCAGCAGCCGAGCAATGTTGTTGATAAATGTTGCTGCTTTTTTTTTATTGACAGTTCCAATTACCGAGACTTTGTTTACACTTCAGCTGCCAACAGGGGAACCCCACTGACAATACAAAGAAATGGCTACTGCCCCACCTACAGTCAGGTCCATAAATATTGGGACATCGACACAATTCTAATCTTTTTGGCTCTATGCACCATCACAATGGATTTGAAATGAAACAAACAAGATGTGCTTTAACTGCAGACTTTCAGCTTTAATTTGAGGGTATTTACATCCAAATCGGGTGAACGGTGTAGGAATTACAACAGTTTGTATATGTGCCTCCCACTTTTTAAGGGACCAAAAGTAATGGGACAATTGGCTGCCAGGTGTGTGTTATTCCTTCATTATCCCATTTACAAGGAGCAGATAAAAGGTCCAGAGTTCATTTCAAGTCTGCTATTTGCATTTGGAATCTGCACCGGTGAGCTCAGCAACACCAAAAGACCCCAGAAAATAACTGTGGTGGATGACCGAAAAATTCTTTCCCTGGTGAAGAAAACACCCTTCACAACACTTGGCCAGATCAAGAACACTCTCCAGGAGGTAGGTGTATGTGTGTCAAAGTCAACAATCAAGAGAAAACTTCACCAGAGTGAATACAGAGGGTTCACCACAAGATGTAAATCATTGGTGAGCCTCAAAAACAGGAAGACCAGATTAGAGTTTGCCAAACAACATCTAAAAAAGCCTTCACAGTTCTGGAACAACATCCTATGGACAGATGAGACCAAGATCAACTTGTGACTGCTGACAAAAGCAGCAGGATGAATTCTGAAGTGTTTCAGGCAATATTATCTGCTTATATTCAGCAAAATGCTTCAGAACTCATTGGACGGCGCTTCACAGTGCAGATGGACAATGACCCGAAGCATACTGCGAAACAATCAAAGAGTTTTTTAAGGGAAAGAAGTGGAATGTTATGCAATGGCCAAGTCAATCACCTGACCTGAGTCTGATTGAGCATGCATTTCACTTGCTGAAGACAAAACTGAAGGGAAAATGCCCCAAGAACAAGCAGGAACTGAAGACAGTTGCAGTAGAGGCCTGGCAGAGCATTACCAGGGATGAAACCCAGCGTCTGGTGATGTCTATGTGTTCCAGACTTCCAGCTGTAATTGACTGCAAAAAATTTGCAACCAAGTATTAAAAAGTGAAAGTTTGATGGATGATTGTTAATCTGTCCCATTACTTTTGGTCCCTTAAAAAGTGGGAGGCACATATACAAACTGTTGTAATTCCTCCACCGTTCACCTGATTTGGATGTAAATACCCTCAAATTAAAGCTGAAAGTCTGCAGTTAAAGCACATCTTGTTAGTTTTATTTCAAATCCATTGTGGTGGTGCATAGAGCCAAAAAGATTAGAATTGTGTCGATGTCCCAATATTTATGGACCTGACTGTATAACTGGCCTATGCAGCAAGGAGCATTGGAAGGGGAATGCATATCATCAAACAAAACCAGAGAAATTTCCAAGCTCAACTTACCGACCAGCCTGCGACCAACCAAATTGACCTATCAGTAATGGTTAAAAACAGGGGTTTAGTCTGCACACATTTGCAAATACATTCGAAAATTACAGTTTCAGAACCGAGCCTGAAAGTATCAGTTTCAGGTGTCAGAGCATTTGCATGTGTACCGATACTCGTGCACATGCTTAGTATCGGCACTGATACCGGTATTGGTGCAACCCTAGTTCCAAGCAGTTAATCACAGTGAAGAATTATTTAGTATTTGCTTACCTGAGTCCTCTTCTGCAAATTCATCTGATGAAGGGGGGGGGGTAAGTTTGGCCCCTGAAAAGTGTTGGATTTTTTCTGCTATGAATCAATTTTTTTATTCAAAACCTTGGACTCCTGGACATTTGCTTGGCGCTCTCATGGGATTGTATGTGTGGGGATTTTCAACTCTGGGTTCTTTCCCTGTTCCTGTGTGGAGTCACTGCTTTGTAGCATATTGCTGAACTGGAGCCAGTGTGACCAGTGATCATTTCAGTGACCCTCAGAAAAGCTGAATCCAGCACCCCATTTGTTTCGGTGTTTGCCTTAAAGCCCAACTCTGGTCAAATAGAGAATTATCCCTGGCAGCAGGGTTGCACCCACTCTGCAAGAGTTAATAGTTTTGTCTAGGGGAGAGGAGAAACAGTTTACTCAGTACTTACCTGATCATTTGTTCCCCCAGCAGGCAGTGGTCCACTGGTGGACTCTCCCTGGGAGTCCTTATGTCCAGTGCAGGTCTACGAAGCCTGCTCTGGACTTGGTGACATCGGAAACCTAAAACAGTATAGCATGGGGGTGCAGGCATTGTGGGGACCGGTCTAGCTGCTGGGTAAGTAAATCTTTTATTGTTCACCTAGACATAAACAAGCAACTAACCCTTGGAGTGTGGGCACAGCCCCACTGCAAGGAATGTTTTTTTATTTTTCGAGAGTTGTAGAAGAAAGAAGCCACATGGTACAAAGAAGCAGTATCTGTGAAAGAGAAGTCTATCACAGGGCAGGTAGAAGTATTTACAAGCAAAGGCTTATGTTTTTAAACCCCTGGAGTTTGAACTGGCCTGCCCCAATTTCTCCTTCTAGAAAGGTGACAGGGCTGGGCTCAACCCTTCCTTCTCAGAGCTGGCCGCTCAGCTGTTGGCTAAGTGCCAGCTCCTATCTCTCCATAGTTGCTCAGCTGTTGATGATATCCTGCTCATCAGTCCTGCCTACTTAAGCCGTTCAGTCCAGTGGATCTCTGCCTTCGCCTTAGTCAACATCACAGATATGCTCTCCTGCATTCCTGTTTAAAGACTTGCTTGGCTGCCATCCCTTCTGGCTTCAGATCCTGCTTGCTGTTTTACTACGCTCATCTCCGGCTCCCTGACGTTTGGCTTGTCTGACTATCCGTTCCGGTTCCTGAACTCTGGCTATGTTTTTGACTTCGTTTTGTTCTATTTATTTTTATTATTTAACAAGTGTGATTTAACTGTACTTCTTTCTTGGTCTGATTTCATGGTTTCGGACAAAAGGCTTATTAGCTCTTTGGGGTTCTAGAGAGAGATCTTCTAGCTTGGTTCCTTGAATGGTTAACTAAGTTGTCTGATAACACATTCAATTGAAATCCGCCCAAAACTCATTTATTAATTTTAAGTGGGCCCACTCTTTAATTTCCTCAAGGAAGTAAAACTACTATTATGAACAACAATAGGTGCACATGGCGTAAATGCATAAATTACATTTCAGAATTTGCAGTGATTGATTCCTTTTCAATCCACACCTTCCTCTGTCCTCTATCATTATTTAATATCCTGTCCGTGTTCTCCGGCAATACCTTGGCAATTAGTTCCTGTTTCTAAATGGCAGCCCAATATATAAATGTAATCAGCCGGACACGATTATCTCACAGGCAGTAATTCTGCACGTCATTAGAAATGATTTCTTTTATCTGCAATTCCTGTGCCAAACACAGCAGATGGCTGGGCGATCAATAGCACTGTATGTGTGAGACCAAGCACCCCCTGGGTCCATACATACTAGCAATTCCTAGCTGTCTGGATAATGTCCATCTCCAACATTAGGCACCAGTTATGTGTTCTGTTGTGTCCAGTCAATTATGGGCTATTCCAGGAAAATGCAATTAGCAGCGTGCATTGGTGATACACTACACAGTGCATGTCATCAATGAAAAGGTGACCAAGTCTGGATCACCAGTGTTAGGTGTTCTAAGTTGTACCTGGGGTGTAAGAAAGATCTGGGGTATTATCCTTTTAGAACTCTTTTTAAGAGCTTGCATCTTTCAGATCACTTTGTATTAGATCCAGAGAGACCATTGTCCACAGGATACTTTGTAAGAAAAAAACAGAAGGAAATCTGAAATGGAAGAACACGTCATGATCCCAACACTACTCTAATGCCGCGTACACACGATCGGAAATTCCGCCAGCAAAACTCAGATGAGAGCCTTTTGTCGGAAAATGCGACCGTGTGTATGCTCCATCGGTCTTTTGCTGATGGAATTCCAGCCATCAAAAAATTGAGAGCATGTTCTCTATTTTTCGGTCGGGAAAAGTTCCTATCCGAAAATGCGATCGTCTGTACAAATTCCGACGCGCAAAATTCCTTCGCATGCTTAGAAACAACTCGACGCATGCTCGGAAGCATTGAACTTCATTTTCTGGGCTCGTTGTAGTGTTGTACTTCACCGCGTTCTTGAAGGTCGAAAGTTCAGTGAACTTTTGTGTGACCGTGTGTATGCAAGGCAAACTTGAGCGGAATTCCGTCTGAAAAAATCCGCTCGTGTGTAAGGGCAGAGGACTAAGGGAAAAGATGAAGAGTGCATTTGGAAACTTGCTTGCTTTGTGTAACTAAATTAAAGAAACTAAGGCTTCTTTTTAATAGATGTTTTGTTAGATTTCATTTTTTTGCAAAACAAAACAAACCACGAACAGTACCATCAACAGTTAAACCCAATAGTTCTCCCTCATCCTGCCCATCTTATCCAACAACAATAAGCCTTGTATTTCCCAAATCAGGAAAACCTGAAAGGCAGTCCTGTAAAGCAGGGGTCCCAAAAACTTTTTAAACAAAGGTTGGTGATGCTGTTTAGCAGCCAGAATGTGGTCAATGGGAGAAAATGGTGTTGGAGGTTAGTAAGAGTAAATATACATTCCATTGGTGATCAGTGAGAGTAAGAAAACACCCCTGCATCAATGGGAGAAATATACTCCCACCCCCTGGGCATTAATGTCTGTGAGCGGGGCCAGTTGATTGGTTGATTGGTAAATTGGGTGATTGGAGTAAAGTGAAGAAATGTTATCAGCACACCAAGGATTCCTCAAAAGGGTCCAAAGCTTTATTATTGTGGTCACATGATAAGCATACAACAATGTTTTGGAGCCACGCAGGGCCCCTTCATCGACTTGCCCTGCGTGGCTCCAAAACATTGCTGTATGCTTATCATGTGAGCACGATAATAAAGCTTTGGACCCTTTTGAGGAATCCTTGGTGTGCTGATGACATTTCTTCACTTTGATCATCCACGGTTTCCAGCCTATGGTCATAACAGCACACATCACTACCGAACAGCCATTTTCTTGGGCATGGGGATTGCGCTTGTTCAAGTTGGAGTAAAGGCACACAGAGACCAAGTAAAGTGGCACTGTTATTATTTGGTTTATTAGAAGTAAAAATAGCATGCAGAGGGCACCAGCAATGTGCTTACTTAAAGTGGTTCTAAACCCTTACATATTCCCAGTGAAGTGACTGGCCTCGGGTGATACACAGAGATGAATGAAATCCTTCTACATAAGTTTATTATTATTAAAAGACTCATAATGCTTCATAGAATATACTTTGGGGTGTTTGTTTTCCAAAATGGGGTCATTTTGTGGGTAATTCCATTGTCCTGGTGCTCCAGGGCCTTCAAAAGTGTGATCGTTAGGAAATTAGAGGTGTAATTTATGCCCCTAGAACCCCTGATGGTGCTCCCTGCATGTTGGGCCTTTGTATGTGGCCTGGCTGTGTAAAAGTCACACATATGTGGTACCGCCATACTCAGGATGAGTAGCAGAATGTATTTTGGGGTGTCATTTTTGCTATGTACATGCCTTGAGTTAGAAATATATTATAAACTGACCACTTTGTGTAAAAAAAAAAAAAAACATTTTCATTTTCTTTCCACATTTTCGAAAGACTTGTGGAAAAAATGAACTGTTCAAAAGACTCATTATGCTTCATAGAATAGACGTTGGAGTGTTTGCTTTCTAAAATGGGGTCATGTGGGTAAATCCACTGTCCTGGTGCTCCAGGGCCTTCACAAATGTAATAGGTCGTTAGAAAATTAGAGGTGTAATTTATGCTCCTAGAACCCCTGACGGTGCTACCTGCATGTTGGACCTCTCTATGTGGCCAGGCTGTGTAAAAGTCCCACACATGTGGTATTGCCATACTCGGGAGGAGTAGCAGAATGTATTTTGGGGTGTAATTGGAAGTATGCATATGCTGTGTGTGAGAAATAACTTGTTATTATGACAATTTTGTGAAAAAAAAATAAAAATTCTTCATTTTCCCAAGAATTGTGGGAAAAAATTACAACTTCAAAAAACTCACCATGCCTCTTACTAAATACCTTGGACTGTCAACTTTTCACAAAGGGGTCATTTGGGGTTTTTTGTACTTTCCTGACATTTCAGAGCCTCAAGAAATGAGATAGGCCGTCAGTGCATCAGGTGTGATCAATTTTCAATGATTTGCACCATAGCTTGTAGACTCTATAACTTTCAAAGAGACTAAATAATATCCACTAATTTGGGTTATTTTTACCAAAGAGGTGTAGCAGTATAAATTTTGGCCCAAATTTATGAACAAAAATGACTTATTTGCAAAATTTTATCATAGAAACTAAAAAAAAGTGTGTTTTTTTCCGAAATTTTCGCTCTTTTTTCACTTATGTCGCAAAAAATAAAAAACCCAGTGGTGATTAAATACCACCAAAAGAAAGCTCTATTTGTATGAAAAAAATTATAACATTTTTGTTTGGGTACAGTGCTGCATGACTGAGTAATTGGCATTCAAAGTGTGAGAGCACTGAAAGCTGAAAATTGATCTGGGAAGGAAGGGTGTATAAATGAACTGTATTGAAGTGGTTAACAATGCTTATGTTACCAGACTGCCAGTTGCAGTATCCCTGTTCTGTTTCTCTTCAACAGGAACCTCTCCCTAGCACTAAATGCACTGTCCCTAACCAGCAGAGATCCTGTCTCTACTCTGTCCACTTCACAAATGCACGCTAACTGCAGTGGGACAGTGCTATTTATTATCATTGCAGTCACTAAAAATAGCTACGGAGGTCATCCAGTGTTGCAGCGTCCAATCAGACAGCTGAGTCCCTGATGAAACCTACGGTGGCTTCGGTGGAACAAAGCTACTCTCATGCTCCATTCCCTCTGTACAGAGGCCAGAAAAACAGTGCCACCTACAGAGGGGAGGATAAACTGCACCTGCCTACATGTCCCTGAAAATAATCAAAATAATCAAAGACTCCACCTGTCTGGGCATTGTGTTTTTATTGCAAGGACCTGTTTACATCATACTGTGGACTATAACTGGGCCCGGGCCCTAGTTTTGGGATCACTGCTGTAGAGAAAGTCTCTAGTAAAAGCTACTGATCAACCTACTCTTTCAGCCAAAAAACATATTAGAGTACACCCTAAATAGTTTTTTTTTAATCCCCTATTACCTTGCTAACTGTGTTATCATCAAAACACATATTCACACATCCAACAAATCCAGTGCTGTTCTGCTACAATTTGCATGCTGGGTCCCAAGTCGTCATCTGCTTAACTTAATATAATCAGGATCGGGGTGTCTCTTCTGGGTTCTTGTAGTTGGCCCCTGAGGATGTCTAGTGGTATGTGAACTGTGGAGTACCCTCTGCCCTTCTGGGATGCATGAACTGATTATCTCTGGAGGCTGCGGGCAACTCGAACAACATTCTTGCTTAAAGCTGGCCATACAATATACAATTTTCTTGTTCAATTTCCTTTAGATTTACTTTCAACTATGTAGTGCAAGGGCCTGCCTGATTGCATACAAATTGAAAGTGTTTAGGTTTGACCTCATATTATATGGTTTTGGAAAATTATACAAGAAAATTGTATAATGTATGACCATCCTAAGTGAGAATCCTGGAGTAGCAGATTGTTTGAAATGGGGAGGGGGGGGGGGGGTAGACATGAAATGATAAAGTTAGTTGGGGGGACGAAGGTTTGCTTCAATATTATAGTCATTTATATGTGCCTCAAGGTACGCAGTAGGTTAAGAGATTCATATTGGTTGTTTTTAGTAACACATAATGATAAAACGCCCTTTAAGTGTAATTCCTCACAAGTCCAAAAAGGATATTCCTGAGATATTCCTGAGATATTTCTGAGATACCTGGTGTCATGGGTAAAGAATAAGCCAATTAGATGTAGATCAGACTTGTTTTAAGGCAAACTATTTTATAACAGGTTTGGTTAATATCTGCATAGCAGAATCTAACCGACCTAGCCCATCTGCACTGAGGAAGATAGACATGACCGTATCATTTTAGCATACTCAAGCAAACTAGATCAATATACGACAACCTCAGCTAAACTATAGAACTCCAGGAACTACTTTTTTTCTATGATGCATTGTTGACAGTAAATAGGAGTCTGTATTTGGACAAAACATGGCGGAGGGGTGCATGGAGCAGGCATGTGAAAGGAGGCCAAGCTCAGATGTGATACACGTTATGTGTCCGACCAGTGTAGAGGACAGACCCAGTTTGAGGGGGCCTTTCTTTGTATCACGTACCAGTTGCAGCTAAAAATAACCATAATAGACACCGAAAATAGCAGGCAGTTAAAACGATTATACTGATAAGATCTGGAGGAAACTGAAGTGAAAGAGGAAATTGTCAAATGTGAAAGAGAGGATGGAAAATTCTATTTACATCCAAACAGCGTGTGTGCGCATATATCAGTAGTGAAAACACTATTCTTAACTCCTGTCCTTTTCAATTACATAAGGCATGGGAAACTAGCAAGCAACTGCAAGCAACTGGCATTATCAAGATTCAAATTACATTTTTATTATTTTATAGGTTTTCATTATTGCAATAAAATCCACAGGACTTTCTTAAAGCGTAACTTTACCCACAGCAACTTGATAAAAAATAATGTTCTTACACAAAATAACTTACATTCCGCATTATTAATTATATTACCAAAATTAGTGTGTGCTGTAAATTTCCTCCAGCATTGCCCCTGTTTCGTCTTGCTGGAGGTTGCCATTTTGCAACAGCTACATTCCTCAAATGCCAAGATTGCTAACTGTCACATTTGCTTGTGTCCTCAACCAAACTGTCAAACCAACAAATGTCTGGTGCCATAACTGGTCAAATGTGCAGCACCATGGCAGTTGCAGATCAAACAGAAGCAGCTTCCTTGGTTGTAAAGCATAGGAGGGTTTAATTCAGCGTTAAGGCTGTCAGCAGATCATCCTCTACAAATTCGGCACAGTGCCTAAAAATAGAGAGCAACTGAGCATGTGCAGAACTGTCTGAGACAGTGTATTACTGCCTTTTAAACAGAATAGGCATCTATTTTTAATGGTTGACATAGCTATACATGCAAAAGAGGCCAGCTTGAAGTTATCTAGCAGGACTAAATTTTCTGACTAAAGTTCCACTTTCAGAATTGGCCTTAGCAATAGCAGTTGTTTTCTCCTATGTAAACAGAACCACACAGTGCCACAAGCAAAAAACAGTCTGGAGTAAGAATTGCTGACCTTAGAATCCAATCAGGGTCTCACATATGTGTAAAGCTTCATGTACACTTGAACTACTTTGGCCGTGGGAAAACACAAATCGATTTTGCTATGATTTTGCACGTTTTGTGGCCAGCAGTCAAAACGTTCCTATACTGAACGCATTGTAGGGGAGGTTGAACCTCACCTAACTGCCGCATCTACTAAATGATCCTAAAAGCCTAAAAGCAACTCCACACATATGCTTTTATGGAGTTGAGTTTAGGAGCTTTGGCAAAAAAATGCCAAAAGCTCCTAAACTCAAGTTTGTGAGCTGCTAGTGTACATGAAGCCTAAGGCCCCTTTCACACTGGGGCGGTGGGGGCGTCGGCGGCAAAACAGTGCTATTTTTAGCGCTGTTTTTGCGGCTGTATTCGGTCGCTAGCGGTGCGGTTTTAACTCCTGCTGGCGGCCGAAAAAGGGTTAAACCCGCTCGTACAGCGCGGCTATAGCCGCGGTATTACCGCGGTATAGCCGCGCTGTCCCATTGATTTCAATGGGCAGGAGCGGTTTAGCAGCGGTGAACACACCGCTCCTTCACCGCTCCAAAGATGCGGCTCGCAGGACTTTTTTTACCGTCCTGCCAGCGCACCGCTTCAGTGTGAAAGCCCTCGGGCTTTCACACCGAACAAACAGCGGAGGCTGTTTAGGGGCGGTTTGCAGGCGGTATTTTTAGCGCAATAACGCCTGCAAACCGCCCCAGTGTGAAAGGGGCCTAAATCACCATATACTGTAGCTAAATGAAAGAGTGTTATTGGTTGCTGTTTAGAACACAAATAATTCATTAAGATGCCTACTTGCTTAAACTTGAAGTTTTTACTTAGATACATTGGTCCATCTTCACCAATGTAAATATGTGCCATACCTGTGGGATCCCCGTCAAAGCTGGAAATCACTGTAGTGGGCACAACTACTGCAGTGATCTCTACTAGCTTCCAGGTCCCATGCCATGTGGCTGCCCTGCTGCTTACTGAACACAGGAGGTCATCTGCTTAGCACAGGCAACGTTTAGAGAACACTTTGCATTTTCTCAATGAATGCAAAGTGTTCACTAATTGGATGAGGTGGAGATTGTGACATTGCCACCCTGATTGTCCACCTTATCCAATCAGAGATCGCTTTGAATGTATTGAGTAAATGCAAAATGTTCCCTGAATGGTGCCCATGCCTAGCAATCCACCTCCTGTGTTCACAATGCAGCAGAGCAGCTGCTCTGCAAGGGACACAGAAGCTAGTGGAGATCACTGCAAAGTAGTACCCTGATATAGCACATAGATTTTTACATTGGTCAAGGCTGGCTGGATCAATGTAACTATGCAAAAAATGCCATTACTAAACTTGAACTTTAAGGCCTTTAAGGCCCTGTGACTTTACCTAGCTTGACTCTATGGCTAGAAGTTTGTGGACACCTATAAGTTGGTTGGACATCCTATAGGCCTGAATATGGAGTTGAGTTGGCTTCCTTTCCCCTTCTGGGAAGGATTTCCAGTAGATTATGGAGCATATCTGTGAAAATGTATACCCATTCAGACAAATAGCATTTGCAAGGTTAGATAACTGGTGTTGGATGAGTAGAACTAGCTCCTAGTTGGCGTTCCAATTCATCCCAAACCTGTTCAGTCGGGTTGAGATCAGCGCTCTGTGCAGGCCTCCTGAGTTCCTCAACACCAAACTAATTTAAACCACGGGGGTTATTTACGAAAGTCAAATCCACTTTGCACTACAAGTGCACTGCAAGTGCACTTGGAAGTGAAGTCACTGTAGATCTGAGGGGGACATGCAAGGAAAATAAAAAAACAGCATTTTTGCTTGCACATGATTGGATGATAAAATCAGCAGAGCTTCCCCTCATTCCAGAGCTTCCCCTTAGATCTACTGCGATCTACAGCGACTGCACTTACAAGTGCACTTTCAAGTGTACTTGTAGTGCTTTTGTAGTACAGAGTGGATTTGCCTTTAGTAAATCAACCCCCATGTCTTTATGGACAGGGGTGCAATCATGCTGGAACGGAAAAGGGCCTTCCCCAAACTATTTAAACAATGTAAGCACACAATTGTCTAGAATGTCTTTGTACTGAATATACTTGATATTTTGAAGGGTCACATACATGTGGCCATATAGTGGGTCGGATAGTCATACTTTTGCTATATAGTGGGTAGGATAATCATACTTTTTGGCCATATAGTGGGTAGCATAGTCAGGTGACCATGACATGCAATCAACCTTCCAATAGAGGATATTACCCAGACAGGAAGTGATGGAAAAGGTCCCAAATGAGAACAAAAACAGCTACAAACTATTTTTTTTACCAGAGTGGCCAAGGATTAGAACCTTTATTAGTTTTTGTTGGGGGTTGCCTGTCTGTATTTTCCCATCCCTTTTTATTCTGTTGCATTCTATTCCAGGACAGCAACAAAAATAGAAAGTCTAATGCCGCGTACACACGGTCGGACTTTTCAGCTACAAAAGTCCGACAGCCTGTCCAACAGACTTCCGGAGGACTTTCGGCAGACTTGCGGCGGACTTGTGGCAGACTTTCTAACGAACGGACTTGCCTACACACGACCACACAAAAGTCCGATGGATTCGTACGTGATGACGTACACCAGACTAAAATAAGGAAGTTCATAGCCAGTAGCCAATAGCTGCCCTAGCGTGGGTTTTTGTCCGTCGGACTAGCACACAGACGAGCGGATTTCGGGGTCCGTCGTAGTTACGACGTAAAGATTTGAAGCATGTTTCAAATCTAAAGTACGTCGGATTTGAGGCTAAAAAAGTACGTTGAAAGTCCGGAGAAGCCCACACACGATCGGATTACCAGCCAGCTTTAGTCCGTCAGCGTCCGTTGGACTTTTGTAGACGAAAAGTCCGACCGTGTGTACGCGGCTTAACTCTTCACTTTGTCCAGAACAATAAATAAGTTATGACTGTGAATGAGGTTTTTACCGCTAAAGTACATAAAAGGAAATACATGTAATAATTAAAGCAGCTGACAAACAGGATTCTTGATAAAAAGCAGTTTGGGCTTTAGTAAGCTAGTCCTAGGATTTTACATCTACTTGGTACTAAAGAAAATAATTTTGAGTTTACATTCTTTATTTATTAGCAGGCCACAAAATCTCTAAAATTGTCTGTGGAATGTTCCCCTTCTCACCACTTAAGACAGTACACAAGACAAGCATCTGCCCTAAATCCATCCATAATTAGATCTTACATTAGAGGGATTTCCTAATTATAGATCAAAACAGTATAAATAAGCTGGATAGGCTTCTAATAAATGGCCACACATAGGATCTGCATTTTAGATTTGGATGGAAAAGTCCATTCTTTTTGGTGAAATTGTGTAACATATCGTGCCCACTGCCATGGCTCCTATTCTTTTACAGTTTTTAGCATACTTTTGAGAACAAATCATATAATGTAAGTAAGCTATCCTATCCTACAACTGGCTACAGAAATAGGATTGCACTCACTAGACTTGTGGCCAATTCTTTGCATGAAAGATTGTTCCATAAACAATTACAATTTCCTTTGACGAAAATTTGTTTGAAAATTACACAAGCAACCGTGTAAGATAACATATGGGCCATCATGAGGAATATTGAAGGACACTGAGAAGTCATAGTACTTATGCGGCATTGGCTGCAAACCATCGACTTACAATCAGTAGACGAAGACAAGCCACAAACAAAAAAACTTTCATACAATTAAAAAATATAACAATAAAACTATTTGAGCAGTCAAATAAACATCACTACACTTATCTATAAAACCTAAATAATAAGACATTATAGGCTTTAACCTTATCAACCAATCAGAATTCAGCTTTTTTACACTTTTTCACCTGAAAGAGGTCCATCATCCAGATGTGTCTCTACTGCAGTCTTAGGTCAACTATATGAATATGTTAATTACCCAATATTTAAAGTATAACGAAACACAAAACTTTTTTTCTTTGTTTTGTAAGGATTGGAGAGGGATTAAACGTATGTCAGGGCTTTTTTGCTGTCTGTGCCCATGTAAGGCCTCTTTCACACGGGGCAGATCAGTCATGATCCGCCCCGTGAACATCCGCTTGCTCAGCACAGTGTGCAGCGATGCACCTGTCATCTTCCTGCTCAGCGGGGATCGGCGGACCTGTCAGAGCGCCGCTCTCCCCTATGGGGGGATCGGATGATGACGGTCCGTAGTGTCCGTCGTCATCCGATCCGATCCGAAAACGGAGGAAAAAGTAGGTTTTTCCTCCGTTACACTTTTCGGATCGGAGCGGGTCGGATGTCAGCGGACATGTCACCGCTGACATCCGACGCTCCATAGGGATGACTGTATGTCCGTTTTTCATCCGAAAACGGATGGATGAAAAACGGACATACGGATCATCCGTGTGAAAGAGGCCTTAGGGAGATTCACTCTCTCAATTTATCATGTTTACCGCTATCATCAAAAGTGAACGAAAATCCTAAACTTTGGGTTGTCCCCGAAACAGTAATAGAGGGGACTTCCTCCAATAGGGACACTAGTTCTGGTGACCCACTTTGGAGGGATTTCCTATCACTTCCTGTTTTGGGCCATGGGACAGGAAATGAAGGGAAATCTTCCCCAGTGGGACACAGATGGCAAAACAGAGCAAAACTAAATAACATTGGAACCCATACCAGTCTGCCAGTATCATTGCTGAACACGAAGATGATCCCTTGACATGTTTCTCCACTCTCCACCATGGATTCATTCTGCAAAGTCACCAGTGAGCTGATTGGGTCTGTGGCACCACTTAAGCCTTGTAAATAAATATTGGAGAGAACAGGAAAACAGATCAGTCACTCAAATAAGGAATATGTCACTAACAGCATGCCATTAAAATAAATAATATGGACTGAAAAATTAGATAGAGAACACAACTATGGGTGCTCCCATTGGGATATTCTGATAACATAAAATGTATTAGCTTTCTGGATTTTGTGCATGTACTCTTTTAGAGCTAATCTGATGATAATTGGATCAGATATGGGCTGTCCCCTAATTTAGCAATTAACAATAAAGAACCAAGGTATCAAATATATAACATTCTGTAGCAGGAGAACCACATTTATGTGCTTACACAGTATATTTTTTATTCAAGTGCATTAGGCATCATTCACACAGCACTGCATGTATAAGATCAACCAATGCCATGTTCTTATTGATGGAGTTCAGCCCGAGGTTCCACCACTCTTAATTTTGGAGCCTTGCCCAAAAAAGGCCCCTTTTAGGGCACCACAACCCAATACCCAAACACCCACCTACAAAGTGTCAACTGAGCCATTTGCCTTAAAACACCCTCTTTGACCATGGCAAGAGTTAAAACCATGGAATTTAAAAAAGCCACAATGTGAACATGTCTTTGAAGATCAAGCTGGACTGCAAACTTGATCTAAATATATATGCCAATTTTAAATCATACAGTCAGTGATCATAAATAAGAAAACCTACACAGTTGCTAAACATATAGGGTAAGCGGGTGGTACCTCCTCCATGTTGCCCTCCTTATTAGGCACCAAGTGTGAGTCACATACAAGGCCTACCCTGGGTGGGTTCTTCTGGGCTATGCTAGGCACCTAGAATGGGTCACTGTCTTGCACATGGGGTACCTTTAGCTGTGCCATGCTCACCAATGCCCTGGGACAGGGTGGAGGTCACTTTTAGAGAAAACGAAACCTTAGGGTTGACCTCTAACTTGAACAGATGAATGAACTTAGTGTCCCTGCTAAATGCAACAAGTGACAGTAGTGGTGTTTGTTGACATGAAGAGAGTTAACTAAGAGCCTGTGCCCTCTCCACCTGTCCAACGTATCTCTACTACCTCACTCCCAGTACCAAAATAGGGGCTCCACAGTTTGCCTAGCGCAGGCTCAATGCGCATACTTACTTAACTCTTGCTCTTTCGTACCTGTGCACAAGCTGGGGACCTCTGCGGCACTAAACTTCTCCCATTGCAATGGGAGACAGATTGCTCATGGAGGGAGTGTGGACAACAACTCCCTCGTTGCAAGAGGCTGTCCTGCCTGCCACAGGCACACGCTTCATGACAGGCTGCTTGTAAAACCTTTGTTAACCTTGGTAACCACTTGCGTCTTCATACCCAATGCTAATTGTTCCAAGCTGTAAACTATGAGTGCTACTTACTTGCATTGCTCCTCTTTAGTAACTTCAGACCAGGCAAAGACAAAGTTTCAAAAGCTTTACTCAAATAACTTAGGCATGACAGTAAAACAAAGGCAACAGTTCTTCTATAAACTAATCCCTAACTCAGGCTTGTGGCTGCCCCAGTGTACCTGCACAGGTAAGAGTCCATCTTTGGCAAAGTCCAAGGTGGCATTGTCTAGGGTTGGTATCTTCAGGGCGGATTGCAGGTTCCAACAATCTACCTACGCTGTGGGAGACTCCTAAAGCCAAATGTTCATCAGCAAGTAATTAGACCCGCCAAGGTATAGCAGGCTGGCAGGACAGACTTTGGCAACAGCATCACCAGTGAAGAGGATAATGGCAACGAACACTAGGATACAGACCCCTGTCCTTTTTATAATGACTCAGGACCAATGGGTCGGACCCAAGAATGTCGCCATGAAAAAATCTGGGAACAAAGTTAGAGCGGAGTTCCACAAGTTTTTTAGTTTATTAAAAGTCAGCAGCTACAAAAAGTGTAGCTGCTGCCTTTTAATAAACAGACACTCACCTGTCCCACGGTCCAGCGGTGAAGCCTCCTGGAGCCTCCCTCCTCTACCCCTCCTCTCCGCCGGCGCCTTCATAGCAACTGTAGGCACCCAGCCGTGACAGCTTTCAGCTTCACGGCGGGGCGCGCACTGCGTGTATGCGAGTCGCACTGCGCTCTGCTAGTGGCCAGGCAATCTTTTGGGACCTGTGATGTGTCCCAGAAGATTGCAGAGAGGGAGGGGTCGCCTAGGTGGCCAAAAGCAGGAAGGAGGAAGTGGGACAGGAAGTTTCACTCTAAACTAGGTACCCACTCCCCCCACCAAAAAAAAATATGACATGCCAAATGTAGCATGTCAGGGTGCGAGGAGTGCTTAAAGCAGAAGTTCCACTTTTGGGTGGAACTCCACTTTTACTCTAACTTTCCCAGCCAGGGCAGCACCTAGCTAGACTGATTTTTATTGCATATTTTTATATGTGTAATAAAACATATTTTATAGACTTATATACAGTATCTCACAAAAGCGAGTACACCCCTCACATTTTTGTAAATATTTTATTCTATCTTTTCATGTGACAACACTGAAGAAATGACACTTTGCTACAATGTAAAGTAGTGAGTGTACAGGTTGTATAACAGTGTAAATTTGCTGTCCCCTCAAAATAACTCAACACACAGCCATTAATGTCTAAATGTCTAAACCGCTGGCCGAGGGGTGTACTCACTTTTGTGAGATACTGTACAGGTATGTGTAGAATGCCTGAAAAGTCAAACCCAAATATGGAATTGCACACTTAGATACAGGGATGTTGTCTTTCAGGGTGTGATCACTTGGTTATTGCTTCTAATCTTTTTTGGGCAGCAAGTATTGTGCGTATCTGTGCGTTGTGGTGCATATTTAATTTTAGTGCACTGGAAACCAATTCAAAATGACTGGTCTACCTTACCTCAACACATTAATTGGTAAAATAATGCACACTAGGTGTCAAAGTGGCCTTTATAGTGTACTGTGGGTTAGGTGCTAGAAATGAAGGTATAGGTTAAGGGGTAAAGCAAGCCTGAAGGTGGATGGCTTTTTCACTATGGCCTATGGAGAAGGCCACCAGTACACAGTACCATGCCACCCTGCCAACTGAGAAGAGGACCTGATTGCCAACTGGTTTACAGCTCCTTGTCTGCTTCTCTCACTGTTCTAAGATAAATGTCAAGGAGGTAAAGTTCCCATGAGAAAGGAGGTTCTGTTAACTTATCTACAGGTAAAGTAACCTTTTGACACTTTCGCTGCTACCGCCATAGCTGTTATGACAGGGGAGCTGGCATATAAACAAACTTCTGTCTGCTATAGCATATAGGGTGTTACAAGAGCCCAAAAGCATGCACAGTACATACTTAGACGTAAATTGCGTAAAAATACTCATCTCGAACACAGGTTGTTTTTTTTTTTATCCCGCTGGATGCTGATGTGTATTATGGGCCTAAATGACACTAAGTTCCTAGGCTATACTATACAGTAGTTGTATTCTATAATAATAAAAAAAGCCTGTACGGATTCGAAAGCGGCATTTTTTGCACCCCTGGGCAGGGGCGTTGCTAGGTCAACAAAAGATCTGGGGCTAGAGCCCATAGCAGCGTAGTAAAGAAAGTCATAGGCTTGGGCGGTCATACAAAAGGATATAATATATGTGTGTGTGTGTATATATCCCCAGAGAGCTCCCTCCCCTTTACATCAGGGTCCTCAGAGAGCCCCCCACTTACATCAGGGTTCCCAGAGAACCTCCCCCTTAAATCAGGGTACCCAGAGAGCCTCCCCCTTAAATCAGGGTCCCCAGAGAGCCTCCCCCTTAAATCTGGGTCCCCAGAGAGCCTCCCCCTTAAATCAGGGTCTCCAGAGAGCCTCCCCCCTGCATCAGGGTCCCCAGAGAGACCCCACCTACATCAGGGTCCCCAGAGAGACCCCACCTACATCAGGGTCCTCAGAGAGCCCCCCACCTACATCAGGGTCCCCAGAGAGCCTCCCCTCCACTTGGGGACCCCTGCAGAGGCTCGGGGCTATGGGTCCCTGATTCGGGGCTATAGCCCCAAAAGCCACCCCCTAGCGATGCCACTGCCCGTGGGTATGAGACCTAAGGCCCTGTTTACACTGGCATAAAAAGCATTAGTTTGAAGCACATTTTTATTGCTCCTCAAAGTCCTAGTAAAGCAGTCTACAGTTGATAATATGGTCATCACACAGTGCTGTTCACATTATCAAAGCATGAAGCGTGAAGTGTGAAGCATGAAGCGTTTGTATTGTTGTGCTTCAAAAATGAAGCTTCATGTGGAGTTTGGAAGGAGTTGAAGCATCTCAACTCCTTCCATTCAAGTCTATGATAATGCACCATAAACGCACCGGAACGCATTTGCGGCACGTTAGGCCTTGTTCACAACAGCCAAACAAATAGTTATCTGGGGTGCACATCAAACGTGCATACGGCTTTTGGGGAGCATTTTTTAATGCGCCTTTAACATGCGCTAAACAAACAACTCGATAGGTGCGTTAGTTAAGCGTAAGTATTTTAAACAAGTGTGAACAAGGCCTAATACCAGGCAGCAGAGCATCACATAAGTTGTGCTGTTCCCTGTAATAATCACCCAACTGTCAATATGGTAGGTAAAACGTATATTCACAGCCCTGAACTGATCAGTGGAGTCCATGCAATGTTTTTCAGCATTCAGGCATTTCTTTTTTATGGATCTGCATGCAGCCCATTGTTTTTTTATGGGCTCATGCTTACAGTCATGTAATAGTTCATAAACTAGAGCCATGTTCAGATCCATAAAAAAAACAAAAACCCATAAATATGAATTACTGGTCAGTATTTAATGCGCGTACGCATAAATACGTATATACATGTGTGTGTGTATCACACCCCTTAAATAAAAAAAGCAGCAAATGTGCAAGAAAAGGCACCAGGATTATCTATTTGATTATTAGAGTATAATATTATTTGAATATTTGTACGCGAAAGAGCATTTTGAGAGCTTGAAGAATTTTACATGCTTATACGCATACAAATGTTTACAGATGTGCCTATATACTTGTAAATGTATGCACTATAAGGGCCATATTTGCATTTTTTACACAGGAACTTCCTGCCAGGAAGATCCAAGTATCAGAACATCAGTACCATGTGCAAGAAACCTGGGGCTTGTACCAGATGTAGTCAAACGCACTTTTAAACGCACTATATGGACACATATGCAAGAAAAATGAATGTATTTAACAAGCCTAGTTTACCCTATTTAGGAGCTTTCACGTGCATTTTTTCACAAGGAAAAGTATAAAAAACACACATGAACGTACCGCAAACGCATGCACATGCAACTCTGTAAAAAAGTTCATTATAATGCCAAAAAAATGCAAATGCTCCCCAAACGCACTGCAAACATGCTGCAAACGCATTACAAATGCATGTAAACATGGATTCGGAAGTTATTATTATTATACAGGATTTATATAGCGCCAACAGTCTGCGCAGCGCTTTACAACATGAGGGCAGACAGTACACTTACAATACAAATCAATACAGGAGGGATCAGAGGGCCCTGCTCCTTAGAGCTTACAATCTAGAGGGGAAGTGCACACTGAACACAGATTTTTGCAGTGTAAACAAAGCCCCTATGGTGGCCATACACGCTTTGATAAATAATCGATTTACTTTCCAATCAATCTCTCCAAAAAGAAATGATCAATCTATAATTGACAACCGATTCAATCGGTATGACACACACAGAAAAGCGGATTTCGGTCAGCAGTTGAAAGATACGATCGTAAGTTATCGATCGCATCTGTTTTTATCAGGCAATCTCATAACCCGATCCAAAATACGATCAAATTCATGAATAAAAGCATGTGCTGCTGATTGGTGCAATGCGATTGATCACTTTGCGCTCTGTCCGACCGTTCTTTTTATTAAATCTGATCTATAATGGATTGGGAGGGAAGTTGCACCTATTGAATAGTTTGCTGATTCAATTGCTTTAACTGAATCGCACATCGATCGGATAATAAAAATCAAAGCGTTGTAAGATCTATGTTAAGATCATGGATGTCTCCTGGGGAGAGACTACTGAAGTTAGTAATTTGTAGCAGGGGAAGCTTCAGGAAAGCAGAGGTGAAGAGAGATTAGGACGGGGAGAGACTACAGCAGGATCCAGAGAAGAGACACAAACTTTTAGGAAAACAAACTCACCAAAACAGGAAAAGCAGAGCAAATAACAGGAAAGGGGCAGTGCCAGCTCCATGCCAGGGACAGGAGAATGGGGAGGATGGGAGGACTTGTGTGTCCAGGGAGGAGGAGAAGCTGGGAGAGGAACAGACGTGTGTATGGGAGAGGAGGGCCATGTATACAGGAGTGGCTCAGGGAGTACCTGTGTGTACAGAGGAGGGGACTGGCTGTCTATGGAGACACTCAGCAGTTCCTCTGACACACAACATTCTCGCTCAGCTGTTTCCGTGAGACTACAAGTCTCAGCATGCTTCAACGACACCATACTAGGATTAGGATCTGGGATGCAGCAGCTCTGTCCATGCATGCTAGACTTCTACATTGACCAGGGACTGCTTCAGAGATTTTTGCTCCCACTTTCCTTTTTTATTTTATTTTTGTCATGCTGGATTTAGTTCATGAGGTTATTCACGCTTTATTATTTTAAGTAGAACTGTAGGTAAAAACTCCTTTTTTTCGGACAGTGTGGAGTAGGGTAAGGATCTCACATTCCAACGTAAAATTACACTATACTCTGGTTTAAAAGAAATTCCATTGAAGTCTCAAAAAAGTCCATCCTTTTACTCTCAACCGCCTCTAAATCTCCAGATCCCCTTTTTTTTCTTGCTGTGATCCCACTTTCTGTTAGGGGGTGACTACGTTCTTTCTTTATGGTCTCACTGTATGTAGGAACATAGCCACCCTCACTTGTTCGCCCCTTAGATGGACTGGGGACTAATGCCGCGTACACACGATCGGAATTTCGCCCCACAAAAGACCGATGAGAGTTTTTTGTCGGAAAATGCGAGCGTGTGTATGCTCCGTCGGACTTTTGCTGGCCGAATTCCAAAAGATGAGAGCATGTTCTCAATTTTTAGGTCGGGAAATGTTCCTGTCCGAAAATGCGATCGTCTGTGGCAATTCCGACGCGCAAAATCCCTACGCATGCTCGGAAACAATTCGACGCATGCTCGGAAGCATTGAACTTCATTTTCTCGGCTCGTCGTAGTGTTGTACGTCACCGCGTTCTTGACGGTCGTAATTTCAGCGAACTTTTGCGTGACTGTGTGTATGCAAGGCAAACTTGAGCGGAATCCCGTCGGAAAAGCCGTCATATCTTTTTCCGACGAGAAATCCGCTCGTGTGTACGCGGCATAAAGGGATTTGTAGTGTACATAGAGTAGTGCACAAGACCCGAACGAATGTGCGTCGCTCATTCCCAACAAACCCAACTGAGGAGGAGAGGTTCGGTAGAGGATGTTTCAGGGAGGCAGAAAAATATAAAGCTGAATTTTGATCAGTGTGTGGGCTTCCCTGTGCAACAGAAGTTGATGTACTTCTGTACCACCATCTTAACCAGTGGCGGCTGGCTGAGAGCACACCCCTCGGGTGGACCGGCACTTACCCGCTGGCGGGGCTGTGGTGTCCTCTCCTCCTCTCCTGGAGTGCAGGCAGCGGCGGCTCCGGTGTCCGCTCCTCATGCTTCCTCCGCCATGTGTCTCCTCTTCTGCCAAAGCGATAGGCATCCAATAGGATTGCCTCACACTTTGGTCAATCAGGAAACAGGTTTCACAGTCTGCCTCCTGATTGGCGGGGAGAAACTTTAGTGTGAGAATAGCGAAAATTTATTTGCTATCATCACACAACTGGGTGGGCTCGGAGCGCAATGCTTTTGTGCTTTGAGGCCACGCTTTTTTGAAGCCTATTAGAGCCTCTGGCTCTAATCAGGTGCTTAAAAAAAACACCCACCCTGCATTGGAATCCATAGTCCCATGCCCTGATATGTAGATCAGGGGGCCGGATGCATGGATAGGGTAGGCGGCGCCCGTGCGCCCTCTATGGCCGGGCCACCACTGATCTTAACAAATCCCATGCCTGTGCAAATGTACCACAGATCTCTGCCAGGCTTTTGTGACCTACGGCACATCTGCGCACCTGCGGGGAAATCTCACGCATGCACAGATGTGCTGCTGGTCTCTGGCAGGTCACAGAGACCTGCACATATGCATGTATGTGCAGAATGCTATGGAGCGCATGTGTCCATCAGTAAGTCTGTCTTTTGGAAAATGGGAAGTGGACATCCCAGGAGGCAGTTTAAATACTTAAAGTGGAAGTTCCAGGTAAATTGGACCTTGTATGTGTTTGTATGTATGTATGTGAGATAGGGACCTTAGATTGTAAGCTCTGTGAGGGCAGGTGTTCTGATAAAATGTTGAACCCGGCAGAATATTGAAGCACGTCACTTCCTGTTAAGTGGAATCAGCTGTTGCAGAAAACCACATGCACTGGGCATGCGTACCGCGTCATCTGCGCATGGGCAGTCATCACTGACGTCAGGACACTGCATGTCAAATTTGTCGACTGACGGCCATCTTGCTACACCCAGCACTCGACCGTACTGAACCTGCAGTCAGAAGGAGGCAGCGGACATCTTTTTACACCCACCCAAGTCTTGAATTCCACACTTATTTTTAACAGTAAACTCCCTTTTATAGTGCAAAACAGTATTTAGAAGGCACTGTTTTGATGTTGAATTTTAAAAGCAGTGGAAATCCTGCGGAAGTGACAGGTTTGCTAATCTGACAGAACACCGTTGCTTTTAAAATTCAACATGAAAAGAGTGTGACGGGTTTGAAATACAGTATTTCACTATATAAGCTCAGTTTAGTGCTAAAAATAAGTGTGACATGCAAGACTTGGGTGGGTGTAAAATGGTGTCTGCTGCCGCCTTCTAACTGCAGGCTCAGTACGGCCGAGTGCTGGGTGTAGCAAGATGGCCAACGGTCGACGAATTTGACATGCAGTGTCCTGATGTCAGTGATGACGCAGTGCGCATGCGCAGATGATGCGGTGCTCATGCCCAGTGAGTGTGGTTTTCTGCAACAGCTGATTCCACGTCACAGAAAGTGACATGGTTCAATATTCAACATTTTATCAGAACACACGGACTGATGTGAATGTACATTATAGATGTAAAATGCTGAGTAAATTGTAGGTGCTGTATACAGTGTATCCAGAAAGTATTCACAGCGCTTCACTTTTTTCCACATTTCGTTATGTTACAGCCTTATTCCAAAATGGATTAAATGTATTATTTTCCTCAAAATTCTACAAACAATACCCCATAAAGACAATATGAAAGAAATTTTTTGAAATCTTTGCAAATTTATTAAAAATAAAAAATGAAAAAATTACCATGTACAAAAGTATCACAGCCTTTGCCATGATGCTCAAAATTGAGTGCATCCTGTTTCCACTGATGCCCCGGGACTGTGACGTCATAAGGGGCGGGGTCAACAGGTGGCATCCCCCGGTGACCACGCCCCATCCCTATATAAGTCGGACCCTGCACACGGCATTACAGTGGGAGAGAGCGTCGTGTCAACATCGGAAGAAAAGAAGAGGGAAGAAGGCGGCAGAGAAGACCGGGCCACCGCTAGCAAAAGAGCGGGCAAAAGAGCAGAAGATAGCGGAGGAGCCTGGCAGAAGATACCGGAGAGCGGGAGAAGAACCGGAGAGTGCGGAGAAGAGGCCGTGAAGCGGAGAAGAGGCCGGAAAGCGCGGAGAAGAAGGAAGAGACCCCGAAGTTGGAGTTTTTACTTTAAAAACCTGTCTAGTGTGTTTTTTTATTGACACTTTTTTTTCCTAGGTGAATGGGTAGGGGTACGATGTACCCCATACTCATTCCCATAGGGTGAGGGGCCGGGATCTGGGGGCCCCCTTATTAAAGGGGGCTCCCGAATTCCGATAAGCCCACAGACCCCGGCAACCAACGACCAGGGTTGTCGGGAAGAGGCCCTTGTCCTCATCAACATGGGGACAAGGTGAGGGCATGCGGCCTGGTACGGTTCAGGAAGGGGGGGGGCGCTCGCTCATCCCCACCCCTTTTCCTGACCAGCCAGGCTGCACGCTCGGATAAGGGTCTGGTATGGATTTGGGGGTTCCCCTTAAAATCCATACCAGACCCAAGGGCCTGGTATGCTCCTGGAGGGGGAACCCATGCCGGTTTTTTATTTAAAATTTGGCAAGGAGTTCCCCCTCAAGATTCATACCAAACACAGTGCCTGGTATTGGCGGGGATCCGAGTCGGATCCCCGTTCATTGAAAGTCGGACCTTTGTCGGCTTTAAGTCGCACGGCAAAGTCGGATACAAAGTAGGACGGCTGTCGTGTCGCACCAGTGTGAACCCGGCCTGAGATGTTTTTACAACTTGAAGTGCCGGCATCACCTCCTGGTCACCGTTTCTTCCGGTTTCACACTCACAGCACCGGAGCCACGATGGCGTCACTCCTACGCATGCACGCGGGAGTCCTCTTTCCAGCATGGAGCTCTGATTTTCCGGCAGCATCTGCCGGACCTTCAGAGTGCATGCGCGCTGACGTCAGTCAGTACAGGTTTAGAAGATATTCAGGTAAAAATGTGAAAGCAGGGTATACAACCGCTTTAATACAGCCCTTAAAACACATTGGATTGCTTCCTCATTTTTTTTTGAACAAGGTGTTCACTTGAAACCAGAAGACTGGACAGTATGAACCCTTATGTCCTACTTACCCCACCCATCCGTCTCCTAAGCCAGTGACACAGAATTAAATATTGCTAATCTAACCCCTTACAAATTTACTCCAACTGAGGAGTCAGTCCTCCATTTAGGTCCTAGCTTTTGTCCCTCCGGTCCTCCTAACAAAAGAGAGATTATCAAGGACTTTTATTTGTTTGCCCGCAATCTGACTTTTACATTTATGTTTGACCAAGGGAGACAACTGAAAATAGAGAAGGAATTCTCTGAACGAGTCAAACACTTCAGTTGTGAGGATTTCGGTGCCCTATGGGATTTCATTCTCCTGTATGGGGAAGGTCCTTTGGACTTAGAACTATCACAGGTCAAAGATATTCCTCCTCAGACAGATTCATTTCCAGTTTCTTCTTTCAATTTAAAATCACAAAATTTTCCAGACTTATCAACCAGTTCAAATGTGTGGGCCTTTCTAAGCCAAACAGTGAAGGACATCAAACAGCTAACCTTATCTCCAGCCGCCAAACCTATCGGCTTCACAAACACATGCTCTATTTGAATTACAACATAGTACCGATATGGTCATAAAGTCTTTGGATAAGGGGGAAAAATGTCGTCATTATTACTGACTCCTACTACTGGAAAATGTGCCTGGGTGTACTGCAGTGGCATCGCTATTGAGGCTATAGCCCGAATCTGGGGCCCATAGCCCCGAGTCTCTTGCTGCAGGTCCCTGCCTAACCAGCGTGCCGTGGACTCTGCTTCCGGGCCGTAGGTGCGGCGGGCGGGCTGCATGAGAGAGCCAGGCAGGTGGATGGGAGAAGCGAGCGGGCGGGCGAGCAGAGATGATATTATCTCTCTCCCCCTACCCCGCATCACCGCTCTTCCGCCCTCACAACGCGGGCCTCTTCAATATCGGAGGTGCAACGGGGAGCAGCGAGATGACATCATCTCTCACTTAAAAAAGATGGAGCGCTAAAAACGCAGCTAGTGTGATATGGAAATAGTTCCAAAGTCCAGGTGTGCCAGTAGGTAAAATTAATTTACTGCTGAGACCAGACCAGGGTTTAGGGGTTCTGGTCTGTATCAGTGTGGACAGCCAGCTGTAGAGAGCTGAAGCAACTGTGGATATGGGTGAGTGAGAGAGAGAGAGGAGGGGCGCCACTCTGAGTGCATGCAGTATGTCATCTAAAATTCAATGCTTAATAAAAATAAGATCAACTCACATTTTGGTGAGATATAATGTGCATGGCATAAGTAACCTGGGTTCCTGTAGTCCAGCTGGGCAGCGGTGGTGGTCAGCAGTTCCCGGCAGTTCCCGGTGGTTCCCGAGGCTCCGAGGCTGAAGACGGTCACACAACAAGCACGTCAGCGGTGATGGACAGGAAGCGTGGTCGAGCTCGCGTTAGGTGCATGCTTGCTTCTTCATCAGGCATCGCTGCCCAGCTGGTCTACAGGAGCCCAAGCTACTTATGCCATGCACATTATATCTCACCAAAATGTGAGTTGATCTTACTTTTATTAAACATTGCATTTTAACTGACATACTGCACTCAGAGTGGCGCCGCTCCTCTCTCTCTCTCCATCATTTCTCACTGCCTGCCCCGCATCACCGCTCTCCTGTCCTCACTCAGAGATAAATGGACCAGTGCTGCCAGCCTGCCACCAATGTAGCGACAATGCACATTTGGTGACACTGGCTGGCATGGCAAGTGACAATCCGCAAATAGGTTCAGGCGATCATCCACATCTGGTGGCAGGTGACGGCGGCAAGTGACACACTCGGGGCTCCCACTCATTCTGCATTATGGTGAGTTGAACCACTTTGTTTTATGTAACAATGTAATGATAGAAATAATGCGCTTTAATCACCCTGACACCATATCAACCATGGTGCCGTGATGATTGAAGTGCCAACACCAGCCATTGCCTGCGAAAAAATGCTTACCACCAGCGCCCCCCCTGCCTACACCATTGCACAAGCAAGGTCCATTAAGACATGGATGAGCGAGTTTGGGGTGGAGGAACTTGAATGGCCGGCACAGAGTCCTGACTTCAACCCGATAGAACACCTTTGGGATGAATTAGAGCGGCGGAGACTGCGAGCCATGATTTCTCATCCAACATCAGTGCCTAACCTCACAAATGCTCTTCTGGAAGAATGGTAAACATTCCCACAGACACACTCCTAAACCTTGTGGACAGCCTTCCCAGAAGAGTTGAAGCTGTTATAGCTGAAAAGGGTGGGCCAGCTCAATACTAAACCCTACGGACTAAGACTGGGATGCCATTAAGGTTTATGTGCGTGTAAAGGCAACCGTCCAAATACTTTTGGTAATATAGTGTAGTCTCTCTCTCTCTCTCTCTCTCTCTCTCTCTCTCTCTCTCTCTATATATATATATATATATATATATATATATATCTATATATATAATCTGTTATCAGAGTTTTCTATATCTTCGTGCCTGACCCCTTGGTACCTATCCTCTACCATTCCCGCCCCACCGGGGGCGTTGGTTCTTATTCAGGGTGTGGGTTGTTCCTGCATACATCTACACCTTTCCCACTGTCGATAAACCCTGCGATCCTCTCTGGTGCCTCGTTGTTTGTTTATTGGCTACGTATGTGTATCTTATTGTTTTGCCATTTTTTGTTTATATAAATTGGATGTCCCTTTGGTCTCCTGAGGACGTGGCCCCAATGCCCTGTACACATGATAGGATTTTCCGATGGAAAATGTGTGATAGGACCTAGTTGTCGGAAATTCTGACCGTTGGTGGGGTCCATCACACATTTTCCATAGGAATTTCCGACACAAAGTTTGAGAGCTTGCTATAAAATTTTCCAACAACAAGATCCGTTGTCGGAAATTCCGATCGTGTGTACACAAATCCGACGCACAAAGTGCCACGCATGCTCAGAATAAACTAAGGGACGAAAGCTATTGGCTACTGCCCCGTTTATAGTCCTGACGTACGTGTTATACGTCACCGCGTTCAGAACGATCGGTTCCGGATCGATTTTCAGACAACTTTGTGTGACCGTATGTATGCAAGACAACATCTGTCGGAAAAAATCCATGGATTTTGTTGTCGGAATGTCCGATCAATGTCCGACCGTGTGTACAGGGCATATCTGTTAACATGCAGAAGACTATACTGCCCTGGAGATGAAGTTTCCCTGTGTATGGCCCTGCATTTTTAGGGACAATTTCTGTACATTGAGATCTGTGTACCAGTGTTTTAAGGGAAACAATCTCATGTTACAATCCTTGTAATAAAATGTATAACTTTTATCATTTTGTGTACTGTGTGCATGGTGTACCCTGTAAGTCCAACACATACTCTTTTTTTCCAATCAAATGTTGGGATCCATTCTTTCTGCATTCATCTTTCTTCAACCCTGTCCTTCACTTTTTTAATTGCAAATGAGAAACTATTCTTCTCTAGGGCTGTGACAGTGTGAGCGCTATTCATTGTGGTTTTGAACACAACTTAGTATTAAAAAAAACATAAATGTAGCACTAACTCTCGGTGGAGCTGCTGGTTTAAGCGGGCTTGTTACCTTCACTCTTGACACCCCTGTTTCACCGGCACCAGGTCTAGGGTTACGTTGAGGACGATAAAAGCACAAACATTTCAGTACGTTTTCAATGCTTTATTGAACCAAGTAACGAAGGAAGTAGCAGGAAAGAGGCAGGAGGGAAGCTGCAGGGAAGCTCAAATACCTTTCTTTAGGATTCTTGAGAACGTCCTTTAAAGTTGAATATTGTAATTGGATGCGATCCCCTTGTGGGACACGATCTTTGCTCGCCTGGATAGGCCTCTCTCACTTGCCTAGCAGCCAGTACGTAGCACGAATAAAAGTCTCTGCCACAGACTTGCTTGAAATAAATCCGTACAATCCTCTGCCACAGGATGTATTAATTTTTGCGGTGAATGTCAGACACAGTACTTGGACCTCTAAGCCAACCCGGCAGTACTATGCTGTAGAACTACTTTAGGATATGTCCTCCAACCAAGTCACCAGGCCCCTCTCCAGACCAGCACTCTGCGTGATCCTTCCATGACGGGTCCTCCCCTGGGATCTTCTCGGTTGTCCAGCTTCTTCACTCAGGATAGACAGCTCAGGACCATTCCTCGGCTGCTGTGGTAGGCCCCAGACATGCTTCTGGGCCCACCCACGCGCCGCAGCGGCGCGGGCCTCCGGAACGGAGGACCACGAGGTAGCACTCTAACGCATACCTGTCGGCCAGGAGGGCCAGCAGGTGGCTGTAAAACGAACCCCAAATATGGCGTCTGCCCCATAAATATCCTCTCCCAGAATACAACTCTGAGGACCACCTCCACCAAGTTGTCTCCGGGACAGAGGAGCATTCATATGCTTCGACACGCTGCCCTTCCAACATCAGCCAATGGTAACAGCGATAACCACCGGCTCAGTGTGGAACCACACGCAACGTCAGCCAAGCTGGAACAGAGGCAAATCCAACTCCCCTAGTGAGCAATTCACTAAATTTACTTATCAGATGGTAGATCACAAATCTACCAGCGATACATAAAGATTGATTGAGGTATTCAACACAAGACGGAAGTGAACACTCCTAACACATTAGCAATGCTCTGGAGTATATCACAGACACTTAATAAGAGAAAAGCCATGAAATATGACCCAGGGTGACTTGTCCAACCAGTCAGTAATCCAGCTGGTTATACTGGCTGGAAAAGGTGTGTGTGTGTGTGTGGGTGTCTAGCGTATCTGTGAAACATACCATGGGAGGTGATCACTCTCACCTGCGTCCACTCCCCATTCCTGAAAAGCACTGTGGGGAAGCGTCTTAGGTTCTTACTCAACAGGTTTCATTTATAAAAGCTAAATCCGATTGTCCACTTCTGATGCAATAAGCCTGCAGACCCACCCTCATATATGTTCCTTGTTTTACATTAAGGCTGAACTCCAGAAATGGATTTTGTTGCATAGCTTGGACCAATGTAAGTGTACATATTACATGCCTGAGCGATCACTGTGGGAGTAGAGAATCACTATAGTAGTCGGAGCTTCTACAGTGATCTCCGCACTTGTCTGGGTCATGTGCCGAGCAGCTGCCCTTCTGCATAGAGAGCACAGGGGGTCACTCAATTGATACACCCACCATTTGCTGAATGCCTTATATTTTCTCAATGATTAAAAGATTGGACAAGGTGGAGATTGTGACAAAAGAGTAGTTGATACTTGGAATAGACTTTCAGCAGAGATAGTCAGTCAGTCAACAGCAGGTGGATTCAAACATGCTTGGGAAAAACGTGGATTAAAAAAAAAAAAGTATATACCGGTGTGTATATATATATATATATATATATATATATATATATATATGTAGCACCCTGGAGTTTAGGCAGGGTTGCTCCTCACAAATTTACTTGCAAGGGATAGTTATCCTGGTTGATTGTTAGAGATCTATTGATTTCTCCCTAAGTTTGGCCTTGTTGCACTTTTCTCTTCTACCACTAGGTGACCGGGTACTTGGTGGTACTAGATATGCGAAGGGCAACGCAAGGTCAGGTTATGGGTATATGGGGTATCTCAGCCAATGGGCAAGGGTTTTCTTGAATGCCTTGGCATGCTGGGAGAACCTATATATTCGGGTGGAATCAGGTGATCTGTGTTCTGTGCCACCTGGACGGCTGTCTGGGTGGACGTGTGTTGTATTGCCTGGGCTCCTAGGCTGGAGATGGGGCCTATCTCGGGCACATCTGGCTGCTAGGCTGTCTGAGGGCTTATCCAGAAGCAAGAGAGCAGAGAAGGGTTGGGATTGCGGCTTGCAGTCCAACCAGAAGTGACGGTTCTGCCGGCCGGAGAACCTGTCGTGGTCAGAGGTAGAGGGGAAGCTGTCGCCAGTATGGGACTATGCGCCTAATTACCAGGGTCCACAGTGAGTGAAGCAAGTACCGGAGCAGTATTTTCACCAACCGGGGATGGTGAAGAATCGGGAAACTTCAGTGGGTATTAAGCCAGGGACCCAGCCAGCGGAGGTGACACTAGCAGAGCAGCCTTGAGTGTGAAGCCAGTGGGGTGAAGCTTGAGAGGTATCTGGTGTGCCAAGCTAGGGACCCAGCAGAGAGGCGGGGGTGGCGCGGAAGATACCACCGTGAATATTAGAGGAGCTCAAGTGATTCAGTGGCAGTGAATCAGCGGGTCTAGTGAGAGCCCGGGAGCTCAGCGTGCTGCAGAACTACAAGGAGTGATTGTAGTGGAATAGAAAGGAACTGTTCAGCTTTGTGTTAGGAACTGTTAAAGACCGTTGCCATAAGAGACAGCACTCCTGCACATGCAGACGTGGCGTCTTGCTGGATGCCTTTCCCGGCATGGCTGTCCTCCTATTGAATTAATCTTGCAACTACCTAAGGGTGTCCTGGCCCTAACCCTCTCTCTGCCAAAAAGTTTGTTAAGAGAAATAAACTCTTTTGCATTCAAGAAGTGTCTGGCGCCCAATAACTTTAACTACTCTGCACCCACCATGCCTCACAACTACACACAGAAGGATGTTAGCTATCCCTGGCCCTGGAGGTTCTCATTAGATCAAATGAGGCCTGGGACCTTGCTACACATTATATATATCTATATATATCTATATATTGACAGACAGACAGACAGACAGACAGACAGACAGACAGACCGACCCTGTTTCCCCGAAAATAAGACCTAGCGTGATTGTCGGTGCTGGCTGCAATATAAGCCCTACCCCCCAAATAAGCCCTAGTTAAAGTCCTTGCAAGTGTTATTTTCAGGGTAGGGCTTATTTGGGGGGTAGGGCTTATATTGCAGCCATCACTGACAGTCACGCTAGGTCTTATTTTCGGGGAAACAGGGTATATATAGAAATATAGATATATCTATATATATAGATATATCTATATATAGACAGACAAAGAGAAAAGAAATAGTGAGCTGCATGTCTTTTAGTCTCTTTCCTACTCAGTGTTAATACCGTATATCCAGCATGCTTCCCTATACCTGCTTCTTAGTTTAAAGTGGTTCTAAAGTCTAAACATTTTTTACCCTAATGCAGTCCCTGCATTTAAGTAAAATAAAGTAATAAAGTAAAGTAAACACTTACCTGACTCCTCCACCAATCCAGCACTGTCCTGTCTGCAGCACCACTGCTTCCTCTTCCTGGTCTCACAGGAGACATTGAGAGAAAGGGAGACACAGGCTCCTTGTGGGCGGGGCTTAGGTGCCCTAATGGGGGACACTAGAACTACACTTGCTTATTGCCTAGGTTCTAGGCAGGAGTTTGCAATGTCAAAATCAGTATTATAGCATAACTCGAGACTAGAAGCGAGCCACAATGAGTACAGTTAACCCTTAATTAACCCATGGCTAACTGACTCTATTGTTAACACTAAGCACTACAAACAATACCACAATTAGAGAACACCAGCAGGTGCGCAGCATTTAGAAACCAGGGCTACAGAGCCTGCACCAGCATCCATCAACCCAGCAAACCCTGTCACCTGTCACTCCCAGTAACACGTCCACTATTTTTAGCGGCGCTTTACCATCGTTTTAGCGGCGCATTTCGACCACTAGCAGGGCGCTTTTAACCCCCGCTAGCGGATGATGAAGGGGTTGATAGCATCTGTGAAGCGCAGCTGCCAAAGAGCTTTGCAAGCACTTTGGCGACGCTGCTCATTAATTTCAATGGGCAGGGGCGCTTTAGGAGCGGTGTATACACCGCTCCTAAAGCGCCCCTACCAGTATTGTTTGTAGTGCTTAGTGTTACTAGGGCCCTAGCCTGGGAGTCACGGGAGAGATGTAAGGGGACCCCTAAGAGAGAGAGAAAAAGAGCGAGCACGTAGTTACAATGTGAGGTTAATTTCCTGTATTCACTAGTAATTGTGGACGTGTTACTGGGAGTGACAGGTGACAGGGTTTGCTGGGTTGGTGGGTGCTGGTGCAGGCTCTCTAGCCATGGTTTCTAAATGCTGCGCACCTGCTGGTGTTCTCTAATTGTGGTATTGTTTGTAGTGCTTAGTGTTAACAATAGAGTCAGTTAGCCATGGGTTAATTAAGGGTTAACTGTGCTCATTGTGGCTCGCTTCTAGTCTCGAGTTATGCTATAATACTGATTTTGACATTGCAAACTCCTGCCTAGAACCTAGGCAATAAGCAAGTGTAGTTCTAGTATCCCCCATTAGGGCACCTAAGCCCCGCCCACAAGGAGCCTGTGTCTCCCTTTCTCTCAATGTCTCCTGTGAGACCAGGAAGAGGAAGCAGTGGTGCTGCAGACAGGACAGCGCTGGATTGGTGGAGGAGTCAGGTAAGTGTTTACTTTACTTTATTACTTTATTTTACTTTAATGCAGGGACTGCATTAGGGTAAAAAATGTTTAGACTTTAGAACCACTTTAAACTAAGAAGCAGGTATAGGGAAGCATGCTGGATATACGGTATTAACACTGAGTAGGAAAGAGACTAAAAGACATGCAGCTCACTATTTCTTTTCTCTTTGTCTGTCTATATATAGATATAGATATACCGTATCTATATATATAGATATATCTCTCTATCTATCTATCTATCTATCTATCTATCTATCTATCTATCTATCTATCTATCTATCTATCTATCTATCTATCTATCTATCTATCTATCAATATATATAGATATATATAATGTGTAGCAACGTCCCAGGCCTCATTTGATCTAATGAGAACCTCCAGGGCCAGGGATAGCTGACATCCTTCTGTATGTAGTGGTGTAGTTGTGAGGCATGGTGGGTGCAGAGTAGTTAAAGTTATTGGGCGCCAGACACTTCTTGAATGCAAAAGAGTTTATTTCTCTTAACAAACTTTTTTGGGGGAGAGAGGGTTAGGGCCAGGACACCACTCCAGTATGAAAGCACTCGGGCTTTCACACTGGAGTAACAGGAGAGGTACTTTACAGGCAATATTTCTAGTGCTAAAACGCCTGCAAAGCGCCTCAGTGTGAAAGTAGCCTAATGGGGCGTACACACGGTCGAGCTTTTCGACCGGACTGGTCTGATGGACGCCGACGGACCACATCCGGCGGACAATCCGATCGTGTGTGGGCTTCACCGGACCTTCAGCGGACTTTTCCAGTCGCAAATCTGATGGACTTTAGATTTGGAACAGGCTTCAAATCTTTCTGTCGTAACTCTGCCGGACCCAGAAATCCGCTCGTCTGTATGCTAGTCCGACGGACAAAAACAGACGCTAGGGCAGCTATTGGCTACTGGCTATGAACTTCCATATTTTAGTCCGGTGTACGTCATCACGTACGAATCCCTCGGACTTTGGTGTGATCGTGTGTAGGCAAGTCCGTTCGTTAGAAAGTCCGTCGGAAGTCCGTCAAAAGTCCGTCGAAAGTCCGCTGGAAAGTCTGTCGGACCAGTCCGGTCAAAAAGTTCGCCCGTGTGTACGCAGCATTAGTGTAACTAAAAGGCAGCCTGGGCACCCTGGTTGAAAAAGGCTGCTGTGGGAGACCAGATATAGTGAATACAAACCAGATGCAGTTCTGTGCTCTTTTTTTCTGCACTAAAAATGCATGCACAGTGTTTTTCATGTATTCCAATGGCTCTAATTCACACCATGCAGTCAGTTTCCTGTGCAGAAACTGACCAGAAACTGGCTGCATGGTGTGAACTAGAGCCATTGGAATACATGGAAAACACGGTGCATGGATTTTGTGCAGAAAAAAAGCGCACGGAACTGCATCTGGTGTTAACTGGCCCTAAGAGAGACCAGGCATTAGACAGTTAACAGTAGCTTTCCCAAAGACAGGCAAACTTACAAGAACAGTTCTTAGCAGGCAGCTTCTCACATGAATTCCTTTACAAGGTGCTTTAGTGCTCATAGGGTAATCATACCTAAATAACAGAGAGTCCTTATTATCCATTATAGGCAGAGTCTATGATTGGTAATTAATCCCCCCGAGGTAACACAGATTCTATATAGTCAATCAAAGGCAGTAAGTCCAAGATTGGTAGTTCCACCAAAAGTAGAACGTACTCTCCGACCCCTGACATGCCACAATTAGCATGTCATTTTTTTTTGGGGGGGGGGGGGCTGGGTAACTGGTTTGGAGTGGGACTTCCTGTCCCACTTCCTCCTTCCGACCTCTGGCCGCCTAGGCGACTCCTCCTCTCCCCCTAGGCGGCCCCTCCCTCCCAGCAATGTTCTGGGACACGTCACAGGTCCCAGAACATTGCCTGGCCATTGACGGAGCGCAGTATGCGCCCAGCTGTGAAGCCACAAACTGTCACAGCCGGGTGCCCAAACTTACAATGTCGGTGCCAGGAAGAGGAGGGGGAGAGAACCGAGGCTTCAGGCAGCCACATCATTGGACCGTGGGACAGGTGAGTGGCTGTTTATGAAAAGTCAGCAACTATACTTTTTGTAGCTGCTGACTTTTAATAAACCCAAAAACCAGTGGAACTTCGTCTTTAAGAGTTCTCAGGCTCCCAGTCCCTCAGGGAGCCCCGAGTGCCCCCCCCCCACCCCCATCTAGGGGTGCCACCCAGCAGCATAACAGCCTACATCTTTCAGTACAGTACTGTTACAGTATTTCCAGCAGCTCTCTGTGGGGGGGCTCTCAAGAAAAAAAGAAGCAGACCGTGCCAGTGGGGGACCCCAGAAGAGAAGGTAAGGGCAGATATAACCTCTTTTTTGTTTAAATGTAAAAAAATTAAAATAACCTTTACAATGACTTTAATCTTTGCTCCTCACATCACTTATGGAACAATCTGAACAACTGTTTTGGGTGCCCCCACCCTTTCTCAAGTTTACAAGCATGAGGGGCAAAAGCGGCAATACATTGAAAGCCACATACACATGCTAATGCAGCTTTCAAACAATCAGCTCCCGTCCAGGTTATTAAATGTCCAATTGGGTGTCTAATGCCGCGTACACACAAGCGGACTTTCTGGCGGACTAGGTCTGACGGTCTTTCCGACTGACTTTCTGACTAGGTCCAACGGACTTTCCGAACCAATGGACTTGGCCACACACGATAGGACTAAGTCCATTCAGTCCGTTCCATTCGGTTTGAACGTGATGACGTAAACGGGACTAAAAAAGGTAGTTCAATAGCCAGTAGCCAATAGCTTCCCCTGCGTCGTATTTGGTCTGTCTGACCAGCACACAGACGAACAGTTTTCCCAATTTTAGTCCGTCGGACTTTGAGTTCTATTTCTAGGTCCGTCGGATTTTTATCCCGAAAAGCTATCGGACTAGCCCACATCGGATCTAGTCCGCCGGAAAGTCCGCTTGTGTGTACGCGGCATTAGTTAAAAAAAATATATATATACATATATATATATATATATATATATATATATATATATATATATGTGTGTGTGTGTGTATAGCGAACTAGAGATCAGAAGTGCTGTCAGCTTTCAAGTATGTCTGATAAAAAACTATTTTCTAGTCTGTTGCTGTGGGTTGCAGCACTACTCAGGACTATGTCATAAAATAAAGCCCTACATTGTGTACCATGGAATAGACCTCCAGGGACAACAATGAACTGTGTATAGATGGCTTGACTCTTGTTTAGTACAAACCTGTCCCTGAGGGCCAAAACCAAGGCAACTGCCGTAGCTTGCACATCCACATAGAATATACAAACCCAAAGAAGTTATCGCAACTTCACAGGCAAAATTAAAGTAAACAGTGTGATGCACAGGGATCGGATCAGCATAACCGCACCAATGTCATTATCCTGCACACAAGTGGTTGTTCTAGCACAAACGCTGGTGTGAATGGGCTGTAAACTGTAAGTTCTGCTACAGTAAACCTGTCATAGGCACGGGCAGTTCAAATTGAGCATATGATGGAAAATGCATAAGGCTACATTCGCTGATTTCTGCAGCTGTTTCAACCGCCTGTGAGCAGTGCTCCCCCGAGCCCTGTACATTTCAATGACAGGTTGGCGACGGTTGGAGCCATCCATAGCTGCCCGCAGGGCCGGTGACTACCTGCGGTGATCAGTGTTGGACACACTTTGTGCCCCTTTCACGCTTCTCTACAGCATATACTTCTCTATGACATACCCCCCGCACTCCTCTCCTGCACATACAATACAGCCTGCCATTATACCATCCATACTCCTGTGTAATACATATTGCCCGCTCCATGACATACCCTCTATACTATAAAGTATTCATACCCCCTTAAAATTTTCCACATTTTGTCATGTTACAACCGAAAACTTAAATGTATTTTATTGGGATTTTATGCGATAGACCAATACAAAGTGGCACAAAATTGTGAAGTGGAAGGAAAATGATAAATAGCTTTCAATTTTTTTTACAAATAAGTCAATACCTTGTAGAACCACCTTTCACTGCAATTGCAGCTGCAAGTCTTTTTGGGGATGTCTCTACCAGCTTTGCACATCTAGAGAGTGACATTTTTGCCCATTCTTCTTTGCAAAATAGCTCAAGCTCTGTCAGATTGGATGGAGAGCGTCTGTGAACAGCAGTTTTCAAGTCTTGCCACAGATTCTCAATTGGATTTTGATCTGGACCTTGACTGCTCCATTCTAACACATGAATATGCTTTGATCTAAACCATTCCATTGTAGTTCTGGCTGTATGTTTAGGGTTTCACCCCAGTTTCAAGTCTTTTGCAGACTCTAATGCCACGTACACACGACTGGTTTTGCCATCGGAATAAACTCCGAAGGTTTCTCCGATGGAATTCCATTCAAGTGGTCTTGCCTACACACGGTCAACCCAAAGTCCGACCAAAGTCCGACCGTCCAGAACGTGGTGACGTACAGCACATATGACGGGACTAGAAAAAGGAAGTTCAATAGCCAGTAGCCAATAACTTCCGTCTCGTACTTGCTTCAGAGCAAGTTGGTTCTGTCTGAAATATTTAGAACATGTTCTATTTCTAGGTCCGTCAGAATTTTCCAAAAAAAAAAGTCCGATGAGGCACACACACGATCGGAATAGACGATGAAAAGCTTCCGTCTGACTTTTTCTGTCGGACATTCCGCTCGTGTGTACGCGGCTTAACAGGTTTTCTTCTAAGATTGCCCTGTATCTGCCTCCATTCATCTTCCCATTAACTCTGACCAACTTGAGGTTGAGGGCTGTGCCCTCAATCACCTTTCTCTGGCTCAAAGGTGGAACATCAGAAGTCTGTTTAGACCCCTGATATCTCACCAAAAGCTCAACAGAGCTCCTAACATTTTTTTAAAAATAATAAAAAATAATATTGTAAAAAAAAGTAAAAAAATGCTAAAAACATAAAATAACAAAAATAAAAAAATTACGGACACCAGTGGCGGAACTACTAGCGTCACTAAGGTTGCACTTGCGGCTTGACCCTAGCGTTCCGCCACCGGGTTCTGAGGGGAGTGCCCTGGCCGGGGGTCTTATATATAAGATAGGATATGGGATAAATTTCTTGTTTTCCCCATTTTTTATTCTTTGTTGCATCTCAGTGCTGCTAATCTTCTTCAGCCTGTGAGCAGCAACCATTGGACTTCTTGCATGTACTCCAGTTAGTGACATCAGTGTGTAGACAGGGCCTAAGGCCTATGGTACCCAAACAAGGAAGAACCACACCGGTCTTTGATGTTGTCATTTACCGTATATACTCGAGTATAAGTCGTTCCGAGTATAAGTCGAGGCCCTAATTTACCACAAAAAAATGGGAAAAACTTATTGACCCGAGTATAAGACGAGGGTGAGAAATGCACAGCTACTGTAAGTGGAAAAGAGGGTCAACAATGCCCATTTGCAGCCTCACTGTGCCCATTTGCAGCCTCACTGTGCCCATTGGCAGCCATAGGTCCCCTGAACTTCAAACTCGGTAGTTAAGGGTTCCTAGATGCCCCCTAGCTGCAGCCAAAATTTGGGGTCTCTGAACCCAAAGGGTCCCGAAATGACATTGCAGCAGATGGACACAGTTGACCGAATTTGGGGCCCTGTATCTCAGGGCCACTTAGTGCTAAGAACCCCAAATTTGGTGTGCAAACCCAGTGGAACTAGCACCATAACATTTCCAAAGCTGGGGTTTCTAGCACCAAGTGGCCCCGAGATACAGGGCCCCAAAAATCAGTTCAGAAAATGTCAAGCACTTTTCTACAGCAGAGAATGACATTTTCCGAACCAGTTTGGGGGCCCTGTATCTCAGGGCCCCTTAGTGCTAGGAACTTCAGCTTTGGATATGTTGTGGTACCAGTTCCACTGGGTTTGCACACCAAATTTGGGGTTCTTAGCACCAAGTGACCCTGAGATATGGGGCCTTAAACTCGGTTCAGAAAATGTCAAGCACTTTTCTGCAGCAGAGAATGACATTTTCTGAACCGATTTTGGGGCCCCGTATCTCGGGGCCACTTAGTGCTAGAAACTTCAGCTTTGGATATGTTGTGGTACCAGGTCCACTGGGTTTGCACACCAAATTTGGAGTTCCTAGCACCAAGTGGCCCTGAGATACGGGGCCCCAAAGTCGGTTCGGAAAATGAAATTTTTTGCTGCAGAAAAGTGCTTGACTCGAGTATAAGTCGAGGGGGGCACTTTCAGCACTAAAAAATGTGCTGAAAAATTCGACTTATACTCGAGTATATACGGTATCTTGTATATTGGATATAGTTTATTGAATAAAGACAGTTCACACAGGCACTGGTATTAGACAATACACAGAGTAGTTGGTACATTTGTACAGTATCACCAGGCTTGCGCTGGTATTACCAGAGGACGGCTTCCGCTGGAGGGATGGAACTCTGATATAGTAGAAGAGAGCCCCATTTCACTGGTCCGAATACCGGAATGTTCCCTCAGCACAGGCATTTCCCCTGAGCTGACTCTACTTGCCAGGAACCTGTCCCTGCACTATGCATTCTCCCTATCAAGGGTCTCTGCCCCTGTCCTACCACTCACTCCAATAGTGCCCGAATGACAGAGGAACAAAAAATGTATAATATCCTGCACCCAGATGGCTGCCAAAGGTCGCCAGAAGTTGCAGCGTCCAATTAGACAGCTGATACCTCTGAGACACCTATGGAGTCTCTGAAGGAACATTTCCCTCTAAAGTCTCCAGGCCTACTGTGTAATGGCACAGTGCCACCTACTGGACAGAGGAAACCCTGGCACCTGCCTTCAAGTGGACTATGCTTGTGCAATTTTTTAAAGCACACAACAGGGCAACTAAGCAAGAGAACAATTTGAAGACATGTATAGAGTGTTTTTACCCCATAAAAGGAAGTGACACTAAAATGTCCTTATGGCAAGATTGCCAGGTTTTAGATTTTAGTGATTAGATTTACATGTAATTTGAAGTGATTAGGGATGAGCTTCGTGTTCGAGTCAAACCCATGTTCGACTCGAACATCGTCTGTTCGCCCGTTCGCTGAATTGCGAACAATATGGGCTGTTCACGCGAAATTCGTGTGGCGCGTCACGGCCCATAATTCACTGCGGCATCGCAGTGCATTGCTGGCTGATGATTGGCCAATCATGCACTATGACCCGCATGCTTGGCCAATCACAGCCGTCTGTAGAGAGAGCTGTAATTGGCCAAAGCCAGGGTGGCTTTGGCCAATTATGGCTACGGGGGTTTAGTACACGCCCCACACTAAATAAGGCCGCCTGCACGGCGGCCCTGTGTAGTGTGTGTTCTGGCGTTGAGAGACAGAGACAGAGAGACAGTGTCATTTGAATTAAGTTGGATAGATTAGGCAGGATAGTCAGTGGGTTAGCTGCACTTACAGTGTATTGTGTATATATATGCATCCCAGGTCTTGTATATATATTAGTATATATATATATATATATTAGTACTCAGTTTAGCTAGATCCGTTCCTGTTATTATCTTCCTACTGACAGGCAGGCTTGTGTTGTTATAGTATTTACAGCTACCTGAAGAAAATTGCTGGTGTTCTTCTGATCCTATTAGTACAGTCAGGCAGCTAGACTATTTACAGTTAGTGTAGTGCGTCCTCCTCACAGTGTTCAGCTAAAGCTACAAGTTAGTGTAGTGCGTCCTCTGAACAGTGTTCAGCTAAAGCTACAAGTTTGTGTAGTGCGTCCTTCTCACAGTGTTCAGCTAAAGCTACAAGCTAGTGTAGTGTGTCCTCCTCACAGCGTTCAGCTAAAGCTATAAGTTAGTGTAGTGAGACCTCTGCACAGTGTTCAGCTAAAGCTACCAGTTAGTGTAGTGCGTTCTCCTCACAGTGTTCAGCTAAAGCTACAAGTTAGTGTAGTGCGACCTCTGCACAGTGTTCAGCTAAAGCTACAAGTTAGTGTAGCGCGTCCTCCTCACAGTGTTCAGTTAAAGCTACAAGTTAGTGTAGTGCGACCTCTGCACAGTGTTCAGCTAAAGCTACAAGTTAGTGTCGTGCGTCCTCTGAACAGTGTTCAGCTAAAGCTACAAGTTAGTGTAGTGCGACCTCTGCACAGTGTTCATCTAAAGCTACAAGATAGTGTAGTGCGTCCTCCTCACAGTGTTCAACTAAAGCTACAAGTTAGTCTAGTGTGTCCTCCTCACAGTGTTCAGCTAAAGCTACAAGTTAGTGTAGTGCGATCTCTGCACAGTGTTCAGCTAAAGCTACAAGTTAGTGTTGTGCGTCCTCTGAACAGAGTTCAGCTAAAGCTACAAGTTAGTGTAGTGCGTCCTCTGAACAGTGTTCATCTAAAGCTACAAGTTAGTGTAGTGCACAGTGTTCAGCTAAAGCTACAAGTTAGTGTAGTGCGTCCTCCTCACAGTGTTCAGCTAAAGCTACAAGTTAGTGTATTGCGACCTCTGCACAGTGTTCAGCTAAAGCTACAAGTTAGTGTAGTGCGTCCTCTGAACAGTGTTCAGCTAAAGCTACAAGTTAGTGTAGTGCGACCTCTGCACAGTGTTCAGCTAAAGCTACCTGTAGAAGGTTGGTGGTGTTTTCCTGATCCTAACACTACCGCAGGCAGCTACATTATTTTAACGTTAGTGTAGTGCGTCTTCTTCACTGGGTTCAGCTAAAGCTATCTGTAAAAGGTTGGTGGTGTTTTCCTGATCCCATCACTACCGCAGGCAGCTACATTATTTTAACGTTAGTGTAGTGTGTCCTCTTCACAGTGTTCAGCTAAAGCTACAATGCTACCGCTGGCAGCTACATTATTTACACGTTAGTGTAGTGCGACCTCTGCACAGTGTTCAGCTAAAGCTACCTGTAGAAGGTTGGTGGTGTTTTCCTGATCCTATCACTACTGTAGGCAGCTACATTATTTTAATGTTAGTGTAGTGCGTCCTCTGCACAGTGTTCAGCTAAAGCTATCTGTAGAAAGTTGGTGGTGATTTCCTGATCCTATCACTACCACAGGCAGCTACATTATTTTAACGTTGGTGTAGTGCGTCCTCTGCACAGTGTTCAGCTAAAGCTACAAGTTAGTGTAGTGCGACCTCTGCACAGTGTTCAGCTAAAGCTACAAGTTAGTGTAGTGCGTCCTCTGAACAGTGTTCAGCTAAAGCTCCAAGTTAGTGTAGTGCGTCCTCCTCACAGTGTTCAGCTAAAGCTACAAGTTAGTGTAGTGCGACCTCTGCAGAGTGTTCAGCTAAAGCTACAAGTTAGTGTAGTGCGTCCTCCTCACAGTGTTCAGCTAAAGCTAAAGGTTTGTGTAGTGCGTCCTCCTCACAGTGTTCAGCTAAAGCTACAAGTTAGTGTAGTGCGTCCTCCTCACAGTGTTCAGCTAAAGCTACAAGTTAGTGTAGTGCGACCTCTGCACAGTGTTCAGCTAAAGCTACAAGTTAGTGTAGTGCGTCCTCCTCACAGTGTTCAACTAAAGCTACAAGTTAGTGTAGTGCGTCCTCCTCACAGTGTTCAGCTAAAGCTACAAGTTAGTGTAGTGCGACCTCTGCACAGTGTTCAGCTAAAGCTACAAGTTAGTGTAGTGAGTCCTCTGAACAGTGTTTCAGCTAAAGCTACAAGTTAGTGTAGTGCGTCCTCTGAACAGTGTTCATCTAAAGCTACAAGTTAGTGTAGTGCACAGTGTTCAGCTAAAGCTACAAGTTAGTGTAGTGCGTCCTCCTCACTGTGTTCAGCTAAAGCTACAAATTAGTGTATTGCGACCTCTGCACAGTGGTCAGCTAAAGCTACAAGTTAGTGTAGTGCATCCTCTGAACAGTGTTCAGCTAAAGCTACAAGTTAGTGTAGTGCGACCTCTGCACAGTGTTCAGCTAACGCTATCTGTAGAAGGTTGGTGGTGTTTTCCTGATCCCATCACTACCGCAGGCAGCTACATTATTTACACGTTAGTCTAGTGCGACCTCTGCACAGTGTTCAGCTAAAGCTACCTGTAGTAGGTTGGTGGTGTTTTCCTGATCCTATCACTAGCTACATTATTTTAACATTGGTGTAGTGCGTCCTCTGCACAGTGTTCAGCTAAAGCTACAAGTTAGTGTAGTGCGACCTCTGCACAGTGTTCATCTAAAGCTACCTGTAGAAGATTGGTGGTGTTCTCATACTACAGGCAGGCAGTTGATTTTGCTAGCTGCAGTATAAGTATATAGTATACAGTAGATATATATATATATATATATATATAATATATATATATATCTCCGCATGTGCAGGGCACTGCTGTCTCTGCGCGTTATTCCAAAAGTTCTTTGGTGTGGGCCTTTTTGAGACGAGTGCATCAGATCGCACCGCTGCTATTTGCAACATATGTCTCAAGCGTATCTCGCGTGGCCAAAACATCTCCCGCTTGGGAACCACATGCTTGACCAGACATATGTTGACCTGTCATGCAGTTCGTTGGCAAGCATATCTAAAAGACCCACACCAAAGAACAAAGAGGACCTCTCCTTGCTCCTCATCAGCTGAGATCTCCAACCCCACTATACCTTCAGTCCTCTCTGAGACCTGCACTGAGAGGAATGAAGGTATAGAATTAGGTGTGTTACAGCCAAGTACGTGTGGGCAATCTGCTTTTGGTACACCGATGTCAGATTGTACCAGGCAAATTTCCCTGCCCCAGCTGCTGCACCGCCGAAAGAAGTTCGCTCCCAGCCATCCACATGCCCAGCGGTTGAATGCCAGCTTGGCAAAATTGCTAGCACTTCAACTGCTACCTTTTCAGTTGGTAGATTCTGCCCCCTTCCGTGAGTTTGTGGAATGTGCGGTTCCTCAGTGGCAGGTACCCAAACGCCACTTTTTCTCATGGAAGGCGATTCCGGCTCTCTACTGGCATGTGAAAGGCAATGTCCATGCCTCGCTGGACAGGGCGGTCAGCAGTAAGGTGCATATTACCGCTGACTCATGGTCCAGCAGGCATGGACAGGGACGTTACCTAAGTTTCACCGCGCATTGGGTGACTCTGCTGGCAGCTGGGATGGATGCAGGACAAGGTGCAGTAGTGTTGGAGGTTGTTCCGCCACCACGCCTCCAAAATGCCACTACTAATGATTCTGACACACCTCTCTCCTCCACCCCCTCCTCCCTCTTCTTCTTCCTCCATGGCCTCTTCCTGTGCTTTGTCCTCGGAACCAGCGGTGCTCCGTAGGCATTCAAGGGGCTACGCAAGTATGCAGGCCAAAAGATGCCATGCGGTGCTTGAGCTGGTGTGCTTGGGGGACAGGAGCCACACTGGGGCAGAGGTTTCTGTCCAGCTCTGCAGGGGCAGGTTCAGAGGTGGTTGACGCCACGCCAACTTAAGGCAGGAATGATGGTTTGCGACAATGGCACCAACCTCCTCTCCGCCCTCCGACAGGGACAACTGACCCATGTGCCCTGTTTGGCTCACGTCCTTAACTTGGTGGTGCAGTGGTTCTTGGGCAGGTACCCGGGCTTACAAGATGTCCTGAGGCAGGCCAGGAAAGTCTGTGTGCATTTCCGCTGGTCATATAATGCCAGTGCTCGGCTGGCAGACCTCCAAAAGGAATTTAACCTGCCCAAGAACCGCCTAATCTGTGACATGCCCACCAGGTGGAAACTCAACGTTGGCTATGCTGCAGCGGCAGCACACGCAACAGAGGGCCATCAATGAGTACCTGTGCGACTATGGCACCAGAACAGGGTCAGGGGAGCTTGGTTTTTTCCCCACGCCAGTGGCCCATGATCAGGGATGCATGCACTGTCCTGTTACCATTTGAGGAGGCCACAAGGATGGTGAGCAGTGACAGTGCATGCATCAGTGACACTATCCCCCTTGTCCACCTGTTGGAGTACACGCTGCGTGGAATAATGGACAGGGTACTTGAGGCAGAACAGAGGCAGGAAGAGGAGGACTTCCTTAGCTCTCAAGGCCCCCTTTAAGCAGACAGTGTTCCTGCATGCCCGCCGATCACACAGGAAGAGGAGGAGGAGGAGGATTGTGTCAGTATGGAGGTGGAGCCTGGCACTCAGCATCAGCAGCAGTCTTTAAGGGATCATTTACAGTCCCAAGAAACACATGGACTTGTACGTGGCTGGGAGGAGGTGGCTGCGGATCATGTCGTCCTTAGTGACCCAGAGGACTCCGGACCGAATGCCTCAGCAAACCTACGCTGCATGGCCTCCCTGATCCTGCAAAGCCTGCAGGAAGGATCCTCGTATTCGTGGTATCAAGGAGAAGGAACAATACTGGCTGGCAACCCTCCTTGATCCACGTTACAAGGGTAAGGTTGTGGACCTTATCTTGCCATCGCAGAGGGAGCAGAAGATGAAACATCTTCGGGAGGCCTTGTAGAAAGGTCTGTGCAACGCGTTCCCAGAGACTGGGAGGTTACAAACTCCTGTTTCTGGACAACGTGTTGCTGAGGCTTCGGTCAGTCAAAGAAGGAGCGGTGGAGAAGGTGGCCATCTGACTGATGCGTTTAGACAATTTTTTTAGTCCGCAGCCCCAAGGTATGATCGGTTCCAGCAACCATCGCCAGCGTCTGTTTTGGTGCAGGAATTACCTAGGGGCAAGATCTGACTTTTACACCTTTCCCACCGAAAATCCTCTGGGTTACTGGGTCTTGAGGATGGATCACTGGCCAGAGCTTGCACAATTGAGCTACTGGCCTGTCCTGCATCCAGCGTTCTTTCGGAACGCACATTCAGTGCTGCTGGAGGCTTTGTAACTGATCACAGGGTGCGTCTGTCCACCGACTCGGTCGATCGACTTACCTTCATAAAAATGAATCAGTCTTGGATCACCACCAGCTACCAAGCACCTGATGCTGATGTAACCGAATACATTTTTTTGAAATGTCAGATCCCATCAAAGACTGCCTATGCTGATGCTGAGTGACTATCCTGTTATACTGAGTAATTATCCTCTTCCTCCTCAATGATCATGATGATAGCTTGTAAGAACATTTTTGGTTCTGGGTGCCGCCAGCCCCGCCACCAGTGCCTAAGGCCCAATTTTTCAGCCCCTGTTTAACAGGGGCGTGTAATTACAATTTTTGATGCAATTCTTTGCAGCAGGGCTAGTTCCTGTGCTCCAACTAGAGCATCTGTGAGGGGTTCCAGTGTTGTGGCACCACCAAAGGCCCAATTTTTCTGCCCCTGTTCAACAGGGGCATGTAATTACAATTCTTAATCTAATATTTCACAGCAGGGTCCGTTTCTGTGCCCACCAAGAGTATCTGTGAGGACTTACAGTGTTGTGGCACCAGCACCACCACCACCAAAGGCCCAATTTTTCTGCCACTGTTCAACAGGGGCATGTAATTACAATTCTTGATCTAATATTTCCCAGTAGGGCCCGTTTCTGCGCCCACCAAGAGTATCTGTGAGGACTTACAGTGTTGTGGCACCAGCACCACCACCACCAAAGGCCCAGTTTTTCTGCCCCTGTTCAACAGGGGCATGTAATTACAATTATTGATCTAATATTTCACAGCAGGGCCCTGTGAGGGCTTACAGTGTTGTGGCCACAACAACACCTAAGGCCCAAATTTCTGCTGAGTATATAGGGCAGGCCCCTACTTTCAAACATCCAACTTACAAACGACTCCTACTTGCAAACGGAAGGAGACAACAGGAAGTGAGATGAAATCTACCCCTAGGAAGGGAAATTCTCTCCTGTAAGAGTTAATATGGGAAAAACGTTTCTCCTTTCCACTGATGCTTTGTCACCAATCCTTGTTTCACAAAAAAACCCAAATTTTCAAAAAACATTTGTCATTGGGACAAAAAGTGAGGTGAAATCTTCTGAAGAGGAGCACAGACAGCAAAACAAATGTCACAGGGGTGATAACAGGTGGTAAGCCTGTGGCAGGCTTAAAGCAAAAGACCTGATCACGGACAGGTTATTAAAGCGGACCTTCAGTCATTTTTTCAACTTTCGATCTATTAAATCTTCTGCCCTTGTTGTTTTAACTTTGGATAGTAAAACATTTTTTTTTCTGCTAGTAAATACCTTATACAGCCCACTTCCTGTTTTTTGTCTGGTAAAAAGCCTAAGCTCATGACATCATGCACAGCTCTCGCTCTCACTCTCCTGAGAGTTTGCCAGGAAGTGAGGGGGGATCAGTCAAAAGAGAGCCAATGAGAGCTGCAGAGCTGGAGGTGTGCCTCTGTGTGTCTGTGTAAATCCAGGAAGTGAACAGGCAGCAGCTTCAGCTGCCCACAGTGGATGCAGCCAGGCTCAGTGGAGGGAGATTTCTGCAGCATATTTGGCTGCTACAGAACCACAGTATATATAAAATAATATGCAAAGTGGTTGGGGGGGGGGGGGGGGGCTTCAGAATGGCAAAGCTGTTTTTATTACAAATTAGTAGACTGAAGTTCTTCTTTAATGTGAATTACCAGCGGACAGTGTGGATAAAGTCATACCACCAGGTAAGTACACTGCAGGGTGATGACAGGGCAGCTGTTATGAATACCACTTGTATGTTATTGTTTTTACTGTTGCAATGCATGTGAGGTAAATGACTATAGAAATCCTGCCTTACTAAATGTCATAGGCTATGGTTATGTACTTTATCTTAGATAATCCGTTATAATATGTATGGACTCTCTGGAATGTTTTCTGTTATTGATAAATGGCTTGTTGGCTTTTTTTCAATAAAATTCTACCTGATTTAAAAAAAAAAAGAGGTTTATACTTACCTGCTCTGTGCAATGGTATTGCAAAAAGAGGCCCCTGAACTTCCTCTTCTGGAGTCTACTCCTCCTCTCCTGCGTGTGCCCCCACAGTAAGCCATATGCTGAGGGGCACACATGCGGGCGCGCTTCCGAGCTGGGCTTTGCATGTCCATAGAAACACACTGCCGTGGCTCAGCCACACCCCCATTCCCTCCTCACATGTTTTGACTGATAGCAGCAGGAGCCAATGGCTCCCACTGCACTCAGCGAAGCCTGTGAGACTGGGGCGGCGGGAGAGAAGAGATGCACAGCACTGGTTCAAGAGAGGACTCGGTAAGTATTTTGGGGGGGGGGGGGACATGTGGTAAAACATTTTGTCCCTTAATGCAGGAATGCAAAAAAGTTTACCCAGGAGAATGGAGCATCTGGGATTATCTCATTCTCACCTAGGCAAGAAAGGCGGAAAAGCCAGTTAGGCACTGCAAAAAAGATATTTGAAAACAAAAAAATCCTCAAAAATGTGAAAGGAGGGGGGATAATGTATTATAATTTGGAAAAGTACCGCTTTAACATTTGTGTACAGGTTTACTTTAAGTTTGGGTTCTTTTATTGCTACTGTTTAAGTCATAGAAACCAAAGCCAGGATGTGGACAAAATATATCAATCACTTCTGTGTCGACCTTTTCTACTGACATTTTGTGCAAAATGAGTATTATTAGTATTATTATAAACACATGGTGCTGTTCTCCAGTTTTGCGCTGGCAGTAGCCTACTACACGCCCTCTGTTCCTGGAGGATAACCGGTATGCAGAGACACATAGATAATGATCTGTTTGGAATCGGCTGTGAAAAGAAGGAACTGATATTTGCCTTTGGTTGCAAGTATAAGCGATTGAAGTGCAAAAACAAAAAACAAAAAAGTTAGCGCCTGCCTTTACACGCAGATGAACTTTCATGGCACCCCAGTCGTAGTCCGTAGGGTTCAATATTGAGTTGGCCCACCCTTTGCCGTTATAACAGCCTCAACTTTTCTGGGAAGGTTGTCCACAAGGTTTAGGAGTGTGTCTATGGGAATTTTGGACCATTCTTCCAGAAGCGCACTTGTGAGGTCAGGCACTGATGTGGATGAGAAGACCTGGCTCGCAGTCTCCGCTCTAATTTCATCTCAAAGGTGTTCTGAGGTCAGCACTCTGTGCAGTCCAGTCAAGTTCCTCCACCCCAAACTCGCTCATCCTTGCCTTTATGGACCTTGCTTTATGCACTGGTCCAAATCATTTGGTGGAGGGAGGATTATGGTGTGGGAGTGGAGACTGCAAGCCAGGCCTTCTCGTCTACATCAGTGCCTGACCTCACAAATGCGCTTCAGGAAGAATGGTCAAACATTCCCATAGACACACTCCTAAACCTTGTGCACAGCCTTCCCAGAAGAGTTGAAGTTGTTATAGCTGCAAAGGGTGGGCCAACTCAATAGCGAACCCTACAGGCTAAGACTGGTATGTCATTAAAGTTTATATGCATGTAAAGACAGGCGTTCCAATACTTTTGGTAATATAGTGTATTTACATAGGTTGCTGGGCACAAAGAGGCTTACACTCTAATATCCCCCCATAGTTATAAACGCACAGACAACAGGATCTCTTTGTTTGAAAACCAATTAATTAACCTCAGTTTGTAAGGGAAAATGTCAAACTACCATTGCTTCTTCATCCCTAGTGCTGTACACGTTTCTGGATCCCAAAGGCTGAGACTCTTTGATTGGCTCACTTCTCTCTATACAAATAAGCAGATGAACCCAGACACCCTTAAAGTGTCACTTAACCCACATCATAAAAAAACATCAATAAATAGTGTATTACATGCTGTTCATTTTCTATAGTTTGTATTGATCCTGCTGTTCTCTATCTCCACCCTCTGTTCATGTCCTCAATTCAGCTAGGGGTTTTGCAGTTGTGGGGGCAACTCTGCACATGCTCAGTTTTCAGTGAGTTTCTATGCCGAGCATTTCCTCCCTATCACATCTGAGCAGCCCATGTGACTATAGAGTCACACATGTGGGTATATACACAGTGGTAAATGACAGCCCATTCCCTCCCTCCTCCTCCATGTCCACTACCAGCTAAACACAATGGGGGTGGGATACTACATGTAGATTGCTGGAGGCTTCACATTACTGCTATTCTACGACACAGTCTGGAGGGGCGTGACACAGCCTGTGACTGGCAGAAATCTGCCCCATATGTTATTGCCAAAAAATAATAAAGATTTGGTTTTAAATATATACGGTATATACTTGCATGACAATTAAAGTGATTGTAAAGTCTGTTTATTTTCCTATAAAAATAACAAACATGGTATACCTACCTTCTCTGTTGCAGTGGATGTGCACAGAGCAGCCCGGATCCTCCTGTTCTTGGGTCCTCCTTTTGTGATCCTGGCCCCTCCCTCCTGTTCAGTGCCCCCAAAGCAAGCTGCTTTCTACGGGGGCACCCGAGCCGAGTCACAGCTCCCTGTGTTCCCCCAACCGGGCCCCACCCCCTCTATCCCCTAAATGGCTAGCTGACTTTGATTGACAGCAGCGGGAGCCAATGGCGTCGCTGCTGTGTCTCAGCCAATCAGGAAGGAGAATCTTGGATGGCTGAGACACTCGTAGACATCGCTGGACAGAGAGGGACCTCAGGTAAGTGTTAGGGGGGCTGAGAGGGGCTGCTGCACACAGAAGGCTTTTTTTCTTAATGCATAGAATGAAATAAGATAAAAAAAAACTTCTGCCTTTACAACCCCTTTAAAACAGTTTATTGATATTAATTATTTATTTTTACTCTGTATTTCAAAGACTGTTTTTTTTTCTTTTTTTGTTAACATGTGACCTGCTTTTGTTTCCCTGCAGACAGGCTGGGAAAGATCTGGGTCATGTAATAGCTGTATATCGCTTAGGAAAAAGGTAATTCGATTTTTTAAATTAAAATAATTACAGTGCCATTATCGTATATAGAAATAGAAGGGGCAATGTAACTTAAACAGTGTGTGTTTAGTATCGCTTTAATGCTTTGGATGTCCCCCATTGTATCAGACATGTCCTCCTTAAAGGACAAGTTATCTTTTAGTTAAGTGGTCATTTAAAGTTTCTCCTTCACCCCCTCAATGTAGCTCACATACCTAATTGCTTACCTTTAGCCCAACTCCAGAAATCTTCAATAGGGAAAAGTTGGGTCTGTTCTGTCTCTAGGACAGAGAGCTAAACCTTCTTGCTCTATAAACTTCAGATACCATATTTCTTTAAACTTAGATTTATTGGAACAAGCCAGGTGAAACTACAAATTTATAAAATAAACATCAAACAGTACAATATTGCATATGATGAGGAAACAACGCTCTATAACACAGAATGAGATAACAAGAACTTACTTTTTAAGCTCGCTAAGAGGTGATGGCGAGAGATTGGAGAAACAGCCTTACTGTCTTGATGTGCATTCCTAAAATGGTGGCTGACTCACTTCCTCTAGAGAATCTCCCAGAATGCTCTAGTTCCTAATAATTTTATCAACACATTCTAAGAAATTACAACATGTAACTTAAACAAGCAGCTAAAGCTATACCGGAAAGCGACAGTAGGTGGCGCCTATGCTGTACATATAACTAGCTTGGTGTACATCAAGGAAAACCCAACATATTATTTAATCACATAAACACAGTAACTGAATAAGGCCCAATGGGCAGAACACTCCCCGTCTGATATCATGTGACGTCACTAACAGAGTCTTCTGCAGAAAGCAACAGAACGAGTTTGGCCACTGGTCTTAGGAATATTTTGGCCTCATTCTGCTGGAAGATCTTGACTTCTTGCCTCACTTGGCAAGATTTTGGTGACCGGACCTAAAGGCTACTCATTCCTTTGTATCTGCAATCTTTCATGAGCACAACATCACCAGGTTTAAGATTAGGTTTTTCAATGTGCCACATTCTCCTTGGTCGAAGAGTAGAGATATATTATTTCCTCCACCGACTCGAGAAGGTATTGGCAAGGGTTTGTACTTGTCTCCAGTCCACTGATGTTTGTAAAGGTCCTTTTCACAAAACTCTCCAGCTGGAGCGCCAACAAGGCCAGCCTTTTGAGTGCGTAACATAGCAGGAGTGAGAATCACTGGATCCTCAGAGTTCCTTGAAATTGATGTCAAAGGCCTGGCATTAATGATGGCTGTGACCTCTGCATTAAAGGTCACTAGGCATTCATCATCGGTAAGCCTTGCAGTTCCTACTTGCAAAAAGATGGAGTCCACAAATCTGCAGGCTATGCCTATCATCCTTTCCCAAACACCTCCTATGTGAGAAGAGAGAGGTGGGTTGAAAGTCCAATGAAGCGTCTAAGGGCATTAATGAAACTTGAAGTGTCCATTGATTCAATCACTTCAATATGGACAGTTCAGGTGGACATGCAGGTGAATATGACTGCCCAGCGTTTACTGTTTTAATATCCCCCTTTGGTGTACCGGGTGGCGACAGACCAGGGACCAAAAACATCAGGTCCAACATTAGTGAAAGGCAGATCCATGCTAAGTCTGTCAGAAGGTAAATTGGCCATCTTTTGTGTCTGTAACATTCCACGAAGTTTACGGCAGATAACACACTTGAAAGGGAACCTGCTCACACATCTCTTAGCTCCAACTATCCACAGTCCAGCAGCTCCTTAAAGTGGGGTTCCACCCAAAAAAACAAACATATCTAAAAAATCCAAAAACAAAAAACAAAAAAACATTTGGATATTTATTTTTTTTTTACTTACCTCTAAATGCCTGTTGCTAGGTGGTTCCTCGTAGTCTGCACCTTCCTCTGCCTGGGCTGGTGACATCACTTCCCCCTGGCACAGGAAGGGCTCGGCTCTTCTCCCTCCCTCCTGTCAATCATCTGGGACCCATTACAGGTCACAGGTGATTGAGCGGCCAATCACGGCGCGCGGCGCCACTCGCGCATGCGCAGTGGGTGCCAGGCTGTGAAGCCACAGCCCACCGCCCACAGTTGAAATGCCGACGAGCGGAGGGGGGGACGAGCGGGGCTTCGATCCCCCGCATCGCTGGACCCAGGGACAGGTAAGTGTCCAATTAAAAGTCAGCAGCTGCAGTATTTGTAGCTGCTGACTTTTAATTTTTTTTTTTTTTTATGACCCCCCTGGGTGGAACTCCTCTTTAAGCTTCTTTAGTAAACAGTCGGCCCTGGTGTTTTGTTTAGTCATGGTAGTGTTGAATGAGTAAGTAGGCAATATGATGGTGACTTGGAATCACTAAAGGATGTTTCTCAGAAAACTCTAACTTGCTCTTTTAAATGGCCTCCTAGTCTCAACAGGCCATTTACATCAAGGATTGGGTCAAGCTTCTTTAAAACACTGTCTTTAGGAACAGGTTTCTGGTTGGCAATGCAGTTAATTTCTTTGGCAAAGACTTCTTTCTGTACAGCAGAGATTATCCTGTTTTTAGATTGTTCTAGGTCAGCTACTGTGTAGACCTTTTTACAGTGGTGCCAACCTCTGCAGTTGTCATAAGATAGTGGATCACTTTTGTAGGACTGAGCTATGTGGGTTAGGCAAGTAATAGCTCGAACAAGTGACTTCCAGGCGGAGAACCTGCTAAAACGGTGGGTTTTAAACTAGTTGAGAAAAGTTGTTGTAACTGAGGTAGAAACCTGAGGGCAGATTTCATGATCCTTGTCTACATCAAATAAATCAAATATGGCAAAGTCATTAGTGTTGCAGTCTGGACTGTGCAGAAAGGTGGGACCTGTGAACCATGAAATACTTTCAAGGCGACTGGCTGCAACAGATCTGGTTGCTAAGTCTGCAGGATTGTAGTCTGTAGGCACACAATGCCATTGTTCTGGGTGGGTGGACCTCCTTTTCCTCAACACTCTGTTATAGACATAGAAACATCTAGTTTCATTGTAGATGTAACCTAGAACTACTTTACTGTCCATGTAGAACTCATTCTTGAATCTGTATGTTTGTCTCAATTAGTTCAGCTAGCTCTACAGCCAATACTGCAGCACAAAGTTCCCATCTAGGTATGATGTGTCCAGGGAGTGGTGCAAGTTTTGCTGTACCCATTACAAACCCCACATGACATTGCCCTTTAGTGTCTATGGCTTTGATGTAGGCTACGGCAGCAATAAAGCTGTTAGTGAGTCCTTCCACTCTACCCATAGTATGTCTCACAGGTAATTCTCTAATAGGGATGAGCACGATGTTCGAGTCAAACGTAAGTGCTATGTGTATGTCAGATGAGTCTGACGAACTGCTGCGTCTGTTGTGGGGATTTAGATCTGTTGTCTGGGATCTGATTGCACTATATTATGGTTGGTAAGGGTAGACAAGTTTTGCCATCCATAGATTCTATTTGTAGGCCGTCAGCCCTTCTCCCCGCCGTCTCCACTGTACCTGCAAAGGTCCTAAGGGAGTAAGAACTGCTGGGGCCCTTAATGTTTAGAATGTCAAAAAACACAGATCTAGCTATTGACTTGTTACTCTGATCATCAAAGATGGTATGGAGCTTGACTGCTTTGTCTCTGCGTCCTTTTGGGTAAACTCTTACTAGACAGATTTTGGAACAGGATCTGCCACCTCTATTTGCCTTGCAGACTTCAGTGCACTGTTAAGTGATTGCTATTGCGTCTGTACTAGAGTCCTTGGCCTCCCCACCATGCTCATTGTCACTATGGGTAGGTGGGGAGGTTCTTGGAGCTGGCCCTGGGTGCAGAGCTGTGTTGTGATCTGTGCTGCCACACTCTGTACACTTAACACTGACCTTACAGTCCTTGGCGAAGTGTGTTGATAAAGAGCAGCACTTGTAACAGATGTTCTCTTTGAGGAAGTCCTTGCAATACTGCATGGCCTTTGCTCTGAAGGTTCTGTATTTCAGAAGAGGATGTGGCATCTAATGCAGAGAGCAGAACTTAGCAGGGTCACTGTCTTGATTAGGGATGAGCCCGATGTTCGAGTCAAACATCGGTGTTCGCCCGTTCGACCAATTTCATGGAAATTCGAGCGCCTGCAGAACACCCCATAATGCACTGCGAGACCGTCAATGCATTGCAAGATCGCAGTGCATTGACGGCTGCTGATTGGCCAAAGCGTGCATCCAGACATCTCAAGTCTCCCGAAAGGTGCGGGAGACTCCCGCATTTCTGTGGCGGCTCCCCCACACCCGCAAGCGCCTCCCGATCTCCCGGGAATGATCTGTGCGGCGGGGATCAACTGTGATCACCGATCTTCTTTGTATAAATTTTTAGCTAACAGCTGCTTCTCCTTCTCTCCCTCCCGCGGCTGTCAGCTAAAAAGCTATACAGGTAGATCGGTGATCACAGCTGTCCCTCCAGCCGCACCGATCATCCCCAGCTGCTATGTGTGCTCCTCCTGGGCCCCCTCCATGTCCTTCTCTGCCCCTGTTCTCCTCCGGCGCCCTCCATGTCCTTCTCCGCCCCCGTTCTCCTCCGGCCCCCTCCATGTCCTTCTCCACCCCTATTCTCCTCCGACCCCTCCATGTCCTTCTCCGCACCCCCTTGTTCTCCTCCGGCCCCCATCGTCCCCCGCAGCCAGCTCCCTTCCTCTAATGCCGGCTGTGGGGGGAACTAGTTAATGGACACAGAAAGCGAGATCGCTCCTGTGTCCTGTGATAAATGAGCAGAGTAAACTGTGTTTACTCTGCTCAGTTTATGAATGAACAGGAGCCTCTGTTTCCTGTGCATTCATCTTTAGTGCTGAGAAAGGGACTGGGGAATCTGTGTCCTCAGGCCCTTTATCTGTCTCAGAGGGGAGATTTCAGGGGTCTGTTTAGACCTCTGACATCTCACCAAAGCCCCCCAAAAAAATATAAAAAAAAATTGTAAAAAAAATCTAAAAAAATGAAAAAGTGTAAAAAAATAAAATAAAAAAACTACTGACACCACTCTCCCATGCCCTACCAACACTGTCCACTGCCCCAACCCCCTCCCCCCAAAAAGCAATGTGAAAAAAAAATTAAAAACACGTTAAATTGTAAAAAAAATCAATTATTAAAAAAAAAAAAAACTACTGACACTGTCCACATACCACCCACCCCAACCCCCTTCCCCAGAAGCACTGCGAAAAAATAATGAAAAAGTGATTTAAATAATATTTTGCCGCGGGGGGTGGGGGTGGGGGGGCGTTTGCTAAAAAAATTTTAAAAAATGGCATGGGGGTCCCAACAAAATCCATAACAGGCCCTTCAGGTCTGGTTTGGATATTAAGGGGAACCCCACACCAAATTTTTTTTAAAAAACAGTGTGGGGGTCCCCCCTAAATCCATACCAGACCCTTATCCGAGCAAGCAACCTGGCCACAGGAAAAGGGGGGGGGGAGAGAGCCTTCTAAACCATACCAGGCCACATGCCCTCAACATGGAGAGGGTGTTTTGTGGTCCCCCCCAAAACACCTTGTCCCCATGTTGATGGGGACAAGGGCCTCTTCCCCACAACTCTTGACCATCCACATACCACCCACCCCCACCTCCTTCCCCAGAAGCACTGCAAAAAAATAATGAAAAAGTGATTTAAAGAATATTTTGCCGCGGGGGTGGGGGTGGGGGGATGTTTGCGGGGGCGCGAAGCGCCACCTCCCTGAAATGAGTTTGCCACCTCCCTGAAACTAGTTTCTGCAGGTTGGGATGTCTGTGCACCTGACCTGCATGCTTTGGCCAATCACAGCGCGCTCTGCTGTGAGAGCCATGATTGGCCAAAGGCCGGGTGAGTCCAGGCCCCACACTATGTAAGGCTGCTTACATAGCGGCCATACATAGTGTTATGAATGAGAGCAGCAAAATTGCATTTATAAAAGGAAAAAATGTCATTTAAAATTACTTGCAGCTGTAATGTATTGTCAGATCCCGGCTATATACATAAAAATCATTGGAAAAAACGGCATGAGCCCCACCCCAGTCCTTCACCAGGCCCTTCAGGTCTGGTATGGATAGTAAGGGAAACCCCACGCTAATATTTAAAAAAAATGGCATGGGGGTCCCAACAAAATCCATAACAGGCCCTTCAGGTCTGGTATTGATATTAAGGGGAGCCCCACGCCAAAATTTTGTAGATGCGCTACTTTACAGGCAGACTAAGGAGACCCCCAGGCACAATATTTAAAGGAATATTTCATTTTTATTGTTTCACTTTAAGCATTATTAAAATCACTGCTCCTGAAAAAACTGCATTTTTTAAAACTTTTTTTTGCATTGATACATGTCCCCTGGGGCAGGACCCAGGTCCCTATACACTTTTTATGGCAATAAGATGCATATAAGCCTTTAAAATTAGCAGTTTTGATTTTTCATGTTCGTGTCCCATAGACTTTAACTGTGTTCGCATGTTTGCACAAATTTTTTGCCTGTTCGCAAGTTCTGGTGCAAACTGAACTTGGGGGTGTTCGGCTCACCCCTAGTCTTGATTGGCTGAGACTCTGCAGATCTGTGGGAAGAGATGTTAGTTTTGTGCACTGCTACTGGAGCCCTGGGTTGCTTAGGGCCAGAAGAAGTAACATAAGACACTGGAAAAATTAACCTGGGATCATCTTTCGTTCCTGCTTGTATATCTACAAAGTCCACAAACCCTCTAAAGGTTGGAAAAGGTACATTGTGTTTTCGTTTGTAGTTACAGCCAAGATTGATCCACCTTTTGTTCAATTTATAAGGAAGTTTTTGTGCTAAGGAGTTAATACCTCTAGCTGAGTCAAGAAAGGAAAGGCCAGGTAAGTCTCCTTCTGCTTTTTCAACTTGTAACTCCATACACAGGTCACTGAATTCTCTGAGACTCTGGTAACTCCTACTAGGTATTTTGGGTAGTCCTCTATCCTTTTAAATAGTGTACTCTCTATAGCCTCTGGTGAGACATAACATCTATTCAACCTGTTCCAGATGTTTGTATGGCCTCTTTCAGGGTGGTTTATATTAACTACTTGCCGACCAGCGCACGACGATATACCTCGGCACAATGGCACGGCTGGGCAAATGGGTGTACAGGTATGTCCCCTTTTTAATTGCGGCATAGTGGGCGCGCCTGCCCTCCGCGTACTCCGTGAGCGTGCCCGCAGGTCCCGCAGACTCGATATCTGCCAGGGGCCCGCAATCATGTCATGGAGCGGCAGAACGGGGAGATGCCTATGTAAACAAGGATCTTCCCTGTTCTGCCTAGCAACATACAGAGATCTACTGCTCCCTGTCATCGGGAGCAGATATCTCTGTCATGTTATAGTGAGACAAACCCCCCTACAGTTAGAATCACTCCCTAGGATACACTTAACCCCTTGATTGCCCTCTAGTGTTTAACCCCTTCCCTGCCAGTGTCATTTACACAGTAATCAGTGCATTTTTATAGCACTGATCGCTGTATAAATGACAATGGTTCCAAAATAGTGTCAAAAGTGTCCGATGTGTCGGCCATAATGTCGCAGTCATGATAAAAAAAAAACAGATCGCCGCCATTACTAATAAAAAAAAATTAAAAATAAAAATGCCATAAATCTATCCCCTATTTTTGGTGATCAAATAACACCAAAAGAAAGCTCTGTGGGAAAAAAGGACGTCAATTTTGTTTGGGTGCAACGTCGCACGACCGTGCAATTGTCAGTTAAAGCGACGCAGTGCCGTATCGCAAAAAGTGCTCTGGTCAGGAAGGGGGTAAATCCTTCCGGGGCTGAAGTGGTGTCTCTGATTCTCTTGGCATGCTTAGCAGAATCATTGCAAAGCCACTTTACGAGGAGATCTATCTGTTCCCTGCAGGATAGATCTAGATCTTTGATGGTACTCTGGAAAGAAGATTGCCATGCTCTGTAATGTTGGGGGCGATCACTGAATTTGACAAGTCCTTGGGTAACTAACTCACGTTTTGCAAGGTACCTGGCAAGGTCTACAGTGGCCCGATTAGCATTGGGGTACGCTGCTAGAGTATCGTGGTGTGGTGTATAGGCATACCTGGTAGAAGTCTCTTCTTCAGGCTGGCTGGGGTCATACTTGCGTAAGGTTGGCGGCTTGTACCAGCTTGTTTCATATTCCCTTGGAGTGAAAGCAGGTGTTTGATGTTTTGTATGAAGACTGAGTACCTTGCTGAGTAGAAGGTTTGGTTGGAGCTGGATTACCTGGATCTTGGTCAGATTTTTCTTGCTTGTAGCACTGGGGTTCAAGGTCGGACTCCTGCTGCTTTGCTTGATGTGACTCACTGACATCATATTTGATTTCTTGCTGTGGAGTACTGCTTGGGTTAGAGTGCTGGTAGACATAATCTAAGGTGTGCTGCATGGGATCTTGGTGGTCCTCCTCTGGACCCAGTATGCTGCTACCTGCTCTTGACTCGCCATAGGCAGCTGCTTCTCATGCTTCTGCAATGTTGGCAGCAGTGTCTCGTTGAAACTGCCAGCCTCTTCATGTTAGCTTCTAGGATAGCCTGCTGCATTTTCAGAGTTGCCTCCTGCTGAGCTAGTTCACTTTTTGTACTTTTTGTCGTTCTCTCTCTCCATGCGTATTCTCTCTTGCTCTCTCTCTCTTGCTCTATGCGTATTTTCTCTTGCTCCATGCGTACTCTCTCTTGTTCCATGTGTACTCTCTCCTGCTCTCTCTCCTGATCCTGCCTCACCTTTTGTGCATCAAGGTGAGCCTTTTCTCTTCTCATCTGCAACTCTTGGTCTGCGAATGCGGCCCTGGCCCTCGCTGCTTCAGCATTCGAACGGGCGATTGCTGCTGCATTTGTAACAGATGACTTGAATGAGCTTGCTCGCGATCGTGTTTTGTAAGAAGATGCTTGACTGTGAGACATGGCTGCGATGAAGAAGCTGTCCTGCTGTGTAGAGACCGCTGTAGTGTCGAGTGCGGGGATGCTGCTTGACAGGGCGCATCTCTGTATAGCCTGGCTGATTGCTTCACCTGCTGAAGGCCTGTTTCTTCGAAGGCATCTGACTGTATGAACAGTGTGTAGTCCTGGGCTGTACAGCCTTCCGAAGTCAGCTTATCTTCACCTCAAAGGTCAGTAAAAATTTCACTCCTCAGCTTAAAAACTTTCACTCAAAAATTTCACTGTTCTGTCTCCAGGACAAAGAGATAAACCTTAAACTTAAACTTGATAAACTTCAGATACCATATTTCTTTGATCTTAGATTTATTGTAACAAGCCAGGTGAAACTACACATTGATAAAATAAACATCAATCAGTACAATATTGCATATAATAAGGAAACATTGCTCTATAACACAGAATGAGATAACAAGAACTTACTTTTTAAGCTCGCTAAGAGGTGATGGCGAGAGATTGGAGAAACAGTCTTACTGTCTTGATGTACATTCCTAAAATGGTGGCTGACTCACTTCCTCTAGAGAATCTCCCAGAATGCTCTGGTTCCTAATTAACACATTCTAAGAAATTACAATATGTAGCTAAAACAAGCAGCTAAAGCTATACCAGAAAGGGACAGTAGGTGGTGCCTACGCTCTGCATATAACTAGCTTGGTGTACATGAAGGAAAACCCAACATATTATTTAATCACATAAACACAGTAACTGAATAAGGCCCAATGGACAGAACAGGGTCTGAATAAGTACTTGGTCTGAACACAGTTCCTTCATGGGAAACTGTGACAAGATCATATGCCCACCGGCCCAACGAGCTCTGGGTGGGAGATTCCCCACCCTGCAAATGTATGATGCTTGTGACATCATTGACCTAATATGGCCCATGGCCATATTAAGTCAATGACAATGCCAGTGTCCTAAAATAGCCTTATGGCCATGCTAGGCCATAGATGTCAATAGCATCCACACCTCTTTGTAAAGGTGCAGCAGCAGTTGAGTGTCCCAGTAAAACAGTCAACTTACGGATTCGGACCAAATCCAAACTCATCCCTGAACTTGAGTGTAAGGCCCTGCCTGCTCCATCCAGTCTTTGCGGAAAATAGCATATGAGCACCACTCACCCAATTTATTCCAATAGCTGGGGCTATACTTTTCTCTAGGGCTGGGGCTGCCAAGAGTATGGCCACAGTCATAGGAATGAATAGAGTGAGCAGCACACATGTGCAGAAGGTGCAAGGTGCAGCCAAACGTTTTTTCTGCACAAGGTTGTGTGGAACCAGGAGGGCCACACACACACCCAAAATCTCTGAACGGAGGGTAAATATTTAGGTATGTGGCTTACATTGTGAAGTGTGATGGAAAACTTTAAAAATGAATTGGGAACAACAGTGCATGGTGGAGACACAGACACCCAACACTCTCAGAAGTGATAAATGCCAAAGAGACTTGCTGAGGCTGCAGCACTAAAATAAAGGGTTCATTTTGAGCTGATTCAATTTTTAGCAGCCCAAAGACTTGACAGGTCTTTCTCTTATTTGGATAATACGTGAACCTTCTTCACAATTTTCTCTGTAGCTTTTTGTTACACTTGTGTACAACGGTGTAATTTAAGCCAGTTCAGACCATGCTACTGCTATGGGGGCTCAGCATATACTGGTTACATCTTAATTTATGCAGGTACCGTACTAATACCACTTGGTAAATACATTTACATTAAATAAATGTATTTACAATTTGGGAACCTCTATACTAGGGTTTCTCAACCAGAGTTCCATAGAACCCTAGGATTCCTCCAGAGGTTGCTAGCAGTTCCTTAAGCGATGAGCTATTTATGCCTCTCAGATAAGTTCCCACTGACACCAATGATCGTTTATCTGTAAAGGGATAATTCATCCCAATGACCACAAGTGTAAAAAGCATTCTTCATTGTGACCATCATACCAATGTATCAGGAGTTTGTATGCAGGTGCAGTCTTGTCAATATTCCTATCGCACACGTTCCTGGCAAATATGGCTCTTAAAATGGTGGGTGCTGCAGCGATTACCAGCCGGGTCCTGGAAACATCAAGCAAGTGTACATATTCGCCAGCACACCATGGATCAACAATCACTGTCCAAAGGTTTCTTTTATTGAGGGATAGCACATCACAGAGATAAGTGCAACGTTTCGGAGCCGCGCAAGACCCCTTCATCAGGCATGACAAAGGGGTCCTGCACGGCTCCAAAACATTGCACTTATCTCTGTGATGTGATCTCTATCAATGAAAGAAACCTTTGGATGGTGATTGTTGATCCATGGTGTGCTGGCAAATATGTACACTTGTATGCAGGTGCAGTCTACTTTCTCCACCGAAGATGGCACTCTTCCGCAGTGGCACTGCAGTTCGGGAGGTAGTCAAGAGGAAAATAGTTCCTCTATGGTTTCCTGGGTCACTGAGGAAGCTATCCAATTGGATGCTGCCACCACATGTGACTTTAGGAGCCATCCTAGGTTAGTCAGAGCCTATTTAAGGCCCTTGATCCCAAGTTTTGGCACACATTTTGCGAGTGGGTAGAGTAGGAACAGTTACCTTGTCTGGTAGGGACAGAACTAGTGGCAGGGAAAGGTTCTTGACAAGGAGGGAAAACATAGGGCTCACAAGTTCTCTGGACATCTTCCTACTTGGGCACGGGACGGCCAGGCCGCATTCTGCCCCTCTCAAAAGGCACTGTCAGTTCAGCTGAAATCTGCTCTCTTCACACTGTTGGACCTGTGAGTGTTCCTTGCTGGGCTGACTTTCCACCAGGTTTATTGTGAACTGTCTTTGCATTGTTTCAATACAAGTTTTTCATTGCACTTGAACTGTGTGTGTTATTACTGCCGCACCGTGTTTTACCCCAGCTAAAAGTTGTAGATTTAGTAATTTTTAGCAGGAGTTCTGAGACCAGAAATTTATTTCAAGGGTTACTTTGTGTTGAAATAGTTGAGAAAGGCTGCTCTATACAATTGCAAATCATTAGTAATCTGTTTCACTAGAGGAAATTTTAGAGACAAGGGGCCCCTTAACGGTACTGCTGTAGGGCCCCATCACACATACCTAGTTACATCACTGCCAGTAAATATATATCTGCTATACCAGAATATCAGCCAAGGAGGAGCTCAAAACCATGTCACATTAAACAAGAAGTGACCTAGTCGCTGCACATTATAAGGATGTCTTTGACAAAGCTTCCACCACCAGGGTAGCTGAGTAGGCTTTCCTTTTTTTAGTACATTTGTATGTTAAATATTCCTAATAAAGACATTGCTTGTATAAGTTTCTGCGGTTGCCTTCTTTTATTGGTTCTGATTCTCTGAATGACGTAAATACCCTTTTATTTTTGTTTCTTGGAAATTTTTGCCATCTTCCAATGTTGCCTTAATCCAGCTCTGACTTCAACATATTGATTACCAGGATCTTTACTCACCCTGCCCTAATATGACTCACCTCCATTAATGTCATACATTGAGAACAATTTGTTCTGCAGTTTAATAGAATGACCGTGCCATATCCAGAAACCACAACAGCCCTGTAATAGATAACAGTGTTTTTACTTAATGTGTTAGGACTGAAGCCCATTTATTTCCTGATACCGTAATGTTTTCAGCAGAACGGATAGGGCCACAGGCTGTGCTCTGTTTTACACATGTCCATAATCATGACACACTGGCCTCCAGGCACACATGACACACATTTGCAGTAAACTATCCATTAGCGGTCCATGCCTTACCATGAGATTTATGGGAGCAATCAGACATTTTTAGAATTATATTCTACACAATTCTTTCTGTGTCTTCTGTGGGCTGATCATCTCAGAATATCTTGTCCATAGCTTTTATGGTGGTGATCTGCTATATGGTATAAACTATGCCTGACTTAGGCTGCCCATGCACTTAAAGTGACACTAAACTCCAGTTTAACAAAAAAATGTATTCAAGTATATAAGACGGAGGAGGACAGAGGAGAGCTGCGGATGATGGAGTGATGCAAACTGACCATGGTAATCAGGGCTTAGTAGCCATGATTATCGTGGTCAGTACAGAGAGGGGGACACAGGAACAGGCAGGATCAGCCAGGTTTTTTACAGTTTAGAAAGGGACAGCTTAATTAGACAGCACAAGCACTGTGCTGTTTTATCTGATATATATATATATATATATATATATAATATTTTTTTTAGGGTTAAAACACTTTAAGAGAAATCCTTGGGGTCCCCTAGGTCACCAGAACTAGTGTTCTCATTGGAAGATTTCCCCTCTATTACTTTTCTGGGGACAACACAAAATTTAGAATTTTCTTTTACTTTCAATGATAATGGTAAACAGGACAAATAGAGAGACAAATAGAAAGGGTAAATCTTCCCAATGGGGACACAGACAGCAATAAAAATTGACTGGTGTTCTAATCCCTCTCTACTCTATCCAAAACTGAAAAAAAAAAATTTTGCTTTTAGTTGTACTTTAAAGCGGTATACCTTTAAGCTCTGCAAAGTAAAGGCATAATGTGCTAGTATGCATCGCATACTAGCACATTATGAAATACCTTAGAACGAAGCCCTGCAGCACCATGCCCTCAGTGCTGACAGGTGCTTCCATCTTCACCCTGTCTTTCTAACAGGTTTGCATCCCTCAGCCATCTGATTGGCCATGTCGCGATGATGTCACTCACGGACCATGGCACGGTGCTCTGAAGGGACGGCATAGGTGTATCGTCCCCTCAGAGCACATGCACCAGTGACATCACTGGCTGCATGCAGTGTAAATATCTCCTACTCATAGTACCTACAGGTAAGCCTTATTATAGGTTTACCCGTAGGTACAAGTGTACAGAAAGTCTTTACTTTCACTTTAACTCAAAAATGTACAGTACCTTCTAATGCTCTCAGCCTCCTTCAAGTCTCCCTTTTCCTTTTTTGATGCTGTGATCTGTCTTTCTCTTAGACGGTGAGTATGTTCATTCTCCATGGTCCCACTGTACAGTATGTAGGAGCATAGCCACCCTCTCATGCTCACTCATGCATTGGACTAGGGATCTTGGACTATGGGATTTGTAATGTGCATAGAGCAGTGCACATGACTACAACTAACATGCATGCTTGTTCCAAACAAATGGAAGTGAGGGGTAAAAGGAGAGGTTCAGAAGCTCATGGAGGATGTTACAAGGATGCAGAAAAACACAGTAAGAAGCAATTTAATGAAAAATAAATTACAGGGCTATTAAAGCAGAACTAAATTCTCTGAATCAACATTACTATTGTTAATCCTTATGCTGCTAGCTTAGTAAATAGATTCACATTGGGTAGAGGGCGGGATCAACACTGGCTATACACAGCTCTACAATCAGTCACCTCCTGTAGCTGTGCCTGTGTAAAACTCTCCTCTGCTGCCAGAACACAAATTTATTTTCCTGCCAGACTGGGCTACATGTGCATTTTGCTCAAGATTGTTCAAGCACACACTGGGGGCATATTTATAAAGTAGTAAAGGTTACTTCACCAAACATTTACAAGTGATAAATCAATCACTGTCATTTAAAAACACATGCACCGTAAAGATTTACTGCAGTGAATGTTTGGTAAATGTCTGATTTAATTTCTTTTTAACCACTTGCCTACTGGGCACTTATACCTGCTTCCTGCCCAGGCTAATTTTCAGCTTTCAGCGCTGTCGCAGTTTGAATGACAATTGCGTGGTCATGCAACACTGTACCCAAACACAATTTTTAGCATTGTTTTCACACAAAGAGAGCTTTCTTTTGATCAGATTTAATCTGGGTTTTTTTTTTTTTTGCTAAATAAACAAATAAAGACTGAAAATTTTGAAAAAAAAAAAAACTTTCATAGCTTGTTATAAAATATTGCAAACAGTTAATTTTTCTCCTATACTGATGTGCACTGATGAGGCGGCACTGATAGGCTGCATTGATGGGCACTGATGAGGCGGCACTGGTAGGTACTAATGAGGAGGCACTGATGAGGCTACACCGATGGGCACTGATAGGTGGCACTGATGGGCACTGATGTGTACTGGTAGGCTGGACTGATAGGTAACACTGATGAGGAGGCAGTGATCTGCAGCATTGGGCACGGTTGGGACTGCACTGATAATCAGGACACTGATAATCAGTGCCCTGATTATCATGTGTACATGTCAATTTTAGAGAAGCCCGTTATCAGCTCTCTTCTCCTCTCCTCATGCTGTCAGCATGAGGAAAGGAGTGCTGATAACTGGCTTATTTTTAGATTAGTGTTCTGCTGAGATTGGATGCAGCTGATCACATGGTAAAGAGGCGCTGATTGGCTCTTTATCTCAATCTGTAATCAGCAGTTTCCTCTGGACTTATGACGGCGCTCGGCGAGTGGTTAAATATGCTTCTATGAATTTAAAGTATAATTAAAGGTAAAACTTTATTTTTTGTTTTGGATAGAGTGACGAGGAATTAGAACACCTGTCAGATTTTTATTACTGTCTGTACCCCCGTTATGGAGATTTACCCTCTCTATTTCTGTTGTTTTCCACTTTAGTCCCCTTTCACACTGACACATTGATCGGGTCCGCCTGTCAATTTTTCAGATTAGATGGATCGGACCATCCATTTCTCTCCACGGAGCAGCGGATGTCAACGGACATGTATCCCTCTCTCCTGCTCTGCCTTGACACCTGCCGACATCCAATCCGATCCTGTCCGCTAAAAACAGACAGATGGGGACCTGTTCTCTATCCGTCTGGCAGATCAGATCATATGACAGTCGAATATAAACAGATAGGCGGTCCGTTTCCATCCGACAGCCCATATAGAACAGCGGGCTGTGCCTGTGTCCGCTCTGCATCAGAGGAGGGGACTTGGCCCTGTCATTCGCCTGCTCAGTGGAGATCCCCTGGCGGACTCCGCCAGTTTAAAAGGGACCTTAGATATTCTCTCACTTCTTGTTTTGGCTATGGGATGGGAAGTGAAAGGAAATATCCCAAATGGGACAGAGATGGCAAACGAAAATACGACTGGGGTAATAATACTCTCGTATTCTATTCAAAATGAAAAAAAAAGTTTTGCCTTTAGTTCTACTTTATATCTAAATGTCAAAATGAGACCAAACTAGATCCTCATGTACATTATAGCCAATTATCTCAAATGCATTAACCCACATCAGCAGATCACAACAAGAGAGGTTGGTTAGTAGCCATTCTTATCTTGGGGTGGGTTGGTAGTGAAATCAGAAGCTAATGTAGCGCTACCCTCATGAGGGCCGCTGGTTGAATCAGTACCCCACTGGTTGCCCCGACCCTGCAAGTCCTCCGCCACCTCTGACTCCCTGGGTTCAGACATTTTCTATCAGTAACAGTGATGAAACGAACGCACTACAATCTGATGAACCAATAAGCTTTGTTTACTGATATGGTAATGACATTTAAAGATGCACAACATGAACTTACACTCTATAGAGCTACTTCAGGTAAAATATCACTGATGGTAAAACAACAATAACAAAGAATAATGTCAGAAAATCAAATACTGTATACAGAACAACTAGATATTGCCGGCCCTTATGCATACACATACAGCCTATGTGAACAGGCAGAAGAAGGGCAGGGGAATGACTTCTAGCTATGTCAGACCACTCCCTTCTGTATCTTTACATGCACAGTAAATGAAGTGTCATAACATTCAGCAAACTGATATAAATTGTAAAATTTAACCTGCTCCCTCAAGGAGTTCTAGGCAAATTCAGGCTTTATGAGCACAGTAAAAGAAATTCATTATGATGGGGGGGGGGGGGGGGGTTGAGGTAGTCCTGTATTACAGAGATTAAATCCTTTGGTCTTCAGCTAGCAGGAGAGTTGTATTGGAAGAAATCCTGATTAGCAGAGCAAAGCAATTTAACTGGTTTGGCTTTAGCAAGCAAAGAAACAGAATCTGCCTGTGTTGGCTAAGTGCAAAGAGAGATCACAGTGATTGTTGACTTAAAGGTATTGTATCCTGTGGTACTATAAGTAACATCAAGGTGAATGAAACAATGTGTCTGTATACAGTGACTATGTAGATGGATGTCCTTATCATGTAGCATTACAGGTAACAGTAAGGTGAATGAAGACAATGGTGTCTGTATACAGTGTCTATGTAGATGGATGGGCAGGTGCCCGCTCACCAATACTGCAATGGATGATGCTGGTGGTGATGAAAGTAACTTTACAGGCTCTTCCTCAGGATCTTGGCTCAGGGATGGCAATTGACCTCCGTCGTACCACACCGCGGCCCACCCGGATCAGCTGTAGCGTGATTTAGATGTAGAAGAAGCAGCCTTCAAGCTGCCGCTGGACAGTAAGGCAGTGCTGTCCGCCGATGCCCCAAGGATAAACGTGGGTTGACTCTGTTTTCACAGGCCGTGACTCGGCCGCAGCAAGCTCAACACTAGAGGGGAAACAGCTCCACAACAGTAAGGCTGCACAATGTCTCCTGATCGCAGGCACACTTAGCCGGCTCTTGGCTACACTAGTATTTGACATTCACATAGTACATAAACAGGAGTGAGGTGTTCAGAATTAGCCACACTTCCACAGTCACCAATTAGGGCACATTCCCTGGATACAACCTTAGCTGTCATGAGCATTGGGCCAGTGTCACGTAAACAGTCAAGGAGCACCTTCCCTTAACTGCTTATGCCTGATGCAGACAGTCGGGAAGTACCTCACCCTAATGCTTTCCCAACCACTCCCAACACCCTTAGAAGGTTCCAAGTGGTCTGTAGCTGCCCGTTGCCTGCATAATGCCTACCACTTGGGATATTCACTCTTAGCTGGGAAGCTGCAATGATTGCAATTTTTTGCATACAATTTTTATGGAAAGATCCTGATTATTTGATAACATTTTTATAGGTTAAATACAACAGAATTACATTAAAAAAGAAGCCACAACAAAGTAATTTTTTTTACCTAGTAATCCTTACTTCTCTTTAATGTTCCTTGCCTTTTAAATTATTTCTTGGCAGCCAGCATTCTTGGTGTATCAGATAAAAATCTCAGTTCCAATCTGGGTAACAGAATCTTTGAACTGTAGTGATGGCACTACCATAAAACAACAAATACTGCTACTTCCACACCTCAGTGTACAGTGGAGATGGAACTCTCCAGTGACATCAGCACCACTCCTCTCAACCATAGAGGCTAATTGACTGCATATTACCTCCCTGTGGCAATCCCACTGAGCATTTATCAAGGTGTCTGTACCCCTTAGACTCTTTGGAGCCATCGCCATCTGTAAGGTTTCCTTGGTGTCGGCTTACAGTAAATTGCATTTTGATGACTTGGCCCATCTTCCTCGCTGTAGGGTAAGATGCATTCTGTGATGAAATTCACACCTAAACCCATGGTGGAAGCAGCCTTGAACTAATTCAAGGGAAAAACATCTTTTTTCTTTTGTTACTTTATTATCCATGGTCCAAACATCTTGGCACAGCTTTAACTTACAAACCAGGCCTCCGTATTAACCTTCAAGCTGGGTTCTCCATGTTCTTTCTGTCTCTCACTCCATGTATTTAGTATTTAGTATTCAGGTTATTTTGCTGCACTCAGACTTATAGGGCGTACACACGGTCGGACTTTGTTCGGACATTCCGACAACAAAATCCTAGGATTTTTTCCGACGGATGTTGGCTCAAACTTGTCTTGCATACACACGGTCACACAAAGTTGTCGGAAAATCCGATCATTCTGAACGTGGTGACGTAAAACACGTACGTCGGGACTATAAACGGGGCAGTGGCCAATAGCTTTCATCTCTTTATTTATTCTGAGCATGCGTGGCACTTTGTCCGTCGGATTTGTGTACACACGATCGGAATTTCCGACAACGGATTTTGTTGTCGGAAAATTTTATCTCCTGCTCTCCAACTTTGTGTGTCCGAAAATCCGATGGAAAATGTCCGATGGAGCCCACACACGGTCGGAATTTTCGACAACACGCTCCAATCGGACATTTTCCATCGGAAAATCCGACCGTGTGTACGGGGCATTACAAAGCTGGATGAGGCTAGATAAGGTCCTGTTTGCAGCATGGTGGTAGAGTTTGGTTTTTAACTTTTATTTTGTCAAATGAAAATATCAATATACCCTGTTTCCCCGAAAATAAGACCTAGCGTGATTGTCGGTGATGGCTGCAATATAAGACCTACCCCCAAATAAGCCCTAGTTAAAGTCCTTGTAGGTCTTATTTTCAGGGTAGGGCTTATTTTCGGGGAAACAGGGTAGGACTTATTTGGGTGGTAGGGCTTATATTGCAGCCATCACTGACAATCATGCTAGGTCTTATTTTCGGGGAAACGGGGTAGATCAAAGCTAGCCGCTAAGACAACATAAAGATTTGTGTTAAAATACACAGCCTTTATCTGCAGTTCTGTTAAACCCCTGTGATACTAGTTAGCAGCCGTAGAGCCACAGCAGTCATGAACACAATACTTGAGGAAATAAATTATGCAAAATTATGCAGGGTTCTGATGCATTTCTTGGCTAATAATCTAAGTACACATATCCTAACATATAGTGGGGTAGTCTAAGTCGAGGTACAACAAAGTACCCATAACAATCAATCACATGCTTCCTTTACTTTTCACATCCTCAGAAAGATGGGAGCTCAGCTAACAGTAATCAGTTAGAAGTCAGCATCTCCTCTCCATTGTGTTTTCAGCCCTTTCCTGTGGCTACCCTCTCTGCTTATCACAGACGTTCCACTCAAACAGACTGTACTCGTGTAAGTGAATTAATACTAAGCACATCTCACCTAACCCAATCATCTACCAATTTGTCATTTCCTCAGTAAAAAAATAAAAATATTAATAGGTGCATGCTGGTGAATGCAGAGATAAGAAAATCCATTAATGGTCACTTCTGCAGTACTGTTCATATAGGCATGATTTTCATAGACAGGTGCGTATTTTGGTATAGCAAAACACAGGCAGTGACTTAGGATGGCACAGCTGCCAGTGGCCACCTACAGATTGTGCTCTATGTGTCAGTAACACATTTGTGTATACTAAATGGTTCCAGATTGCCACTTTGATTGCCAGCTGTATGGCCATGATCTTACTGTTGCAGTCCATGCAAAGTTTGTACATTTTTGTTAGTGGACTATTGCATTGTATACTTACAGGTCAGACACTTTGGATCTGTACAGCGAAATGCTGGCAGTAGCCCACCTGTGTCAGTCTCCCACTCTGAACTTCTCAGAAGCCAAAAATACACTGCTTGGAATCATGATGGATACAAAATTGTCCAAGAAGACACACACAAAAAGTTTAGGAAAATGTGGTCCCCATAGATAAACTACATTAAAACAGTGAAGCTTCCTGCAAATCTAACTGCAGCTGTTTTGGCCCAGGGGTTGGAATTCTCCTATTCCTCTGCGTAACACACAACCCACAATAATCTTCCTTTTCCTTCCCCCTACCCATCCCTTCACCCCCTTCAAAATTTTCCTTCCCCCTTTTGCTAATTCTTTAACTTAGTTAATACCATTCCTTTTTCTCACCTATCTTCTTTCCCTTCTGTCCTTCTTTTTCTCTCTTCTTCTCTAAAACTAGACCACTCAGTTTCCAATACTCTATACTCTCTCACAGGCGAGACTATGGATATCTAGACCTCCGGGACCCAACTATCAAGAGGACTTATAGACCAATCCTCCATTTATACGAAACATTGAATAGGCCATAATTGGAACATAACTTCTAAAAACAGTGGTAATATCCTAAGGATGTCCATTGTTGGCATTTATTCCACATGAACTTAATTGTATACTGTATAAAGTGCTATGTCTGTCTCTATATACTACCTACAGTGCCTTGAAAAAAGTATTGATACCCCTTGAAATTTTCCACATTTTGTCATGTAACAACCAAAAACGTAAATGTATTTTATTGGGATTTTATGTGATAGATTAACAAAAAGTGGCACATAAATGTGAAGTGGAAGGAAAATGATGAATGGTTTTCCAAATTTTTTACAAATAAATATGTGAAAAGTGGGCGTGCATTTGTATGCAGCCCACTTTACTCTGACCCCTAACTAAAATCTACTGGAAGAAATCACCTTCAGAAGTCACCTAATTAGTAAAAAGAATCCACCTGTGTGTAGTTTTTTTACATAGTTACATAGTCGGTAAGGTTGAAAAAAGACACCAGTCCATCCAGTTCAACCTGTGGTGTGTGAGTGTGCTTGTGTTTATGTCATAGTACATGGTATATCATTGTATGTTGTGATCGTTAAGGTGCCCATCTAATAGTTTTTTAAACTATCGATGCAACCTGCTGCTACCACTGCTTGTGGAAGAGTATTCCACATCCTTACTGCTCTGAGAGTAAAGAACCCTCTATGCAGTTTAAAGTTAAACCACTTCTCTTCCAATTTCAGTGTCTTTTTGAACTCCCTTTCACTGAAAAGTTTTACCCCTATGCTAGGGTCACCAGTACGGTATTTGTACATTGCTATCATATCCCCTTTCAAGCGTCTCTTCTCCAGAGAGAATACATTCAATGCTTGTAGTCTTTCCCCAAAGCTGAGATCCTCTAGTCCCTTTATTAGCTTTGTTGCTCTTCTCTGGACTCTCTCCTTCTTGAGAACTGGTGCCCAGAACTGAACGGCATACTCAAGATGCGGCCGGACCAGAGTCTTATAGAGTGGAAGAATTATCATTTTATCTCTGCAGTGAATCCCCTTTTTAATGCATGCCAATTTTCTGTTGGTTTTGCTTACAGCAGCTTGGCATTGCATGCCATCGCTGAGCCTACTAGGACCACCAGGTCTTTTTCCATCCTAGATTCCCCCAGAAGTTCTCCAAGCGAGTAACTTGCATTCGTATTTTTAGCACCCAAATGCATTACTTTACATTTTTCAAAATTAACCCTCATTCGCCATGTAGTTGCCCAACCCATTATTTTGTTTGGATCTTCTTTTAAGGCTTCCATATCCTGGGCAGAAGTTATGGCCGTGCTTAACATTGTATTATCCGCAAATATTGAGATTGAGCTATTTATCCCATCCTCTATAGCGTTTATGAATAAATTAAACAGAATTGGTCCCAGGTCAGATCCTTGGGGGACCCCACTTACCACACCGGACCATTCCGAGTACTCGCTATCTATCACCACCCTTTGGACCCGCCCCTGTAGCCAGTTTTCAATCCAGGTACTCACCCTTTTTAATATCAGTACAAATACAGCTGTTCTGCGAAGCCCTAAGAGGTTTGTTAGAGAACCTTGTTAGATGGCCATCCACCTAAACTGACAGGTAGGGCAAGGAGAGCATTAATCAGAGATGCAGCCAAGAGGCCCATGGTAACTCTGGAGGAGCTGCAGAGATCCACAGCTCAGCAGGACAACCACTGGACAACTATTAGTTGTGCACTCCACAGATCTGGCCTTTATGGAAGAGTGGCAAGAAGAAAACCATTGTTAAAAGAAAGCCATAAGAAGTCCCATTTGGAGTTTGCGAGAAGCTATGTGGGGAACACAGCAAACATGTAGAAGAAGGTGCACTAGTCAGGTGAGACCAAAATTGAACTTTTTGGCCTAAAAGCAAAACACTATGTGTGGCGGCAAACTAACACTGTACATTACACCATCCCCACCGAGAAACATGGTGGTGGCAACATTATGTTGTGGGGATGCTTTTCTTCAGCAGGAACAGGGAAGCTGGACAGAATTGATGGCAAGATGGATGGAGCCACACAAAGGGCAATCTCAGAAGAAAACCTGTTAGAGTCTGCAAAAGACTTGAGAAAAGGGTGGAGGTTCACCTTCCAGCAGGGCAACGACCCTAAACATAAAGCCAGAGCTACAATGGAATGGTTTAGATCAGAGGTCAGCAACCTTTCTCCACTTAAGAGCCGGATTCAATGTATGTATGTATGGAGGGCCGCATTCACCTGCTAATAAATGAAGATAATAATAATCCTAACATAGTAATAATAATGCCGCGTACACACGGTCGGACTTTTCATCTACAAAAGTCCGACAGCCGGTCCGACAGACTTTCGGCGGACTTGCGGCGGACTTGCCGCGGACTTGTTGCAGACTTTCTAACGAACGGACTTGCCTACACACGACCACACAAAAGTCCGACGGATTCGTACGTGATGACGTACACCGGACTAAAATAAGGAAGTTGATAGCCAGTAGCCAATAGCTGCCCTAGCGTGGCTTTTTGTCCGTCGGACTAGCACACAGACGAGCGGATTCCGGGGTCCGTCGTAGTTACGACGTAAAGATTTGAAGCATGTTTCAAATCTAAAGTACGTCGGATTTGAGGCTAAAAAAGTACGTTGAAAGTCCGGAGAAGCCCACACACGATCGGATTACCAGCCAGCTTTAGTCCGTCAGCGTCCGTTGGACTTTTGTAGCTGAAAAGTCCGACCGTGTGTACGCGGCTTAACAGTACAGGTTTAACTCACTTTAATGTGCTTCACTAATACAAAGCCAGTTCACCCTGAGGGAGCATGTGACTGGGGATTCAGATTTTACTGCCACTTTTACTGCCACCTCCCCATCCTGGCACCCAAGGATGGCTGACGCCAGCCCTGCCAGCCAGCATAGTCTGGAGTTGGGGTTCCTGTCCCTAGGGGAGATGGGGCCCCCTCCCTAGGGAGATGGGGCCCCTTTCCCCAGGGGAGATGGGGGCCTCATCCCCAGGGCTGATGGGATCCCTGTCCCCAAGTGAGAAGGGGTCCCTGTCCCAGGTGAGAAGGGTTCCCCTTTACATCACTCCCAGAGTGTCCTCTGCCCTCCTCCCCCGATAGCAAGTTTCCTGTGCCCCCCAAAGCAGTGTCCTCTGTCCCTGCACCCCCCCCACTGTAGTGTCCTCTGCCCCCATAGTGTCCCCTGCCCTCAAAGTGTCCTCTGCCCCCATAGTGTCCTCTGTTCTCTGCTCCCATAGTGTCCTCTGTCCTCTGCCCCCATAGTGTCCATTGCCCCCGTAGTGTCCTCTGCCCCCGTAGTGTCCTCTGCCCCTGTAGTGTTCTCTGTCCCCTAGTGTTCTCTGTCCCCATAGTGTCCTCTCTCCTCTGCCCCCTTAGTGTCCTCTGCCCCCATAGTCTCCTCTGCCCCCATAGTGACCTCTATCATCTGCCCCTATAGTGTCCTCTGTCACCTGCCACTATAGTGTCCTCTGCCCCCATAGTGTCCTCTGCCCCCATAGTGTCCTCTGTCCCCATAGTGTCCTGTCATCTGCCCCCATAGTGTCCTCTGCCCTCTGCCCCCATAGTGTCCTCTGCCCCCATAAGCTCCTATAGTGTCCTCTGTCCCCATAGTGTCCTCTGCCCCCATAGTGTCCTCTGAAACTGGGGATTTAATAGACTTTTCTGTAGAGGAGGAGCCACCTAGTGAACTCCCAGTGAAGTCCTAGCAGCAGGGTAGAGTACTGCAGACCCCTGCTTCACACTCGTGGCAGTTTCGGAGGCCCGAGGTGAGAAGGTGGTGGTTCTTCCCCAGTTGATTTCAGAGATGCAGGAACGGGAAGCAGCCATTCCCCCTCCGCCACAAGGATTTGTGCACCTGGGAGACAGTTCCAGAAAAAGGGTGTCCCAGCAGCAGACGCTGCCCAAGAATGATAACACCAACCGAGCTGAAGCGCTGGCAACCAGACAGAGGGTCCAAGACCTCTGCCCCACACCTGCGGCAGTTCTGGAGGTCCGGGGTGAGGAGGTGGAGGTCACTCCTGAGCAGCAGATCAGGATCCAAGGGGAGAGGGGAGAGGAGGTTGTCGTCTTCTCTCCCCAACAGTCAGCCAGAGTGGAGAAAACTGTCTTTCCTCCCCAACAGTTGGCCGGAATTGATGATGTGAGCGCTGAAGCGCTAACAGGGCAGAACACTACTATCCTCTGCGCACAACAATCCACTCCCCAGGAGTTCCAGGGAGAGAATGCAATTGGCACCTCACAACGGCAGCTTGAGCTGGTGTCAGTAGATGTGGCTGCGGTCTCCACTAACAGAAACCCAGCAGAAGTGCTGGCAACAGGGCAGAGTGCTACCAACCTCTGTCCAGCACCAGCAACAGCTGCAGAGTTCCAGGGAGCCAGGGCAGTTGGCCCCCCTCCCCAGCGACAAGCTGATGTAGTGAAGCTCCTATGCCCAGCTGAACCGCTGGCAACAGGACAGAGCGCTGCTGGCCTCTGCCCTCCACTGACAAAGGATGGATTTCCTGTGGAAGTGGAATGGACTACGGTCTCCACTTGTATACCCCATGGATGCTGGACAGTCGGCCCAGATCCCCAACAGCATGACGGAGTGAACTCAGCCACCCTGTCTTCTCTCCAGCGGCTGAAGGGACTCCAGGGGGAAGGACCAGTCCACACTTCCCCCCAGCAGAGGGTATGTTCTACGAGAAAGGCTGGCTGGGTGAGTAATGCTCTGTTGGGAACAATATGTTTGGGGTACTGTGTGGGTACAGGCATTGGGGGACTCGAACTATGGACTAACTTCGGAGTCAACCCATCTGGGGTCTCCTCCTGTGTTAGTCTGCTGCCAGAAGGGGAGAGATGTGACGGGAGTCACTTTGGGCGGGGGGGGGCTGGTGGAAACCAGAACAGAATCCCTTGGAGAGGTTGTGAAACCCTTGCTTCAGCTCCCCATGCACCCCCTATGTCTAATTCACCCTGTGTCTATTAGGGGCACAGGGTGACCAAGAGAATAATTGACATTAAGAATGTGGCTCTGATTATTTAAAATGGAACAGTAATATTTATCCACAATATCTTCCAGGAACTATACAAAGACTATTCCTGGTTTGTTTGATTCTGAACTATACATGTTAATTGAAAGAGCTGGTCACCTTGGACTCTAGAGCCGGACAGTCTGCTAATTCTGGGAGCTCCTGCTATTGTGTAAAGGTGTCCTGTGTTTATATTTATGATAATGTGTGTTGTGTCTTCTGAGCTAAAAGACAGCAAGTCCGCCCTGAAAGGTCAGGCCTCTGAGTCACCTAGGCTGGTTAAATGATTACTTAATTAGCTCATGTTAATTTATGTTTCTGGTTACAGATGTATTGTTAGGATAATATAATCAGGAGGCAGGCATGTTCTTCTCAAATGTATAAAAGCCTGTATTTCTTGTCCAATAAAGGATTCCATGTTGCAGTTTTGTAACTGAGCTAGTCTTGCCTGGTTCTTACAATATATGGGCTGTAATATCTGATATCTGAAGGTCCAGACTGGAGGAAGCAGTGTACTGACGGAAGCACTCAAGCGGAGTGTGACGGGGATTTATTACACACATAGGTGTGCACAGCTTTTTGCATTAGGTTGTGCACCCCAAAGCTCAAACACACACGCCTTTCTCTGCAGCCTGAGCTGCATGGGCCAGTAAATGAATGGGAAGTGCACTGTGCTGAGTGGCTTCCTGTTGACTCACAAACTGGAACATAGTACACACCGTTTACTATGCTTCAGTTATTAATGGACACAGTGAGCAAGTGTGATCACTGTGTTCATTTAGAAAAAGAAAGGGCCGGTAAATCCCCAGCTCTCCATCCTGAAACATCCCCTGCAGCAGCCTAGAGGAGAGCAGGGAAGCCAGCAGCACTGCAGGGCGGGTGGCCAACAAGAATGAGGGCCTGGGCTGTAGGGGAAATCGGCACCGCACATAGTGGTTAGGGTATGCTCAGGCACACCTGGCACACCCCCTGTGCACGCCTATGGTTACACAGTCCAATTATCAACAACTCCGGGAAGCCATGCAAGAGGTGCAGGATAATTAAAAAAAGTATCATGACAGAGGAAGAAGAGACAACCCTGCTTTCAAAGTGGGAGATTAAGTCTAGCTATCCGCTATAAACCTCAAACACGCATGTCCATCATGAAAAATGGGACCAAAATTAATTTGTCCTTTCAAGATAAAGAAAGTGGTAAATCCAGTAGCCTTTGAATTGGCATTACCTTGCTGCTACAAGATTCACCCGGTTTTTCATGCTTCACTGTTGAAACCAACAGTCCCCAGTCCTTTCTCTGGAAGAGAAGAATTACCACCACCTCCAGTAATAGTAGAAGGTGAAGCTGAGTTTGAAGTGAAGACTATTTTCGATTGCAGGAAAAGAGGGAGACAAGTACTGTACCTCATCAAGTGGAAGGGGTACCCCCCTGAGGACAATTCCTGGGAGCCCGCAAATAATATACATACCCCATAACTAATACAGGCCTTCAACAGCAGACATTCCGCAATATTGGCCAGATTTGGCACCCGGAGGTTGCCCCTTGGAGGGGGGGCACTGTTAGGGTAATAACAATGATGTCCATGGCGGGGCTACTAACAGACATTATTGACGGGTTCCCGCGCGCATGTGTGGTAGAATTGCGGTTCGGCGCATTTGGGTGTGTGATGGAACGGAACAGCATGGGCGCGTGCGGTCAATAACATATAACATGATTGATCAATAGCGCATAACATGATTGACCTCTGATGGCCTATAAAAGGCTGCCCAGAATCTTCTCACATTGCTGGATTGTCTTCAGCTCTCCCTGAGTTCCTGAACCCGCATCTGTTTCCTGTTATCCTGCTGTGACCCGCATTGTTCCCTGACCTACTCTAATCTTCTCCTGGCTCTGACCCCGGCTTATCTCAAAGACTACTCCTCTACCTGTGTATGACCATGAGTTGTCTCAAGGACTTTGCTTCTGCCTGAAACCACCTGTTACCTGTGCATGACCCCAGCTTACCATACGAACTTGCCTCTGCCTGAATGCCACCTGTTTACACATGAATGACCCCGGCTTGCCTCAGAGACTTTGCTACTGTTACACCTGTCTGTCTACCTGTGTATGACCCCGGCTTGCCACACCAACGTCTCTTAAAGCAGTCCCAGCTGATCATCAGTTGTGGATCTCAGCCAAGCCTTTAATGAGTTCTCTGGATACCCTACGTTCCTGTATTCTGTCATTACTCATTAAGGACTATCTCCAGCACTTCTGCTACATCCTCAAGTAGCCTGCAAGTGATCATCAGCTCAAGTCCTTCACAGCCTGCTGGCAACCTGTGCCTCTTTGAGCATTATAACTGCTGCTCCACCTTCAGGGGTGTACTGCATTCAGCTGCAAGGGGAGTCTCTCTCAGCATCTTGGCCTCGGATAAGGTACGTGACACACGGGTACCCAAGGATCTAGCCTAGAGGTACGGAAGTAAAAGACAGAAGGAAGGGATCCAAGTAAATTTTTAAAGCTCGTGAGCAACAGACGTCTGCACTGAGACAATGGTGGGAACTCACATTGACACTGGGAGTGAGGTGACAATCATGGCTGTGCCGGTGAGTGGGACACAAGTCCTGCGGTGTCCCCTCAGAATTGCTGCATTTGTGAGGAGAAGGCGTACAGTGACATGGGAAGAGTGCTTAACTTTGAAGTGTTTAAGTCTACCAAGTGGAATTGTGCAAGGTGAACAGATCGATTCTATGTGGGGTGTCACCGTATTGCTGATCTCCGTATGCTCGCAGCCCAGTGCCCATTTTCCCAGGGCATTAGCAAGTGTGTTCGTGAGGTTCCTCACATCTGGCGCTAAGCCCTGCCCTAAGCTGTGGTGTATATGTGTAGTGTGTACAGCATGTAGGCTTAGGGTCGTTTTGACATGGCCTGATTATCAAAATGTGATGGTGTCCCTGTCCAAGTCTCACCTCTAATTGTCTATTCGGTGTGCCCCAGGATGCTCCAGGCCTAGTACAATTCAAGCAACACACTTGGTAGGACAAGAATATACATCATAGGCACATACAGCTGTATATAGGTCGAGGTAGGTCAAGGATCTAGAATGTAATGTTTTAACCTGTAGGGGTTCTTGCAAATGGGGAACTACTGATTGCTTGATAAATCTCAGAACACTTACAAGCTTTTATAAACAATATAAAAATACAAGTCATCTTCTGGAAATCCATATTTACATTTTTAGGCAGCTAGAAACTATTATTCAGATTGTGGGAAGGAATGAAAAGAATCACTGGGAGACATTGATCTCAATTGGCAGGTACGAAGCAAACGGAGCACAAAGAATGGGGGGGGGGGGGGGTGATATAATTCATAGGCATCTTCATGGAGACCTCCTACTTGTCACGTATACAGATTTCTGGTAGCTATGCGTCAGCCTCTGGACTCCTGAAGCCTATTGTGCCTTTTCAATGAGTGATATAGAAGGGCAGTGCTCCCTTTCAGTGATTCAGCAACAAATTGTGCCTTGAGGCTGCCACCACATCCTTTGAATTTGAGGGGCAGCAACCACTCATCCAGCACAGTCTGCTCTGTGTGTGGCTCAGGCTCTCTGGCTTCAAGAATAACCGCAGTTCAGCAGGAAGGGCATCAGTGTGAACAGAGATTGTCACTCCGCGCCCTTATGATAGCAGTCCTTGTGTGCCCAGGTTAACCACTAATGGTGTCTAGGTTTGATGTCATTAAATAAGTGTTAGCCTTGTACCCACATAAAGCCAGCACTGTTCTCCTCAGCAAACACCCTTCATTGTTCATGGGACAGTGGTGAGGTAAAACTTTAAGAGTGCCATCTTAACTCATGGATACCTGGTATGTCAGCTCATAATTGGCATGAGGTTTTAAAGCTGGGTATAAACTTCATTACACAGAGTGGCAAAAGAAGAATACATGGACAGTTCCTTTTCCAAACAACTTTTTATCCATTAAACAAGAATTTAGAGAATTTTATATACAGAAACTTTCCAGATCAACTTTCAGGCAGTAAAGGTCAGTTTAACAACAAGCACAGACGACCACCCATCTGCCTGCAGGGCAAGGCCTTGTCCTAGATAGGATGAGTTCCTGTCCTCCATCTGGCACCTCTTGGTGATGCAAATCATGCTATTTTTGCACTTCTACATCACAAAGTGGCCATCGAAAATTTGCTGGATTTCTGTGTCAAAATGTGACACAGACTTCCCCAAGATGGCACCTGGCACCTATAGCAGAGGACATATTAGGACTAGGGATGACCCGAACACCCTCCAGTTTGGTTCGCAGCAGAACAGAGCAAAAAATTTGTTAGAACATGCGAATACCGTTTTACCGTCTATGGGACACGAACGTGAAAAATCAAAAGTGCTAATTTTAAAGGTTTATATGCAAGTTATTGCCATAAAAAGTGTTTGGGGACCCGGGTCCTGCCCCAGGGGACATGTATCAATGCAAAAAAAAGTTTCACAATAGGCTGTTTTTTTGGGAGCAGCAATTTTAATAATGCTTAAAGTGAAAAAATAAAAATGAAATATTTCTTTAAATATCGTGCCTGGGGGTGACCTTAGTATGCCTGTAAAGTAGCGCATCTTTCCCATGCTTATAACAGTGCCACAGCAAAATTACATTTCTAAAGGAAAAAAATTTATTTAAAACTGATCACAGTTGTAATGTATTGTCAGATCCCGGAAATATAGATAAAAATACCCCCAAAAAATGGTGTGGATGTCACCCCAAACATCCATACCAGGCTCTTGTCCAATTTTTTTTTTTAAATGGTGTGGGGTCCCACAGGCACTATATTCTCAGAACAGCAGTATATATACTATACGGCCTGACCTATATACTCTGCAGAAAATTGGGCCTTAGGTGTTGGTGGTACCAGAAAACTGTAGGCCCTCACAGTTACTCTTGTTGGGTGCATAAATGGGCCCTGCTGTGAAATATTATATCAAAAACTGTAATTACATGCCCCTGTTAGACAGGGGCAGAAAAATTGGGCCTTGGGTGGTGGTGGTGGTGCCACAACACTGTAGCCCCTCACAGATACTCTTGTTGGGCGCAGGAACGGGCCCTGCTGTGAAATATTATAAAAAAAATTGTAATTACATGCCCCTGTTAAACGGCAGAAAAATTGGGCCTTGGGTGGTGGTGGTGCCACAACACTATAAACCCTCACAGTTACTCTTGTTGGGCGCAGGAACATGCCCTACCCTTGAAATATTATATCAAAAATTGTAATTACATGCCCCTGTTAAAGAGGGGCAGAAAAACTGGGCCTTGGGTGGAGGTGGTGGTGCCACAATACTGTAACCCCTCACAGTAATGATCCCTTTCCTTGCTTCACTGATAGTGACAGCTCTTTGGATCTTATATTGAGAGTTGACAGCAACAGATTCCAAATGCAAATAGCACACTTGAAATGAACTCTGGACCTTCTCCTGCTCCTTGTAAATGGGATAATGAGGGAATATCACACACCTGACCATGGAACAGCTGAGCAGCCAATTGTCCCATTACTTTTGGTCCCTTAAAAAGTGGGAGGCACATATACAAACTGTTGTAATTCCTACACCGTTCACCTGATTGATTTGGATGTAAATACCCTCAAACTAAAGCTAAAAGTCTGCAGTTAAAGCACACCTTGTTCGTTTCATTTCAAATCCATTGTGGTGGTGTAAAGGGCTAAAAAGATTAGGACTGTGTTGCTGTCCCAATATTTATGGACCTGACTATATATATATATATATATATATATATATATATATATATACACATATATACATACATACATACATACACACATACACATAGACGAGACTGTGTGTATATATATACATATATATATATATATATCGCTTGAAGTGTATTAGAGACAGCACACCATTGTCACGTACCTGATTCGAAGACAATATGCAGAGAGGGGCTCCCTTTGCAGTTAGGTGCGATATACTTCTGAAAGTGCCACAGAAGGTATACGGCCTGAAGAAGCACAGGTTGCTGGCAGGATCTGGATGGGTCCTGAAGAGTGTCACCTTGTGAGGACTGCCAGGATGTGGTGGTGCACAGGCAGTCAGGAACTCTGAAGCTGTGCTTCAGAGGACAGCAGTGAACACCCGGCTGAGGATCAAACACAGTATGGCCAATGGACACCCGGCTGAGGTTCAAACACAGGATGGCAGGAAGTAAGAGCAAATCTGTGAAGTAAACTGAGGCTGGTAATCAAGCAGGAGCAAGTCCATATAGCAAGCCGGGGTCATGCACTGGTAATCAGGCAGAGGCAAAGTCCATATAGCAAGCCGGGGTCATGCACGGATAATCAGCAGAAGGAAGGTCAAGGAGCAAGCCAGGGGATGAGCCAGTAGAGGAGGTAAACAGGTCTGGAATGAGCCGCACCAAGAACAGGAGATCCAAGGAATAACACAGAGGTTCAGGAATACAGGAAGCTGACGACAATCCAGCAACTTGGGTCAGACAGAGGCTGTCTTTTATAGACCAGCAGGCCTATGGCACCTATTTCTTCTACTGGGAAGATTGCCTATACTTCCACGGCCATTTTCCTGCCAGTGCCCCCCCCCTTAGGGGCAGCCTTCGGATGCCCAAACGGGCCACTTTCTCTGGGTGTCTCCTGTAAAAGTCTTGTAACACTCTTGAAGCATGTATATTGCAAGAAGGCTCCATTTAATTAGGTACTGGACTCTCTTCCCTTTGTCATGGAATTTCTTGTAGCTTTCCTGAGCCTCCTGCATTTCTTTCTGAAGTCTCTGGTAGTTAGCTTGAATAAAATTTACCTGATCCTGGACTGCAGGGACCGATGCCTCTGGTATTGGGTAGGAAAGAGGGACGAAACCCATAGTTAGCCCAGAATGGAGACTGGTTAGTGGCAGCATGCAGGGAGTTATTATAAGCAAATTCTGCATAGGGGAGGAGAGAGACCAAGTCATCCAGGTACTGAAACACCGCAGATATTGCTTAAAAGTCTGGTTTGTTCTCTCAGTCTGACCATTGCTTTGAGGGTGATAGACAGATGATGATAGACATACCTCAATCGATAAGGATTTAGAAAGATCTCTCCAAAGCCTGGATGTAAATTGTACTCCTCTGTCTAAAACAATATTGTCTGGTAATTCGTGCAGCCTGATGAGTTCCTTAATAAATATGTTGGCGGTATCAACCGCAGAGGGTGTGCCCATCATGGGCAGGAAGTGGGCCATTTTAGAGAGGCGGTCAACTACTACCAAGATGAACTAAACTAAAGGAAGGGGAAAGTGGGAACAAGAGACACCTGGGAATGGTCAAATATTAAATGACCAGTGGATAGTAAGTTCATGCTGTAACCATAATTACAAAAAAAGAAGGGAAACACCCGGTACTAGTGTCCGGGTAAGGGGTTACTCTAGCAACACTTATTGAATATTTATCATCAAAAATTACTAGCTGTATTGCCAAAAATTAAGTAAATCACTTTATTAAATGGTTTAAAATACATTGAGCATGTTAGGCAACAAACTTAATTAGAATAAAAATAGATTGATTGTACTTGGGTCCAATGGGGCCCAATTACTACGTATATAGTTAGATGATGGGCCAAACAGAACAATCAAAAAACAATACATTAAACAAAAACAAATACCATGTCGGTATATGTACATACATAGCATCAATACACCCGCATGATTGGAGTGAAAAATAATAAATTTAAACTGAAATAATCATCTAGATGGGTAAAAAAGGCTGGAAATTTAATTCAGTATTTAAACCTACCAAGATGGTAGTGAACCCTTCTGAAGGTGGTAAGTTTACAATAAAGTGCATAGAAATCTTTCTCCAAGGCTGTTCCGGAATGGGCAATGGTCTTAATAGACCCCAAGATTTGGCATTTGACCCTTTGTTCCATTGGCAGATAGTACAAGAGTTTACATACTTCCTGCAGTCTTGACTCAGACTGGGCCACCAAAAAGAGTGTTGGACTAGTTCAGAGGTTTTTCGTATTACAAAATGTCCAGCAAATTTATGATCATGAAAAGTCCTCAAGACCTGAAGTCTGACTTGCTGTGGGACAAAAATGTTATCCTGGTACCAAAGCAGACCTTTCTGGTTTCTTAGAGAAGGCACCTCTGGCTCTGTACAGTGGGTAGATTGCTGTTCTCAAGTCAGGCAAGACCAGTAAAAAAATTAAATTGATTAAACTCATCTGTGTGAATAATTTTCCTCTTTATACATTTACTTGAACCTCTAGCTCCTGAAGAAGCTTTCCTTGTCAACGTGAAACATGTAGAGCAATTGGAGAATACACCATTCTGGGAATACCAGACCTGCAGTGCTCCCCCAATTACAACTCTTTTAGGGGAAGTTTATATATAATTTCTTTTTTCCTTCATTTGGATTGTGTTTGAATTGTATACTATATAGGGATACATACAAAACTGCAGGATAGGATCCTCAATATGGTGTTACAATATGCATTGTATGTCCAGATCTGATGTGTTTTTAATGATGTTCCGTTTATTCTTTTTGTTTTTTTGTATACTACTAATAAAATTTGATCTTTTTATATACGCTGTGTAGCTCACTACAGTTGTGCCTTTAAAGTCCCATTAAGGTTTATAGTCTTTTGATATTTCCAATTTAGTATCCGGGGCGTTGGCACAAGTGAATTCTAAGTACCTACAGAGTCACCCTGTATATTAGGTACTTCAATACTAGGACCCTCCCTTTTGTCCTCTCCAGTTCTGTCAGGTTGGATGGTAAACGTTGGTGGACAGCCATTTATAGGTCTCTCCAGAGATGCTCAATTGGGTTTAAGTCAGGGCTCTAGCTGGGCCATTCAAGAACAGTCACGGAGTTGTTGTGAAGCCACTCCTTCATTTTTTTAGCTGTGTGCTTAAGGTCATTGTCTTGTTGGAAGGTAAACCTTCGGCCCAGTCTGAAGTCCTGAGCACTCTGGAGAAGGTTTTCATCCAGGATATCCCTGTACTTGGCCGCATTCATCTTTCCCTCAATTACAACCAGTTGTCTTGTCCCTGCAGCTGAAAAACACCCCCACAGCATGATGCTGCCACCACCATGCTTCACTGTTGGGACTGTATTGGACAGGTGATGAGCAGTGCCTGGTTTTCTCCACACATACCGCTTAGAATTAAGGCCAAAAAGTTCAATCTTGGTCTCATCAGACCAAAGAATGTTATTTTTCAACATCTTGGAGTCCTTCAGGTGTTTTTTTAGCAAACTCCATGTGGGCTTTTATGTGTCTTGCACTGAGGAGAGGCTTCCGTCAGGCCACTCTGCCATAAAGCCCCGACTGGTGGAGGTCTGCAGTGATGGTTGACTTTCTACAACTTACTCCAATCTCCCGACTGCATCTCTGGAGCTCAGCTACAGTGATCTTTGGGTTCTTCTTTACCTCTCTCACCAAGGCTCTTCTCCCCCGATAGCTTGGTTTGGCCGGACGGCCAGCTCTAGGAAGAGTTCTGGTCGCCCCAAACGTCTTCCATTTAAGGATTATGGAGGCCACTGTGCTCTTAGGAACCTTAAGTGCAGCAGATTTTTTTGTAACCTTGGCCATATCTGTGCCTTGCCACAATTCTGTCTCTGAGCTCTTCAGGCAGTTCCTTTGACCTCATGATTCTCATTTACTCTGACATGCACTGTGAGCTGTAAGGTCTTTCATAGACAGGTGTGTGGCTTTCCTAATCAAGTCCAATCAGTATAATCAAACACAGCTGGACTCAAATGAAGGTGTAGAACCATTTCAAGGATGATCAGAAGAAATAGACAGCACCTGAGTTAAATATATGAGTGTCACAGCAAAGGGTCTGAATACTTAGGACCATGTGATATTTCAGTTTTTCTTTTTTAAGAAATCTGCAAAAATGTCAACAATTCTGTGTTTTTCTGTCAATATGGGGTGCTGTGTGTACATTAATGAGGGAAAAAAATAAACTTAAATGATTTTAGCAAATGGCTGCAATATAACAAATAGTGAAAAATTTAAGGGGGTCTCAATACTTTCCGTCCCCACTGTATAATTTACGAATGTGTAGATTTGACTAATGATAAAACACATTCTTGTTGATGGTTTGAGGCATGTTTGTTTTTCTATAGGCTCATCATCCAAGTATTATAGTGATGAACAACCATCTATGGAAACAGTGCAAGCAGAAGAAATAATTGAAATATCCCCTCCACAAGATTTAAGCTGCAAAGGTTGGCAAACCAACAATTCATTTAATTATTTGCATTTTTTTTTTCTTAAAACATACATTGTATAATAAACTCTAATGATGATCTTTACATGTTTACAATTTTCAGAAAATCATTCCTTCCAGCAACTTGAAGGACAAGAGATGCAGTCTCACTATCAAGATTCAGGATTAGAGGTATGGGAGCATTCCCCCTTTGAAAGCAACAATAATATTGAATTGATAGATATCACCGCATTAGAAGGGGATAAAGAAAATCAAGGAATCCCAAAAGAGGAAAATATTAATCTTGTGTCCTGCACAAGTAAGTGTCAATATGTATCCACGTGATTGATTATATTTCTGTCAGCAAGTTTATATTTGTAATTATTTTTCCTTTCAGGTCATGTGGTGGACAGTGCCACAATTTCCCATTTCAAGATGGATATATTGCAGTGCTTTGCTGAACTCCAGAAAATTAAACAAACAGCTGCTGCACTCCAGCTTAGATTGAGAGACTTCATTGATCTCCTGAGCAAATTCTAGCTTTTCTAGTTCTTAACATGTTCTTTTATATATATTAAATCTTATTACAACAACTTGTGCTTACAACTCGCTCCCCTTCACACAAACTATTAAAGGTGTTTATAATCTGGGGCCCAATGAGAACTGTGGCCTTGAACTGGTGAATACTGCCACTGTGCTGCCTGGTGGTTTGATGGCTGTGGTTGTGAATAATGCATGGGTTGGGAAGGTACAGTATTGGCTGTTGTTCCTCAGTCAACCTTGTCTTCCTGGTCAGTTCTCCTCTGAGCCCCTTTGAAAGCACTTCCAATACAAGAATCTCTGCCAACTCCTTCTGTTGATCTGTCATTTTCCTGTGCTTGCTGGCAGTCATGACTCCAAGACCACTGCTTTGCAGTGCAGTGGCAGCTCTGTTTAGGAATGAATACGTAGCAGCCTCAATATACTTTCTTTTGCTCCTACAGGGGGTTGTACTGACATGCCTGGACATTATAATCCCATCATTGGTTTCTTGATCCTGCAGTTGAAATAAACAATAATAGGTACATTAATAGTATTGACATAAGTTTTATTCACATTACCCTATTATGGAGGAGTTCTCTGTGGCAACTAAATTATGAGTCATAAGCTAAAAGATTCATAAGCTGTAGTTGCTGAGTTTTACTATAGGGATACTTACCTCTTCAAGGAGCATGCAATGTCTGTACCCCAAGTTGATCATCAGACCAGCTGTCGGGTGCATTCACTGCCATTCCATGTAATGGAACCATACCGATGAGCCTTTTGTCTTCACTGCTAGTTTCCTACTGCACATGCGCTGAGCTTTCAAGTGTCCATATATGAACCAGTGATAATTTATCACTGCACAGTACACAGACATTCCCAGAGGAGACTGCCCACCTAAATAATAAAGTATTATCTGTCCCACTACGATAGATAGATAGATAGATAGATAGATAGATAGATAGATAGATAGATAGATAGATAGATAGATAGATAGATAGATAGACAGACAGACAGACAGACAGACAGACAGACAGACAGACAGGCAGGCAGACAGACAGACAGACAGACAGACAGACAGACAGACAGACAGATAGATAGATAGATAGATAGATAGATAGATAGATAGATAGATAGATAGATAGATATTTAGATATATATAGATATATAGAAACGATGAGTCAGGATTGCTGCACAGGAAATTTATTTCCATAAAAAATCACAAAGATTTACAAAGACATCACGCTGATACCAGATACAGCTGATGCAGATATATAGATATAGATATAGAACAACTCTGAGACGGTGAATCATGGAGTGTAAAATCTGATACAGATCACCAGTGACATGCTGAGCTCTCAGCTTCTTATACTGGCCATTTCAGAGTCAGTAAATCACAGCTTCTCTGTGTATAGAGATAATCGGCAGAGAAAATGTTCTCCCCTGATCATCACTGCTATTCACAATTTCATAAATGGATACAACAAGTCAGACCAGGAAGGAAGGAGGAGTAGGGACAAACATCTGCTGGACGGTGCTGTAGCCCCATCTCCCGGAAGTGGGTGCATGAATGCATACCTCCCAACAGTCCCGGATTAGGTGGAACTTTCCCGCATTGACACCTTTGTCCCACAGTTCCGGAGTACAGGGGCTTTGTGCCACATTACTCCATGCAGAGCAGGACCTGCAGCAGTATACTGTAAGATCTAGCACATCCAGCGATTGGTGGGCAACCCAGGGATTGGTGGGCGAGCCGGCAGGGGTAAGGCTGCATTGAGGGAAAGTGCAGCTGTCAGATTCAGTCTCTGATATCGGGGATGGGCGGGCCAATATTTGCTTTTAGCCTCCTGACTCCGCCCCACAAACAGAACGCCACCCTGCCCCTTCCTGACACCGACTACCACACCAGCACCGCCCTGCTCCTCCGCCAGACTCCAGCCGCCAGAGACCAGCACCCTTCCCCTTCTCCTGATTCCACCCACCACAGAGTGGCACCCGGACCCTCCCCCTGACTTAGGCCACTAGAGAGCGGCACCCTGCTCCTCCTGACTCCGCCCACCACAGAGCGGCACCCAGCACCTCCTCCTGTCTAAGGCCACTAGAGAGCAGCACCCTGCCCCTCCTCCTGACTCCGCCCACCATAGAGTGGCGGTATTCCAGTGACATGAGGGATCGGGTGAGATTGGTGCTCTGCGGCGGACTGAGGAGGGTGGATACTGGGGCCCCCAGGAGGGCCAAGAGTAGTGTGGTAGCCCCCGCGGTGCCGAGCCGGATCCTCACCCTGCAGGCCATGAACTCCAGGTGCGGTCATGTGGAGAACGCTGTGAGGGAGCCCATCGTCACCAAGACTAGGGAGATCGATAGAGAGCTGCAGACGTTAGTGGCTAAAACTGCCAGCATGGCCTTAGTGACAGGGGACTACAACTGCCAGCATTTACTGAGTGACAGTGGGAATATAACTCCCAGCATGGCCTGAGTGACAGGGGGACTACAACTCCCAGCATTTACCAAGTGACAGGGGGACTACAACTCCCAGCAGTTACTGAGTTACAGAGAGACTACAACTTTCAGCATGGCCTGAGTGACGGGAACTACAACTTTCTGCATGGCCTGAGTGACGGGGACTACAGCTTTTAGCATGGCCTGAGTGACGGGGGACTACAACTTTCAGCATGGCCTGAGTGACAGGGGGACTACAACTGCCAGCATTGCCTGAGTGACAGGGGGACTACAACTCCCAACATGGACTGAGTGACAGAGGGACTACAATGCCCAAGGTGGTCAGGGTGACTAGGAACTACAACTGCCAGCATGGCCATAATGACAGGGGAACTACAACTCCCAGCATATCCTAAATTGCAGGGAAATTAGAAGTTCCTGTATGCATAGGGTAACAAGGGACTGTATGTACATAACGCACTCCTGAACTTCGCACTCTGTATATAACACATTAATGAACCTCGCAGTCTGTACATAGCGCATTCCTGAACCTCGCACTCTGTATATAACGTATTCCTGAAGTTAGCACTCTGTACATAACGCACTCCTGAATCCTTCCACGCTTTGTCTAACACACGTTTCCACAGTGTGTGTGACACCATTTGTAATGGAAGCTTTTTATTCTTTTTTTTAAACGATTGTACTGGGGTTTGTGTCTGTGAGACTCTTGCTTGTGGCAGAGCAATCAAAGCAGGAAGCCCGAGTTTGGTTTAACCATGCCCCATAAGCCCCTCCCACTCTTAATCATTCGGCCACACCCATTTTTTGCAGCGGCGTGCGTAGAGACACTTCCTCTCTCAAGTGTCCCTCATTCTGAAGTTCAAAAGTTGTGAGGTATCTGAATGCGGTCTGCAGTAGGGGCAGCGTGTGCTTTGTTTGCAGGTAAGTGGCACATAATGTGCTAGTATGCTGTCCATACTAGCACATTATGCTTTTACTTTCTTTTTACCAAGTAAAACATTTTCATATGTAAAATTGGACATTATACACTAACCCGTGATCTCGGAATATCCTCAATATTGTCCTGATCCTCATCTTGTGACCGGGGCTCTGGTGATACAGCAGATGTTTCTTGAAGGGTGCATAGTGATGCTCTTGCATCAACCTGCTCTGTGAGAAAGCGTAGGCTATTGTAATACCAGAGACGTGGAACATAGATGTCATCTATTTCTGCACCAGACTTCTGGGATTCACGAATCTTGCTCAGTTCTTTTTTAAAGACAGTCCGTAAATTGACTATTTTTTTCTCACATATTCTAGGGTTGGATTTGGGCACACCGCTTTACAAAGTTCAAGAAGTTTGGTCTGGGCCTCATGCTTCTTATCTCTGTTAGAATATTCTTTGGAAGTTACTTTCCATATACAGGGCATCTGCCTGTACATATCAATAAACTGGGGTAGAAAATCTGGTGAGGTAAATTTGTTTGGCATGATTCCTGCAAAATAAATTGAATGAGCTCAGATTAATATCTTCCTTATCTATCAATCTAATTTTTAAAAATATTTTTGGACTAAAATTTACCTTAGTTCGGGGCAGCCTATCGTTCGTACCGGCGGTCTTTCCTGCACGCACGCTACTTCTACGGCCGGGCACTGGGCAGGCGTCAATTGGCCCGGCCATCTCTTATGACATCACTACAGTGCAAACGTACGATGTAGGCGACTTCTCTTTGTAGGCTGCGCAAACTAAATGTGGGTTGTAACAACCATACAGTCTGGTTATAATAAAACTTGTTTTTGAGGGGGGTTTTTTATGTTTAAGGCATCTTGGTATATGTGTAATTAATTAATTACACACTATTAGATTTTCTGCAGATTTTTGTCTTCATATTTACCAATACCATATAATATGAGGTCAAACCTTAAGAGTTTCAGCTGAAGTCGTACATTTACTGCATGTCAGTCTGACTTCAGGGGTAATTTGAGTGACATCTGTGTGGGTTCCTGCCCAGATAGCTATTTAAATCGCACCCAAACATGACAAAACCAGTACAGTAAAAACTTTTTGGAATTGGTGCAACACTGCATTGTGGATATTGCACCAATTTGGACTGTGCCCTTGCATGTAATTGCTGCCAATTTGGCATGCGATTTGACATGTGATATTCTGAAAATACAGTTATAGTAAAAGCCACTGTACCACTGTACCTTGCAAAACAAAGCCACTGTACCTTGATATATTCATCCTTAAGTGTCAGGAAATGTCAGGGTGAGAGCTTTACAGGTGTCCGGGATGATCTTGCCAAGTGCCTGTGGAGATACTCCTCTGGTGAATTTCAGGCAACTGGACTGCGTCCAGTTGCCAAGTAATGTAGGGTGGCTATGAGCCTTTGTTCTGCACTAATAGCCTCTTGCATGACAGTGTCCTGCTTCTGGATATGCGGTGTAACTGCAGTTAACAAATATTGGAAGCACTTATCATTCATTCTTAAATAATTTCGATAATCTTCTAGATTGTTTTCTTGGAGATCCTTCAGCAAAGACATGTGGGAGTACTTTTCTTGAGCAACCATTCTTTTGTCCATGTCCTTCTTCGCGATTTATTTTTTTGCTTGAGGATATTTTGTCTGGCCAATATTCCAAGCATGGATACTGCTATGTTGGAATTTTGCAGGGAAAGATCCATCGTTACCGAATGATTGGACTAGAAAGACCGTACTAGTCAGAAAGAACTGCTAGTCAGAACGACCGTGCGTGTGAAATGCCGTCGTCTATGCTGCGGGCGTGGCTAGAGGGGTCACACGTACATTACATCACTACGCTCCACTGTTGTTACACAAGCAGGGTGGTCGTTTGTCGTCGTACAAGCTTTTTGGGGGGGACATTTTTTACTATTCTGGTCCCGATGCGACCAGCAAAAGGGGAAAGTCGTACGATCTGTCGCCCGATGCTCGGATCGTGTGTACCGGCCATTACACAAAGTCAGATATTTTGTAGGATTAGAGTCAGGTGTATGATTAACCAATTATACCAAGCAGGTGCTAATAATTATCAATTTCGAAAATGTAGGTTGAAACACAGTCAATAACTGAAATAGAAACAGCTGTGTAGGAGGCTTAAGGCCGGGTTCACACTGGTGACCCCGTCCCTTATTACATCACAGTCCCATCATGCCCCGGGACTGTGACGTAATAAGGGGCGGGGTCACCAGGTGACATCACCCAGTGACCACACCCCATCCCTATATAAGTCAATGCGGACCGCGCATACAGCATTACAGTGGGAGAGAGCGTCGTGTCAACATCGGAAGAAGAGAAGAGGGAAGAAGACGGCGGAGAAGACCGGGCCACCGCTAGCAAAAGAGCAGAAGATAGCGGAGGAGCCCGGCAGAAGATACCAGAGAGCGGGAGAAGAACTGGAAAGCTCAGAGAAGAGGCCGGAGAGTGCGGAGAAGAAGGAAGAGACCGCGGAGAAGAACGAAGAGACCCCGAAGTCGGAAGAAGACCTCCAGAGCTGTCTAATAAATTATTTTAAAAACCTCTCTAGTGTGTTTTTTTATTGACACTTTTTTCCCCAGTTGAATGGGTAGGGGTACGATGTACCCCATACTCATTCACATAGGGTGGGGGGCCGGGATCTGGGGGCCCCCTTATTAAAGGGGGCTCCCGGATTCCGATAAGCCCCCCGCCCGCAGACCCCGACAACCAACGACCAGGGTTGTCAGGGTCTGCGGGCGGGGGGCTTATAAATTTGGAGCGGAGTTCCCCCTCAAGATGATCTGAGCACAAGTCGCATGCCAAAGTCGGATCATGCGAGACGGCGATCAGACTTTGATCTGACTTCAATGATAGTCAATGGGCTGAAGTAGGATCAAAGTCGGACCAAAGTAGTACAGGGAGCATTTTCAAAGTCGGACCGACTTGTGTTGGACCAGTTAGGATGACTCCCATAGGGAAACATTGATTTTCACACATCATGCGACATGAGCTCCCAATGTCGGAGCGTTTGTCACACTAGTGTTAACCCAGCCTTAAACTGGGTGAGGAACAGCCAAACTCTGTTACTAAGGTGAGGTTGTGGAAGACTGTTTCATGTCACAGGTCATACATCATGGCAAGACTGAGCACAGCAGCTAAACAACAAGGCATCAGCAAGGTCTCTCCCAGGCAAAGATTTCAAAGCAGGCTGGGGTTTCAAGATGTGCCTTTAAAGAAGCACAAAGAAACGGGCAGCATTGAGGACTGTAGAAGTAGAGGTCGGCCAAGGAAACCTAAAGCGGTTGTAAAGGCAGAAGGTTTCATGCCCCCCCCCAGCCCCCGCTAATACCTAGGTCCTAGGGACCTAATACTGATTCCCATCACAATCCAGTGATGAGCACAAGTGTCTCAGCTCTCTGGGCACTCTCCCTCCTCATTGGTTGAGACAATTACAGCCAGCGAGCCAATGAGAAGAGAGCGGGGGCAACTATGCACGAAAACATAGGACCTGGAGTGCAGAAAAATGGCAGCAGGTGCTCTGGATTGATGAGTCAAAATTAGAAATATTTGGCTGTAGCGGGAAGCAGTTTGTTTGCCGAAGGGCTGGAGAATGGTACAATGAGTATCTGGAGGCAACAGTGAAGCACGGTGGAGGTTTCTTGCAAGGACAATGGCCCCAAACATACAGCCAATGTCATTAAGAACTATTTTTAGTGTAAAGAAGAACAAGGAGTCCTGGAAGTGATGTGTTGGCTCCCACAAATCCCTGATCTCAACATCAGGTCTGTCTGGGATTACATGAAAAGACAGAAGGATTTGAGGCAGCCTACATCCATAAAAGATCTGTGGTTAGTTCTCCAAGATGTTTGGAACAACCTACCCGCTAAGTTCCTTCAAAAACTGTGTGCAATCTACCTAGAAGAACTGATGCTGTTTTGAAGGCAAAGGGTGGTCACACCAAATATTGATTTGATTTAGATTTATCTGGATTTATTTCCATTTTGTTCATTGATAAAAATGAACTATTAACATTTCTATTTCTGAAAGCATTCTTAATTTACAGCATTTTTTCACACCTGCCTAAAACTTTTGCACAATACTGTATATATCTATATCTATATTAATTACCCTTTTCAGGCTCAGTCCTCCCTCAGTTCTTACTGACATGCTTCCTTAATGCATTTGTATGGAGTGCTTTCGACATGTACAACAGTCTCTCTCACTCTCTCTCTCTCTTGTTCCTGTGAGGTCCTTAATTTCATTCAGATTTACTCATTTATGACTGCTTAAATCCTTAAACCACAAAGTCAGGGTCAAATAGAACAGTGTTTAAAAAGGAGAAGTGTTTGTTGACTTAAATTATAGCCTAATGACAAGGATATACTTGGCGGCGTCCGAATGTACTTGCAAGAACAGACGCTGGCCCAAAAAAAACAAGTAATTCCCAGAACTTGGTGAATGATAAGGCTGATTTTGAGTTTCATCACGTTTGTTTCATCTCTCTTTTCAGACTATAAATCATTATCAATGAAACCAGTAGATGTATTCTAGGTGCTGGTACAGCTACCTAAATGCATTGGATGTCCACCGGCTGAGCTTGGATGACCCAGCTGCTGAATGGACGATCTTTGCACTGGTTGAGTTTGTAGGTCTGTGTCTATGAAGGAGGGAGCGGGGAGTGCCTTAAATGGCAGCTGTCTCAATAAAACAATAGAGATCCATCCATAATGGCTGACTTCAGCACTGATCATAGAAGAACCTATAGACATATGTACATTATATTACCAAAAGTATTGGGGCGCCTGTCTTTACAGGCACATGAATTTTAATGGCATCCCAGTCTTAGTCCATAGGGTTCAATATTGAGTTTGCCCACCCTTTGCAGCTTTAACAGCTTCAACTTTTCTGGGAAGGCTGTCCACAAGATTTAGGAGTGTGTCTATGGGAAAGTTTGACCATTTTTCCAGAAGCGCAATTGTGAGGTCAGACACTGATGTTGGATGAGAAGGCCTGGCTGGCAGTCTCCACTCTAATTCATCCCAAAGGTGTTCTATTGGGTTGAGGTCAGGACTCTGCGCAGACCAGTCAAATTCCTCCACCCCAAACTTGCTCATCCATGTCTTTATGGACCTTGATTTGTGCACTGGTGCACAGTCATGTTGGAACAGGAAGGGGCCATCCACAAACTTTACCCACAAAGTTGGGAGCATGAAAACTGTCCAAAATGTCTTGGTATGCTGATGCCTTAAGAATTCCCTTCACTGGAACTAAAGGGCCAAGCCCAACCCCTGAATAACAACCCCACATCATAATCTCCCCTCCACCAAATGATTAGAAACAAGTGCACAAAGCAAGGTCCATAAATACATGGATGAGCAAGTTTGGGGTGGAGGGACTTGACTGGCCTGCACAAAGTCCTGACCTAAACCGATAGAACACCTTTGGGATGAATTAGAGTGGAGACTGTAAGCCAGGCCTTCTTGTCCAACATCATTGCCTGATCTCACAAATGCGCTTCTGGAAGAATGGTCAAACATTCCCATAGACACACTCCTAAACCTTGTGGATAGCCTTCAAAGAAGAGTTGAAGCTGTTATAGCTGCAAAGGGTGGGCCAACTCAAAATGTAACCCCACAGACTAAGACTGGGATGCCAATAAAGTTCATGTGCGTGTAAAGGCAAGGGTCCTTGGTAATATCGTGTATGTTCCTTATAAAAAAGGTAGATCAGCTTAATGCTCTTTAAAATCTTTAGGCACCTTTAAGCTGGGAAATATCATTCCTATTAACAGATTTAAAGCGCAACTCTGTTCTTAATCCCCACAATTGTCCCCCCTTATCCCACTGAAGGCTTCGGCATGTATGATTTTTATTTATACTTACCGGTAGCTTTTCTGAAGTGTTCAGGCGTTTCAATTGGGTACTTTAGGCCTTCTTCTGGTGATGGGTGGTCCTCAATGACGCAGAAAGGGGAAATGACATGGTGATTTCTGCACTGCTTTCTGCTACAATACACAATAAACGCAGGGTGCAATGGTGAGGCCCCTCAGGGGCGGGCCCATGACACACAGCATTCGCAGTCTTCTGAGTTGCATGACGTTGGGCTTTATTCAAAAACACAGAGAATATCTAGTGGCAAAGAAAGGTACTGGTAGTTTGGACAGCAGCACAGCATTGCCCCCCAGCCATAGGCGTGTGCACAGGGTGTGCCGGGTGTGCCCAGGCACACCCTAATCACCCTGTGCACATTAGTGTTATTGCTCTGTGTAGGAGCAGAAACAGGGGAAAGATCTCCCTCTTACCGGCTCTGCCATAAGAAAAGTGTTTATGCTCTTCTCTTTCACTGTGCCGGCAGGGAGATCAATATGCCGGGGTCATATATATGTAGACACCCGCACACGCATGTGTGTTTGAGCTTAAGGGTGCACACCCTAATGCATTAGGCTGCACACACCTATGCCCCCAGCAATTATAACCAAACAGTGCTTGTGTGGGACTCCATGGACTAATAGAAATACCACAGACATGCTTGAAAGGGGACCAGTGCTGGAAAAAAAATATAGAAACTCCCTTTGCCAAACCTCTGCTTCTGAAACTGCTGCTTGCTGGAAGACAATTTGAATACCTACTGAGTCAGTGATTCAAAACAAGTATGAAAATTAGTTTTGACATAGTTCTAACTACATTTGCTTCAGGCATGTCCCACGTCAGTAATGGGATGTTAATAAAAATGACCTTTCCTATTTATTCTACAGCACTATCATTTTCTGTAAAATGCAATGCAATATGGCTACCTGGAGGCGTTCTGCACAAATGCCATTTCCTGCTTGTGTGATTGGCTTACTGATTTTCCCAGAAGTCTGCACTAACATACAAGTCAGATTTTGGGCACCTCCTGCAACAAAATTGTCATATTTGGTGAGATACTCCCAAAGCGAAATCACGTCTAAAGGGATGCAGACCCTGCCAACTTTCTCATTAGAGCCCTGCAAGTTATATATAATCCCTGCAATGTACCGTATATAGATTACGCAGAGGGGAATGTTTTTTTTTCATGACTACTAAGCAATTAGCATTTTCAGAAGGAGTTTAGTATCGGCAGTCTCCATTTTTCTCCCAGCAAGTTTCCTTTAAAGTATTATGGTCAATATGTATATACAGGTGCATCTCATAAAACTTGAATATCATTAAAAAGTTAATATATTTCAGAAATTCAATTCAAAAAGTGAAACTCATATATTTGATATAGACACACAGAATGATATCTTTCAAGCATTTCTTTCTTTTAACTTGAGGATTATGGCTTACAGCTAGTTTACAGGTAGTGAAAACCCAAAATTCAGTATCTCAGAAAATTAGAATATTATATAAAACCAATAAAAAAAAGATTTTTAATAAAGAAATGTTGGCTTACTGAAAAATATGTCCATGTACAGTAGTACACATTCAATACTTTGTCAGGGCTCCTTTTGCATGAATTAATGCATCAATGCAGCTAAGCATGGAGGCAATCGACCGGTGGCACTGCCGAGCTGTTATGGAAGCCCAGGTTTCTTTGATAAGGGCTTTCAACTCATTTGCATTGTTAGGTCTGGTGTCTCTCATCACCAGCAACCAACACTAGCAGAAGTCATGGCTCCTCAAATCATCACTGACTGTGGAAACTTCACACTGGACCTCATGCAACTTGGATTCTGTGCCTTCTCCACTCTCCCTCCAGTCTCTGGGACCTTGATTTCCAAATTAAATGCAAAAATGTCCACAGCCAGTGATGATTTGGGGAGCCATGTCATCTGCTGGTGTTGGCCCATTATGTTTTTCTAAGTCCAAAGTCAGCGCAGAAAATTCTAGAGCACTTCATGCTTCGCTCTGCTGACCAGCTTTATGGAGATGCTGATTTCATTTTCCAGCAGGACTTGGCACCTGCCCACACTGCCAAAAGTACCAATATCTGGTTTAATGATCATGGTATCACTGTGCTTGATTGACCAGCAAGCTCACCTGACCGAAACCCCATAGAGAATCTGTGGGGTATTGTCAAGAGGAAGATGAGAGACCCAGACTAAACAATGCAGACAAGCTAAAGGCCTCTATCAAAGAAACCTGGGCTTCCATAACACCTCAGCAGTGCCACAGGCTGATCACCTCCATGCCACGCCACATTGATGCTGTAATTCATGCAAAAGGAGCCCCAACCAAGTATTGAGTACATACTATACTGTACATGGATATATTTTTCAGCAAGCCAAGATTTGTGTATTAAAAATTCTTTTTTTTTATTGGTCTTATGTAATATTCTAATTTTCTGAGATACAAAATTTTGGGTTTTCATTGGCTGTAAGCCATAATCCTCAACATTAAAGGAAAGAAATGCTTGAAATATATCACTCTGTGTGTAACGCATCTACTGTATATAAAATATATGAGTTTGACTTTTTTTTTATTGAATTACAGAAATAAATTAACTTTTTGATAATATTCTATTTTTATGAGATGCACCTGTATTTATACATTTATATAATGTCATATATTCATTTCCGCATTGTATTTCAATTATTTCTAGTCTACTCCTATTATCGTGAACAATGTTGAAGTTTGTACACTTACTTTGTGCAGATCCCCACACATGTACCTCCTTGAATTCTGTGACACATAGTCACTATGCCCAGGGAATAGGTACTGCTGTATCACACATTTCACAGAGTCAGTGGCGTAACTACAGGGGTCACAGGGGTTGCACTGGTGACCCTACCCCTTCTCCATGGGGTCCATGCAGCTGCTAGAGAATGGTTGTCAGACCGAAATCCCCATCATCAGCTGAACTGTAAATTGGCATTGGGAGCTTGGCCAGACAGTAAATGTGAAAAGCAAAGGTGCTAGAGGAGTCTTCTGGAGTGCTGTGATCTCTGCATCCCCCTACAGTGCAGTATCCAGCTGTGTGATTGAAGGTACTGTATAGCTGATTTTTTGAAAGGCTGTATACTGTACATGTATTTATGTATGTGTTTGTATATGTGTGCAGAGTATTCTACCCATACCATGATACACTGCAGAGCATTCCACCCATCCCATTAACACTGCAGAGCATTCCTCCCATCCCATGACACACTGCAGAGCAATCCACCCATCCCATGACACTGCAGAGCATTTCACCCATGGTTGCAAAGGTCGCACTTGTGACTGGGCCCTGGCATTCTACCACTGTAGAGGGGCCCCAAGATGGCAGGAAAGAGGCACGCTGCAGGACCATATTAATGGGCCCCATGACAGGAGTAAAGGTTCCTGGGATCAAGGGCCCCAGGCTTGGATGAAAGGGGCTTGGTACCAGAGGAAAGTGGTGGGTCAGGGGGGCCCTTTGTGGTTTCCTGCACCGGGGTCCTGAAGGTTCTAGTTATGCCTTTGCACAGAGCCTGCTTTCTAAACTACAGAGATGCTGAGAGGAGGGGTTTGAGGAGACGGAGTCAGTACAGGAATCACTGCTTGCAGGCAGCAAGGTACCATGGGATATGTAGTCTTTAGAAATAGAAATCAAATAGCAGAGGAGAAGCTGCAAAGCATGCAGGGAATCCAGGAAGTTGTGAAAAGAGATAGCCAGGAGACAGGCATAACCCACGACATGAATGGAAATTTATTAAAGAATTTTACCCCAAAAATTTCATATGCCTGATATGTGTCTGTTGTATGAAGTACTTGTATTAAATAGTATCCTGTTCTCTTTGTATTGCTTCTTTTGTGTGAAATACCTGGTGAACCTGCCAGTCCCCTCGCTTATCTATTTCAGACTGAACACGCTAGGCATAGAAACACATCCATCCCAGTGTGGTCAGTTTTGTGGCTGTGCTGGGAGCAAAGCCGGCCTGTCCTCCAATGATCAGACTTGTGCTGACACATCCCTCTGCACAGCCAATCACTGCAAAGATCAGTGTGCTGCTGATTCTCCACCCTCACCTCTCTAATGCCGCGTACACACGAGCGGACTTTACGGCAGACTTTGCCCGGCGGACTTTTCGACGGACTTTACGATGGACTTTCTGAATGAACGGACTTGCCTACACACAATCCACCAAAGTCCGTCGAATTTGTACGTGATGACGTACGACCGGACTAAAACAAGAAAGTTCATAGCCAGTAGCCAATAGCTGCCCTAGCGTGGCTTTTTGTCCGTCGAACTAGCATACAGACGGCGGACTTTTCGACTGGACTCGATTTTGACGGATTGATTTAAAACATGTTTCAAATCTAAAGCCGCGTACACACGAGCGGACTTTACGGCGGACTTTGCCCGGCGGACTGGATTTCGTCGGACAATTTGATGTGTGTGGGCTCCAGCGGACTTTGTTTTCTCAAAAGTTGGACGGAATTAGATTTGAAACTTGTTTAAAATTTATCCGTTGAAATCGAGTCCGGTCGAAAAGTCCGCCGTCTGTATGCTAGTTCGACGGACAAAAAGCCACGCTAGGGCAGCTATTGGCTACTGGCTATGAACTTCCTTGTTTTAGTCCGGTCGTACGTCATCACGTACGAATTCGACGGACTTTGGTGGATTGTGTGTAGGCAAGTCCGTTCGTTCACAAAGTCCGTCGGAAAGTACGTCGAAAAGTCCGCCGGGCAAAGTCCGCCGTAAAGTCCGCTCGTGTGTACGCGGCATTAGTCTGTCCAACTTTTGAGAAAACAAAGTCCGCTGGAGCCCACACACGATCGAATTGTCTGACGAAATCCAGTCCGCCAGGCAAAGTCTGCCGTAAAGTCCACTCGTGTGTACGCGGCATAAGCCCTTTATGCAACAGAGAACACAGGTTATGTGATCAATTATATAAAAAGAATGTATATATATATCTATAAAAAGAGCGCACAGTGCATAGTCTGTCGTTTTAGTGCATTATTTTTCTTAAAGAGGAACTGCAGTCTGCTCACATAATTTGTAATAAAAACATCTTTGCCATTCTGAAGCTTCCCTACTACTACTACTACTTTGCATATTATTTTATATATACTGTGATTCTGTACATATAAATGTTTTGCCTTTCATTTCTATTTTAAACTGATAAACTGAATAGGTTGTTTTACAAGGTGAGGGTTTACATATACTTTAATTAGGACTGCATTAGATTGTAAAAAATAACTCTTATTTGTATTGCTATTAGAATGCTGATGTTATAAAATGAGAGTGTATGCCGTGACCAGAGATCTCCCCTCCATGATCCTCCTAATATTCTGAACATTGCTTGTGAAAATTGGGCTTGTTAAGAGCTCTCTAGGTTGCAACATAAAACACACAGGCCATCAGAGCGGCTCTTTACTGGATAGTGTCGTTTTTACTAAATTTTTTGGCTAAACATTTAAAAAACATCAGCTTGATTAACCACTTCAATACCAGACACTTTAACCCCCTTCCTGCCCAGGCCAATTTTCAGCTTTCACTGCTGTCACACGTTGAATGACAACTGTGTGGTCAATGCAACGCTGTACCCAAACAAAATTCTTATAAATTTTTTTTAGACAGATAGAGCTTTTTGGTTTTGGTGGTATTTAATCACTACTGGGGTTTTTTATTTTTTGCTAAACAAACAAAAAAAAGACTGTCAATTTTGAAAGTTTTTCTTAATTTCTGTTATAAAATTTTGTAAATCAGTAATTTTTCTCCTTCACTGATGTGCACTGATGAGGCGGCACTAATGGGCACTGATAGGCTGCACTGATGAGCAGGCACTAATATACAGCACTGATGGGCACTGATGGGCAACACTGATGGGCACTGATAGGCAACACTGATATGCAGCACTGATAGACGGCATTGATAGGCGGCACTGATGGGCACTGAGAGGCATCACTGATGGGCATTGATTGGCATCACTGGTGGGCATTACTGGTGGGCACTGGTGAGCAGCACTGGTTGGCACTGATGGGCATTACTGGTGGGCACTGACAGGCATTACCGATGGGGAAGATCTTCCCTGTGAGGAAAGCTGCTTATCGGTCCTCCTCTCCTTGCGCACTGTCAGTGTGAGGAGAGGAAAGCCGATAACCAGCATTTCCTATTTAAGACTGTGATGGTAAAGAGCCTACGTCATAGGCTTTTTACCGAGATCAGTAATGCAGTGTGTCCGAGGGACACACAGCACCATGGATCGCCGCACTGCGCACCCCTAGGGGCACGCAAGAGTGGCCCGTTCTGAAGGATGTCATATGACATCCAGTCAGAATTGTAAAGCCTCCGCCTGGCTGTCATTTTTCTATAGTGCTTTACATCTCCTTCTTCCTGTGTGGCTGTTTCTCAACAGTGATTGTACTGTGATGTGTACAGTGATTGTACTGAACCACTGATAGCTCCTCCTTGTGGCTATTTTGCATATCTCAATATTAATTACAATAACAAAAAAAGTTGAAAATGCAAGCAAGTTATAATGTAGGCTGTAAAGAAAAAAAAAACCTAAAGCGGATATTTTTTCAACTTTCCATCTATTAAATCTTCTGCACTTGTTGTTTTAAATTTGGATAGTAAAACATTCTACAGCCCACTTCCTGTTTCACCTGTTTCTTGTCTGGTGATAAGCCTAGGCCAGTGATGGTGAACCTTGGCACCCCATGATGTTCATGCACTCTGCAGTGTAGGTGAGCATCATGGGAAATGTAGTTCCAAAACATCTGGGGTGCCAAGGTTCGCCATCACTGGCCTAGGCTTATGACATCATGCACAGCTCCCTCTCACTGTCGTGAGAGTTTACCAGGAAGGGAGGGGGGATGAGTCATAAGAGGGCCGATGAAAGCTGCAGAGCTGGAGGTGTGTGTCTGTGTAAATGGCTTCTGCTGCCCACAGTTAAAATGGATGCAGCCAGACTTAGTGGGGGGGGGGGGGGGGGGGAGAGTTCTGCACCATATTTGGCAAGTACAGAATCACAGTATATATAAAATAATATGCAAAGTAGTTGGAGGGAAGCTTCAGGATGGCAAAGATGTTTTTATTACAAATTATGTGAGCAGACTGCAGTTCCTCTTTAAGAAAAATAATGCACTAAAACTACAGACTATGCACTGTGCGCTCTTTTTAAAGTACAATACAGGCACATAGTACATCACAGTATAATGTACTTTATGATAGCTGCTAATATCTGACTTATTCACAAATTTTTACATTTAAATTGCAACTCACCAAAAAAATTTTGTTTTATTAGTTGTGGATAGAGCTTAGAAAGGTTTCCAGCATTTCCTATGCTGGTGACAATGTTGCTACCTGGACAGGAAAGAAGCAGAATTCTCCATTGGAGACACAGATTGCAAAAAAAAAAAGTAGACAGAGGTTGTCATTCTCGACCCTGCTGACAATTTTTTTTTTATTTCTTTTTTGTCCTAGTTGGGGAGATTTGTCCTTGCATCCTGTCCTGTGACAAGTCTTCTACCAGGACAGAAAGTGAAAAGAAATCAACTGCACAGAGCCACAGATACTAATAAAAAGCTGGCAGGGATTCTAAACCCCCTCAACGCTATTCAAAACTTGAATTGTATGTCAAGCTAAAAAGTTTTTTTTCTGATTTTTGGATTAGCGCGGGAAGGATCGGATTGCATGATTGCACTTTAATGGTGAAATTGTGTTTTTTATTATATTTAAGTGCCGTTTATTTGTTATACACTTTAATTAATTCATTTGGTATCACAATAGTATTAATTTAGGTTATTTTTTTTATGTAGGTTGGTTAATATTTTGGGCACTGCACATATTATATTATATAATTTTCAAGTGCGATATATTAACTCTAGGTGGTAGCAGCCTTCCGTTCTCTAGTGCTGACTTTTCTCTCTACATAAGGATTGGGACTGTTGGGTTTTTACTGCTATCCAGGGTTGTTTTAGAGAAATTTATCCTGACTTCCTGTCTTGAGGAACAGGAAGTGAAGGAAATTCAGCAATGGTGAATAGACAGAAATACAGTTATGACAGGGGTTCTAACCTTCCCCTACCCTAACAAAGAAAATCATTTTTTTTTTCTGTCTGTGTTGGAGAGTTCTCCTCACTTCCAGTCTGGTAATATTTTGTCAGGAGGCCAGAAAGTGAGGGGAAATCTGCATCACTGAGCTCTGAATAGCAAGAAAACCCAGATAAGGGCTAGTCTTCCCCACACTATCCAAAACTAAGAAAAAAGGTTTTGGTTGGATATATTTTTACCATTCTTTTGCTCTTAAAGTATAAAAACTTGAACCAGCCAATTATAATACCATGGCAGTCTTATATATATCAATGTTGGCCAACGGTGTACAGTACAAAACCATATTCCCCTAGTCATCATATAAAATTTCCATTTCCATGCTACGATGGACCTTCATTTTTAATTATTTTTTTTAAAGATAATTTTTCGTTTCATTTACTTCATTTCTTCTTGACTGAACTACGGAAGCACAGATCATTACCGGCATCAGGATGTTGGATCAGTTTGTGGCAAATTACTTTTTTTTTATCAGGTTTATATCTACTTAACTAATCTTTAATACTCATTTTTCAAGCTTCGTTTCTCTTTTGTACATCATTCGAGCCTCCCATACTGGCGTCTCATACCTCTAACGCATATCTGACGTCAATGTACTTCATCAGACTGACGCATCTGAGCACCCATCTGAAAAGTCAGTTTAAACTTTTTGACATCAGCCAAGTTTCTGGATAGGGTGGTGGTTATAAACTCCAACTAAAACTTCAAAACATTTTTTTGAATAGGGCGGGGAAGGGTCACAGCTTCAGCCCTGGATCACACTCATGGGATGCGGGTAACGCACAAGATTTGTTGCGTTTCCCTGCATCGCACTGCATAGAAATCGCACGGTGACCTTGCAATCTGCTGCGGGTGTCAATGTTAAAATAATGATACCCTGAAACAGATCGCAAAATGCAATAGGATTGCCAGAATTGCATCACATGGTGTGGTTCAGGACGTTCAGGCAAACATTTACATGCATGACGCATTAAATGCATTAAACGCATTAAATGCATTCGAAGAAGAGAAATCCCCCTTTAATGGTACTTTAAAGGCAACACACACACTTAGGTAATACGAAAAAGTCAATTTTATTCAGTATATATAAAAAAAATGTAATACAATTAAATGCAATCATAATATGACTGTGGATACCATTATTTCTCATTTTGGTCTACGCAGCTAACCGCTACAAACCAAAACAGAGTTGTGTTGTCCCATAGCATAAAATACTGCTGCTTTCAGATCCGTATAAAAAAGTATGCATTACAAACCTGAATGTAGCATACTTTATGTACATGAGCCCTTAAAGCAGAAATAAATCTCTGCATTAGAAAAAAAAAAAAAAAACGGCTTGGGAGCTTAATGCCATAATATACTAGTGTGCACAGCAATTATAACACACTTAACCGCCAAGCAATCCCCTGTGCTGTCAGCTGTCACAGGCATGTCCCTCTTATCCCAGGTTTGGACTCCTTGGCCGCTTGATGCCATAAATGAATGCTGAGCTGCACAGGTACACAAACACTGACAGACAGGGAGAAGGTTTTAAGAGAGAAGGGGCCAATAGGCCTGAAATGATGATCTACTGTATGTCTATGAGTTCTGTTACATAGTAAATCTGATATATATTTAAGCTGATATATATACACAATATACACCGGCCACTTTATTAGGTACAGCTTGCTAGTACCAGGTTGGACCCCCTTTTGCCTTCAGAACTGCCTTAATTCTTCGTAGCATGGATTCAACAAGGGGTTGGGAACATTCCTCAGAGATTTTGGTCCATATTGACATGATAGCATCACACAGTTGCTGCAGATTTGTTGGCTGCACATCCATGATGTGAATCTCGAGAAAAAAGGAACAAGTGCAACAGGGGCCGCCCCCTTAAACTTTTAAGGCAGAAATAAAGAAAATGGCGTAAATAAAAGGCAATCATGTGCCACTTTTATTGAGTACACAGTATCTGATAAATTTTGAAGTCAAAAACAATCACATTAAAATATACAAAAAGTACAAAAAGAACCAATTAATACATAGACATATATCAAACCCAAAGCTAATAATCCAGGCACTGCCAGAGTCAAGCTGAGGTCAGTCCATGAAGACATGTTTTGGAAATGTTATTGGTACATATTGTCCTTGATTCAGGGGAGATTTATACTTGGGTGACTTTATCTTTATATATATATAGGGTTCATTGAAAAGACATGGGAAAATGGTAAAAACAATTGCGGGGAATTCACGTTGGCTGATAGAGTCTGCATGGACACAAAGATGGACAAGCATGCAACCCAGAGCTGGCCACTGATTCACATCCACAAGAGACGCCCCAATGTTAAACCAGCAAAAGAGTATTGCTGTCTTTCACTGTGCTGATAGAGGTGCAGGCATCTTTTCAATGAACCCTATATATAAAGATAAAGTCACCCAAGTATAAATCTCCCCTGATGAAGAAAAATATGTACCAATAACATTTCCGAAACATGTCGGGATGTATGCTACAAATCTTCATGGACTGACCTCAGTTTGACTCTGGCAGTGCCTGGATTATTAGCTTTGGGTTTGATATATATGTCTATGTATTAATTGGTTCATTGGTGTACTTTTTGTATATTTTAATGTGAATGAATGAATGAATGAATGAATAATTTGTAAAGCGCTGCAAATTGCGAACTGAATCGCCTCAAGGCGCTAGATGTATTCTCTGTAGCCAGCTTCTAGAAAAGGAAGGTCTTTAGTTTTTTCCTGAAGGCCTGGTGGTTTTCTTCCATGCGGAGGTTGGTTGGGAGAGCATTCCATAGTCGAGGTCCTTGGACTGCAAATCTACGTTCTCCCTTTGCTTTGTAGCGGTATTTGGGAATGAGGAGGAGGTTTTGGTTAGCTGATCGAAGACTGCGATTCGGTGTGTAGTGTTTTATTTTTTCCCGGAGATATTGCGGAGCGTTTCCTTGTATGCATTTATGGGTGAGGCAGAGGGTCTTGAATGTGATCCGATTCTTCACCGTTAGCCAATGTAGGCTTTTTAGGGATGGGGAGATGGATTCCCAGGGCTTTTTCCCTGTTAACAGCCTTGCCGCCGTGTTCTGCATGAGTTGCAAGCGCGCAAGCTGGTATTGGGGTAGACCTACGTAGAGGGAATTTGCGTAGTCGAGTCGGGAATTGATGATCGTTCCCACAACTGCCGCTTTGTCCTCTTCTGGGATGAAGGGGATGAGTCTGCGAAGCAGGCGGAGGAGGTGGTGAGATCCGCTCACCACCGATCCTATTTGTGCATCCATTGTCATTCCTGAGTCAAAGATGACTCCGAGACTCTTGACTTTGGTGCTGGGGGAGATGGTCTGTCCGAGGATGGAGGGTGGTGTCCACGGAGTCTCAATTTTGGAATTTTTGTTGGCTTGCAGGAGAAGAAGTTCTGTTTTTGATTCGTTAAGTTTGAGGGAGCTAGCGGTCATCCAGTCATTGATTAAAGTGAGGCATTTCTGTAGTTGCTGATGATGATCTTTCTGTCCATTAATGCGAAAGTAGAGTTGGGTGTCGTCTGCGTATGAGTGGAAGCAGAGGTCCGTTTTCCTGATGATATTGAGAAGCGGGCGGATGTAGATGTTAAATAGCACTGGTGACAAGGGTGAGCCCTGAGGGACTCCACAGGAGACTGCCCGAGATTCCGAGGTGAATGTTCCCAGTTTCACTGTCTGAGAGCGATTCTCTAAGAAGGATGTAAACCATTTTAGGGCAGAATCTGTGGCTCCTGCAACTTCTGAGAGGCGGACAAGTAAAGTATTGTGGTCCACTGTATCGAATGCTGCGCTGAGGTCTAACAGTACCAGGAGACTCGGTTCCCCGTCATCTGCTGCTTCAAGGGCGTCGTCCCATATTTTGAGAAGTGCTGTTTCTGTGCCATGGCCTGGGCGGAAGCCTGATTGCAGAGGGTCCAGGAGGTGGTGTGTCTCCAGGTGGTGTTGTAGCTGCTGTACTACTGCTTTCTCTATAATCTTGGAGATGGTGTTGAGGCTTGTTATTGGTCTGCGGCAGTTAGGGTCTTTAGGGTCGAGATTAGGTTTCTTTAGCAGGGGTTTGACGATGCCTTGCTTGAGGGAGGTTGGCACAGTCCCTTCTTTGAATGATTGATTTATGAGATGTGTTAGGGTGGGGGCCAGGATGTCGGAACATGCTTTGAACAATTTGGTGGGGATGATGTCGTTCGGTGATGTGCTGTCGCGAAGGCTTCTGATGATGTTTTTAGTCGTGTCCGTGGTGATTGGGGACAAAGAGAACTTTGGTGGTTGAGTGATGTTCGTGTCGATATCCTCTTTTTGCATTGGTTGGGTGAGGTTGGTTGTTATTTTCTGATGAATTGCTTTCCGAATGTTGTCGATTTTGTCGATGAAGAAATCTGATAACTCATTGCAGAATTCTTGAGTATCGTTTGCAGGGGGCTCTAGGCAGGCCGGGTTCATTGATTGAGCAACTACAAATGTGATTGTTTATGGCTACAAAATTTATCAGATACTGTGTACTCAATAAAAGTGGCACATGGTTGTCTTTTATTTACTCTATTACCTTTATTACCTGCCTTAAAAGTCCAAGGAGGCGGCCCCTGCTGCACTTGTTGCATGCTCCTTTTTTCTCATGTTTTAAGGATGTTGGCAGTCCTACACATTCAATTCCCATAAATAACCTTCTTCTATGATGTGAATCTCCCGTTCCACCATATCTCAAAGGTGCTCTATTGGATTGAGATCTGGTGACTGTGGAGACCATTGGAGTACAGTGACCTCATTGTCATGTTCAAGAAACCAGTTTGAGATGATTTGAGCTTTGTGACATGGTGCATTATCCTCCTGGAAGGAGCCATCAGAAGATGGGTACACTGTAGTCATAAAGGGATGGACATGGTCAGCAACATTACTCACGTAGGCCATGGCATTTAAACAATGCTCAGTTGGTACTAAGGGGCCCGAAGTGTACCAAGAAAATATCCCCCACACCATTACACCACCACCAGCCTGAACCATTGATAAAAGACAGGATGGATCCATGATTTCATATTGTTTACGCCAAATTCTGACCCTACCATCGAAATGTCGGAGCTGAAGTTGAGACTCATCAGACCAGGCAACGTTTCTCCAATCTTCGTTTGTCCAATTTTGGTGAGCCTGTGTGAATTCTAACCTCAGTTTCCTGTTCTTAGCTGACAGGAGTAACACCCTTCTGCTGCTGTAGTCCAACTGATTCAAGGTTTGATATGTTGTTCAGAGATGGATTTCTGCATATCTTGGTTGTAATGAGTGGTTATTTGAGTTACTGTTGCCTTTCTATCATCTTGAACCAGTCTGTCCATTCTACTCTGACCTCTGACATCAACAAGGCATTCGTCCACACAGCTGCCGCTCACTGGATTTTTTTCTCGTTTGCAGGCCATTCTCTGTAAACCCTAGAGATGGCTGTGCGTGAGAATCCCAGTAGATCATTTTTGAAGAGATTTTTTAAATACTCAGGCCAGCCTGTCTGGCTCCAACAACTCCAACAACCGTGACCTTTCTTCCGAATTCTGATGCTCGGTTTGAACTGCAGCAAGTTCTTCACCTTGTCTAGATGCCTAAATGCTTTGAGTTGCTGCCATGTGATTGGCTGATTAACCATTTGTGTTACCAAGCAATTGAGCAGGTGTACCTAATAAAGTGACAGGTGAATGTATATACAGTATATATTGCCCAGCTCTTTAATGGACTGGATTTATTGCCTTGGAATTCCAAAGCTTTTTCCAGTTTGCCAAAGTTTTTGTTTGTTTCAATTACTTTTCCTGATTGGCAGCTCATACGGGGTAATTTCAGCAGCTGATATACAGAAGCCCCTGTAAAAAGAAACAGCACAAAACCTGGCACTCCGCCATCTTTCATCAAACCATAAGATGGGTGTTATCAGGGCCACTGATAAGAGGATAGCACCTGCCCCCCTATACAGGGCCCAGGCCCCATAAGTTCAGCAGGGGGTCCAGAGCAGCAGGACTGCGAGCAATTACTGGAACCAATCACCCTGTGGCCCTCCTTGTGTTTACAATGCTTCAGTTTGGGAGCATTGTAAACACAAGGAGCCTCTGTACGGAGCACTTCCTGTTCATTCACTCTGCAGTTAAGGCTGCAGAGAAAGGATTGAGGAATCTATCTCCTCAGTCTTTTTCTCTGTCTCAAATATGAGACTTTGGGTATCTGTTTAGACCCCTGATATTTCATCAACCCCCACAGGGCTGTTCAAAAAAACGTAAAAAAAATAAATATCTAACACTGTATAAAAATAATTAAAAAACATAATTAGGGCTTATTCTCACTGGTATTCTTGTTGCATGAATGAGTGGTTTGTTCATGGAGCTGGAACCGCCTGTTAGACTTGGTTCACTGTTCCTGTCAGCTAGGTTGTACAGGACCCCATGAATTCTAATAGCAGCCCTGGGCGTTACTATGTAGGTGGAGCATTGATCACACAGTTTTCCCAATTCTTTCCCCATAGCATCGCCTATATCACCATTCAGCAGCCAGACAGCTTCTTTTTTTTTTTTTACTAAACAGCAAATGAAGCCAGTGTAATGTAAAAAAACTGACATGTAGAGGATTTTTGGAAAGTGACTCAGACAGCATTACATGGCATATTGTAAATGAAGGCTTTCTCTACATATCATTGTCTCAGCTCCAAAATATTTCTTTTTCTTGGATTATCGAAACTAGTTATGCAGACTGAATGAACACAATCAGTGAAAAGGAGGGAGGGGGTGAAGGGACTCATAAGTAAGCAAAAGGTAAAAAAATTTAATACCTGGTTCAGGCGATGGTGCATTTCAGCCCTTATGCACTCCTGATTAGTAGATGTCATTTTAGATGTCATTTTTCCTTTTTTTTTTTTTTTTTGACAGCAAACCATTGTGAAAGGATGGAAGACTCCCGCCTATTAGAAGTTAAGGCCCGAGTATCTTGGATAATGACTAATGACAAAATAACACCTATCCTAAATGATAAACTAGCTCTCGTTGAGAAGGGCTGGTCAACTTAGATCCAATCTTTTATCCCCCCGAACTTTGTCCATTTACTCTTGCATCTTTAGTTCTTTTGTGTGCTAAATGCTTGTTTAGGTCTAAGAGGCCACAAAAAGCACTTACAGCATCCTGTAGGTTCCCTCCAGTATCTAAGTCTGATCCCTGGAACCTCTTTTAGCCTACGCTACCCTACGCTCTGGAGGTCATAGGTTCTCTGGTGTCATTAAGTATAATACAAAGGCCTGACAGTGCCTTGAAAAAATATTCATACCCATTAAAATTTTCCACATTTTGTCATGTTACAACCAAAAACGTAATAGTTATTTAGTGGGATTTTATGTGATAGACCAACACAAAGTGGCACCTAATTGTGAAGTGGAAGGAAAATTATAAATGGTTTTCAAATTTTTTTGCAAACAAATATGTGAAAAGTGTGGCGTTCATTTGTATTCAGCCCCCTATACTCTGATACCACTAACTAAAATCTAGTGGAACCAATTGCCTTCAGAAGTCACCTAATTAGTAAATGGGGTGTGTAATTTAAACTCAGTAGAAATACAGCTGTTTTGTGAAGCCTTCAGAGGTTTGTTAGAGAACCATAATGAACAAACAGCACCATGAAGGCCAAGAAACACACCAGACAGATCAGGGATGAAGTTGTAGAGAAGTTTAAAGCAGGGTTAGGTTAGAAAAAAAACTATCCTAAGCACAAATCTGGCTTTCATGGAAGAGTGTAAAGAAGAAAGCCATTGTGGAAAGAAAGCTATAAGAAGTCCAGTTTGCAGTTTGCAAGAAGCCATGTGGGGAACACAGCAAACATGGGGAAGAAGGTGCTCTGGTCCGATTAAACCAAAATGGACCTTTTTGGCCTAAAAGCAAAACGCTATGCATGGCGGAAAACCAACACTAAACACACCATCCCACTGTGAAACATGGTGGTGGCACCATCATCATGCTGTGGGGATGTTTTTCTTCAGCAGGGACAGGGAAGCTGGTCAGAGTTGATGGGAAGATGGATGGAGCCAAATACAGGGCAATCTTAGAAGAAAACCTGTTAGAGTCTGCAAAATACTTGAGACTGGGGCGGAGGTTCACCTTCCAGCAAGACAACGACCCTAAACATACAGCCAGCACTACAATGGAATGGTTTAGATCAAAGAATCTGTGGCAAGACTTGAAAATTGCTGATCACAGATGCTCTCCATCCAATCTGACAGAGCTTGAGATATTTTGGCAAAAATGTCACTCTCTAGATGTGTAAAGTTGGTAGAGACATACCCAAAAAGATTTGCAGCTGTAATTGCAGTGAAAGGTGGCTCTACAAAGTATTGACTCAGGGGGGCTGAATACAAATGCACGCCACACTTTTCACATATTTATTTGTAAAAAATGTGAAAACCATTTATCATTTTCCTTCTACTTCACAATTATATATTACTTTGTGTTGGTCTATCACATAATCCCAATAAAATGAATATACGTTTTTGTTTGTAACATGACAAAATGAGGAAAATTTTAATGAATCTTAATCCCTTTTTCAAGGGACTGTAGCCCTGCATTGGACACAATGATGCTGAGGGACAGTCCACCACCAGAGCACAAGGGAGAAGAGGAGAGCACAGCAACTCCCTAGACCTAAACGAGCATTTAATCCTTATGCCCCGTACACACGGTCGGATTTTCCGATGGAAAATGTGCGATCGGAGCGTGTTGTCGGAAATTTCGACAGTTTGTGGGCTCCATCAGACTTTTTCCATCGGATTTTCCGACACACAAAGTTTGAGAGCAGGCTATAAAATTTTCCGACAACAAAATCCGTTGTCGGAATTTCCGATCGTGTGTACACAAATCCGACGCACAAAGTGCCACGCATGCTCAGAATAAATAAAGAGATGAAAGCTATTGGCTACTGCCCCGTTTATAGTCCCAACATACGTGTTTTACGTCACCGCGTTCAGAATGATCGGATTTTCCGACAACTTTGTGTGACCGTGTGTATGCAAGACAAGTTTGAGCCAACATCCGTCGGAAAAAATCCTAGGATTTTGTTGTCGGAATGTCCGATCAATGTCCGACCGTGTGTACGGGGCATTACAATGCAGGGGGTAGCACCACTGACTGCAAGGAGGATTTTTCTTTTCTCCAGAGAGAATTCAATTAAAAGTGGACCTCTCAGCTGTTATAAAAATAAGGCCTGGTTCACATTAAAAATGCTGCACATTATCATGTGGGCAGCTGTCAGTGTGAGCTCTATTAGGGAGCAGTGGGGTTACCATGGGCCTCTTGGCTGCTTCTTCTTGCCCGGCCTGTCAGTTTAGGTGGACGGCCATGTCTTGGTAGGTTTGCAGTTGTGCCATACTATTTCCATTTTCGGATGATGGATTGAACAGTGCTCTGTGAAATGTTCAAAGCTTGGCATTTTTATACCCTAACCCTGCTTTAAACTTCTCCACAACTTTATCCCTGACCTGTCTGGTGTGTTCCTTGGCCTTAATGTTGTTGTTTGTTCCCTAATATTCTCTAACAAACCTCCGAGGGCTTCACAGAACAGCCACTGAGAATAAATTACACACAGGTGGAATCAATTTACTAACTAGGTAGATCACTCATAATAAATATCCATAATGTTAAAACCTAACTTCAGGAAATTTCAAAATGATCTCTTGTAGTGGGGCTTCACCCGCATTGTGAGGGTTTATTGCTCCTTGTGTCTTAATGCCCGTACACACGATACGAAAATCAGAAGTAAAATTTAGTCCGGCGAACGATCTGACGATTTTCAGATCGTTAGTATGGTGCTTTCGACTGCCTATTCTGTTTAACATTTTATATAACATTTTTGTCGTATGTGAACTCAACGTCCGATTTTAATTAGTACGGTTTTCGTGCGAAAAAAATTGTAAGAGCAAGACTATGCATGCTCGGAGACGAAAGAATGCATACAAAACTATTCAACACATGACGTCACTTCTGAAGTTGTATTCTGTCATACGAATTTTGTTATGGTGAGTAACCTCTTCACTTTCGACATGAGACTAGCATGCAACAAAAAACGGACGAACGGTCATCCGAAAATCTGATCATATGTATGAGGCTTAAAAGAGAGGAGAAACACTTTTACTTACCAGATTCACAGCTCCCCCACGCTCTGATGATGGACCGTCATTCATTGTCAACATGTCCAGTGCAGGAATATGGACCCTGCTTTGGTCTTGATGATATCAGGCTCCTAGACAGCTACAATGTAGGGGAGAAGAGGCTGCGGGGAGGAGCATAGGATCTTGAAAGTAAATCTTTTTTCCTGACGCCAACATGGCAGCATACATATGATATAGCTCCACCCCTATATCCACCCACAGGACCTGTTTAGCTCTATAAAAGTCTGACTGAGAGCTACCTCCCCCATTCTCCTTTTTGTCCTCAAGATCAACACCTACAGACCGTTACACTCCGGATAAAGAAAGCTCTTATCTGCCAACTATGTCGGAGTCCGTCTGGGTTCAAGCCTCTCCCAGTCCCACATCTTAGGCTGCTAAATGCACCAACAAGGTGAGGAACCCCTTCAGGTCGAGGTGTTCTCTAATCAGAGACGATATCTCTCTTGTGGCATGCCTGCTTTGGAGTCTGGATCCAGCAGCTGGGACTGTATGATGTCTTCTCTCCTATGGAACTCTTTCCAGGTCTGTCAATCTCTATAAAATGTTTTTGCTTTTTCTTGCTCTCATGTCTCTAAAGACCTCATACACACTGTGAGGCTTTCGTTGTCTGATTTCCTTTAGATTTGCTGGGACCATGTAGTGCAGGGGCCTGCCTGAATGCATACAAATTGAGGCTCTTAAAGCAGGAGTCCGGTGAAAATTTTTTTTCTAGATGTCAGCAGCTGCAAGTACTGCAGCTGCTGACTTTTAAAATAAGGACACTCACCTGTCCCGGGGTCCAGCGATGTCAGCACCCGAGACCGAACTGTCCATCAATCCTCGGGTGCTGCCGCCGCCATTCTCAGTGAGGGAATCAGGAAGTGAAGCGTTGCGGTTTCACTTCCCGGTTCTCTACTGCGCATGCGCGAGTCGCGCTGCGCGTTCTCAATGGTCCCCGCTATCTCCTGGGACATGTGTCTTTCCCAGGAGACAGCGGGGGAGTGCAGGAGGGGGCGTGACTCCCATGGGAGTCTATTCTCGGAAGTGGGTGCAAATACCTGTATTATACAGGTATCTGCACCTCCCTCCCCCCTGAAAGGTGCCAATTGTGACACCGGAGGGGGGGAGGAATCCGATGAGCGGAAGTTCCACTTTTGGGTGTATAATACACTTTTGGGTGTATTATACAGGTATCTGCACCCCCCTCCCCCCTGAAAGGTGCCAATTGTGACACCGGAGGGGGGGAGGAATCCGATGAGTGGAAGTTCCACTTTTGGGTGGAACCCCGCTTTAAGGTTTGACCTCGTATTGTGTGGTTTTGGTAAATCTGAGGGAAAAAAATCTGCAGAGGATTGCATGATGTGTAGTCAGCTTAAAAGTGTCCTTTTGTGTGGATGGGCATTGGCCCTCCTAATTGTACTAGCCCTTTTTTGATTAGAAAAGAGGCTTCGGAGGACTGAGTCTCTCCCTCAGATGCTCTATTTAAAGGGCACAAATGGCCAGGTAATGGATGCCTTTGTGATTCAGGCATGCAGAGAGACAGCATCTCATTCTGAGGAACAGTCAATGACAGGTAAGTCTTGCTAGTCTAGTAATGGGGATAGAAGGGAGAGGGAGCAAGGAAGAATGTATTACTAGGGGATGGGGGATTGCCCAGTTTTCTTTTATTTAAATTTGTTTCTATTTGCCAAAAAAAGGGGGTGTGTATATGTATTTTTTCCCTCTCTCGCTTCCCTTATTTCTCTCTGTTGCCATGCAGTCCCCCTTGCACCTTTCGGTTCTTCCGCCAGCATGAGACTAACACCACATAACAAAGACGACAACAATACCAGGTAAGGGCCAACTTTGGGTAAATAGGAAGATGCGGGGAAAAGGAGTGCATTATGCCTGGACGAGCGTGCCTTCCTGTCTATTGCAGGCCCGGCTGCTCAACCTCCCGCTCTAGGATTTTTCCAGGGCAGAACGTGACTCCTCCAGTCCTGGCAGACCCCAGTACAAAGGGCGCAAATGTATGCTTAAGAGAAGGCACACAGCTTCTCCTCTGAGGGCTCAGCGTCCAAAAGGCAAATGTTGGTCAAGTGGAAATGACCCTATGCCAGGAAAGCTACTTTGCAGCAACTGCTTCAGGCAGCTTGCCAGAGACTAGGAGTACGAGAGTCAGTAGGTGTCAACCTTGTTCAGGAAAGTAGTCCATGACTCCCTAGCAGATTTTTCCTGTCGTCTCAAGCAAGTGCGACCTTTGCGACCCTGGTAGTTCTACCACTGGTGTCGGATTTTTTATTTTGTTATTTTATTTTTTATTATTTTTTACCATTTTATTTTAATCATTGTTTTTTTTTTACAATTTAATTTTTAATTGTTTATTACAATTTTTTAGGAGCCAAGTTGGGGGCTGTGGTAAAATATCAGGGGTCTAAACAGACCTCTGATGCTCCACCTTTGAGACAGAGAAAGGAGATTGTGGACACAGCAGCCTCAGCTGCACAGAATGAATGGACATGAATAGCTCTGTACAGAGCTTTCCATTCATTCAAAAACTGAAGCATATTAAACACAGTTTACTATGCCTCGGTTATGAATGGACAGAGTCACTGAATGGTACCAGTCACTCCCTGTGTCCTTTTAGAAAAGTAGGAGGCCGGTAAATGACATGTTTATGAGCCCCTTCCCCTGCTCTCCATCCTGACACATCAATTGCAGCAGCCGACGAGAGCGGAGAGGGGGGGAGCCAGCAGCGCTGCGGGCAGGGGGGGGTGGCAAAAGGGGGCCTGGAGAGCACACAGGTGCCTGGGGGCAGCAGGACCTGGATATGATGGGCGGCGGGCGACATATAGAAGAACCATAGAAACAGGATATATCTGTGCTCGGATCCCAATAGCTTGTCCATGCATATAATCTATTAGGTGCTGAATGGGTGTGACCACATAATAACACTAACAATACTGGATGAACCCTCTGCTATACCCTTTCAAGCAAACTTTGCAATAAGAATAGGGATATTAAGTTCACACATATTGCAATACATGTTTAAGCTGACCAACTGCATCAAAGTAATCCCTTTTTAGCCAGTCCTACTCTGCTCTGCCATTTCAAATGCTACTGTGGACACAATGGGGTTTATTTACTAAAGGGAAATCTACTTTGCACTACAAGTGCACTTGGAAGTGCAGTCGCTGTAGATCTGAGGGGGACATGCAAGGAAAATAAAAAACAGCATTTTTGCTTGTACGTGATTGGATGATAAAATCATCAGAGCTTCTCCTCATTTCAGATCTACCCCTCAGATTTACAGCGACTGCACTTCCAAGTGCACTTGCAGTGTACTTGTAGTGCAAAGTGGATTTGCCTTTAGTAAATCAACCCCAATGTCAACCTGGGGCAAAAAAGAAACAAAATGGGGCACAGCATAGGTGTGCGCACAGGGTGTGCCGGGTGTGCCTGGGCACACCCTAAACATTCTGCATGGTGCCGATTCCCCCTACTTCCTCTCTCCCCTCTGCAGTGCTGCCAGCTTCCCTCTTCTTATTTCAGGAGTGGGAAAGGGGCTGGTAAATATTTTATTAACCTGCTCCTTCCTTTTTCTGAGTGAACACAGTGAGTGATCTGTACTGATCGCTCCTGTCTTCAATCCTAACTGAAGCATAGTAAACTAATGTAAAAATCATGAAAAAAAAAAGAATTGCAAAAAATAATAAGAATAAAAAAAACTACTAACACTGTCCACTGACACTAATCTTTGCTCTACTGACACCACTGCTCTGCTGATATAAACAGGCATGTGTTTGTGTTCTGGGGTGCACACCCTAATGTAATAGGCTGCGCACACCAATGGGGCACAGTTTAGGTCTGGCCACTGACCTGCAATACAACAGAAACAAGATATACCTGTGCTCAGATCCCAATAACTTGTCCATGCATATAATCTACCAGGTGCTAAAGGGGTGTGACCACATAATAACACTAAAAATACTGGATGAATCAGTCGATAAGGAGGATATCTGTTGCCTCCACAGCATCCTTGTTTGACCCTCCTCTGCCGCTTTCCCTCAGCACTGGGGTCACATTAGCTGACCGATGGAGAGAAATTAAGGGAGAAGAGAAACATAGGTATACTAGTCATTACCAATGTGCAAAAGTGTATTTGCTTTGGAACAATAAATCATCTCTAACGTTAGGTGTCCTACATGTGGATGTTGCTGCATTATGTAAAACTAAAAATTTTAGAATGGGGAGCCTTGAGATTGTCTATAATTTTAAAGGGTGCCTTGACTGAAAAAAGGTTGAGATACACTGGTCTGATGACTGCTATAAAAATATACTAAATGTGTTATACTGTACTAAACAGAGGGTCAACCAAGGGGCAGGTGACGCCCAAGGCAGCCATTTTTTGCACTCCCTTGCAACACAGATGGCCAACGTATGTGTTTGCCCAGACTCACATAATCAAAGAGTGACATGGAGCCTAGTAAAAGTAAAAGTTCAGTAACACTAAGCCTGGTTTCCTTTATTGCCACTGCACATCCGTCACACAGGTAAGTGCAGTGGCTGGTATCACTATACTCAGTGACACTGAATGACCGCTTATAACATACTCCATGTTACTGAAGAGGCTCAGCCACTGTGCCTGCTTGTATTATAGGGGCAGTGGTTGGGCAGAGGGGTTCAGTAATGCTCAGCCTGTGGTTTACCAGGCGCAGGGTTATTGAGCTGCTCTGAGAACAGAGTGTCTGGTCAGGCCACTGTGCCGCCCCACCATGTGTCCATGAGTGCCACCTGAGGCAGCTGCCTTAATTGGCCTCGTGTGCAGCTCCCGTCAGCACTGACTACGTTCATCCAACTTCTACACAATTGCATTTGTTATTTTGAAAAGGCAAAATAAAGGAAATGTAGTGGTGAAGTTGAGTGGTGATTTGTGTTCCGTGGACAGGAAGAATGTAGCAGAGGGTAAGTGGAACCATGTTGATTCCACTACTTGAGCTTCCCTAACTTTGGGCCTTGAGATGCCAGCACTGACCTGAAGGAAACAAGGACAAGGACTTTAGACTGTAGCAAAAGATATGGGTTTATTGGGTTGAAACCTGAAGTGCTTTATTCACCTTGCCAATGTTTGGAATATATACTCTTTATTACAAGTAAAGATATTGAAATTTGATTCTGGCTGAAGTGATTCAAGAGGATGCCTGACACCTGAGTGGAAGGTGGCATGGTGGTGGACAGGGTCCTGGATGCAAATTACACTGTGTAATCCTGGTTGGGTCAGGAGTCATGGTGGTCAAGTAAAGAAGTCACCCTCTTACAGGTGAAGGGCGGACCCCTATACAGGACATTCACTAGGTGACCTGGGCCCCCGAATTACACGAGCCCCAGATGTTCACCTGAACCATCAGAACCCTGACCTGGAATCATGGAACAATACATTGCCCTACAATGTGAGTACTGCAACCACTTATGGGTCAGTGCTATGGTTGACCGAAGGAGTGCTGTACTGACGAGTTTTCAACCCAGCCACCATCCATACACATGTTGAAAGAAAGTGTGGTCTGTGTGGTTTGTGAGGCAGTTGTGGGCTAAAATGTTAGGCCCCTAGACAGCCTTGTATTTAGGTGGGCCACCTAGCAATGCTTGGGACTCACCAACAGATTTAAGCAATTGTTTTCAATGAGCCGCATAACCAGGAGGGTTGCAGGGGCATGTCTTTTTCCTAAATACTTTGTCCTAAAATGTGTTCCTCTTTCTCATCTATGAGAAGCTGGTTGGTATGTCATTTTGCAGTATCTATATAACACAGGAGTGGGAGTGTGGGTTGCCTTTTTCCAGGGCACTTCTGCGGAAAACATTTGCCCTGAACTGCAGCTCTCTCCATTTCCACACCCCAGGACGATTGGTACTCACCATACACCTTATATCATTACATTCAGAGCACAGACATCCGGAGTGAGTGTAATGAGGAATCCTGTAAGTACAGAATAAAAATTTTATGGAGTCTCAGTGCAGGGCCGGAAAAAAGGAAAGAGACTAAAGAACATTACTGTGGTTATTATTAGCTAAATTATGAGCACTCACAGTGGAATTAGCCAGGTCACCTAACTACAGCATTGAGCCATTAGTGGGAACTGCGGGGTTAACATCCCCTCACCTGCCACTGGTTCCGCTCCATTAAAAAAGTAACTGTAAAACACACTGGGTATTTGTAGGAAAGTTTCCTCAGGGCAGGATGTGAAAGTGTCCAGGAACAGCTGCCAAGATAGGTGCCAACCACAGGTGTGGCACTCTATCAGGGAAGTTCATGAATAAAGAATGGGACGATGGGATGATATGTGCATACAGTGGGTATAAAAAGTCTGCACACCCCTGTTAAAATGTCAGGTTTCTGTGATGTAAAAAAATTAGACAAAGATAAATAATTTCAGAACTTTTTCCACCTTTAATGTGACCTCTAAACTGTACAATTCAGTTGAACAACAAACTGAAATCTTTTAGGTGGAGGGGAGTTAAAATAAAAAACTAAAATATTATGGTTGCATAAGTGTGCACACCCTTAAACTAATACTTTGTTAAAGCACCTTTGATTTTAATACAGCACTCAGTCTTTTTGGTTATGAGTCTATCAGCATGGCACATCGTGACTTGGCAATATTTGCCCACTCTTCTTTTCAAAAACACTGCAAATCTGTCAGATTGAGCGGGCAACTCCTGTGCACAGCCCTCTTCACATCACCCCACAGATTTTTAAGGTCTGGGCTCTAGCTGGGCCATTCCAAAACTTTAATCTTCTTCTGGTAAAGCCATTCCTTTGATTTGGATGTATGCTTTGGGTCAGTGGCATGATGAAATATGAAGTTCCTCTTCATGTTCAGCTTTCTAACAGAACCCTGAAGGTTTTGTGCCAATATTGACTGGTATTTGGAAATGTTCATAATTCCCTCTACCTTGACTAAGGCCCCTGTTCCAGCTGAAGAGAAACAGCCCCAAAGCATGATGCAGCCACCATCATGCTTCACGGTGGGTATGGTGTTCTTTTGGTGATGTGCAGTGTTTTTGCACCAAAAATATCTTTTGGAATTATGGCCAAAAAGTTCAACCTTGGTTTCATCAGACCATAACACATTTTCCCACATGCTTTTGGGAGACTTCAGATGTGTTTTTGCAAAATTTAACCAGGCTTTGATGCTTTTCTTGGTAAGAAATGGCTTCCGTCTTGCCACTCTACCCCATAGCCCAGTGATATGAAGAATACGGGAGATTTTTGTCACATGTACCACACAGCCAGTACTTGCCAGATATTCCTGCAGCTCCTAAATTAATGTTGCTGTAGACCTCTTGGCAGCCTCCCTGACCAGTTTTCTTCTCGTATTTTCATCAATTTTTGAGGGAAGTCCAGTTCTTGGTAATGTCACTGTTGTGCCATATTTTCTGCACTTGATGATGACTGTCTTCACTGTTTTCAATGGTATGTCTAATGCCTTGGAAATTCTTTAGTACCCTTCTCCTGACTGAAACTTTTAACAATGAGATCTCTCTGATGTTTTGGAAGCTCTCTGCGGACCATGGCTTTTGCTGTAGGATGCGACTAAGAAAATGTAAGAAAAGGCCTACCAGAACAGCTGTACTTAATTTGGGGTTAATCAGAGGCACTTTAAATGATGGCAGGTGTATACTGACTTCTATTTAACATGAGATTGAATGTGATTGCTTAATTCTGAACACAGCTACATCCCCAGTTATAAGAGGGTGTGCACACTTATGCAACCATATTATTTTAGTTTTTTTATTTTTACTTCCCCCCTTAAAAGATTTCAGTTTGTTTTTTAATTGAGTTGGATAGTTTATAGGTCACATTAAAGGTGGAAAAAGTTCTGAAATGATTTATCTTCGTCTCATTTTTTTACATCACAGAAACCTGACATTTTAACAGGGGTGTGTAGACTTTTTATATCCACTGTATGAAATGGAAAGCTGACATTTCTGCATCATGACCCTAGATCGGCATCGTGGGATATGTAGTTCTATAGCAAATTAATGTTGCCTCCACCATTGTATTCTATGCACATCCTGTGGTTTCATATCCAAAATCAGGTTCTAAAATCAATGATGGAAGTACACAGAATAATTTGGTATGACATTTAATCTCCTATATTTATTTAGGATCTCAGATTAATGTGTGGCAAGTAGTTGTCTATGCTTTGCAGCACTGAGAGGTTGGTGTCAAATGACACCAAGACCTAGTCTGCAGCAAGAATAAATAATCAATTTACGCTAGAAAAAAACACATATGGTCCTAATGCAATGGCCAAATTAAACACAAGGATAAGAATTATGCCGCGTACACACGACCGGTTTTCCCGTCCGAATAAACTCTGAAGGTTTTTCCGACGAGTCCTGACGGAATTCTGCTGAAACTGTCTTGTGTACACACGATCACCCCAAAGTCCGATCGTCAAGAACGCGGTGACGTACAGCACGTACGACAGGACTAGAAAAAGGAAGTTCAATAGCCAGTAGCCAATAGCTTCCATCTCGTACTTGCTTCAGAGCATGCATCGTTTTTGGTCCGTCGGAAGAGCATACAGACGAGCGGTTGTCCCGATAGGAATTTGTTCCGTCGGAAATATTTAGAACGTCTTCTATTTCTAGGTCTGTCAGAATTTTCGAAAAAAAAAGTCAGATGAGGCACACACACGTTCGGAATATACGATGAGAAGCTTCCGTCTGACTTTTTCTGTCGGACATTCCGCTCGTGTGTACGCGGCATTAGGCTGTCTAAGCTCATATAAGTGAAAACAGACGATTTCCAGCTAAACAAATCCCTGTTTGATGGCTCTGAGCAAAATAATCCACTACTGGCCCTAGATGAGTTTTGTTGTTTTTTTTAACCAGGGTGTTGAAAGAAAAAAACTGATCCAATTCCCCCATCCACACGCACTTGATGTGGATGGGGGAATCCCCCCACTGTGTCTTTGTAGTCTGATAGTGGAAGACTTCCCCACTGTCAGAATACACTGGTGTTCAGCTACAAGGGGAATTTTTCTAACAGGCTGGTTGAAGAGAAATTGATCGGTATATTGACCTCTCTTCGACTACAGTGGCCATATATGGATAAAAATATGGCATGTTCCTGCTAAACTAATCTGAAGAGGGCAGAGCCAGATGGCATGTGCCACTTCTCTCCCATGGAAATAGGATACTGCATGGCACCTTGTGGCACTAATGAGGATGGGCAGTTATCATCCCCAGTAGTTCTCGGAAGATACCGTATATACTCGAGTATAAGTCGTTCCGAGTATAAGTCGAGGCCCTAATTTACCACAAAAAAATGGGAAAAACTTATTGACCCGATTATAAGACGAGCGTGAGAAATGCACAGCTACTGTAAGTGGAAAAGAGGGTCAACAATGCCCATTTGCAGCCTCACTGTGCCCATTTGCATGCCTCACTGTGCCCATTTGCAGCCATAGGTCCCCCAAACTTCAAACTCGGTAGTTAAGGGTTCCTAGATGCCCCCTAGCTGCAGCCAAAATTTGGGGTCTCTGAACCCAAAGTGTCCCTAAATGACATTGCTACAGATGGACACAGTTGACCGACTTTGGGGCCCCGTATCTCGGGGCCACTTAGTGCTAAGAACCCCAAATTTGGTGTGCAAACCCAGTGAAACTAGCACAATAATAATATCCAAAGCTGGGATTTCTAGAACCAAGTGGCCCCGAGATATAGGACCCCAAAAATCGGTTCAGAAAATGTCAAGCACTTTTCTGCAGCAGAGAATGATATTTTCCGAACCGATTTTGGGGCCCCGTATCTCAGGGCCACTTAGTGCTAGGAACTCCAGCTTTGGATATGTTGTGGTACCAGGTCCACTGGGTTTGCACACCAAATTTGGGGTTGGTTTCTAGCACCAAGTGGCCCTGAGATACGGGGCCCCAAAGTCGGTTCGGAAAATGAAATTTTTTGCTGTAGAAAAGTGCTTGACTCGAGTATAAGTGGAGGGGGGCACTTTCAGCACAAAAAAAGGTGCTGAAAAATTTGACTTATACTCAAGTATATACAGTATATTCTTTTGTATGGCAACCCTTAAAGTATTAAAGTAGAACTAAAGTCAAAACTTTTCTTTTCGTTTTGGATAGAGTGGAGAGCGATTAAAACACCTGGCAGGTTTTCATTGCTGTTTATGCCCTTGTTGGGGAGATTCATCCTCTCTATTTGTCACCAAAGGGGAAAGTGAAAGAAAATCCCAAATTTTGAGGGGACATCAGAACAGAAATAGAAGGCAATTCTTCCAACAGGGACACTAGTTATGGTGACTATTTCCTCTCACATCCCGTTGTGGCTATGCGACAGGAAGTGAGGAGAAATTTCCCCAGTAGGGCACAGATGGCAAAAAACATGACAGCTTTTATAACCCTCTCTTACTCCTCAGTTCTACTTTAAAGCTAAACTCCAGGCACAAAAACGTTCATTCAAATATATTCCTCAGTAACCACAAAGCATATAAATCAATGTCGTGTTCACCAATTCCTTTACCAACCCTTGTAAAAGTAGCAGTGACATTATCACTCTGCTGTACATAGCATGTGCAGAGGGCAAAGCTGTGGGAGGGACCCAGCAGGCCCCACCCACTACAGACTGCCTTCAGGAAATACAGAAGAGGCAGATACAAGACCAACCATCCTGTACAAGGAGAAAGAGCAGCAGTGACCGGTCTTTATTACAGGAAATAATGGAATTGTTTCAAGCTGGATTGCTGCGCTAAACTGAAAGAAATACACTGAAAATATATATGGCTCTTATATTTAGACAATATTTGTTTAGCCTGGAGGTCACTCGAAGAATCATTAGGATCTGACACTGTCACTGGGTGTCAAATGCCTGCATCTTGTACGGAGGTACGAACCTGCTGGAGGAAAAGCGGCTTGGACTACAGATTGGGGAGAGAGAGGAGGGATCGCTGGTGTGCTTTGTATAGTCCCTGTGCAGGGAGGGAGGCAGTGTGGATTTGGGGAATGCTGTATGTGACTATGGGGTTGATTTACTAAAGGCAAATAGACTAGACACTTTGCAGAGTGTAGTTGCACTCTGAAAGAGCAAGTGCTCCAGAGCTTAGTAAATTAGCAGAAGCTCTGCTGACTTCCATCATCCAATCATATGCAAGCAAAACTGCTGTTTTTTTTTTTAATTTAATTTCCTTGCACATGATTGGGTATTCTTTGCAAAGTGAAGCTTTACCTCATTTAACCCTTTCATGCCTAAGCCTATTTCTGACATTTGTTGCTTACAAGTTAAAATACGTATTTTTTGCTAGAAAATTACTTAGAATCTCCAAACATTATATAACAGAGAATCTAGAGAATAAAATGGAGATCGTTGCAATATTTTATGTCACACTGCATTTGCGCAGCGGTCTTTTAAATGCAATTTTTTGGGGAAAAAAGACACTTTCAATAATTCAAAAAAAAAAAAATAGTAAAGTTATCCAAATTTTTTTGTACAATGTGCAAGCTTGCGGGGACAGGGGCGCTTTAAAAAAAAATTTTCCTCTTATTTTATTATTTTTAATTTTTTTTACATTGTCACTTTAAAAAAAAATGTGATCACTTTTATTGCTGTCACAAGGAATGTAAACATCCCTTGTGACAGTAATAGGTGGTGACAGGTATTCTTTATGGAGGGATTGGGGATCTAAAAGACCCCAAATCCCTCCTTTTCCCTTCAAATTATTCAGATTGACAAAAATGGTGCCATTGGTAGCCAAGTAAACCGGAAGTGACGATGTGACATAAAGGAGGCTGGATTGAAGCCATTTCTGGCTTCCTTACAGTCTCACTCTAGCTGGCGGAAGTGCCGGATCGTGGATCGGGTCCCCTGGTGGGACGGGAGGCCCGGGAAGAGCGGCAGAAGGCGGCGGGAGGGGGGATGTCCCCTCTCACTCCTCCGGGATAACAACCGAGCGGCTTTTAGCTGCATCGGTTGTTATCCCTGAAGAGCCAACATGTGTGGTTTGAACACCATTTTCATATGTGGGCGGGACTTACGTATGCATTCGCTTCTGCACACGGGGACAGGGGCACTTTAGAAAAAAAAATTTATTGTTAATTTTACTTAAAAAATTTATTTTGACACTTTAAAAAAAAAAAAAAATTTTGATCACTTTTATTGCTATTACAAGGAATGTAAACATCCCTCGTAATAGGAATATGGCATGACAGGACCTCTTTACAGTGAGATATGGGGTCAATAAGACCTCACATCTCACTTATAGGCTGGGAAGCCTAAAATAAAAAACAAAACAAAAAAAAAAAACAATCACCGCTTCCCAGCCGAGGCGGTGTCGTTTGTTTGATTGCAGAGGCCAGGCGTGACGTCATAACATCGCGCCCGGCCTCCGAACGATCATAGAGACTCTGGCGACCATCTGGTCCGCCAGAAATCTCTATGGTCAACATCCGGGGCCAGCGGATCCGCTCTCCGACTCACTGATCGCTGAGGTGAGTCGGTAGAAGCACCGGAGGGCGGCGGGGGGGGACGTCCCCTTTTGCCGCCCGTAAGAATGATCAAGCGGTGGAACGGCTGCTATGATCATTCTTATGGTGTACGGAATCGCTGGCTGAAAATGACGATATCTGAATGATGTCTGTAGCCTCAGGCATCATTCAGATATACCCCGGAAAGTCAAAGGCCTATGATGGCCTAAGGATATCAAGTACTCTGGAGCAACAGCACTTTGCAAAGTGCACAGTCTATTTGCCTTTAGTAAATCAACCCCTATGCTTCACTTTACAGTATGGGAGTAACATGAAACATGGTCTAAAAGGTGGACTTCAATGTCACTGAGATGCAAAAAACACTCACTAACTCGATCCAGCACTGTGCCTGTCTATAGCGGCTTTTCCTGCTCTCACAGCCTTTGATAAAGCAGTGGGAGCCATGCGCCTCTACTGCTGTCAGGCAAATCCTGTGAGGAGAGAGCAGGGGTCGGGCCAAGCTGCACTGTCTATGTCTATGGATGCAGGCAACAGAACTCGGTGAGCCCACAGGTGGTACCCTATAGGGATACCACCGAGAAGAGGAGGAGCCAGGAGCACTGGTGGGAGACCCATAGAATAGGTTGGGGTCTGCTCTGTGCAAAACCATTGCACAGAGCAGGTAAGTATAAACCTCTTTGATATTTAAAGAAATATATTTGTATTTACAATCACTTTAACAAATGAAATATCACCCAATTAGGGATTTGATTATCTTTAGGAATAACCAACAGTGAATTGGTGGTACTTAGGACACCAGGCTGTGTGCATACACCCCTGCTAGTTTTTTAAATCAGATCTTTTTTTTATTGAAAATAACTTCATTGAATACAATAAATCAAGTGGTTACATTCCAGCATACAGATCAAGTTCAATGCTATATTACATGAGAACAACCAACATTGATGTGTCATGACTAAATGTATCAACACATTCCACATAAGGCAATTAGCAATCACAATCATTGAATTAGATATACTTGTGCGATACATTTGTTATATTTATGACTTTTACAGGTCGTTATTTGTTCTATATAACTTTTATTGGCCATTGTCCAGTTAAATTTTTATTTTGTTCCCTTTCCTCTTTTTCCCTTCCGCCGGACCCAACAGGGTCAACAATAACTATTATTAGACTAGGCAAACTATGTACATATTGACCTCTGCAGTATCCAGCTGCCACCTCACATCTGTTCCAGTAAAGGACATCACATATACGGGATAAGGTTTTTCATCCCCAGATCAACATCATTGTACCCTGCTCTCTATTATTATATATGTTGGTGTTCCTACTGTATGGACTCTACCACCCAAAATTTTATTATGGACCAAGCTCAATGGAGCCAGTCCAGGTGTGTCTAGCCATGGATCCCATATATTTTCAGATTTGTTTGGACAGCCTCTATGTTTATATGTGAGTTGTTCTCTAATTAGAGAATCATTTACCGCTGCAATCCACTCTGACACTGTAGTGCCCTGTACACACGGTCGGACTTTGATCGGACATTCCGACAACAAAATCCTAGGATTTTTTCCGACGGATGTTGGCTCAAACTTGTCTTGCATACACACAGTCACACAAAGTTGTCGGAAAATCCGATCGTTCTGAACGCGGTGACGTAAAACACGTAGGTCGGGACTATAAATGGGGCAGTAGCCAATAACTTTCATCTCTTTATTTATTCTGAGCATGCGTGGCACTTTGTCCGTCGGATTCAGGTACACACGATCGGAATTTCCGACAACGGATTTTGTTGTCGGAAAATTTTATATCCTGCTCTCAAACTTTGTGTGTCGGAAAATCCGATGGAAAATGTGTGATGGAGCCCACACACGGTCGGAATTTCCGACAACAAGGTCCTATCACACATTTTCCATCGGAAAATCTGACCGTGTGTACGGGGCATAGGAGTCATTGTGGATAGCCACTTTCTGGCAATAAGCTTCCTAGCTAAGAATAGTGACCTCAAAATGGCAATGTACGTGTGAGAAGTGTATTGTTCTTCATCCAACCATCCTAGTAAACAAAGTTTAGGGTCATTTGTAAGTTTGATATTCCATATACTGTTAATCGTGTCTATTACTGCAGCCCAGTACCTCTGTAGCTTTGGGCATTTCCATAGCATATGAATAAGTGTACCGTTGTCAATAAGACAGCGAGGACATAGCGGATCATCTCTCCTGTGCCACTTATGTAATTTTTCGGGTGTGCGATATGTACGGTGAATAATAAATAGTTGGGTGAGCTTTTGAGAGGAGCACAGGGACACTTTAAGTACATTCTCCAGAATGTTGCTCCATTCCTCACCTGGAATTTCCCATATGTCCTCTCCCCAGCCCCTTCTACAGCCAAAAGTCATTGCCTTAGATACATGGTTAATAAGGGAGCCATATATAGCGGAGATTTGTCCCTTCCGGGATGATGACGTAACTAGTTGTGTAAGCACCCCAGGTTTAACCAGCTCCCATTTGGATGTTTTGCTTTGTGCTGTTATGGCATGTCTAAGCTGTAAATACTAATAAAATGAGGTGTTTGGAAAATTAAATTCTGAGCGTATTGATTGGAAATCTCGTAAAACTCCCCCAAAATACAATTGTGGAATGTATTGTACTCCCTTCCTCCACCAATTAGAGAAATTTTCCAATTTATTCAGTTCTGGGTAATTACGATTATTCCATATTCGTGACCAGTTTGTGTATCCGTCATACTGCAGATGCTGTTTGGTTTTGTTCCAAATTTTGTCAATGAGCATTAACGTGGGGAACTGTATCAATTCTCCTAACTCGCCTGCTTCTATGCACTCCACAAGACCATCACAAGATAGCTGTGTACTAACAATGTTCCGAAAAGGATCAGAAGACTCAGGGTGAAGCCAGCCTGTTAAATGTTGCAGTTGAGCCGCTATAAAATAATAAAATGGGTTTGGGACCGCCAATCCACCCGAGTCCTTCATCTCCTGTAGTGTTTCTAGTTTAGTCCTTGGGACTTGTCCCCTCCAAATCAGTGCTCGGTATAGGGTATTACATCGTCCGAACACATGGATAGGGATCCATATAGGGGCGTTGTGCAGTGCATACAGCAGTTGTGGGCTCCAGATCATCTTGATCAGATTGCACCTACCAACCACAGAGAGGGGCAGCCGGGTCCAACTGACAAGTTTTTCTTTAAATTTTTTGAGGAGTGGGTCTATATTTAGTTTTATATATTGGTCTAAATTGGGGTGTATGATTATGCCTACCCCTGCTAGTTTATTGGGATCATACATAAGGGTCAGCATACATAGGCAATTGTGTTTTACATCTGTCATGCATTTACCAAGTAATTTTAAAAGATGTGGCTTTTATGCAGTGATATACTCTGCAAATGATGTATGTGATGGTGGCAGATAAATGGACATGAGGGAGGGAATTAAAGAGGAGTTCCACCCAAAAGTGGAACTTCTGCTGATATGCTTCCTGCCACATTTGGCACCTTTCAGCGGTAGGGGGGAACGGGCACTTGCTTTTAACAGGTACCTGTCCCCATTTCCGGGAGACTGCTCCGCGGTGCCGTCCCCCCCTTCCTCCTTCCTCCGTCGCCGAGCCAGTTAGAAAGCACAGTGTGCTTCATGCATGTGCAGTTGGGAACCGGCTGTGAAGCCGAAAGGCTGCACTACCAGTTTCCCTTACAACGAATGGCGGTGGCAGCACCCGAGAGCTGATCTGAAAATCGGCTGGGGTGCCAACATTGCAGGCTCCCTGGACAGGTAAGTGTCCATATATTAAAAGCCAGCAGCTACAGTATTTGTAGCTGCTGACTTTTAATGTTTTTTTTCCCCAGGCGGAACACCGCTTTAACAAAGGAAAAAACATCTTTGTACACATCAGTGTAAATAGCAATGCCCTTTTCATGTTCCAAATTAACAATGCTATTACATAAGTTGTATGCGTTGTTTTGCAAAACCAGCACACCACTGTCATGCAACAAATTGTCATTCAATATTTTTATTTATTTATTACATAAAATGCTAAACAAGTGTGCATATATAAATTAGTGCATTTTTCTCCATGTGCCAATCATAGTTAATCGCCCTGGAAGTGTGCATATGTAAAAAAAGCTGAAAGTGATTCTAAAGGCAGAAGAATTTTTTTTTCCCTCATACATTCTATGCATGAAGGTATAAAACCTTCTGTGTGCAGCCCCCCCCCCCCCCCTCCCTTCAGCCCCCCTAATACTTACATGAGCCTGATTGCGATCCAGCGCACAAGAGCCTCGGCTCTCCGGGGACCCTTTCTCCTCATTGGCTGAGACAGCAGCGGGTGCCCTATGTCAATCACAGCCAGTGAGCCAATGAGGAGAGAGAGGGGCGGGGCGAGCCATGGCTCTGTGTGTGGATGGACATGCAGAGCAGCGGCTCAGGAGTGAGCCTGCTGGGTGCCTCCATAGCAAGCTGCTTGCTGTGGGGGCACTTGGCAGGAGGGAGGAGCCAAGAGCATTGGCAGGGTACCCAAAAAAAAAGGATTGGAGCTGCTCTGTGTAAAACCACTATATAGAGCAGGTAAGTACAGACATGTTTGTAATTTTTTTTTATTGCCTTTAAAGTGATTGTAAAGTCTTTTTTTCACCTATTAAAATAAGGTCAGATTAGAAAATGAGCAGAAACTCTGCTGACTTCTATCATCCAATCATGTGCAGGCAAAAATGCTGTTTTTTTTTTTTTTTTTAATTGTCCTTGCACGTGATTTGGTGTTCTTTGCAAAGTGAAACTTTACCTCATTTACTAAGCTCTGGAGCAACTGCACTTGCAGAGTGCACAGCCTACTGGATTTGCTTTTAATAAATCAACCCCTATGTGTCCTTGCACACATAGGCGTTTACAGGTGTATTAGAAGAGGAGTGAAAAAAACCCATCAGCAGCATATTCAGGAGAGGAGCTTTGAGCAGAAAAAACACGAAATGTATATAAACTCTCATAAACGCTCTAGACGCTTTTAGACTCATTAATGCATTCTAATGGCATTAACACCAAACGCATGAACACATATAAACGCGTCTAAACACATGTACAAAATGCGGAGACGCATTTTTTAAGGTGCTTTTTTCTGAGAGGAGTAAACTGCCTTCAATGCCCAGTGTGAATGGACTGCTTAAAATGCAGGGGAAAGTTCAAGCACCTTCCTTGCATCAAGAACGCAGTCGCAGAGAATTTTGATGCGGCTGTCTGTGGGTGCAGGAAGGTCTTCTCACACCCACAATAGTGTGAACCTAGCATCAGTCAAACTAAAACATTACAAAGTATACAAAATCCAAACTCTATTTGGCTACATAGGAGACATTTTTATCATTGCAATTCGTGCAAAGAAGCCCTAAATAAAAACCTACTAGTCAATATCTCATCTATAGATGGTTGTAGAAGTATTGAGTAGTATGTTTCCATTTAGGGGTTCTTTGCACGGATTACAATGATACAATACAATAACAATAAAACAATACAATTACAATGATACAAATGTTTTCTATGTAGCCAAATAGAGTTGGATTTTGTATACTTTGTAATGATCTTGTTTGATTGGTGCTTTGCTCATCATTATCTTCATTTTCGGGTTTATTTGTTTATGTTTAATGTAGAAGTTTGTTGGATGAGCTACTAACACCGGCATTGTAGCTGGAGTGCTACTATGTAAATAAACAAGAAAGCAGACAAATAAATACAAAATATAAGAATCTGAACTAACCTACAGCAGACTGCCAGCTGCACCCATTCCCCTATATCTATGTATTATTAATGGAAGACACCCCCCTTTAATAATATATGTCCCCCAGTGACACATGACCCCTCCCCTTCCTCAATGATACTGTATAGTGATATATGCCCCTCATAAAGACACTTGTCCAACATAACAGTGACACATGCCCCCCCCCCCTCCTGACTCATGTCCCCCCCAGTGATATATGCTACTCTGCTCAGAGACACATGCCCCCCCCCTCCCGTGGTACATGTCCTTCCAATGACACATGCCACCCTCCAAAGACACATGTCCACCCCCCCCCCAGTGGTACATGTCTTCCCAATGACACATGCCACCCTCCAGAGACACATGCCCCCCCCCCCCCCCCCAGTGGTACATGTCCTCCCAATGACACATGCCACCCTCCAGAGACACATGCCAACCCCCGGTGGTACATGTCCTCCCAATGACACATGCCACCCTCCAAAGACACATGCCCCCCCCAGTGGTACATGTCCTCCCAATGACACATGCCACCCTCCAGAAACACATGTAACCCGCCCAGTGGTACATGTCCTTCCAATGACACATGCCACCCTCCAGAGACACATGCCACCCCCCCCCCGGTGGTACATGTCCTCCCAATGACACATGCCACCTTCCAAAGACACATGTCCCCCCCAGTGGTACATGTCCTCCCAATGACACATGCCACCCTCCAGAGACACATGCCACCCCCCCGGTGGTACATGTCCTCCCAATGACACATGCCACCCTCCAAAGACACATTCCCCCCCAGTGGTGCATGTCCTCCCAATGACACATGCCACCCTCCAGAGACACATGTAACCCGCCCAGTGGTACATGTCCTTCCAATGACACATGCCACCCTCCAGAGACACATTTCCCCCCTCAGTGGTACATGTCCTCCCAATGACACATGCCACCCTCCAGAGACACACGTAGCCACTCCAGTGGTACATGTCCTCCCAATGACACATGCCACCCTCCAGAGACACATGTCCCCCCCCCCAGTGGTACATGTCCTCCCAATGACACATTCCACCCTCCAGAGACACATGCCCCCCCCCCAGTGGTACATGTCCTCCCAATGACACATGCCACCCTCCAGAGACACATGTCCCCCGCCCCCCCCAGTGGTACATGTCCTCCCAATGACACATGCCACCCTCCAGAGACACATGTCCCCCGCCCCCCCCCCAGTGGCACATGTCCTCCCAATGTAACATGCCACCCTCCAGAGAAACATGTCCACCCCCCCCTCCAGTGGCACATGTATGTCCTCCCAATGACACATGCCACCCTCCAGAGACACATGGCTCCCCCCTCCAGTGGTACATGTCCTCCCAATGTAACATGCCACCCTCCAGAGAAACATGTCCACCCCCCCAATGGTACATGTATGTCCTCCCAGTGACACATGCCACCCTCCAAAGACACATTCCCCCCCCCCAGTGGTACATGTCCTCCCAATGACACATGCCACCCTCCAGAGACACATGTAACCCGCCCAGTGGTACATGTCCTTCCAATGACACATGCCACCCTCCAGAGACACATTCCCCCCCCCCCAGTGGTACATGTCCTCCCAATGACACATGCCACCCTCCAGAGACACATGTCCCCCCGCCCCCCCGGTGGTACATGTCCTCCCAATGACACATGCCACCCTCCAGAGACACATGTCCCCCACCCCCCCTGGTACATGTCCTCCCAATGACACATGCCACCCTCCAGAGACACATGTCCCAAGCCCCCCCAGTGGTACATGTCCTCCCAATGTAACATGCCACCCTCCAGAGAAACATGTCCACCCCCCACCCCCAGTGGCACATGTATGTCCTCCCAATGACACATGCCACCCTTCAGAGACACATGGCCCCCCAGTGTCAGGGGGAGTGGTGTCAGGTGCTGGTGATTTCTGGGAATAACCTGTGGGTGGGGGGATCAGAATTCTTTTTTTTTTTTTTTTTTATGAATGAGCCTGGTCAGTGATTGGCTGCTGGGAGGTGACTGCTGATTGGCCGCTGATAAGAGTAGTGTATAAATTGTGTCCGATCCATCACTGTGCAGAGACGATCGGAACACACAGGCAGAGGATGAATGACAAGAGCTTCCCCCTCCTCCTCCTCCTCCCCCTGCTCGTACACTGCCTGAGCTCAGCCTATGAGACCGACCAGAGCGACTTCCCTGGAGCCAAGAGGAGCAGAGGACAATCCCAGAGCTCAGGTGAGAGGACATGACAGTGTGATATATGGGCAATGTGTGCTGACTTCTGTGATATGGGGGTAAACTGGTATGTAAGGGGGTGATTGTGGTACATGGGGGTCTGTGTGCTGACCTCTGGTATGTAGGGTGTGAGTATGGTAGATGGGGTCTGTGTGCTGAGTTCTTTGACATGGGGGTACACTTGTATGTAAACGTGTAATTATGGTACATGGGGGTCTGTGTGCTGACTTCTTTGACATGGGGGTACATTGGTATGTTGGGGTGTGATTATGGTACATGGGGGTCTGTTTGCTTATTTCTGTGACATGGGGGTACACTTGTATGTAAACGTGTAATTATGGTACATGGGGGTCTGTGTACTGATTTCTGTGACATGGGGGTACATTGATATGTAGGGGTTTGATTATCGTACATGGGGGTCTGTGTGCTGATTTCTGTGACATGGGGGTACATTGGTATGTTGGGGTGTGAGTATGGTACATGGGGGTCTGTGTGCTGACTTCTATGACATGGGGGTACACTTGTATGTAGGGGTGTCAGTATGGTACATGGGGGTCTGTGTGCTGAGTTCTTTGACATGGGGGTACATTGATATGTAGGGGTTTGATTATCGTACATGGGGGTCTGTGTGCTGATTTCTGTGACATGGGGGTACATTGGTATGTTGGGGTGTGAGTATGGTACATGGGGGTCTGTGTGCTGACTTCTATGACATGGGGGTACACTTGTATGTAGGGGTGTCAGTATGGTACATGGGGGTCTGTGTGCTGACTTCTATGACATGGGGGTACACTGGTATGTAGGGGTGTCAGTATGGTACACAGAGGTTTGTGTGCTGACTTCTGTGACATGTGGGCACACTGGCATGTCAGGGTGTAAATGTGGTACATGGGGGTCCTTGTGCTAACATCCACACAATATTATTTCCTTTTATTTTTTAGTTTTAATTTTAAATAGAATGTAGAAATGTACAATAAATGTATCAGGTTGCACTTTATTTACCTAAAGTAGAAAGTATTGAAAGAGAAATATTGGGGAGATTACTATTATATCCTGTATCTGAAATATGATAGAATTAAACTGCTATTGGTAACACTGAAAAGAAAAAACAGAGGCTGCCACTACTGACCTCTCCTTCTGAAAATGCTAATTGCCTGGCTGCCATGCTGACCCGCTTGTTCCTGTTCTTTCTGAGTCACTAATCTGGAACAAGTATGCCCCTTAGGAGTGATGACTTCACTCTGACTTTACTGGTTGCATGTTTGTTCCAGGTCTGTGCCCCGTATACAGTATAATTTAAGTTATGGGTATTAGGCAGCCAGGCAGCTAGCATTATCAAGTAAGCTATGGCAGCCTCCATATTCTTTTTAATACAAGGTTGTTTGTTAGTTTATGTTTTAGAACAGGGCTTGACAAATCCCAGGCGACAGGTCACCACGGCGAGTAGAAATTGCATCCTGGCGCCTAGGTTCACACCTGTGTACTGAAATCGCAATGTTTTTCTGTGCGATTTCAGTACAGGTGTGATTTTGTCTTTCTTTCTCTCCTTCCACAACTGCCTCCTATTGGCTTCAATGCTTTCACTTCAATGCAAAATCGCATCCCACTGACCTCAATGCAAAAACACCTCCCATCCACATCAATGCAAAAACTCCTGTCAATAGCAATCCTATGTTAACACTTATGCCGCGTACACACGGTCGGACTTTTCGTCTACAAAAGTCCAACGGACGCTGACGGACTAAAGCTGGCTGGTAATCCGATCGTGTGTGGGCTTCTCCGGACTTTCAACTGACTTTTTTTGCCTCAAATCCGACGTACTTTAGATTTGAAACATGCTTTAAATCTTTCCGACGGACTCGAGTACGGTCGAAAAATCCGCTCGTCTGTATGCTAGTCCGACGGACAAAAACCCACGCTAGGGCAGCTATTGGCTACTGGCTATCAACTTCCTTATTTTAGTCCGGTGTACGTCATCACGTAAGAATTCGACGGACTTTTGTGTGATCGTGTGTAGGCAAGTCTGTTCGTTAGAAAGTCCGCCGCAAGTCCGTCGAAAGTCCGCCGCAAGTCCGTCGAAAGTCTGTCGGACAGGCTGTCGGACTTTTGTAGACGAAAAGTCCGACCGTGTGTACGCGGCATTAGTCACATTCCACTCTATCACTTGCAAGTCTGAAACGCACGGCTACAAACTCGCATAGGAACCTTTTCGGAATGGCACTCAAAATGCAATGTGTGTGGATCACATCTATGTGAACCGCCTCATTAAGAACACATAATATCTAGCCTGTCATGTGAATCTGTGAGTTTCAAAATGCATCCAGAATCGCATATGTGTGAACCAGGGGGGCTCTATGTACACCTGGGCATTTTGGGAGGTTTAGGTGCCATTATTTTCAATGGCACCTACAACGTGGTGCATTTTTGCTGTGATTGTCGTGCAGCAAGTCGCATCTCATGAAGCTTGTCACCCAAAATAAATTCCTGCTCCTTTTTGAGTGACAAGCTTAATGCGATGCGATTTGCAGTGATTGCTTTGCTGTATATCATGCAACTATCGTGGCAAAACCGCACCGTGTTTTAGGTGCCATTGAAAATGATGACTCCTGAACCTGCGTTTTGCGATTGTACTATGTTTTGAGATTGCATGCAGAATCGCAGCAATTCTGACGCAATCCCAAAACACCCAGGAGTGAAAGGGGCCTAACAAAGCGGAGTTTCCCCCAATAACAGGTTTTTATTGTCATTCTTTCCAGCCAGCCTATAATCCTTACATCATGGTGTTATGTCCGGGTTATTGGCTGGCCACTCTGCTGTAAGTAAGTTATGGTTAGGGGGTGTAAATGACTTACCTTGCCCCGGGCACTGACAACCCGTGCTATGCTAAAAAAAAACTGGCTTCTAACTTTTTTAGCTGGTTCCAAGATTTAAAGAAAATTTGTCAAGCCCTGTTTTAGAATTTAAGGGTTTACGTTTAGCATTTAAGTAATCATATCTATATTCATATTTATATTATAGAATATATGTAACTCAGATAGTGATATTTGCCCATTGCCTATGTAAGCTCTGCTTAGTAGTGCTACCCAGTGTCTGTTCTTCCTTGCTCCTCTCTCTTACTATTTAATAATCACATTCCCTGATACATAGTGGGGCCATTACAAATCTGTATATAAAAGCAAGTAATCAAATATTGAGCAGCAAGTAAGTAAAAATTGTGAAGGTCATAATATTTAGTTTGAAGGGTAAATGTACAGTTATCCTTACTAGGCTCTGTCACTCTACCCCAGCACCCTTTCCATGTTGCCAAGTTTCCATTGTTGTGCTGCAGTACTGTGTGTGTTACAGCAATGTGAGAAAAACACTCATTTTGCACAATAGATCTGCATTGCAGTACATCAAAATGCACATTAAAGCTCAGCTAAGAAAAGTAAAAGTACCCCCTTGCAGTTATGCTTCTTATGCTCTGCAAGGGTTACCTGCTGGTTTCTGTCTGGGAGACAGGAAAAGCATTTTTACTTAACTGATCCTCTTATTGAAATCTGGAAGCCCCCTTTAACGAGGGGGCCCCCAGATCCCAACCCCCCCCCCCACCTATGTAAATGAGTATCGGGTACCATTCACCAAAAAAAGTGTCAAAAAGTAATTATTTAAAAAAAAAAAAAAGGGTGTCCCTCGATGTCCATCCACCATCAATCACGCTGCCCGCTGACCAGAAAAATAGAAAAAAATGGAAAAGACGCTTCACCTCCTAAGAGGTCTCCTAATGTATGAGCTCTCTTCGGGTTTGACAGCATTTTTATAGGCAAGGGCGGGGCCACGGGGGTACGGCCCCCCGGTGGCACCGCCCCCTTCTGACGTCCCATGACATCATGTGACATCAGAAGGGGGCGGCGCCACCGGGTGACAAGGTGCTTTGGGGTGGGGGGAGCAGAGCCTGGCTGGGAGAAGTCTGAAGAAGACACTCTTCACTGCTTCTCCGCCTGTTGTCAGAACTAAAGAGAGCTAAGAGCAGCATTTTCTCCAGGAAAGGTAGGAATGTCCTCCTTTCTATGAGTTGTTTTTTTTATTGATCCATGCAAGAGTGATGATATACTTTGGTTCACATCCCAATGCAGGTCATTCTTCATTTCTTACAGTTAAATTTTAACATTATTCTGTAATGTTAGATGATATACTATGTGTATAATAATACAGGGAGTTTGTGCCCTATCGGTATTAGGTTACCCAGGGCCGGGACATGGGATGGCCTGGGAGGGGCGGATGCCCTGGGTGCAATGGTTTATTGTAGGGATGGGGTGGGCCTTCCTTCTGTTACAAGACTGACAGGAGTAATGACAGCAGCATCGCTTCTCCTAATAGTCTAGTACTGGGAGCGGAGAGGAGAGAGGGAAGAGGTGCGGGCTGTGTTTTCTCTCCCCCTCCTCCTTCCTGCCAAGGCAGCGCTCCTATATTCAAAAGCTGGCAGCGGTAATCACAGACCCAGGAGCTCTGCACTGGAAGGGGGAGAGAGCTCAGCCCACAACCAAGTGCAGAAGTGTCCAGGACAGAGCTGGGAGTGGATGAGAGAGCCAGGAGGAGGCGGGGCTGTGCTCTCTCTCCTTCCCGCTCCTCCCTCCTGTCAGTGCAGTGATCCTGTAGCCTGTAAACACAACTGCTGGCTTTTGCATACAGGTGCACTGACATCTCGGCACTGTTTCTTATGTTATTATACACATCCCCCCCCCCCCCCCCGGACCACCTCCTCCCCACACTGGGGGTACAGTTTGGAATCTTTGCCCTGGGCATTGAGGTTACCATTCTTTGTCTAGTATAGACATGCAGTTGTGAAAATGTGTTTTCTGCTGTAATCTTCAATAAAACTATGTGTACCAGTAATAGGGATAAGTGAATGAATTTGTTGTAGGTGGTGATATAGGTTAATTAATACTGACACTGCATTCTGCTCTCTCCCATTTAGTAGAAGTGATTCGCTGCTTGAATGGGGCATTGCAAGTTGGCTGCGGAGCCTTTGCCTGCTTGGAGAATACCACCTGTGACACCGATGGATTGTATGACATTTGCAAGTCTTTTCTGTTCAACGCTGCCAAGTTTGACACTCAGGTACAGCGACATACCTACAACAACCAGTGCTAGAAGGCATTCCTGCAAATCAGAATATTGCACATCCCAGTTTGGTAAACACACAGTGCCAGCTAACCATTTGTCATAGGCTCTCAGAATACTCCTGCTTCTATATATCCATGTCGCTCTGTATTTGTGTTCTTCATCCATGGAGTCAGGAAGAGAGAGTGCTTGCATTGTTCAGCAGATGCTTGGATCAGGCAGTATTTCAGCAGAAAAAGTGATGTCACTCTGCCCTGTAAATAAGCAGTACAGAGAAAGTGACATCGGTATAAGCCTATACTTCATTCACATGCATCACATGTAGTTAAAATCCCTACCAGGAGACCCTTATACATGTGCAAGCAAAATTAAAGTGGCTCTAAAGCCTTAAGGTTTTTTACCTTCCTAATGCATTTTCTGCATTATGGTTAAAAACTTTCAGTGTAGATGACCCCCCCCCCCTCCCCCCAGCACTGTACCCTAGAGCAGTGGCTCTCTCCCTCCTTATAGGGCAGATTGATAGCAGCAGGCGCCATTGGCTCCTGTTGATGTCAATCAAATCCAGTGACGAGGAGTGGGGCTGAGCTGCACAGTCTATGTCTATATATGCAGGCAGCCCGGCTCTGGATTAAACCAACACAAGAGCCTCCATAAGAAGCAGCTTCCTAGGGGGGCACTCGCAGAAGAGGTGGAGCCAGGAGCGCCAGCGAGGGACCCCAGAAGAGGGGATCCATGGTGGGAGGCTCCCACTGTGTGACACTTCTCGTCTTCTGACACTTCTTAAATAATGGAGGGCGGGGCCACCCGGTGACCCCACCCCCCTCTGACACACTGGGACTTGACGGGGTCTTCCCCGTGGCATTCCCCGTGACGTCAGAGGGGGGCGGGGTCACCCGTTATGTAAGTGCTTCAGTTTCAGTAAAATTCCCCAAATGGCCAAATGCATCTGAAAGACATAGTAATGCAGGATATGTTAACACATGCTTTTCCATGTGCGTCTGGTGACACAAACCCACAATATTAAAGTATATCCAAACTCCAAAAAAAAAATGTATTGTATTATAGGCTGGTCCTTAGGTGTGGTACCTGTGTTTGTTTTCTTATTTTTACCATTCCCATTGAGATGTGGTTCTAACTAACTTATGTTCATCTCTCTCCCTCTTCCCGCAGGGTAAAGTGTTTGTGAAGGAAAGTTTGAAGTGTATAGTGATTGGAATAACTTCCAAAGTGTTCCTGGCTATCCGCAGATGCTCCAGTCTGCAGCGAATGATCTCTGAAGTCCAGGAGGACTGTTATTCCAAATTAGAGCTCTGCAGTGTTGCCCAAAATAACCCAGAAGCAATTACGGAGGTTATACACCTGCCACAGCATTTTTCCAACAAGTATGTCTTTTTTTTGTCATTACCCTCTTTCATCTCCTGATTTTTTTTCTTTCATTCTGGACAAATGTTCAGGCAATTGGCAATTGGCAAAATACACTGTCCTTGCGATCTGCAGTTGGTGTCAATGTAATGCTAAGGCCCCAAATGAAGGTTGCAATTGCATTGCATTTGCCTGCACCAGATCCAAATAATTACAGAAGAACCAAGCAATCAGCTTACAGTACATTTTTTAAAGTAGTACATGCACTACTTTTGGTGTGGCACAGTGCGATTTCAGCCCAAGTCAAATGAATGGGCTGAAAATGCACTGCAATCAAATCACACAGGAACACAAGCACGTTCCTGTGTGATTCCTGGTGTGAACCGACCCTTAAAATAGCTCCTGACCAAAATGTAGTGGTCTTCCTTATGAGACCAAGGGCAAAACTACTAATCACAGGTCTCTATGCCCTTCCAAAACTTCAATTCTGGTAAAATCTCTGTGGCACCCATCTATTTGAAATACTAATGAGCAACACCTTTAACACAGGTGGCCAGCGGCCTTTATTATCACCCATTTATACCTCCTATCTACTCATTCTGGGGGTGGCCTAGGTAGCCTTCCTATTTTATATTCTTGATGGCCAGAGGACAACCTGCCTCCTAATAAAGGCCACCTGTACACCGATAGCCAATGAAAAGGACCAGACCTCCTATTAAAAGCCCCTAAACACTGGTGATTACTTTAAATGCCTACTTACATTTGTGGTTGGTGGGAAAAGTAATGCCTCCTTGAATTGGTGGTGAATGGCATGGGAAATGGCCTTTTACATACCCTGTAAAAGCAAGGTCATTGTTGACATTGTTTAGTTATGTGAAACAAAGAAGAGAAAACACTGCACTGGTACCTCTGCCTCTAACTCTGCCAAATGACATTGGCACCAGAACTAAGTAGGCACTGCCAGGCAAGTGATCAGTCCATGCAAAAGTCATTCTCCTGCATTCAAATAGTGAACCATGAGGTATATGTGGTGTAGGAATGTCTTCCTTGGTGCTTATGGCCTTGCTGCCCCCTTAGGACAATGGGTATCCTTATAGACTGCAAAATAACAATAATAATAACAAGAGAGGGGCACACTGACCTAGAGCAATACCACAATACATTTTATTTAAAAATAAAATAACAGTCATTATACTCACAATATCAGGGGGATCAGTTTACCCAGTCTGAATGTCTGGATCCTGGTTGAGCCCTGGGGCACCATTTTATTAAGGAGTGCCATGCAAGTTTGCTACTTCCTTATTAAGCCATTGTCAGTGGGGTAGGGATTCTTCCCAGCCATATTGCCCATTCAACAAAAAAGCAGTATCCCTACTAGATCACACTGGGTAACCTCTAGTTCTCAGGACAGGGCTTCCTGTTTCAATATACTCAATATGCAAAAGTGAATTGGTAAGTGGTCCTGTGGATATTTGAACAGTTAACTGAGCAGAATGGGTTTAAAGTGACACAACCTAGCAAACCTCAGCTTGGAGTTAACCAGCCATATTCATGCTAGTCAATGTATTCATCCCTGCTGGTAATAGAGAGGTGCCAACGGTGCATAATAAATCCTCCATAAGATTGTAATATTGAATATGTATGGTAAAGCTTGAGCTTAAATACAGTTAACAAAGTTTGAGATATATAACTATACCATACTGAAAATGTCCAATAGTGTCCATGAGTGCTGACTTTTCTCTTTCATTTCCAGGTATTACAACAAGCTGTTAAGCAGCATAATGGACTGTGATGAAGAGACTATCAAATCCATCAAGAATAATTTAATGACCCAGATTGGCCCTAATTTAGCCAGCCTCTTCAAAACCCTGCAAGGTGACAAGTGTTCCCAGCAACAGCCCAAAGCAGACTTTAACCGAAAGAGAAATGTCGATCCACAGAAACTTCGGGTGTATCTCCGCAGTTTTCACAATGAAGGAACCATTGCAGGTTCTTCCACCCAGGACTCCTCTGAAGATGATTAACTATGTCTATGACCAAAGAGTTGGATGTAGCTTTAATATTTAAGACCAGTTGTTGTATTGTCAGAGCTACTTTCTAAAGACCTCTACTGGGAAGCTGTGCCTCCTTCAATATAAAGTATTTTGTCTGTTTATTTGTGTCAGGGGTTAGGTAGTGGTTCTCCCAGGCCCCTTACTCATAGGGAAATAATATTTTTATGACTATAATGATTGAGCTGTGTTATACATATCTGGTAAATTTATCAATGGTTTTAGTCACTACATATAATATTGAGCTACAATAATATGACTCTGTGTACACTGTGTAGGTCCTGTCTCTGGTGTAATCTGCAAACTATGCACTTATCAAACTGTATGCAGTGGCTGCCCTAATTGCATGTGCCAAATACTGACTAAGAAGTCCAGACTAGCATTTACACCATGTATTCTGGCCTTGGTTCTGGTAGCTTGTACATTTAACCTTGCCTATGTGTAGCCCCTACCACATAGCTTGGTGGCTGTGAAACCATGAAAACATGCACCAAAAGCTCATTGGAAATTATACTGGAGCCAGGGCTTGCCCAGTATTTTAGGGCTCGTCTCCAGCATACTCTCCAATACATTCTCCGAAGCCCATACACTTAATCTGATGTTCACTGCCATAGATACTAGTGATTGTATTTGACATATGCAACAGAGATGGCCAATATTCCATATAGCTGGTCATTGCCCAATCCTTTCATAATGTCTATAGGGTGCTTCAGGCACAATTGGAAGGCTGATTATGAACTAATCAATTGGCTGGATGAATTTTGTTTGGTATGTCTATTGCTAGTACTGCTTTAGGTGTTTGCTGGGTACATGGAAAAGACACTTTCTGTGTAGCATGTGGAGAGGGAAAGGTAATTCAATAGTTTCAAAATATGTGGACATCCAACCATCTGTTACCTGTGGCCACTCCTAGATTGCAGAAATGTGCTATTGTAAAGTTGGCCAACAGATGTGACATGCATGTCGTGCTTTCATAAGGGATCTCCTGCATGGTGCACCAAGCTTGTCTAAGGAAATTTCAACTTGAGTGGCAGGTTTTTCCTGAAAATGATGAGCTAGGAATATCTGCTGCAGTCTGAGGATGCCCATGGACACATTGGTAGCTGAGAAAATTGGATCAACTAACAGTAATTGTCTTGTGTTTCTGAGAACCTTAATATCTGCAGTAAGCTCTACAATTATCTGCTTCAAGTTACTTATCCATGCAGACAGTTAGAGGTTCTAACTTAAGTTATCTTCAGAACACCTCAAGAACTCCAAAACACACGCTTTTAATGACATTTTTTACCTCAGCTGAGAAGTTTTCCATTCCATCCTCTGCACCCACCACACTAATAAACCAGCAGTAAAGAAAGGAAAGCAGAAAGAGAGAAAAAGCTTTGAGGCTGGGTTAACACTGATTCGAATTGGATGCGGATTTCCCCATATCCAATTCGCATGACAGGAGAGTGTGACCAGCTCTCAATGAAGCCGGTTCACACATCTCTGGGGTGGCCACAGAGCGCACTGCAGAAGGGTCCTGTGATTCTTTGGATCTGCTTCAGGTCCGAATTCAGGCAAAAATTCTGGCCTAATTCGGACCTGAAACAGTGAATGGGGACTCACCGGACCCCCTGCTGCGAGCCGTTAAGCAAATAGTGCGAACCAAGCCTATAGGTGACGTTATAATGTGAGGGGGGACTATTCTTAAATATATAGTGCAGATATATGATGAAAAATAATTTAACATTTCATAACAATAAACCTTACAGATGCGATATTGTTAACAATGAAAGTGCAAGTGCATAGTAAAGTGCAAGTAATTCATAACACATTGAAAAAGAATAAAAATTTATAAAAATGTAAAAATAAACAGTGCTTTAAAGTTCTTTTTTACTCTTCTTAAACAAACGCTTCTTTTATGTCCTAATATGAAATGTCATTACACCATCACTATCATTTTCCTTTGCACCCAATGTGCTCTACTGGAAAAACACTCACCAGATTACCATGACCTCTTTATTAAAGATTTTGATTAAAGAGGTCATGGCAATCTGGTGAGTGTTTTTCCAGTAGAGCATATTGGGTGCGAAGGAAAATGATGGTGATGGTGTAATGAGATTTCACATTTGGAGATAAAAGAAGATTTTGTTTAAGAAGAAGAAAACATTACTTTATTTAAAGCACTGTTTATTTTTACATTTTTATATATTTGTGTACCATTTCAATATCTTATGAATTTTTTGCACTTTACTATGCACATGCACTTTCATTGTTAACAATATTGTAACAGTAAGCTTTATTGTTATGGAATTTTGAATTATTTTTCATCATATATCTGCACTATATATTCAAATAAAGCGACCCCTCACTTTATGCCTTGTGGTTACACATTTGGGGTTAGTAGCTATACCACCAATATATCATTTTTAGTATTTGGTAGGGGGATTAATCTAATTTATTGTTTTTTTTTTCAAGGTGAAGTTATCATTTGCATACTAGAGCACCACAGGTTGTGGAGGATTCTGGGGAGCAATATTAATAATCTTTCTGTACCTGCATTTATATTCTGCCGGCAGAAGGTTTATATTGGTATATTTCACTGCAGGTACACTTTAAACCTATGCTTTGTCAAATACTATTTCCTTTGCCCCCCTGTTGCTTCTATCAGCTGCCAAGTGTAAAAAGAGGAAGTTCTTTGTAGGTCACAACTTAGAGATTACAAAGGGCTCACTCCCTGTTACAAAGTTGTGGAATTGGGAGCCTGAAAAAAGGGAGTGAATCACATGGTCCCCAAACCTGGAAGAACCAGATATGGCTTATCGCTCCAAGCATCCGAAGCGAGCAAATAGTTAGTTAAGATGGTGAGGGCATAAATTAAGTTAACCTGATGCTTTGCCTTGAATGGCCCAAGCTCAGGTTTACTATAAATTTGATGTGATGACCCATGCCTTGTCTACATGCAATATTTCAGCACCAAAAATTTAGTTTAGTTCATTGTTATACAACGTTATTAGTGACAGATTATATGTGATTTTGGATGTGGAAAAAATGTTTAATAAGTGGTAGTTCTCTGTTATTTTTAAATATAATGTTAATATAAAATGTACTCTTTATGACCATTTCATTTTATTAATATATGTAAGAAATGTTGTCTGGTTTGTCTTTGTAAAATAAATTCACTTCCATTAAATGTATTGAGGATCTGTGATAATATTCAAAGTGCAGAGAATGATAAATGTCCAGAATGCATCTATAACCATTTCTTGCCCCTAGATCAACCTTACTCAACCTTTTTAACCAATAGGAACCTCTAAAATAGTTTCCAGGTCTTAAGGAAACCCTTACCAAAACCAATTCATCAGGAGTCATTGAAGAAGAGTCCCCTTAAATGTGCACATGGTCATTAGGAAAAATCTTACCCTTACATTGATGATCAGAATGCCACCCTTACAAAGAGATAAAAAAAGATAATTGAGTCATGGTGTTTGTTTTGCCAAGTAGTATTGGCTCTGGGACTATGCAGGCACCATCAGATAGTGGGTCAATCAGCCACAGCTAAAGAAGCCCCTAGCAATCCCTGGAGGAACCCTGGTTGAGAACGGCTGCCCCAAATCCTCACATTCAGCTTCTATACTGGTAACAAATGCTTTAGAAAAATTTAAATATATCAGATGAATAACTTTTTCCATGTTCATATATAAAGCTCAACTGAAGCCTAAGAAAGCAGCAAGATACATTCTACAGTGTGGAAACCTTAAATGTAAAGTTATTTTGTAAACACAAGATATATTAAGTCTGGGTTCACACTATAGCGAACACAGACATGTGATTCGCACCTGCACTGCGGTGCTTATCGCATGCGATGTCCGTGCAATGCGAGTTCAGCCATACAGTTGTATGGCTGAACTCGCATTGGTTTCGCACAAAAAAGGTGCAGGGACTTTTTTTTCCCCGCACTAAAATTGGATCACCCAGTGAGAACACCCACCCATGCGATCCGATTCCTGTCCGAAACCACAGTTTGCACTGCGAACTGTGAACCATTCTGGGGGAGTTATTAACATTGTATTGACACCCACAGCGGTTTGCAGAGCTCAGTCTGAGCTGCCTGCGGGAGAGATGCGATGCAGGAATCGCGCTGGTTCCTTCCTCGCTACAGTGTGAACCTAGGCTTAAGCTTCGATTCACACTGCTGCAAGTTGGATGCGGTTTTCTCTGCATCCAATTTGCCTGACAGGAGAGTGGGACCACCTCTCAAGGGAGCCGGTTCACACACCTCCAGGGCGGCAGCGGGCCGCATTGCAGAAGGGTCCTGTGCGGCTTCTGGTCCGTTTCAGGTGCAAATTCAGCCAAAAATTATGACCTGATTTGCACCTGAAACGGTGAACAGGCACACACCAGACCCTCTGCTGTGAGCCACGGCAGCAGCATATGTGAACCCAGCCTTAATGAACTATAGGATTTATATTGCTGTTTCCTTCTGAAAGCTCAACTCTATTTTTTGGTCCCCCAGCTGGTTAAAAAAAGCAGCTCAGACTGCAAAACTCACCTCCTCCTGGCTCTGTTCCGTGCAGTAATCATATTTCTCCACAAGATGTCCCAATGTCTTTAGTCTGTTTGTCTTCAGCAAACTGTTTGTGGGATTTCTTGTGCATCATCTTTAGAAGAGGCTTCCTTCTGGGACGACAGCCATGTAGACCAATTTGTTGCAGTGTGCGGCATATGGTCTGAGGACTGACAGGCTGACCCCCCACCCCTTCAACCTCTGCAGCAATGCTGGCAGCACTCATACGTCTATTTCCCAACGACAACCTCTGGATATGACGCTGAGCATGTGCACTCAACTTTGGTCGACCATGGCGAGGCCTGTTCTGAGTGGAACATGTCCTGTTAGACCGCTGTATGGTCTTGCCATTGTGCTGCAGCTCAGTTTCAGGGTCTTGGCAATCTTCTTATAGCCTAGGACATCTTTATGTAGAGCAACAATTATTTTTTTCAGATCCTCAGAGAGTTCTTTGTCATGAGATGCCATGTTGAACTTCCAGTGACCAGTATGAGAGAGTGAGAGTGATAACACCAAATTTAACACATGTGAAGAAAGTGAAAGATGGGGTGAATGGCGCTCCCTATTTAAAATTAGGTGAACTAAATGTGTAATAAAAAGTGCAAAAAAAATCACTGTACTAATGTACACTTTAAGTGGTACCCTTTTAAAAATAAAAATTATAATATTAAAACATATCATATAGAACTCAGTGATACCACTCAATTATAGTGTTAGACATATGAACGATAGTGTATCAGTCTGTACCAGATGTGCATCATATCAAGTCCAGTGTGATAAGCATAAATATATATAATATAAACCACCAAAAAAATCCAAAAAATAAACACTGAAATGTTGAAAAACGGTGTTGCAAAAAAGGTGTTGCAAAAAAGGTTTGCTCTCAGACAGTTCAAACAGCTGGTGACTCTTGTGCTCAAGTTGACCGGTGACTTCTGTGCTCCCCCTATGGTTCCCCACTCACCAGCTCCTCATACCCATACAGGGGTGACATGCATTAAGGAACATCAGAGGTGGTCTTCCTGGATAGTCTCCTGTGGTCCCTCTGCCAATGGTTCATGTTTCCACTAAAGCGGGACGTCTGGATCGGTCAGTCACACAACACAGCCTCTACCACCATATCCAAAGAAGAGGGGGCGGTTTTTCTTCAGGGATAAGTCCTCATTGGAAAAGATAAGACTCCCATAGTGTAGTATTATAGTAAAAAATGCTTTTATTAAAAAACATAAGAAGAACCAAAGGAGCGTCCAGGCTGCCTTTGAAACTGTCGATGACGAAACGCGCAAGGCGGGGCTACGCACTTACGTCACTTCTGTTACGGAGACAGGGAGCTTGGAACGCAGCTGGACCGCACGCTGCAAGACAGCTCTTCCTGGTTACCTATCGCCCATAGCTCTAGTGTTTTTTAGCTTTTATAAGACGCTCCTTTGGTTCTTCTTATGTTTTTTAATAAAAGCATTTTTTACTATAATACTACACTATGGGAGTCGTATCTCTTCCAATGAGGACTTATTCCTGAAGAAAAACCGCCCCCCCTTCTTTGGATATGGTGGTAGAGGCTTATCCTCATTGGAAGAGATAAGACTCCCATAGTGTAGTATTATAGTAAAAAATGCTTTTATTAAAAAACATAAGAAGAACCAAAGGAGCGTCCAGGCTGCCTTTGAAAATGTCGATGACAAAAAGCGTAAGACGGGGCTACGCACTTAGGTCACTTCTGTTACGGAGACAGGGAGCTTGGAACGCAGCTGGACCGCACGCTGCGAGACAGCTATTCCTGGTTACCTATCGCCCATAGCTCTAGTGTTTTTTAGCTTTTATAAGACGCTCCTTTGGTTCTTCTTATGTTTTTTAGTAAAAGCATTTTTTACTATAATACTACACTATGGGAGTCTTATCTCTTCCAATGAGGACTTATCCCTGAAGAAAAACCACCCCCCTTCTTTGGATATTGCACTTTTTGTTACACATTTAATTCACCTAATTTTAAATAGGGAGCGTCATTCACGCCATCTTTCACTTTTTTTCACATATATTAGCCCTTTAGGGGGTTTATTAGGGGAGGCTGCATACCTTCTTTTCTTTCCAAAGCGCTGAGTTTTTTGTATTGTGTTCTACCAAATTTAACACACCTGCTCCCCATTCACACCTGAGACCTTGTAACACTAACGAGTCACATGATACCGGGAGGGAATATGGCTATTTGGGCCCAATTTGGACATTTTCACTTAGGGGTGTACTCACTTTGATTGCCAGTGGTTTAGACATTAATGGCTGTGTGTTGAGTTATTTGGAGGGGACCGCAAATTTACATTGTTATACAAGCTGTACACTCACTACTTTACATTGTAGCAAAGTGTCATTTCTTCAGTGTTGTCACATGAAAAAATATAATAAAATATTTACAAAAATGTGAGGGGTGTACTCACTTTTGTGAGATACTGTACATGTAGGGGAGCTTTGGGGGGTGGGGGATAAATGGGTGTCACTGTATAGCCACATGGTTTGGTATGGTTGTAAAGTCATAAGGTCACAAATGTAAGCCGCTTTTTGATGCCTATTGATTATAGCCTGTGGAGAGCCTTACCACCGATTATATCTGCCTTTAAAAAGCCTTACTGTTCCCGGAACTGTTCTTTAAATTGGCTCCCCGTGGTACTACTAGGAAATCAAGGATACCACCTGCCGGACACAATAAACAGGATCCTGCTTTCAGAGCAAATCTATTAGCAGGTAGAGAGTTTCTCTGACAACCGTAAAGGCAAGAGGACAATTCACTTGATATTCCCTTCCTGAATGAGTCAGACTATGTTCCTGGGACCTCTAGGTTTTTTTTTGGATAGATCACAGTGGAAAGTTCATTGCAATTATTTTCAGAACAATGCTGCAGGGGGGTGGAGAGGTTTGTGTATTGACAACTTAAATGGAATACAGGCTGTAAATTTCCCATTACTGGTCTGGAGCACATCTCTAATCACAATCAGTGCTACAACCCTTATGGTGAACACAGAGTCCTTCACCTACACTGGATGTTTCAGTCATCAGACCCAAGAAAACAGACAAATGTTTTAATGGACAGCTTGGTTGATTGTTGATTAATTGCAAAATAATGACTTTGACACATAAGAAAGATCATCAGAGGTGGTCAGATAATGGCAAATTACTATATATGTTTTTTACTTTTTTTTTTTTTTTTAATTCAAAGCTGTATTAAACCCAAAAAATTAATATATTGCAGCCTATCAATCATTAGATATGATGGCTGCATTCGTTTTCTTTTTTAGGCTTTTTTTTTCACTGGTGATCTGGTCAGTAACACATCTCCTGTATTGGAGTGCCTCCAGTTTGGATGAAGGAGCACAAGAGGTATGACAAACAACAGCATTGTCAGTCTAGGGGGGACAGAAGTGGTAAACTCCAATGCTGTTTAAGCAGTTACAGCAAACAGCTTTCTATAACCGTTTAGGGTAAAGGTTTTATATAAATAAGCAAAAGCTGATCATTGTAAGCACAGTACACAGACCCCTTTCCCTGCACAGTACACAGCCCCTCTGCACAGTACACAGACCCCTTTCCCTGCACAGTACACAACCCTCTGCACAGTACACAGCCCCCCTGCACATAACACAGCCCCCTTTCCCTGCACAGTACACAGACATCTGCATAGTACATAGACCCCTTTGCCTGCATATCACACAGGCCACAGACATTATAAAGCCCCCCTGCACTCCCAGGAGACTCCCAGGCTCCTGGGAAAGAATACTCTAAAGTTGAGAAAACATCACTGCCAGCCCTTTCTCATACACCGCTCCTCCTGTGTCACTCATTGTAAATCAAAGCTTCTAAATACCTCAATTAACGCCGTTCTTTGTGACCTGGTCATGTGACTGCTATCCTCTGCTGTTTCATAGACGGTCACATGACCACTCTCTTCCTGCAATCAAAGGCTACACTCGGGAAGGAGGTGGAGCGGGAGGAGGAGAGCGGCCAGACAGAGCGGCTTTAATTGAGGTATTAAGAGACTTCCATTTACATTGAGAGTGACACACGAGGAGCTGTGCATGAGAAAGGGCTGTCAGTAATGTTTTCTCAACTTTAAAGTATGCTGGCAGCGCTGTCCCAGGGACAGGAGAGGTGGTACAGCTGGCCTGACACCCCCCCCCCCCCAATGGGTGGCACCCGGGGCGGACAAAAACATTTATCGGCGTATTCGTATAACACGCAGGCATGGTTTTTATGCTACATATACATAAATATAGATAAATTAATAAAAATATCATGGCCAATCATGGTCCCTTGCACACGTGAGGCCCTAGGCTGCAGCCTAGACCAGCCTGTGCATTAATCTGCCCCTGCACTTGGCAGTGGTAAATGGTTTGTCTCATCCCTATAAACTGATACATCTTTTAACTGCTACAAGGCAACCACTATGTGTATGATCTTGTATATATATACGTGATCCTGCAATTCTGCCTAGGGGGTACGAATACACACCGCTGGCTGATTACACACAGCAGGAACAGATCAGCGGGTACTGCGGATTCAATGTCTGCCTACACCCGGCAATCATCAGCCACAGAGACACAACTGCAAACTGCCTATGTAAACAAGGCAGATTGCCATTCTGATAGGAGGAAAGGCATGGATCCTGTGTCTCCCCCTAAAAGCACCTCTCACACTGTAATAAAGCACTAGCTGGGCACACATTTAACCCTTTGAATACCTCCTGATGTTAACCCCTTCCCAGCCAGTGTCATTAGTACAATGACAGTGCATATTTTTAGCACCGATCACTGTATTAGTGTTACTGTTTCCCAAAGAGGTGTCAAAAGTTTCAGTTAGTGTCCGATTGTTCGCCGAAATATCGCAGTGCCACTATATGTCACCGATCGCCGCCATTTCTAGTCATAAATAAATAAAAATATCCCATTGTTTGTACACGCTATAACTTATGCGCAAACCAATCAATATGTGCTTATTGTGATTTTTTTACCAAAAATATGCAGCAAATTACATGTTGTTCTAAATTGATGAAATAATTTGATTTTTTTCATTTTTTTATTGGATCTGTTTTATAGCAGAAAGTAAAACATTTTTTTTTTCTTTTTCAAAATTATCGGTATTTTTTTTTGTTTATAGCGCAAAAAATAAAAAATGCAGAGGGAATCAAATACCCCCAAAAGAAATCTCTATTTATGTTTTTTTTGGGGTACAGTGTCCCATGACTGCACAATTGTCAGTTAAAGTAATGCAGTGCCGTATCGCAAAAAATGGCCTGGTCAGGAAGGGGGGGGGGTAAATCTTCCAGAGGTCAAGTGGTTAAAGTGGACCTGCAATCAGAACACTTCTTGGACATTATCTCTGTTTAGAGGTGAGACAATCCCTTAACTACCAATACTATTTGATAATTTGGCATTCAGTATATGATCTAGCTTAATCAATACTAGAATGCAAAGAGCAATAGCAACATGCAAAGTACATAATCCTCTAGTAACTGTAGGCGGGTCTGTGCAAAATTAATTCTAACTGATTACTATAGGTTACTGCAATTTACGCATTGCTGTCTGCCTTGTGGAACAAGCCTTTGAGAAGTTCCGTAAACTATCATGTCCCTTAATTGTATTTTGGGCTGGAAATACCATTTGCCAACCTTCACATGCCAAAGCTTTCCATCTTTACGAATCATTCCAAAGGCAACTGAGCCAAATCTTTGACCTTTAAGTAAGAGTTTGTGGAAAACAGATTGTCCACAGAAAATCCTAGGTGCTCTGTAGAATATATATCATTCACGGTTATAAAAGCACCAGGCAGCAGGATTCCCTGGTCTACAGTCAATTTATGGTTTGGCTTTGACTTTTCTGTTGGCTCACGCAGTATCCATTGTGTTAACATTCAAATCTTAAGCCCTTTTCCTTCAACATTTGTTTTAAAGTCTAACAAATAAAATATATTGTGGATTAAAAGATGGTATTATTTAGCCACAAATGGAAAATGTTCTGGTGTCAGTCAGACCTTTCTTTTGTGTCTAAGTGCATAATAGCAAGTCGGTATGTAGACTTGCTATTTTGAAGCCTCCAAACCTTGGGTATAATGAGTGATACAATGGGATCTAAAGGCTGGTGATTTTAATGGAGTTGCAGACAGAAAAAGGTGTACCATCCAATGAAGCTGGGAACCAAATATGTTACTAGTTTCTGCAAAGCTAGATCATCCACAAGTCAACCTAGGCAGACACATAGGTCCTGGTGGATTTCCAGGAGACCCAGCTACAACCTTCATTTTCCTTTACCAAACTAGGGGGTCAAAGATTTGTTCAAAGAATTGGTCAAAGTTGTGAACCTGTCTTTTCACAAAGGGAGGGTGTATTTTTAGGCAGCTAGTGTCTGATGGGGTGATAAGCTATGCCAATACTGACAACATAAATGGGCAGCTTCTCTGGGCTTATTGCACTCTTATCATTATCAAAGGAAGGAATGGGGGCAAAGTTCTTATTCCATCTAAAGATGTTTTTTGCTAAATTCCTTTTTTGAGATGTTTAACTTCATGTCATCAGATTAATTTGTAGTATATGGGGGGGCACAGTATAATGTTGGGGGGGCATTGCCCCCTCTGCCCCCCCCCCCCCCCCGTGACGCCGATGCTGAGGTTATCCATCCCAGATTTGATTGATGCTTTTTTTTTATTGCATTCTGTTGTCTGGCCTTTGAAGTTCCAGTAGGCTAAAAAATTCGTTGGATGCAATTTTAATCTAATAGAAGTAAACTCTTCAGTAGCTGAATTGGGATGTTAGCTGAACTGGAAAACGCACTCACCACTGACAGAATTTTACAGCTGCACATAGCAAACTTACTGACATGTATGTACTGACTCCATTCACAGAATTTTGCTTTTTTACAATTTGTTTTTGCATTTGATGCTCATTGTCAGGATATATAAAGTGGTTGCATTTTTGTTTTTGCATTTGATGCTCATTGTCAGGATATATAAAATGGTTGCATTTGATGCCCATTGTCTTGTCTGGAAGGTTTACTGTTTATGCGGTTGATGCCCATTGTTAGGATGTATAACGTTTATACATCATTTATATATCCTGACGATGGGCCTCAAATGCATAAAGTGTTTGCATTTGATGCCCGTTTTCAGGAATATTTAATGTTTATACATTTGATGCCTATTGTCAGGAATATTTCACGTTTATGCGTTTGAGTGACAGCCACTGTAGGTGTCCCTAGGCAACAAATGTAAACAATGTGTTTCATCTTAAAAAGCAGTGTTTACACTGAAATGCCTTTCGAGACCTTCTATATACACCAAAACTTTGTTAAGCTAAAGTTGTTCTGGTGGCTACAGTGTCCCTTTAACAAAAATAGTTACAAATGGGAAGGCTGACCACAGGTAAGCCTGCATTTGTAGGAGGAGTCTGGCTGTATTTAAACACGCCCTCTATCTTCCATTGCCTGTCGACGGTTCTCGTGTACATTCGACAAGCGTCATTTCCGGCACGACCTTTCTGACATCACTTCTGCATTTTCGTTTCTACTGGGTGGACGTGCGGCTGCAGAAGGCTCTGCCTCTCCTCGCTGTCATGTGCGGGATACTGGTATCGATCGGAGGGGCTACAGGCGGGGTGGGGGGGGCCATCTGGACTATCACGGGCCTTGGTGCTGGCCATGGGGGGGGCAGAGCCAGGCAAGTAATGTTTGGGCATTAGCGTCTTGTGTGGCATGGGTCTTAGCATCTAGAGGGGGACGGTGTTGTTTGGGGGTTCCTTCATGGTGGGGAGGTTGAGGCTTGGTGTGTGTCACTCAGGGCAGCTGTGGTCTATGGGCAGGTCCCTGGTGGCACTTGTTTCCAGGAGGGCTGGTACAGCAGGGAGGCATGTGTTGCATCACAGTAGGGGATGATTATAATCTTTTCACCTGTTACATGGTTGTTCCTACTGAGGTTTGGTGGTCCATCGGGCCTCTGCTTTTGTTGACTAATTCCAGTCATAGGGCAGCACTGCCTACCACCTTGTTTACTGCTGTCATTTGGGGGGGAGGGGGTGCCCTGTGAGCAAGTGGTCAAATGATGAACAACAAAAGCAGTTTGGACTCCTGTTTCATTTATTTTCTAAATTGTATCGAGCTACATTAGATTGCTACTGTTTTGCAGTATGCTGACATCTAGTGGCGGATTTTGACCACTATAACTTGTTTATTAATGTGCTTTTTGTATACCAAATTCTCATGATCAGGGGAAAAAAAACATGAACCATCAGTCCATTTAGGTGCAGATACCTTCCTGTTTCACCTAGGCACCCCACATCATAGCTTGGCAGGGGCCATGCGTATTGTCCGGCCCTCCTCCACTTTGAGGTCATTCCCTGTGTTCCTGTGCTCCACAAGTCAGGCATGGTTCAGTTATGATGATTTATTTTTAAAACCTGATTTCAATAATCCGTGTGCGGTTACAAGTGGTAGCGTTGGTATGTTATGTTATGTTCCTTTTTTTCCATAGGTATGTTCTCCACATGTCATTAGGGATCACAAAGGTTTTCGGGCATGTTCTTTGTGGCTCATACATTTTACATGATCATATTTTCATGTGTTAGGCTTATGGTGTTGCACCACTGCAGGGTCACCCATCACATTTATGGGTGCTAACAGATTGAGATGATCGTTTCTAATTGGCTTGGGCAGTGGCAAGTCTCCTCATCCGTTTCTCATATGTTTCACGTTTCGGTTTTCATGCATCATGTCATTTCACTACTCATATAGTGGCCTGACACGTCTTCAGGTTCATCAGGCCTGAGATTACATTTTTAATTTGACTGCTACGCCTCAGGTTGCTCGGCCTCTGTAAATTCATAAGTTTAACATATTTTCAGTCCTGCTCACACATGGTATTTCATGGTGGGCCTCGGTCACCAGGTGAAGGCCTTGCCAGAAAAAATAAAAAATAAGAGGACGAGGTATCTATGTCAAAGGTAAGATTTGGTTACTTTTAATGTGTATGTCTGGCTTATGTGTCTGTATTTTTAGTTCACCACATACCGGATTTTCGTTGTCATCTCATACATGGCACATGATTTTGCCTTCACATGTTAGGTCACGGCATTCACCACTGCAGTAGTTACCTATAACCTTTATAGGTACCAACGGGTTGAGATGATCCTTTCTAATTGGCTTGTGCGGTAGCAAGTCTCCTCATCCGTTTCTCATACAGCATACGTTTGACTGTTTCATACGTTTTTTCTTTGCACTACTCACTTCATTGGCCTGACACGCTTGTCAGATTCTGTAGGCCTAAGTTTACGTTTTTAATTTGCCTGCTTCACTTCGGGTTACTTGGCCTCTGTAATTTCATGTGACTTACATTTTCTCATTCTTACACAACACATACGTCATCTTTAGCCACGGTTAAAAGAAAAAAAGAAAAAAAGGGGCAAAGAAGAGTTAATCCATGTCAAGGTAAGACATAGGTTTGTTTTTTTTTCAGTTTTCAGCCTATTTCAGGTAGGTATTATTTGTTTCTTCCAAATATCGGTAACCCGTGGGAGTTGTTACCCGTGGAACCGACATGTGGAGTCATTTACCCAAATACCCAACAATAAAAAGAAACACACACATAAAATTGGATAACGTTGTGACAAAATGGTGCCAGAACTTGAAACCCCATGCACACCCTATATATATATATATATATATATATATATATATATATATATATATATATATATATATCTCACATGGATAATATGGAACCTAGATATGCTAGTATGCTCATGGCTAGATATCCATTAGAGACTAAATATTGGGACCAGAGTCCGTTAGTCGATGGAAAGCCTGGAAAGTTAATAAATTAAAGTTGAAGCAAAAAGATATAGTAGTAGTTGTAGGCTGATCGAATGTTATGCATAGATAAGCGTCCCGGATCTAAGATATAATAGTAGTTGTAGGCTGATCGAATGTTATGCATAGATAAGCAGATAAGCAGAGGAAGATGATGGTGCGGCGAAGCCACACAAAATTGCTGGGGCATATGGCAGAGCATGAGGCTAGTCTGGCGCTACCTCCTACATTTGGTTATAACTCTTGCTTATAACGGTGTTTTTCTCGCTTGCATAGGTCATATCACAGGCAGCGGATATCAAAGACTTTGCCTCCATCCCTCCTGCTTCAGGCTAGGGGTTCTGAACATGGTAGCACGCCCTCCTTAAGAACCTGGACTGTCCCAAGACTCATGGCGGAACTACGACACAGAGGTATTTCGTACCCCGCTTCAGCTCGCAAAGCAGAGCTATTCAGATTATTATTCCCCTATGCTTCAGTCTTTAATGCTGAGCAGGTTACCCTATGGTCTGTTGCCTCGTCCCTTTCACAGATTAAAGCCACCCTAAGCTCACTGGCAACCACCTGTCAGGAGTTGCGGGCCAGGGTTGAGGTTTTGGAAAAACATCAGAGTCCGGCCCCAGAGGCTCTTACCATTCTAGGGACATCAGCAGGTTCCGGGACCCCTTTGGTACGATGCCCTGTACCCTTAGCTTTAGGTAAAAGTACAAGTTCTCCTTCAATTATCCCCGCGTCCTACCAGGTACGTCCAGGGCATTCCAGAGTTTACTCCTGGCCCCAGCTCATTCAGCTAACATAGCGGATGCTTTCAAACTTCTCCCACTTCTGCCGTCACTCTGGCAGTGGCATGGGATAAACTGGAGGGGTCTGTATTATTTTTCTACTAAACTCATCAAAGAAAATCCTTATCTAAGAGATACATAATAAAGATGAACAAGATATTTGGGGGGCACACTCTAAAAGATGCATTAAAGATGGTGCAGCCATAAGACCATGCAATAGAACAAAATATTACAGCACACACATGCAAAAAAGACACATACTTCCAGCAAGGCTAATTTAAAACACCTAGAAGTTTTTAAAAAACATTATAAAAAAATATGGGGATTTGGTCACACCAGATTGCTATATGGTGTTCAAGCCCACTTACTGCGACAAAGTACCCCATGATTAGTGGGTCCTACACTATCCATAGATTGGGAGATCCTGCTTCTCTGAACCATGGGAGAAATACACTCCTCTATTTGGGAGAACTTGAGGTCTCCACCCATGACACAGGTGGACACTAATGAGAGGTACTCAATGAGGGAGTGGGGTGCTCCACACCCAAAAGGATTTGGTCAGAATCTATACAATAGACAAACAAGATATTTGGGGGGCACACCCTAAAAGATGCATAAGACCATACAACAGAACGGAAAGCCCCCACAGCCCTCACTGAGCATTATTTTGTCTATTTTGAGTATAGTTTGTTATTTAAGGTGTTTTAGACAATAGGTGTGAAACTATCACCTTGAGAAAGGTGAAGAGACAGTACACGCTAGATTTTTGAAAGATTCTTTTTTGTTCTATTTTGACTTGTTCAGGTGCATTTTACTCTTCATGTTACCTAAAAAATAATGTACTTTCTCTTTATATTCTTCACGTTGATTTTTTTGTCCCCACATTTTTCCAATTGTCTAAAAAAAAAAAAAATGGAAAAAAGCACTAAAGCAGCATGAAACATTTCAAGAAGAGTGGTATCTGCTCTGAAGGCAATAGGTGGCAGTGATCCAACATTTGTTAAGGTATTTCCCTTTTTCTTTTCACCCTGTCATGTGTATTGATAATTTTTGACCACATAGTGGCAGCAACAAACCACTGAAGAGAGTCCTTGCAGCATCTCAACTTCAGGATGATGTCGTACAACGTATACAACTCAGCCAAATCCAAAAACTTACATTAATTTCAGGCCAGAGGAAAATTTTGAAAAATGTAGGCATATTGTTGATACTGGCAGACAAGAATTTATGGAAAGTCCACATGAGCCCTGATCACTGACATCAATATAGTTACATAGTCAGGTTGAAAACACAAGTGCATCTAGTTTAATCAACAGAAAAAAAGAATGAATTAATAAAAAATAAATAACATTTCATATACAGAACCCTATACCCACAATAATCCAGAGGAAGGCACAAAACCCTTAAAGGAGAACTCCAGATATAGTTTTTTATACATAGTTACTATTTACAATAAATAGTTTAATCACTTATGACACAAATAAATCCATGTGCACTGCGCTTAAAACACCAGAAATAATGAGCTGTTCTGCTAATTAAATCACAAAATATACACCAACAGGTGAAAAAAAATAAATAAATAAATGAGAATACGCATATATAACTTTTTCACAGTAGTGCTCAAAAAAATTTATTAACATCTATAAATGTAAGTGTAAACATAAATAAATGTCCATGAATAAAATGAAAAAAATGTGAAAATATCTTGCAATTCCACACAAAACATAAATGACAGTCCTCTTTGAAAAGTGCAAAAAACTGATATAATAACACCAATGCCTCCACCACAGTGATAAGTGGGAGTTCAGCTCCCTTAGGGAACAGGCTCACCAGATGCTGTTGCCATTCACTCTCGTGTTTGGCAAAATACACTCAGGAGATAAACTAAAGAGCCGCTGTTAGACGCCACACTCTGTTCAAATGTCTGACTTTAAACCCCAAATGTAGGAATAAGAGTAGAGACAAAGCCTCTGATAGTGTAAAATCACTTAAGGTAGTAAATGTATTAAAAGATATATTGCACGTACATCAGATACAAGTAAGACAAGCCCTCATGTTAAATTATACAAGACAAGCCGGGAGGCACTGTGCTGCGATCTCACCACTCCTTCACTCACTAGGCATCGGATCACCTTCCCAGCCTCAGCATACAGTTACTGTGTAGACATGCACCGGCGCGTTTCGTCACCTCTGAACGCATCACAGGAAGCAACAGTGGGAGTGTTTGGGGCGCATCGCTCTGCACTCCAAAGACACTCTAAAGGAAGCCAATAAAGTTTCTCAGTTGCAAACACGTGATGTAAAAATGTTATGCTTCCCATAGACACCTGTGTGTCCAGCGCCCCGCACACACTTAAAGGAGCACATTTTTTAATTATGACTAGCTTTGGGGGGGCGGCGCCCTCGAGCTCCCTATGAACAGGCCTCCACTGCCCGATTCCCTAAGGCAATATTACTTATGAATTTTACTAACCACTTATATTCTGTGCATTTTTTTTATTATGGATTTTTATGTCATATCTTTTACAGGCTCACTTCTTTTGCCTGTCCCTTCAGCAGTTTCCCATTGGTGGTTGCTGGATCTGCCATGTCCCTTTAGCTGTGATGTATATTGGGAGGATTTTTCTCTCTTGCTGTCCCCTCCTTTCCATCGATGGGAGGGGCCACCTATACATCGGCGCCATGTCTGTATGCCAACCGCGGGACACCTGCTCTCTAGTAGCATCGCCGCGTTTGGACACACTATGTCATCTTAGATGGCCTGGGGACACGCATGCGTGTGCACCCCTCTTCAGCGGTGAGTGTTTATCATGCACGCCCATCCAGTGTACATAGCATTAAGATGGAACCTGCCGCGCCCTCTGGGGGTATATATGGAGGGATTGGCATCATGGGATTTCTCTTCTCATGATCCCACACTACACATTTTAAGGACACTTGTACTATGGTAAGCATGCTTACTTTTCACTAGCATGCAACACGATATCTATTTATACACCCATGCAATAAAGCTCATATGCCATTTTTCGCTTGTCTTTATTTCGTATCACAGTCTCCTTGTCATTGCTGCTCCCATAGACATTGCTTTGCACCTCTATATAACCCCACTCCCCACCTGTCTTCATGCCCTCACTATATTTGGACTTTATTGACTGCATATACCCATACAGTGGGGACAGAAAGTATTCAGACCCCCTTACATTTTTCACTCTTTGTTATATTGCGCCCATTTGGTAAAATCATTTAAGTTCTTTTTTTTCCTTATTAATGTACACACAGCACCCCATATTGACAGAAAAACACAGAATTGTTGACATTTTTGAAGATTTATTAAAAAAGAAAAACTGAAATATCATATGGTCCTAAGTATTCAGACCCTTTGCTGTGACACTCATATATTTAACTCAGGTGCTGTCCATTTCTTCTGATCATCCTTGAGATGGTTTTACACCTTCATTTGAGTCCAGCTGTGTTTAAATTATACTGATTGGACTTGATTAGGAAAGCCACACACCTGTCTATATAAGACCTTACAGCTCACAGTGCATGTCAGAGCAAATGAGAATCATGAGGTCAAAGGAACTGCCTTAAGAGCTCAGAGACAGAATTGTGGCAAGGCACAGATCTGGCCAAGGTTACAAAATAATTTCTGCTGCAGATAAGGTTCCTAAGAGCACAGTGGCCTCCATAATCCTTAAATGGAAGAAGTTTGGGATGACCAGAACCCTTCCTAGAGCTGGCCGTCCGGCCAAACTGAGATATCGGGGGAGAAGAGCCTTGGTGAGAGAGGTAAAGAAGAACCCAAAGATCACTGTGGCTGAGCTCCAGAGATGCAGTCGGGAGATGGGAGAAAGTTGTAGAGAGTCAACCATCACTGCAGCCCTCCACCAGTTGGGGCTTTATGGCAGAGTGGCCCAACGGAAGCCTCTCGTCAGTGCAAGACACATGAAAGCCAGCATGGAGTTTGCTAAAAAACACCTGAAGGACTTCAAGATGGTGAGAAATAAGATTCTCTGGTCTGATGAGAACAAGATAGAACTTTTTGGCCTTAATTCTAAGCGGTATATGTGGAGAAAACCAGGCACTGCTCATCACCTGTCCAATACAGTCCCAACAGTGAAGCATGGTGGTGGCAGCATCATGCTGTGGGGGGTGTTTTTCAGCTGCAGGGACAGGACGACTGGTTGCAATTGAGGGAAAGATGAATGCTGCCAAGCACAGGGATATCCTTGACGAAAACTTTCTCCAGAGTGCTCAGGGCCTCAGACTGGGCCGAAGGTTTACCTTCCAACAAGACAATGACCCTAAGCACACAGCTAAAATAACGAAGGATTGGCTTCACAACAACTCTGTGACTGTTCTTGATTGGCCCAGCCAGAGCCCTGACTTAAACCTAATTGAGCATCTCTGGAGAGACCTAAAAATGGCTGTCCACCAACGTTTACCATCCAACCTGACAGAACTGGAGAGGATCTGCAAGGAGGAATGGCAGAGGATCCCCAAATCCAGGTGTGAAAAACTTGTTGCATCTTTCCCAAAAAGACTCATGGCTGTATTAGATCAAAAGGGTGCTTCTACCAAATACTGAGCAAAGGGTCTGACTACTAAGAACCATGTGATATTTCAGTTTTTCTTTTTTAATAAATCTGCAAAAATGTCAACAATTCTGTGTTTTTCTGTCAATATGGGGTGCTGTGTGTACATTAATGAGGAAAAAAAATGAACTTAAATGATTTTAGCAAATGGCTGCAATATAACAAAGAGTGAAAAATTTAAGGGGTCTGAATGAATACTTTCCATCCCCACTATATATATATATATATATATATATATATATATATATATATATATGGTTGGTTTTCTGGGCATGTACCTCATTACCAGATTTGACCACAATAATACCTATAGTAATATACTATATAGACCCTTCACATATATATTATACACATGGTTAGCCTTCCTAGTGCTACTTGACCACTTGGACATACACTTTTGTTGCCGCTGCTAATCATGTTGGACATTGAGGGACATTAAGGGTTACACTTTTTGGCTAGTTTTTTTTTTGGTATTTCCTTCCATTTAGCTTTTGGGATAGATACACCTTGCCGCCACCTGTTGACTGATTGGCTTTTGAGTAGGGCTGGGGAAATTAAAGATTAATTCCTCGATTAATCGTTAATTTTTTTGATCGATCAAAATTCTTTTGATCGGTACTCACCTCTCTGCCGGCTTCCGGGTGTTCAGGGAGTTCCGTCGGAGATCCGGTGACGTCACGGACATCGACGTCACCGGACTCCTCCCCCTTCCCCAAGTGCCTACGTCTGCTAACGAAGGGAAGGGGGGAGGATTCCGGTGACGTCGATGTCCGTGATGTCACCGGACAGCCTGGACAGTGATGGTAAATATTGATGTGGTTAACTGGGATCATTCAGTGAGCTAAGTGTAGGCAAATTTGATAACCTCCGTTTTTAACATTGTTGTCCTTAGAGGCTGATAAGCTGTGATATTTTTGCCGTGTGGATCGGCTTCTGCTGTTGCCATGACGGCGGCGCTTGCTTTTGTTTGACGCGGTACAAAGTAGAAGCTCCCATTCCAGAAACAGAGGATCCTCTCATATGGTGGAAACTTAATAACCATCGTTTTCCTGTCCTAAGCAGTTTTGTGCACACAATTATTTGTGTACCCGCAACATCTGTTCCGTGCGAAAGACTGTTCAGTACTTCAGGGTATATCGTCAATAAAATGCGATCATGTCTGCTTCCAGAAAATGTAAACACTCTGGTATGTCTGCGTGACTTGCTAAAGTGATGCCTACTTGCCTACCATAAAGTGACTGACAGTCAATATACTAGAAAAGTTTTAAAAATAAAGTTAAACTAACTTTCTACGTTTTTCCTAAAGTTTAATAAAAAAATTTACTTACGTCAGTACTACAGTTTGAATTTAAAACGTATTTGTGTGAACTGTGAAGTTAAGTCATGGATTGTGGAAACTAACTGGTGTCGGGTGATTGTATATAGTGTATACCACATTTACCACTGACTAATGCAGAGTTGCAATGCAAGGAGATCAGCTAAAAGTAGTTGGATCTGTATGTACGTTGTAATTAATCAAAATTAGTCGATTAATCGATTAAGAAAAAAACGGTTAATCGAACATGAAAATTTTAATCAGTAACAGTCCCACTTTTGAGCCATTCAACAACCTGCATTTGATGTCAGGGTGGAACCTGCTATGCCCTCTGGGGGGTATATATGGAGAGATTAGCATCATGGGATTTCTCATTTTTCTTTTTATGGCCCCACACTCCACATGTTGAGGACACACGTATCATGGTAATCAGTCTTTCTCTTCACTAGCATGCAACACAAAACTTGTCTTTACACCTGTGCAATAGAGTCCACATGTCACTTTTTGTTTGTTCATATTTTTCATCAGTTTCCCTCTCATTGCCTTCTCTATCAATATTGCTTTGTACCTTCACACAACTTTACTCTCCACCTGCCTCCATGCCCATACTCATACTTGATTGGCTTTTATACTATGTAGACCTCTTCCATTATTTACTACATACACCTATATATATGATTGACTTTCCGGGTATCTACTTCATTACCAGATATGCTCATAATATTACCTGACTGGGTGATACACTATATAGACCCTTCATAAATATTACACATATGGCCTTCCTAATACTTATTTGACCACTTAGATATACATTTTTGTTGCAGCTGCCAATCATGTTGGACATTGAGGGACATCAAAAGATATACTCTCTGGCTCCCATGTTATGCTTGCCCTCCATTGATCCCCCACGGGGTCCTTGCTGGTTCCTTTCCTTCAGCTCCCAGGAACAGACACACCTTGTCGCCATCTGTGGCTTATTTGGCTTTTGAGACGTTGGCTTAGTCCATATGTGGGTATGGGTCCCCCATTTTTTGGTTTATGACATTTATCTTTGTTATATATTTCTCATTGATATTTTTATTCTGTAGATACACTGCATTTACATCTCCTGAAGAAGCGAACAGTGACTTGTGAAACGCGCCGAGTTCTATGATGCCTGTGAATTTTATATATCAACAATTCCAATATATATGTATGTGGCCGCTTGGTATGCTGTATCTATCACCAGGGCCGCCATCAGGGGGGGTACAGGCATTACACCTGTAAGGGGCCAAATGTTCCCAGGGGCCCGGTCTCCCCCCGTTCTCAGCTCGCGGCTGAGAGGAGAGAAAAAACTTTCATTTCGGCAGTTCCCCCCGCCGCTCTCAAGTCACGGCTGGAGAGAGGAGAGAAAATGGTCACATGATATCTAATCCACCAGACTTGCAGTTCGGTCCAGCTGTCATTCAGCTGGGCCCCCTCCTCCTATCACGTGTCCTCCTCCCCCTGATCCTCGGTGGAGTCCGTCCCCAGTCTGCCAGTGACCGCCTAAGCCATGCTGGTTAGCGGCGGAGGGAGGGCAGGGAAATGGATTGGCGCCTGTGCAGGGCATAGTGCTGGCTGTGGGGCCTGGGGGGCTCTGCCAGGAGATGGCAGACCCAACTTCCTGTCAGAGGAGGACAGAGCAGTAAGTGACCACATACCCTTCTGATGGCTGTGTGACACCTCTCAAGGAATGGATGTGCCAATGTATGGTAGACATTATGGGCAGAGCCAGTATACAGATGTGCAGCTCATAGATACTCCCCATGGCACACACTACTTGCCATCCATTCACTGACCCCCCTGTCATAGACTGCCCCCTATTCACTGACCCCCCCTGTCATAGACTGCCCCCTATTCACTGACCCCCCCGTCATAGACTGCCCCCTATTCACTGACCCCCCCGTCATAGACTGCTCCCTATTCACTGACCCCCCCTGTCATCATAGACTGCCCCCTATTCACTGACCCCCCCGTCATAGACTGCCCCCTATTCACTGACCCCCCCCTCATAGACTGCCCCCTATTCACTGACCCCCCCCCGTCATAGACTGCTCCCTATTCACTGACCCCCCTGTCATAGACTGCCCCCTACTCACTGACCCCCCATCATAGACTGCCAGGGCCGCCATTAGGGGGTACAGGCAGCACCCCCCCGGTTCTCTACTCGCTGCAGAGGGAAGAAGGGAAGAGGAGGTGAGATGACACTTCGACTTTTTCGCCCCAACCCCCCTCTCGGTTCTCTCCTCCAAGGGGCCCATGCCTGAAGCTGTGTAAGGGGCCCCAAAATTTCTGATGGCGGCCCTGTCTATTACTGCCAAGTGGTTTGGCACCTTTGTTTATGCATCCCATATACGATGAATGTTAAACATTTTTACTTTGTATACTCTTATTGACCTTTTTGTGCTCACCTCATTTAAAGTCCCACGGGCGCCCTTTTGTATTCTGTGCATCTAGGAATGTATCCAGCAATGTTTTATTGTCTTTACATTTTTTTCTTGATTCAGTCTGAAAAGATGAAAAAAAATTTTTTAAAAAAAGAACTCCGATGAGCACTTTTTAAGTTCAGGGCATATGAATCTCTGTTGTTCCAATGATCCGTGGTCAGGGAGCACAAAAAAAAAAGCAGATAATGGCATATTATTATGTATATGGCTCTGTGGAAATATACATAGATCCAGAAACTGGGGAAGGGGACATTTAAAGATAAGTTGCCATTACTGGCCTATCCTTCTGAAAATGCTAGTTGATTGGCTGCCTGAACATCCTGGGTTGACTTTCAAAAACTGGTTAGGGGAAAATCTGGTGCTGTTCTGCATAGAAACCAATAAGCTTCCAGATTTTTTGTCATAGCTTAACTGAGCAAGCTGAATTTGGAAGCTGAGTGGTTACCATGCACAACTGCATCAGATGATGCACTCAATAGCTCTATAGTTTTAGTTCATCAATCCCTCTGAGTCGCTGACCCAGAAGAAGAATGCCACTGCCACAGCTCCCAGAAATGAGTCCCTCATTATGTCTTCGGCTCTCAGTACCCCATTTGAAACCTATAGCTGACTTGGGAGTAACCGGGGGGGATTCTCCCTTTCCCGTTTTCCCTCCCCTCTCTTTCTTTGCATAAATACCTGATTTTATATATATATATATATATATATATATATATATATATATATGCACTTTTTTGCAGATTCAAGTATATGTACCATGCATGGGCTCCTGATGAGTGGAAAGAACCCACGAAACGCGTAGAGCCTTTTTTCTATGCCACGCTATCACTACCATTTGATCATACTTGCTTTTACAATCATGATTTATTATGGACTTTTTTATATCAGGTCTAGGTTACCAACCAACACCACCCACACCATGGTGGTGTGGCGATATATGTACCATGTGTTACTAATGAGCAATACTGTTTATTCACTGTATTTTTTTATGACTCAACATGTGTATATGTACCAATAAACATGATATTATATATCCATTTTTTTATCACCACATAGCTGTGTACATCATTTAAAGTCCCAAATTTCCCCTCTTTTGTGCATTGTACTAAGGATGGAGGCATATGACACTACTCAGTCACTGCCTCATTTAAAGTTCCACCCCCCCCCTTAACAAATTCTGCTGAACTGGCCGAGATTCGAACTGTTAATGGGCAGGCTGAATGTACCAAGTTGATCGATTGATCAACTTGAGTACAACCAGCCTGCTGTATTCCTTTCCGATTATCGCAAGTGGCTGCTATAGCCGCTAGCGATAACCACTGTCTTCCCCCATCGACGACAGCTTCCCCTACCTGCTCCCACCGGGAGGAAGACACTTGCTGATTCCCCTGTCAGCGCTGTCTGTGTTGATGGGGGATCCATGCAAATTTCGTTCCTGCAATCCGTGGCTTCAGGAAAGAAATTTACAGTGTGCTAGAACACCTGGCATTGTATGGTAGTGCCCAGGCCCGGATTTACTCCCTTTGCCGCCCCAAGGCCGGGTCCTTCAATGCCGCCCCCCCCCCACACACACACACACACACACACCACCATTCTTGTCCTTTATCGATGACTTCTACAATAGATCAGTTAAAAACATATCTCCATACACAAGAACACTGAAAATAACTGACTTTAATTGTACAGACTAAAAATACTTCAGGGTAAGCGCGCGAAGGGTAAGGATTTTTTGCGGGCAATTTTTCAGGGCAATGGCTGGTGTTAGTGCTTCAATCATCCCCGGCACCATGGTTGTTATGGTGTCAGGATGAATGAAACACATTATTTCTATCATTACATTGTAATGTAAAATGAAATAGTTCAACTCACCATAATGCAGAACCATTGGGAGCCCTGAGCGTGTCACTTGCCACTATGCCTGCCACCAGATGGGGATGTCACTTGCCACGCTGCCACCAGATGGGGATGTCACTTGCCACGCTGCCACCAGATGGGGATGTCACTAGCCACGCTGCCTGCCACCAGATTGAGATGTCACTAGCCACGCTGCCTGCCACCAGATGGAGATGTCACTTGCCACGCTGCCTGCCACCAGATGGGGATGTCACTTGCCACTATGTCTGCCACCATATGGGGATGTCACTTGCCACGCTGCCACCAGATGGAGATGTCACTAGCCACGCTGCCTGCCACCAGATTGAGATGTCACGTGCCACGCTGCCTGCCACCAGATGGAGATGCCACTTGCCACGCTGCCTGCCTGCCACCAGATGGAGATGTCACTTGCCACACTGCCACCAGATGGAGATGTCACTTGCCACGCTGCCACACTATGGAGATGTCACTTGCCACACTATGGAGATGTCACTTGCCACACTATGGAGATGTCACTTGTCACGCTGCCTGGCTGCCACCAGATGGAGGAGGGTGGAACAGCGGTGCGGGCTATGAGAGATGTCATCTCTCTCCCCCGCTGCCGCACCGCTGACATTACTCCTCGATCTTTTCAAAAATGGAGCCGGGCAGCGTAATCACGCTACTGCGCATGCGCCGCCCAGCCGAGCACTTACGAGCTTTCCCGAGCCCGGCCGGCTTCGGAACGGCGCATACGCAGTAGTGTGCGGCTCGCGGCCATCATTTCTAAGGGCACCGGTGCCCTTAATCGACTCAACGGGCAGCCTGAAGGGGGGGGGGGCGGCCACGAAGTCACCGCAGGAGCGGCGCCGCCCCTGCACCACTGCCGCCCCGAGGCCTGGCCTCGGTGGCCTTGTGGTAAATCCGGCCCTGGTAGTGCCTTTCCATCAGTGGCGGCTGGTGCTTTTTTTTTAGGGGGGGGCAGCAAACAACAACCCCCCCCACACACACACATACAACTGGGTAGACTCGGAACACAGTGCTCTGCGCCCCAAGCCCACCCTTTTTTGAAGTTAATTAGAGCTTCTGGCTCTAATCACATGCTTAAACCCCCCCACTGGAATTCAAGGTCCAGCGCCCTGCATGTAGAACAGGGGGCTGGATGCTTGGATAGGGGGGGCCGCGCCCATGTGCCCCTAATGGAAAGGTCTTCTCTGCATTGCATTTCCGAAAAAGGGGATAAAATAAAGGCGCCACTCTAAGTGCAGTAAAACTCATAATGTTTAATAAGCTGTAAAAATGGTACTTACAGGGGTACAATGTAGGCAACAAACTGCCGAATATCCTGGAAGTGTGTCTGATCCAGGTGCTGGATGGCGGTGGTCTCCGGTGTACAGGCTGCGCCTGTTAGGCCTGAGGAAGGAGCGTAGCTCCGCAAACGCGTCGTCTATTCGTTCCAGCGTGCGTTCCAACGACAGGAAATGCCGGCATCCATCAGCGTAGCCTGTTCACCGGAGACCACCGCCATCCAGCACCTGGATCAGAAACACTTCCAGGATATCCGACAGTTTGTTGCCAACATGCCTGTTTACATTGTACTCCTGTGAGTACCGCTTTTACAGCTTATTAAACATTATGAGTTTTACTGCACTTAGAGTGGCCCCTTTGTTTTATCCCCAGAGTGTTCAGAAGATTGCTTCTTTTTCTTCAACGGGGCTGCCTTCTAAAGTTGCTATCTTCCCATGAACTATATGGACATTATTAGACCCAATATGGATGTTTTAACAGTCAATGTCTTTTCAGTGTTGCCAACCGTCAGTATTTTTACTGGCAGCCAGTAAAAAACAGGCAATTTTCTCCTGCCAGTAAATGCCAGTAAAAAGAAAAGGTTGCCAGTAAAAAATATGGCTGTGATGATCGGCCCGGAGCCAGCCGAGACCATACGAATGCTCGCCACAGTGTGTTCGGGCGGCTCTGGTGGAGGCGGTGCCTGAGCATGTCCTTTGATGTCATGGTGCAAGGGAGCCAAGCAGAGCAGCCAGAGCCTCGTGTATGGGTCTGCGGGATGGGAGAAAGGCAGGTCAGGAGCAGGACCATCAGTGCTGTTTGGCCTGGAGGGACCACCTGGCTTGGAGAGAGACTGTCACTGTGACTCTGGAGGGGACGTGTCCTGTCGGTAATCTGTACTGCTGCACACTGCTGTCAGTATCACTGTGAGAGTCAATTTCATGAGTGTGCCGCCCATTCTAATTTCTTGTCCTCCTGGATCCTGTCCCTGAGCTATTTACTTACTATATCGAAAATATAATAAAAAATATGTTTTTTGCCTTATTATCTACCTTAAATCACATTGCTAATTACATATGATATTGTATTTGTTTGTAGCCTAAATAGTGAAATTTGTTATTTTGTAACTTTTGGAAATGCCTGTAAAAACTCGGCTGTGCCAGTAAATTTTGGGCGTTGTGTCAGTAAATTTCAATCTGTTAGGTTGGCAACACTGTGTCTTTTACATTTTTTATACTTTACCATCCCTTATATTTTACTATTTTGCATACTAGCTCCCCATTGGGAGCAACAGGGCTGGGGGTGAATACTGTGTTGGGCTCAGTGCTCACTCTATCCTTATATGTTTCCGAAAAAGGGTCAGGTGAGAAGAAGAATCCACCCATTCTGCACTCTGAAAGATAAAAGGCTTGGGACCCGACATGTCACATGACTGTTCATTTAGATTGTCAGCTCTCACAAGCAGGGCCTTCCTAAAAGCTCATACACACGATCAGAAAATTTTACAAAAAATAAGATTATCATACAATAATCTTATCGTTGGTACACAGCTTTTGTTGAAAATTTTACAAAGGGACAAACACGAAAATTTTTCTCATACGATACCAGATCGTGCGATTTTCGTTTAATCTGTACAATTTTTGTCCGAATACAATACATTACATCAAAACAGCATTTTCGTACTTTAGTAACCTCTTCATTCTTGATCTGAAGAATAGCTTGCAAAAATAAATAATGGACGATCATTCATTCGATAATCTCATCATGTGTACTAGGCTTAACCCTCTTGTCTTGAATTTTATTGTAACTCGACTGGCTGCTTTTATATTGTAAAGTGCTGGACAAATTGTTGGTGCTATATATATATATATATATATATATATATATATATATATATATATATATATATATATACTGTATTATAGTAATAATCATTCAAGTGAGTAAAACTGGTTTTATGTAATTCTAAAGGCTTTGCCTTTAAAGCGGAGTTCCACCCAAAAGTGTAACTTCCACTCTTTTGTCTCCTCTCCCCCACCGGTGACACAATTGGCACATTTCGGGGGGAGGGGGGACAGGATACCTGAGAGTCCGCACCGCTGCTGGCTTTTAATTTATTTTTTTGGGGCGGACGTTTTAACTATTAAGGCAAATAATTAAGGGGAGGTTGCGGATAAAAAGTGGGGGAGGGGGTCCCAAATATCAAATTTAAATAAAAGATGCTGTGAGAAAATTATGCAAGCTGTTATTACTCTTTGTGAAAATGCTTGCTGCTTGGCTGCCATATTTATCCTCCATCATCAATATTTTTTGATCCACTGATAGAGTATGCATGTCAGTAATTCAAACTTTATCCACTGTATTTACACATTGTGCCAGTCTAAGAGCTGCATATAGAATTCGGGCTAAACTTGCAATTGAGGTGCACTGCTTATTCCAGTGGGCCTCTAAACTGGAAGAGATTGTGGGGACAAATTAGGGTGTCGTAGGCTCTAGGGCAATTCTGGATGAACCCTTAAAGTAGAAATAATGGCAAAACTTTTTCATGTTGGATAGAGTTAGGGGCCTTTGTCAGGGTTTTGCCATTTGTATCGAATTGGGGAGATTTTCCTTAATTTCCTGTGAAAAAGCCAAAACAGGAAGTGCCTTCAAAGTGAGGTAATCCCAGACTGTCACCAGAACTAGTGTCCCCATTAGATGATTTCCCCTCTTTTTCTGCTCTGGTGACAACTTCACTCTAAGTAATAATGGCAAACAGGACAAAAAGAGAGGATTAATCTCCCTAAGGGGCACAGACTGCAATAAAAACCTGACAGGTGTTCTAATCCCTCTCCACTCTGTCCAAAACTAAAAAAGTAATTTTGCCTTTAGCTATACTTTAAATGCTGCCAATGCCACAACATCCCATTTTTTTTAATCTGAATATTTTGGGGTCAATTGTCACATCTGTCTATGTCAGCCTCTCTCAGTCATTTTGACATAATGAAATAACTCTTCAGTGTCATAGAACCCCTACTAAAAACTAAATTTCTCTACAGCTTACATTACATTAGTGTGAGTGTCAGTGAGAAGAATACTCCTAAAATTTGTGGTTATTGAAAAAAACAATGCTCCCTGAATTTGTAGTAAATGGGAAGAATGCATGTCCTACATTTGTGGTTAGTAGGAAAAATGCTCCCTAAATTTGTGGTCATTGGGAAGAATACTCCTTGACTCTGTGGTCAATGGTAAGAGTGTTCCTTAAATTTGTGGTCATTGATAAAAAATACTTCTTAAATTTGTGGTTAGTGGTAAGAATGCTTCTTCAATTTGTGGTCATTAGGAAGGATGCTCATTGAATTTGTGATCAGTGGAAAGAATGCTCCTTAAATTTGTAGCCATTGAGAAGAATGTGCCTTAAGTTTATGGTCAATGGGAAAAATGCTTCTTAACCACTTGGTTACTGGGCACCTAAACCCCCCTTCTGCCCAGACCAATTTTCAGCTTTTAGCACTGTCACTCTTTGAATGACAATTGCGCGGCCATGCAACACTGTACCCAAATTAAATTTTTATCATTTTTTCCCATAAATAGAGCTTTCCTTAGGCAGTATTTGATCACCTCTGGGTTTTTTATTTTTTGTTAAAAAAATTTAAAAACACTGAATTGAAAAAAAAAAGTACAAAATCGTTTTATATTATGTCAATACATTTTGCAAACAGGTAATTTTTCTCCTTCATTGATGTACGCTGATGAGGCTACACTGATGAGCACTGATAGGCTGCACTGATGGGCACTAATAAGGCGACACTGATGGGCACTGATAAGGCGGCACTGATGGGCACTAATAGGCGGCACTGGTGGGCACTGATGAGGTGGCACTGGTGGGCACTGAGAGGTGGCACTGATGGATGGCACTGAAGGGCATTGATAGGTGGCACCGAAGGGCACTAATAGGTGGCACTGATAGGTGGCACTGATGAGTGGCAGTGATGGGCACTGATGGGTGGCAGTGATGGGCACTGATCGGCACTGGTAGGTGACACTGATAGGCAGCGCTGCTAGGTGGCACTGATGAGGCACTGATTGGCACCACTGGTGGGCATTGATAGGTGGCACTCATGGGCATTGATAGGTGGCACTGATGTACTGGTGGGCACTGATGTACTGGTGGGCACTGATTGGTAGGCACTGTGGGCACTGATTCGTGGCACTGGCAGACGGTACTGGTGGGCACCTATGAGGCAGCCTCGCCTCTCCCTGCTCAGGACAGATGTCCCTTCAACAGAAGCCGGTGATCGGCTTTTTTTTCTCCTCACGCTGTTAGCGTGAGAAGAAAAAAAAACAATTACCGATTTTCTGTTTACATCATGTGATCAGCTGTCATTGGTTGACAGCTGATCACGTGGTAATGGGTCAGGATCGACCCCTTACTCCGATCTGACTCGGGTGATCACAGCACGCACCGCTCGCGCCCTTCAGGGGGGTGTGGCCAGCTTGCAAAGGGGAGGACGTCTATTGACGCCCGCCCGGGAAAGCAGATCCGCGCTGTAGCCATCATTCGGCTATAGCGTGGATCTAAAGGACTTAAATATGTGGTCAGCAGGAAGAATGTTCCTTAAAATTGTGATCAGTGGGAAGGATACTCCTTCATTTTGTGGACAGTGGTAAGAGTGCTCCTCAAATGTGTGGTCAGTGGGAAAAATACTCTCTAAATGTGTGGTCAGTGGAAAGAATGCTCCTTAAATTTGTGGACATTGAGAAGAATGCTCCTTAAGTTTATGGTCAATGGGAAGATGCTCCTTACATTTTTGGTCAGTGGTAAGAATGTTCCTTAAATTTGTGATCAGTGGGAATGATGCTCCCTCATTTTATGGTCAGTGGTAAGATCGCTCCTCAAATGTGTGGTCAGTGGGAAGAATGCTCCTCAAATTTGTGGTCAGTGGTAAGAATGCTCCTTAAATGTGTGGTCACTGGGAAGAATACTCTCTAAATGTGTGGTCAGTGGAAAGAATGCTCCTTAAATTTGTGGGCATTGAGAAGAATGCTCCTTAAGTTTATGGTCAATGGGAAGATGCTCCTTACATTTTTGGTCAGTGGTAAGAATGTTCCTTAAATTTGTGATCAGTGGGAATGATGCTCCCTCATTTTGTGGTCAGTGGTAAGAGTGCTCCTCAAATGTGTGGTCAGTGGGAAAAATACTCTCTAAATGTGTGGTCAGTGGAAAGAATGCTCCTTAAATTTGTGGACATTGAGAAGAATGCTCCTTAAGTTTATGGTCAATGGGAAGATGCTCCTTACATTTTTGGTCAGTGGTAAGAATGTTCCTTAAATTTGTGATCAGTGGGAATGATGCTCCCTCATTTTGTGGTCAGTGGTAAGAGCGCTCCTCAAATGTGTGGTCAGTGGGAAGAATGCTCCTTAAATGTGTGGTCACTGGGAAGAATACTCTCTAAATGTGTGGTCAGTGGAAAGAATGCTCCTTAAATTTGTGGGCATTGAGAAGAATGCTCCTTAAGTTTATGGTCAATGGGAAGAATGCTCCTTACATTTTTGGTCAGTGGTAAGAATGTTCTTTAAATTTGTGATCAGTGGGAAGGATGCTCCTTCATTTTGTGGTCAGTGGTAAGAGTGCTCCTCAAATGTGTGGTCAGTGGGAAGAATGCCCCCCTTACAAATAGCTAAAAAAATGGTGTCAGTGGGAACTTTTGAGAGGCAGATTTCACTCAACACTCAAGGAACCACTGGAGGGACTCTAATTCCATGAAACCCTGGTTGAGAAAGGCTTGTCTACGTACTGATTTATTTTCAGGTCATGTTTATAATACACTTTGATTTATAGCAAATGGATCCTTTTTTTTTTTTTACTGAAGTACTATATAGGCTGTACAAGTACAAGTATACTACATTTTCCAAACATACAATGAGGAGTTAAGCAATTATGTTTTTTAACATTAAGTCAACATATAAGGCAGTGGGTAAGCTCTTGTATGACCTATGTATTTATTTCACCGGGTTAATGGGAATGATACTTGGTCTAATGGGTCATTGTGCATTCCTTGCATTAAGTGTAATATTGCACAATCTTCTGTAAAGACTTTCAGTTATGCTCTACAAATTTATCTTTGTGAGTGGAGATAAATTGACTTTCACACTGCAAGTGTACAAACAAATATACATATTTCCAGTCCAACTTACAAAAGACTTAACAAGGAAAATATTGACTTTCCAGGGTCAGAAGTTAAACAGAGTTTACCCGATCTTTCCACACTTGCATGACACTCCGTCAGGGACCATGTAAGACCTCATATCTGTATACAGGAAACTGTGTATAGAAGCACATTCATTTACTATCCTGGTTTACAGCTGAGATTTGTTAAAGCAGACAATGAAAAATGACTTAAAGTGGAACTCCAGGAATAATATTCTTTCCAAACTTATATTGATACAGTTTGGCTCAAGGTAAAGATCCTTGTATGATATCCAAAAGGCCACTGGAGATTCTAAAAATAAGAGTAGTAGCCTGCAATACACAGTGATAGCCACAATCTTTGGAGCACATCTCCAGCGATGTACCCTCTGCACACTAATCACATGGGTTCGCTTGCCCAGCTTTGTCAACATTTAGGGAACGCCTTGTATTTTTTGTGCACAAAACCAATAGTGAAAGGAATCATGTTCCACACATTTATATCCATGTGGCAAAAAAGCTCTACCTTCCAAGAAGCTTCCTGAAGACGCTGCACAGCGAAACTCGTTCTGGCGGGACTAAGTGTCTGCTAATGTGGTGACGTCACTTCTGGTCTTGACATCCAGACTTTGGAACATACGCCAGCTCTGGAGACTAGAGTGGCATAGTGATACCAACCGAAGTTGCAAGTATTGGTACCAAGATACTGGGCACTTGCGAATGTGAGTGGCAAATTTGTTTTAAATGGTTTATGCACCTTATCAATAAATACTGCACTATGATAGTGTATTTTCTCTTGAGGGGATGTATTGCTTCCTGGGAGAGAGAGGTTGTGACCAGCTTGTGAAGGACCAATAGCAGTAGGAGTTGCTTGGAACCGGATCATCAGAAGGCATTTTAAAAAGCGCTGTATGACCTTCTTTTTTTAAAGGGTCATATATTTTTGTGAGTGTGCATTTGCAGGCACATGGAGGAGCACTTTTGTAGGAAGAAAGAGGAAGAAAATTTATATGCAGCACATATCACTTGCATGGTGTGGGACATACTGCACTTTTAGAGTTGGACTTTGCATTTTGTGAATTTAATTATATATAAATATATTTATTTATTTATTTTTTAAACATAAAACAAGTGCTGCGCAAATATAATCATGACAATTATTTGAAATAAAACCTCTTATATCCTTATATAAAGGCATAAAAAATAAAACTCTTTGATGAAAGATTCAAAACAGTCCAAACTCTTTGCGACACAAGGGAAATATGGGACAACAAAGTCTGTGAAAAAGTAAAGTAAAGTCCCCAGCCATCCAAAATCTTATAACACACACATTGATGTGCTCTTGCTGATAAAGGTGTGCTCTCACGGTAGAATTTGGACACTGACCACAAAGGTCTAAATTTGTGTGCTGCTTTCAATCTGGGATGAACCAGGAATTCTTGCATGAACCCAACAGAGGTAACTTTTAGATGCAATGCCTGATCATAGAAATCAACAACACATTTTCATGTATTCCTTGATTTCTATTAAAGTGTTACTAAACCCACAACAGTAAAATCAGTCTGTATATGCAGTAAAGCATGCTTGTTATACTCACTGTGAAACCTAAGGGGTTATTCCTCTGCATTGTGTAAAAAGGCTGTTTGATCCTGTCCTCCCTGATCCTCCTCTTCTTCCGCTGTCCCCAATATATTTCCTGATAGTACAGAGCTAGGGGACAGGCTGCACATGCTCAGATTAGTGAGTTGTCGTTTTTTTTTTTTTTCTTAAAACAGAATGATTACAGTGCTTGCAATGGTGCATAAATTCATTCCAATGAACAATCTTCCAAAATAATTAAAAAAAACAATCAATCAAAAAATCATATTAAAATATTGCAAAACGTCCTGAATAAAAGTGCTCCAATCCCCAGAAAGTGCTGTAGTGCTCCAAACTTTCACTCCGTTTTGTGGCACACACCCCTCCTGTGTCCCCACTCACCAGATAACATGGACCCCCAGCTTTTCAGTCTAGGGTTTATAAAAGCTGAAAAACTGGCCAGGAATGACGACTCACAGAAGGTCCAATGAAGATCTCCCCAGCGTGATAGTCACATCATAGTTGATACTTACAAGACAATGGTGTAAAATGGGCATATATACAATGCAGGGATAAAATCCAGGAAACGCTGCATCCAGCGTGCGTTCCACTGAAACCGGAAGTGACGTCATTTGGACTTGGCACGTTTCGCCCTCCCACAAGGGGTTATCAAGGACCTCGATGATGCCTTGTGGAAGGGGTTTCGGCGGAAAGCACGCTGGATGTGGCGTTTTCTGGATTTTATCCCTGCATTGTTTATATACCCATTTTACACCATTGCCCTGTAAGTACAAATTTGTATTGCGCAATAAATACCATGCTTCACTATTAGTTCCTTCTTTTTATTTTTCGTGAATTTACCTACTTGTGACTATCACGCTGGGGGAGATCTACGTTGGAACTTCTGTGAGTCGCTATTCCTGGCAAGTTTTTCAGCTTTTATGACCCCTAGACTGAAAAGCTAGGTGTCCATGCTATCTGGTGAGTGGGGACACAGGAGGGGTGTGTGCCATATCACGGGGTAAAAGTTTGGAGCACCACAGCACTTTCTGAGGATTGGAGCACTTAAGCAATTTTATTTGGGACTTTTTGCAATATTTGAATATGATTTTTTCATTGATTGTTTTTTTTAAATATTTCTGAAGATTTTTAATTGGAATTATCTTATGCACTATTGCGAGCGCTGTAACCATTCTATTTTATTTATCCAAGTGAAGAGCACTTTGTGTACAGCAGCTGCGTCTATCATCATATATTTATATATATTAATTTAATATAATTTTTTCACTTATTTCACTTTCAGCGTGAGTATTTTTAATTTTTCACATTTGTTTTCATGGGAGAGTGCATGTGATCAGCATAGGGCCAATAAGCACTGTCCAAACAGAGGGTCAGGTGTCCTGCATTCTCATAGGACAGTCAGTGCAGAATGAAAACTCCTCCTATAAGCTTTAACCAGACACTGACAGTCACAAGTCTTTGGTTTAGTAACACTTTAACTCAGTTGGCTAGTAAACACAGCCTCTCAGAAGAATAGCAAGCACACAAACTCATAGAGAAAAAAAAGCTACATAGTGATCACTGACATTCACTTTTTTAAAACCAATAAAAGAAATGCATTCACTTGGATGTGGCAAAAATAGAAACGTCACAATACAAAGTGTTAGTAGTGCTATGTACAGAAACCTGATAGCACCCACACAAGAAGCAAATACTATAACTGGAGAGTTCAAAAGGTGGTGCAGCTTTGCAGGGAAGCCAATCGGCTTCTAATTTCAGCTTGTTCAATTAAGCTTTTACTATATAACCTGGAAGCTTATTGGTTTCTATGCAGAGCTGCACCAGATTTTGCACTCTCCAGTATTATTAAATCTACCCCTTTATGTTATAAAACATCACATGCCCTTCTAACCCCCTTGTTTTTAATTGTACTGTTGGTGTATTGTCTCCCTTAATATTGTAAAGCGCTGCGCAGACTTTTGGTGCTATAAAAATCCCGTATTATAGTAATAATGTAATAGAGGAGTTTCATTCCTTTTAATGATCCTTTATCCTGATGTTTATGTGTGTATGTAAGACTTGTGGCACTCTAAATAATAAATATTTTATATGTACAAGGACTGCAGCTAATGCAAATGCAGTACGTAGGCCTGTTTAACCATGCCCTTTTAGGCCACTGCTATGGTTACCCATGATCTGTCCATGGCCTGTTATGCTTTCCATTGGACAGGTGATTCAGGGAGTGCATAGACAGTACCCTACAAAACAGAGGATCAGGTAAGTAAAAGCATTTATCCCTGACTCCCCCAAGCAGGTAACTTGGGCAGTGTGGGCAAAGTCCAAATGTAAGAGGGGACTTTGTTTTCCCAGAAATGAGCTTTAATAGCTAACTGATTTATTTCTATTTTAAAACACTCAATGAGGTTGATTTACTAAAAGAAGGGGTTGTCCACTTAGCCCAGTGAACCCGTGTACATTTTCAATGCTCAGTCATGTGCAAAATATTAAAATAAATTGCCTGCACATGACCAGATAATGGCAGTGAATATAGCTTCACTGGAAGTGAATAAAGAGAACAGTCACTTTGCTAAATAAACTTTCTATATTCTTTCACTATCAACCCCTGTATGTACTGTATGATGCTTACCACCATGTGGCGCTGTCCTATTACATTCTGCACATACTTTTTAAATGGACACACCAGCTAAACTGTAGTCATTTAGAATGACTATATATTTGTATCATTGGATTCACAATTCACAATTTAGGCCTCTTCTAGATGACTGCTAGATAAGGTATTTTAGCACACCAAGCAAGCCTGCTTTTAGGCACTGTTGGATCAGGGTTATGGTCATATTAAAGGGCACATCTTAAAATCCAAAGTCAAAGTACTTTAGCACTAGCACTTTATGTACTTATGATTTATGTGCTATTGATAGAAGCATACCTTTTGGCCAAGGATCTAGTCTGTGATACTATAGTTACTTTACCAAAGCTGACTACACAATAAGCAAGGTGGGTCTTCGGTGTTTTCATTGTTCTGTAAAGATGCAGAATTTGGGGGGTGTTCATCAAATTATGGTTTTCAGATCTTGTATGATGTGAGATAAAGGATATAATTTATGATTTCCCATATACTGTATATGATATAATGATTCTCTGTAAAAACTACCTTTTTCAATGGCTGGTACTTTTTATATCTTTATGTTTTTGAATTTATTAATATTATGAAGAGAAAGTTGATCCAGGGAAAATTTGATTGTCTCTCTGGGATCAGGAAGGAATTTTTTCCCCTGCTGTAGCAATTGGATCCTGCTTTTCTGGGGGATTTTTTCGCCTTCCTCTGGATCAACTGTGGGTATAGGATCGGATATATGGGATTGTATGATATTTTTTATTTTATTTATGTATGTATTTATTTATTTATTTATGTATTTATTTATTTATGGTTGAACTGGATGGACTTGTGTATTTTTGCAACGTTTTGCGACTAACTATGTAACTATGAATTGGTTAACTTAAAAACAGAATTATTTATTTTATCTAATAGATTAGAATGTACTGTGCCAGATCCAATGATTATAAAACATGTTTATTTTAGACTGCACAAGCACCCTTGTCCTTTTCCACCTGCATGCTATCCTTCATTCATGACAACAGCAAATAAAATACCTGGCAGTGACTTCCAGTGACAACATATACATGTTCATCGGCAATAAATAGCCAGATTGGGGCATGCATGTGTATTGGATGAGAGTTCATCAGGGTGCATCGCCATAGAAATGTACAACTTATGTACTTTTGCTAATTATACTAATTAATAAATTAAGGTATTATTATTATTATTATTATTATTATTATTATTATTATTATTATTATTATTATTATTATTATTATTATTCACACCTGATATAGTAAAAGATTATTAATATTTATTTCTTGAAATATTTCTGTTATCATAGAGATGAAGAGGCTGATTTATGAAAGGGGTTTCATTAATTTGCGTGAATATTCACTGATCCAT